>OX645060.1:166629157-167314862 GCA_951905685.1 Eumerus sabulonum | reverse complement strand
TTCGAATGTGATCAGATATACACCTTCGACTAAATGCTCATCCACTGTGTGGTTTCCGGAGATTAATATAGCTCCATCTTTTACTATTTCTAATTTTTTATTTTTTTCTTTGACTTTCATACATTGTCCTTCTTGATTATTTAACATTTTGGATAAACAGGATTCTCTTAATTGTAGTTTACAAAAAGTGTTTCTTATCTCTAGTTTACATTGTTGAACGTTAAAATATTTAGTATTACATTTTACAATTTCTTTTTCAATTAAAAGTTTGCCATCTTTTTGGCTTATTGCTCTAGTTTCGTATAGCTTACAGTTCTTTTTAACAATCGGATATTTGATATATATGACAATTACATTGTGATCCTGAACAATTTTAAATTTAGAGACGTCTATTAAATCTGTCAACGTTAGTTTTTCGTGTTCGTGGTGAGTGATTTCTTGTATCTCGCGTAAATTTAATATCGCGGGGTTTAAGATACCTGCCTTAGCTAATGTTATTGTTTGTATAAGGTTTTGTAACTCATGTATTATTAATTTATTAATTTGTCTCGTCATTTTTGCCTGTAAATTGTTTTCTAAATAAGCAACTGATTTTCTTATTTGGTTTATAGCTTGAAACATTTCTGAATTAGTAGTAAATTGTTTATTGTTGTTTTGGGTTAATTCTGAAATTTTATTCGTTATCAAAACTAAGTCGTCGTGGTCAGGAGATCCAGCTAACCATTTCCAAACTGTTCCTAACTCGTTTATACCTCTCTTATTTCTATAATTAATTATTCGAAGTTGTCCTAGTAATGATTCTATAAGGTCTATTTCTGGCTCTTGGTCCGTATTAAAAAGAATATCATTGTCATGTGTGTTACCCGTAATGTCTCTATATTCGTTATATTTATTTGCCATCGTTCGTGCTTCCTGTGCTAGATGCTGGTAGTAAGTCAGATTTGTTATATGGAAAATATCGCCATAGTCGTCATAAATAGCGGCGTCTCCGTTTTCGATAAGGATATAATCTTCTCGTGTGAAGTCTGTTATTTCCGAGGATGCCATGACAAAAAGCGTGAGAGCAATCATTAACTCCATTTTCCTGAAACAATAAAGGCCTACGCTTTAATATTATCCTTGTGTATTATACGATTTCTTTTATTTATTCGTATTTTGTTTCCCAAATCTTCTTGTACCTTTTGTTTTTTATATCTAGGTTGCAGTTTATTTCTGACTCCTGTGATTTTTTCGTAAATAATTTCATTAGGTTTATAGGTTTTAATATTTATATTTTTATTATTTCTATTTAACATTTTTTCTTGAGCTAATAGGAGTCTGGAGTGCAAGTCTTCGTGTGGCAATTTATTGAATAAGACTTCGTAAGGTTTGTGATTAGTAACGGAGTGTATTGTTTTATTATATTGGTTTGCAGCTCTAAAAATAGATTCGAGGTCGCTAATTAAATTATATTCCTGCTTAAGGCATCTTGCAATTTCGATTAACGTCGAGTGTACCCTTTCCACTTGACCATTTGATGTACTGTGTTTTGGGTCGCAGTAATACATTTTTATTTTCAATCTTTGCATAAGGGTTTTAAATTGCGGTGTTGAAAAACCTGGCTCGTTATCAGCTGATATTTGCTTCACTTCGGGAAAGCTTTGCAAGAGTTCGAGAATTTTTTCATCTAATTTAGTTCTGTCATCAATTAGTTTTATGACCAGAAATTTTGAATATGCATCGATGCAGGTGATAAACTTCAGTTTCTGTGCGAAAAAGATATCTATACTTACCTGCTCCCCCTCCTTCTTTGGAATTGGAGCCTCTCCAATTGGTATTTTTTGAGGATGACGGTCATATTTACTCTTATTACAGATTTCACAGTTTCTGGTATATTCCTTTATTTGTTTGCTCATTTCAGGCCAATAATATAAGCTGTATATTTGTTTAAGATTTTCTTTAGCATTTCTGTGCGCTCTAGTGTGTGTTTGTTCAATTATTATACTCTGATCATCCTTATTCATCACATCAATCGGGAAATTCTTTGTATATAGAAATTCGTTAGTAAACGTTTCTTTTAGTTTCTGTTTTATTTCATAAAGATCTTCCGGTGTGGAATGGATTGCTACTGTACCGGGTCGTAAGTACTCTTTGAGAATAGTAATCAAATTTTCTGGGGTGTCATACTCGATGATATGTCTTCTTCTTCCGAAGTTCACCACTTGTTCGTGTAAAGTGAATTTACCTTTGCTAAGTAAGATCTGTTGTTTAAACTGATTTAATGGTTTTTTTGTTTCTGAGACATCCATGTTATCGCTACTTTCTGCGGAGTGCTGGGTTTCAGTTATCGTGGATTCGTCAGATAGATTATTAAGGTACTGTCTAGAGAGTGCGTCCGCGACAACATTCGTGGTTCCGGGCTTGTAGATCATCTTAGGAGAAAATTCCTCGATAAATGCGTGCCATCTTTTGATTTTGGTATTGGGATTTCTTGTTGAAATCGCGAAAGTCAACGGCTGGTGGTCTGTATGAATTTCTAAGTCTGAAACGCCATAAAGGTAGTTTCTCAAATTTCTTAGGGCCCACACGATTGCGTAAAGCTCCTTTTCATTAGTTGCATAGTTTTGTTCAGTCTGGTTAAGGGTTTTTGAAATGAAGGTTATTGGTTTACCCTCTTGACTAAGGACTCCACCAATAGCGTTATTAGATGCGTCAGTCGTTAGAATAAATTTTTTATTAAAATCTGGTTGGACCAATTCAAGTTGATCTATCAATGAATCCTTAAGCTTTTGAACGGCCATAATGCCCTCCTGATCCAATTGGATTGTGGTCTTTTTTGACATATACTGGGAGATTTTTCCGTTGTCTCCTGATAAATGTTTTGTCAAGGGTTTTGCAATGGAAGCATAGTTTCTTATAAACTTCCTATAATAGCCCGTCATTCCAAGAAAACTCCTCAGTTGTCTCAGTGTCGTTGGTATGGGGAAATCGGATATCGTTTCAATTTTGTTCGGGTCAGTCTTGATACAATTTTGTCCAACAACATAGCCCAAAAACTCAACTTCCTTCTCGTAAAAAGTCGATTTCTCTAGAGATATTTTCATATTCGCCTTTCTTAGGGTTTCAATAATCTGTTCTAAATGCTCTGTATGTTCTCTGAAGGTTTTTGAGTAGACGATTATATCGTCCATATATACGTGACAAATTTTTCCAATATATTCGCGCAATATATCGTCCATTGCACGTTGAAATACACTCGGTGCATTCTTCAGACCGAATGGCATTCGCAAGAATTCATATTTTCCATTATTCACGGAAAACGAAGTTTTTTCTATGTCTCTTACATGCATTTGTATCTGGTGAAAGCCTGACTCTAGATCTATTGTTGAGAAATATTTGGATTTTCCCAAATTCGAGAGAATGACGCTGGTATCGGGTATGGGGTACCGATCAGATATCGTCTTCTCATTTAATTTTTTATAGTCTATTACGATTCTTAGTTTAGGTGTTCCATCGTCATTTGTACCCTTTTTAGGTACAACCCAGATTGGTGAATTGTATGGGCTCTTACTCGGTTGGAGAATACCCTCTTTCAACATTCTTTCCATTTCTTTATTAACGAAGGAATTGACCGATGCCGGATAGGGGTATTGTTTGCTCCATATGGGAGTCTCAGTGGTGGTTCTGATTTCTGCCCTTACATCCGTTCTAAATAATGAGTTTACATTGATATTTGAATGCATAACTTCAATTTTTTTTATAATGTTCTGTTTAGCTTGATCAATTTTATTTTGAGGCATTTCTGAATTTTTTGATTCAGTTTCGTCCTCTGAGTTTCCCAGGTTATTGCTTATCATCTGATTTTTGAATGCGTTTGCGGTTACAATCTGATCGCCAGATATATATATTTTTTCGGGTTTTCCCTTGTATATTAGGATTTCTTTTTCGAAATCAAGGACTATGTTTGCTGCTCTTATGATATTAAGGCCAATCAATAAGTCTGATTCTAGGTTTTCTACTTCGTAAAATCTCACGTTTCTATCGAATATCTCCGATTCGTAATAATGGGAAATAATGGTATACCCATTGATTGTTCGTATTCGTTTTCTAGTCACTAATTCTTTCCTTTCCAATAAAGTGTTCGGTCTACAGTAACAACTTGTAGCACCGGTATCTATTAAGATTTTTAATAATTTCCCTGTTCTTGCGCTTTGTCGAAATACAAAGGGCAGTCCAAGCGCTCGCCTAAAAAAGCTGTTTCATTTATATTATTAATTCTGGGATTTTTCATAGGTGGTTGAATGGTGTGTTGTGCGCTTTGGTAAGGTCTGTTTTCTGACTGAAAGTTAGGCAATTGTCCCTGATTGTGATTATGTATGTAGTTGGGACGCTTGTAGTTGTCAGAGTTATCATTAGGACGGCGATAGTTAGGGAAATATCGCTTGAAATTATTTGAAGCATTCATGGAGTTATCTACCTCCATAGGTTCTGGTTTAAGTGCATTCCTATTTCTAGGTTGATTATTAAATATGTTATTGGTTTCCAGATAACCATTTTGATTTAAAGATTTTCTTTGAGGGAATCTTAAATTATTAGGATTCTTATTATTGTTATAAGTGTTTAGTGGGACTTGACCTCTACCGAATTGCAAGGCGAAATTTGCTCTTACATTATTCGATTCGAGCTCCTGTGCTTTTGCTAAAGCACTTGGTAGGTCATCCGGTGACAACGAAAAGATTATATTTGATAAGGGCGGATTAAGTCCAGTTATGAAGACTCGAAGTGCGTTCCGACGGTTTGCACTATTCAGTTCTTTGGTAAGTACTGAATCCGTACCGTGGGTCATTATCGTTTTATTTATTAAGAGTGTGAGTTTTTTGTTGACTAAATTGTAATAGTCAATGATTGATAAATTTCCCTGACGTAATACGCTTAGTTCCTGTTCTATGATATGTGCAGGACGTTTATCTGCATATGCAAAATCTAACCTACTAATAATAGCGTCAAAATTCAATACCGTGCCATGATTTGTCAAAACGTCATTGGCGTTTTGAGTGATTTTGTTCCTTAAAATTGTCAGTGCAGCAAAATATCTCTTACTGCCCCTGACGTATAAGCTAATTGAGTTGGTAGCGGCTTCACGCCAGCTAACATAGGCATTACTGTTACCATTGAACTCGGGGAGTGATTTGATCACATCTAATGTTTCCTCACATTTTATCGTTAGGTCGATAGACTGTTGTACGTATTCTGTCACTATGTTTGAGTTTCCTAACTCCTGTAGCTGTGCCTTCAAACTTTCAACCTCTGCTTTCAAAGAAGCGGTATTAGTTGCAATTAACCTAGCTATTAAGTCTTCCTGAGATGTTGTCATTTTAACGGGTTCTCGCGGTAGGATGTAATTGTTATATATATTTTTACAAAGTGTTATGATAAGACTAGGTACTAAGGTTACAACAAATTAAATTTAAGACAGTCAATATGGAAAGCCACTTACGGATTTATTTATTAATTATTTTCTTTTGAGGTCGATTTCGATGCTCCTTGATGTGGTACTCCTGGTCTTCTGGTTGTTTCCTTTTTTTTTCTTCCTTTTTCACTGAAGTCTACACTTTTTGTTCTGTTGTTTTAATCACTTTTTATTTTATTTGTTGAATCACTCTTTATTTGCTTATTTAAATCACCTTTTTCGATTTGGTTAATTATTTTTTGTCTTTATAATAGAATCACTTTCTTTAACTTGTTTGTTGGATCACTTTTTTTTCTTATTTGTGTATTTCTTGTTAATCACTTTTTTTTGATTTATTCACTTAAAATACTTGCTTGGTGGTTTTATAATTTTTCTCCTTGCAAAAGGATAATTATTTGTAGTGGTTTTATATTTTTTTCTCCTTGTAAAAGGATAATTATTTGTTGTGGTCCCAGGGAGAGTATGACTATCTCCTCCTGGCAGGGTCGCCAATTAAAGAGTTGGTTGGTTGGTCGGAGTTTTAAAAAAGATCAACTGATCTTCTCCAGCTTTATTACTCAACTAAAATACAATTCCATTCATTGGACTAACTCTACTTGATCCAGTTATGATACATTGACTATATTTCAAATTCTTATCTAAAGTGTGGGTGTCGGATGTGGACGATCGGTAGCTCATCTTGCGTGGGTGTTGCTTCTGCATTCGAATAATCTTGCGTGGGTGTTGCTATTGCATTCGCATCATCTTGCGTGGGTGTCGCTTCTGCATTCGCATCATCTTGCGTGGGTGTCGAGTGTAAGGGGTTGTTATCGGCGTGGCTAACGGACGCTGTAAAGTCAGCAGTTCTTCTATCTCTTCTTCATTGGGACTCGGCATCTTAACTTGCATACTCATTACTCGCACCGATATGGAACTAGCAAAAACATGTCCATGTCCGGAACTAAATGTATTATCGCACCGATATGGAACTAGCAAACCATGTCCATGTCCGAACCTGTATGCGTACCTACTCGCACCGATATTGAACTAGCAAACCATGTCCATGTCCGGACCTGAATGCATACATACATGTATGTCATTCGTTCACGAAATGCGGTGCGGGCATTATATTCTTTCATTTCTTTTCTTCATTTCAGTTCCAGTGTGATGTACAGTGTACACCAACTGTTCGAGCTTTATCGCCACATCTCCATACTTTTGGGTTTCGTGAAAACTACGGGGTATAACTCATACCGTATGAGAAGCATGTTCGTTGCATTTATGTTTTTTTTTTTAGTCTTGTACATATGTGATTGATGAATAAGGGTTGAATGGAACTCTTTTCGTTCAATTTGCGGAACGAGAGGACATGTGCCGAGAGAGGACATAGTTCCGTGAACTATACATGTCCGGAACTACCCAACTCTACAATGCAACCTACCCCGGACGCTTCTCACTTCTCTATCCAAATGCTCCTGTTTCGGGAGAGAGAATTGAATCGTATAATATCCGACTAAGGGGGTAAAATGAGATGTAAATATTCATATGAAAAATCGTATTCGCTGCGACTATTCTCAGCGTCTCCTCTTTATGCGGATCTTCGTATACTTTGGGAGTGATGCCTGTTTCACAATGCTACTACACGGCGCGGCGACAGCGCAACTACAAACGCTGCCGTTTGCTGTGGTTGTAAAGTAGTTCAGTCAATACACAATGGAGCTACTTTCTTCGGCGTTTTTTTTTTTACAGCGCGGTTACTTCTGTGAGTGAAGTTGGAGGTGAATTCTATAGAGTGAAGTTGGCATCAGTAAAAAATTCGAAGATTGGAACTGAATTTAGTTCATAAATGGATAAAAACAATTTGAAAAAAAACATTATTGCTAACATGTGCGGCTGCTTTAAAGTGGAAACACAATGTGGCGTGCGCGCGCGCGTGCTTTTGACAGCATGAGTAGGAACAACGATATCTTATGAAGCAACACATAATGTTACCTCAACTTTTGCTCGACCTCATATCGTAAATATCGTAAAGTCGAGCAAAGCACCGGAGTAGAGCTACTCTCTACTCAAGGCGTGCGTTTGACAGATGTATTTCATTGTGTTGTTCGATTGTAGCAGAATAGTGTAACGTGTTTTGTCATGTAGTGTTCCGAGTTGTTCGCTTTCAACATGCATACATTTTCGTAGCTTATTATTGGATTTTTTGGATGCAAGCTAATGATGTTGGGTATTACAGAATTAAACGCATATTTTTTTATAAGCATATACCTTTATTTGAGATGAAATTTTCTTATATTTATGTTTCAAATAAATAGAACAGAACACAAATCTACTCTTCTTTCTGCACTAAATTCATAAGAGAACATTTTGAGGAAACAGAACATAGTATTGTCATATTCCTAAGCTCTCTACGCGCAGCTGACTTGAAGCCAGATTGTGTGTTGCGAATTGTGGTTGCGTGCGTCTGACACATTATCCCGTAAATCGGTACAAAGCCGATCAAAAGCACGCGCGCGCGCACGCCACATTGTGTTTCTACCATTAGCCTATAAAAGTTAAAAGCGAAAACAAAAGTCAGAAGAAGGTGGTGGGATAGACCAAGTTATCAAACGTATTCCTCCAATGTCGAATTCGAAATGGCAAAACGCCGTGTAGTTGCGACAGTTTTTCAATTTTTCGAAATTACAGCGCTGCGACACGACTACATACGTGCCTATGTGACTTACTCCATATAATTCCATTGAATGAATATGGATTTGACAGCTACGGCGTTTGGAGTTGCGCTGTCGCCGCGCCGTGTAGTAGCATTGTGACACAGGCATGACCATTGTTTAATTGGGTTAGTGTTTTCATTTTTCTGACGTTTCATTTGATAGAGATATGGCCAGGTGTCAAAAAAGACCACTCTTTAGGTAGAGTTTACACGGTGCATCCCAATAATACAGAGTGTTATTATCTCCGTATGTTGCTTCATGAAGTACGTGGCCCAACTTCTTTTGAAGCATTAAGAACGGTAAATACTGTGGTATATCCGACTTTTCAATCTGCTTGCAAGAGTTTAGGCTTGCTTGAAGACGATCAGCACTGGTATGCCACTCTGGAAGAGGCCGTACTTTGTAAATCACCATTTAGGATTCGCGAACTGTTTACAATAATGTTAGTGTTTTGTCAAGTATCAGATCCACTAAGCTTATGGGAGAAATTCAAAGAATATTTATCTGAGGATTTCAAACGACAAGTAGAAAGACAAATTAAAGATAATATTGAGCAGTTTTCTGATGAAGTGTACAATAAATGCTTATATGTTATTGAAGAAGTTGTCTTGGCATTAGGTGGACGTGCCCTCAAAGAATATGGCTTGCCGCAGCCAAACAGACCACAAGATTTAGGCAATGTACAATACTTGAGGGAAACTAACTGTGACGTTGAAGCTCTGAACCGGTTTGTCATGGAAAATCAGGGTACATTAACCGCAGAACAAAAGTTAGCATATGATGAAATTATAACCAGTGTTGAGAAAAATGAGGGACGACTTTTCTTTCTAGACGCTCCGGCTGGCACTGGAAAAGCCTACCTTATTAACTTGATCTTAGCAAAAGTAAGGAATGGTCGTAGCATCGCCTTAGCTGTCGCGTCTTCCGGAATCACTGCCACGCTTCTAGAGGGTGGTCGAACTGCGCATGCCGCTTTTAAGTTGCCACTTGACCTTACACGTGTAGAGACGCCTATATGCAGTATATCAAAACAAAGCAATCTGGCCGAGGTATTAAAAAATACTAAAATAATTGTCTGGGATGAAATTACAATGGCACACAAGAGAAGCGTTGAGGCTATCAATAGGTCTCTACAGGATATTCGTAGTAATAAGAACCTGATGGGTGGTGTGACAGTACTATTGGCAGGAGATTTTCGTCAAACATTACCTGTGGTACCTAAAGGAACCCGAGCTGATGAAATTAAAGCCTGTCTGAAAAAATCAGTTTTATGGTCGTCAGTAGAAATCCTCAAGCTTACCAAAAATATGAGAGTATATCTGAAAGACGATATATCAGCTGCTAAATTTTCAGATATTTTAATGAAAATAGGGAATGGTGATTATCCATCAACAGATAACATGATTGTTGTCCCGGATGAGTTGTGTACATTCGTAACTACTTCTCAAGAACTGATAGATCGCATTTATCCAGGAATTGCTCAAATACAGGAGAAAAGTATCGAATGGTTTTGTGAGCGGGCAATTTTAACTCCAAAAAACGATCAAGCCGCGCTTATTAATGACATGTTACTGAAGTTCTTTGACGCGGAAGAAATGGTCTACAGGTCGATAGATACTGTGTGTAACGCAGATGAAGCTGTAAATTATCCGGTAGAATTTTTGAATTCGCTTAAACCACCGGGAATTCCATACCACAGGCTTATTTTGCGGAAGGGCACACCGGTAATGCTACTTCGAAACCTACAGCCACCGAAACTGTGTAATGGTACTAGGTTACAAGTCAAAGCAATGCATAAAAATTTAATCGAAGCTATTATTATGACCGGATGTGCTCGAGGAGATACAGTGTTAATTCCACGTAATCCTTTAATACCCAATGATCTTCCATTCGACTTCAAAAGACTACAGTTTCCCCTGAAAATATGCTTCGCCATGACGATTAATAAATCGCAGGGCCAAACTTTGAAATACGCTGGCATATATTTAAGGGAAGGTTGTTTTTCCCACGGACAGTTTTACGTAGCTTGCTCGCGTATAAGTTTGCCAAGTTCTTAGGCAAACTTATACGCGAGCAAGCTACGTAAAACTGTCCGTGGGAAAATCAATAAAGAAACAAAAAATATAGTTTATAAGGAAATACATTGAAAAGATCAAAATACGACCCTACTGGAGTTAGACCCTAACCAATGCCCGATACCGTGACCAATGTCTTGGACCCTAGCCAATGCCCCGCGAGCCAAGCCGCGGGTAAGGAAGCTATATATATGTGCCAGAGTGTTTTTTATTCATGATCTTTCGGGACGCAAGAAAATTTTTACTTCAATCAGATACGATTTGAAAGACAGTACAATAAGATCGGGAGTTAATTTGAACGGTTTCAGTTGAGCAAAAAAGAACAAGGAAGTAAATAGTATTGATGTTGTGTTTTTTACTACACATAATTAAAATTATAATTATACCATGGAAATTTGACCTCTAAGTATGCAAACGCGGACGAAGTCGCGGGTAAAAGCTAGTATATAGATATACAAAGAACAATGTTTCGGGCTTGATGAGGACTAGATGAGTTTTCCTTTTTTTGTTTTGCTCGCTAAGAAAGGTGTTCACAGGAATCTTAAGATTTGAACACGGATCACTAGGATGATAATCCATTATCAACATTTCCTAATACCCTGTTATGGGAAAGAGTTACAGAGTTTTTTTTGGACTGTGCTACTATTTCCGCAAATTTATTAGAAACTGCGCGAACATCGCAAAACCCCTATATGATTTTTCAAGGAATAATATTACATTTACATTTGGTCATAAGGAATAGAAAACGCTTGAGTCCTTAAAAAAGCTATTTCCATCGCCGGTCCAAACAATCAATAGTGCCCATGGGGTTACGGAACTTCATTATGACCCAAGAAGCGATGGTTTCTTGACAATTTATTAAACAGAATGGTTGAACTGTAGGTGAATTAAAAAAAAACTTAAAAAAAAAAAGAAAACTTTTGCACACCATTGTATTACAGTGTACCATTGACTACACTATCGTACCGTTGATTTATGAACGTTTTATTGCATGATATGCGTCAAAAACTTATCAGAAATTACATTGCTATTGGGTAAAGAGTCACCACGATTTTTTGTATGTGACTGTCAATTCGGTCCTCTATTACCTTGTTGCAGCCAAGGTACGGATGTGAATTTATCGGAATCAACGGAGTCGAGTAAGAGCACCAACATTTACGGTCAGAAAGCTGCAATCGCAGGAGACCGCCAGGACCTTCGCCGATCAAGTCTCCCTCAAGCTCTCTCAAGTCCCCATGCAATCTGCAGAACGCCATTAGAGAGCCACCACCGTCGAGAAACCCCTGGATTGAGATTGAGTGCAGACAGGCCCATGTAGAGAAAAAGAATGCATACATAGCCACATTGCACCGACGGACGAGAGCTGCCCGCGAGCTCTATGAACAGAAAAGGAGGGCGGAGCATGCGCTTCTGAGAAGGAAAAAAAAGGAGCACGAGAAGCGCGAGATCGAGGAGATGGAGAGATGTTACTGCAGAAACGACGTTCGAAAATTTTACCGGAAAATAAAACGAACATGCCAACGCTATAAAGCCTGAGCAGAAGCCTGCAGGGATGAGGCGGACAAATAGTAGTGGAGTCACAGTCGATGCTGAGATTGTGGAAGGACCACTTCTGCAGACTGTATAACGGCGATGATAGTCCAAATGCCGCCGTCAGGCAGAGCGAACCATTCACAATGGACGAAGACGAAGGAGAATCCCGTCCACCCGACCTAGCCGATGTTAAGATAGCGATATCGAAACTGAAGTCTTATAAAGCGGCTGGAGCAGGCGGGCTCCCCGCGGAACTGTTTAAAGCAGCTGGCGATGAACTGGTCAGGTACACGCACCAACTCATCGGAAGAACGCATGTCCGATGAATGGAATCTCGGTATCGTTTGCCCAGTCCATAAGAAAGGAGACCACTATGACTGCGCCAATTACAGAGGGATAAGCGTCCTGAACATCGCGTACAAGATCCTCTCTGCCCTACTGTGGCAGACGAGCTATACAGTGCCACGTCATGTTTTAACATTCCTGCCCTATGGAGAACTCTCGCTGCTCCATTAAGGTCGGAGGTGAACTGACCGACCCCTTTGATGTTTTAGACAGGGCGACGCACTGTCATGTGATTTCTTTAACATTATTCCTGAAAATATCGTGCGGAACTCTGCAGCCAATACGAGAGGTACGATCTACTCCAAGTCCACACAATTGCTTGCCTCTGCAGATGACATTGACGTTATTGGACGGACAAAGCGAGACGTTAATGAGACGTTCGCAAGCATCGAAGCAGTAGCGGCTAAAGTAGGTCTAAGGGGAAATGGGGACAAGACCAAATATATGCTGTCATCAAAGAAAGACGCGCAACACCGACGTCTTGGTCAGAACGTCACCTTCGGCAGCTATAATTTTGAAGTAGTCAAGGACTTCGTCTATTTTGGCGCGATAGTGACAAGCAGCAACAAGAGCAGCGCTGAGATAAAACGCAGAATAACTGTTTCCAACCGCTGCTTCTTCGGGCTCAAGAGGCCCTCTCTCGAAAAACTAAGGTATCCCTCTACAAAATCTTAATCACCCCGGTCCTCCTCCACGGCGCTGGGGCTTGGACGTTATCAAAAGCGGATGAAGAGGCTCTTGGGCGTTTCGAGAGGAAAATTCTTCGTGCAATCTTTGGTCCCGTTTGTGTAAACGGAGAGTGCAGAACTGTATGGGTTGTACAGCGACATCCCCTAGTTAGACGTCTTCGGATCCAATGTCTAAGACGGCTAGACGTGTAGAGCGAATGGACATCAACGCTCCGGCCCGAAGAGTCTTCGACTCCAACCCCGAGGGACGACGCAGCAGAGGTGGTGCGCACAGGTGGAAAGGGACCTCATCCAAATGGACGTGCGGCACTGGAAGAGGCTGACCGAAAATCGTGCCGGCTGAAGAGGCTTGTTGGTTGAGAGCCTGGTTCACCCCGAACTGTAGCGCCATCAAAGTAAGTAAGTATGATCAAAGAGATTTTCACTATACCTATAGATATATTAATGCTCGAAAATCTACACATGAAAAAATGGAAGAAAACCCTGAGATTTTCTATATCAACCAATACAACCAAGTCCCGCAAGAACTCTCTTGAAGAACATTTAAGTTATGTTTTATGTCATTCATCCAAGACCCAGAATATAAATGTTTTGCTTAAATTTACAAAAGAACTGTATGACTCTATGACCCATTATACAATTGTAGAGTAAAGCTTCTCAATATTCGTTGTTCGCAGTCATCAATAAACAGTAAGTCCCTTTCAAATATGGAAAAGTAAATCACACAACATATATAGCTGATTACACTTTTATTATTTTTTCTTATCTTTCGGGAAATTTGTGGATATCACGCTGAGAAGAATCCAGTAATGGGAACGGGCGAGTTCTAGCGACTAACCGAAACAGTGGTATGGAATAGAACGTGTCAGCTGAGTGTCTCTGAGTTATTTTGGACAAACTTGACTAATCAAACTTGACTAATCAAACCTCTTTGTTGATATTTCAAAGGCATTTGATATGGTTGATCATTCCATTCTTTTGGATAAATTATCTAAAATTGGTTTTAGGAGTTTCATGTATAATTGGTTTGAGTCTTACTTAAGTGGAAGATCCCAAACAGTAAAAGCATCCGAGACTTTCAGTACCTCAATTAATATAAATATAGGTGTACCCCAAGGATAAGTCCTCGGGCCTATCCTATTTCTCATTTATATCAACTCGATTTTCAACCTTAACATGAAAGGTTACATTACTGCTTTTGCTGATGATCTGAGCATCACCTACACCTCAGATAGTCCATGTAACCTTATCGCTGATATCAATTATGATGTAGATTTGTTACGCAACTGGTTCTCTGAACACAGAATGCTTGTTAGCAGCAAAACAAAATTAATGTTCCCTAGCCTTCGCTACAATTTTCCACCGGATGTTGATATTCTCTTTCATTCGTCTAAATGCAGAAAAATGCAATCAATCGGTAGTACCTGCCGTAATACAGACAGTAAACTATTTCTTACCCATTTGCCTTGTGACAGTGATTGTTATAAAATAGAAGTTGTAAACCATTTTAAATACTTGGGCGTTGTTGTGGATAATAGATTGAGTTGGTCCGACCACATTTTATCTTTAAAGCAGTATCTTAACTCTACGCTGCGCATTTTTTATTATTTAAAGAATACTTGTTCGAAGGAAGTTCTAAAAATGATTTATTATGGCATTTTCCATTCCAAATTACAATACGGAATCTGTTCCTGGGGCAGTGCTTCCCGTAATAAAATTTCAAGATTACTGACTCTCCAAAAATGCATTGTAAGAAAAATTTGCAAGAAAACCCGCTTCGATCGCTCAATGCCATTGTTTAACAGCTTGAAAATCCTTCCTCTAAAGCATTTGTACTACTACAAAGTTTCAATATTAGACAATCTGTTCGCCATAATCTCCGAATTAACCAAAGTTTAAATGTCAACATACCATCATTTCGCACTACAACTTACAGAAACTCTTGTTTTATTGTTGCATACAGATTATACAATAAACTTCCAGGATCAATAAAGTCTACAAGATCGATGAAAATCCTCATTAATAAACTAAAGTCATGGCTTTTCATGTTCGACCATAACCAGATCGAACATCTTCTGGATCCCATTATTTAATCTAATTTCCCCGTTTCTGTTTTTTGATGCACGACTACTTGACTGTCTTGTTATTGCTTATGTAATCTCTACTTTGTTTTCTTTGCCTAAATTCATGTTAATATTTTCAATCACCCCAAATTATGTTATTTTCCAATTGTTGATGTGGCATTTATCACTATTTTGTCTTACAAATTACAAAATGCCACTACTTTTCTCTTGTAATTACTATCTACAATATTGTTGATCATACACCTTGTAAATATTTCTTGTTGAGAATACGAATAAAATGAATGAAAAATGAATAATCAACAAATTCTGCATATTTTTATAAACAATTTTTTAAAATCCTAATAGGTCTTGTGGGTCAATCATTCGAAATATTTAAACGCCCAATTTCCTGTAACCGTTATATCCTTCCATAATAACTCGTTCAAAGGGGTAGAACTTTGAATTAAAAGACGATACATCAATTCGCTTCACGTTTCTACCTTCACCAAAGACGCCTTTCTCCTGAATCATCATTCAAAAGATGATTGACAAGTCTAATCCATATACATTTTGTGTCATCATAAATTACAATCAACATCCGTGTGTGCGGAGCAAAACAGACAAGCATATGCCACTTCAAAGCAACGAAAACAATACAAACCAACTGAAACTCTAAACCACCCGAGAACAATGTTATCAATCATTGGCAACTTTTAACTATATCATCATCAGCCTCAAGGCAAACTTGTATGACGAGGAAACAATGAAGGATGACATGACCTTTATAAGCTTTTATACATGACAGTATATGCGTGTAGAATCCTAAATTAGTCTTAAACAAAATAACACTTACTGACGTCGGATCGTAGGAACTCAAGTCTACTTTTAGGTCCATCTAATCGGCCTACTCTTCTGGTTTGTGGTTTTTTAATGAAACCATTTCCTGGTGAGTCCTTTCAATGAAAGTAATAATATTCCGATCTTTCAAGTCAGCTTATGACCAACATAACAACAAACCGCCGCCAAGGACTCGCACAACAGCGCCAAGGAGACTACTCTAAACTTTGTTCCTTATCAAGGATGCTGTGGTTTTCATTGGATACGAAAGTTGCTGTGCTCTTCTGTCTGCTGAAGGAAAGCAAACTTTTTTGCCAGCACACGAAATTTATGTTTGCCCCCTGTTGCAGCAATCATGGGGTAACTGATACCATCACGAGTGATGCTCAATGTCAATATTTACACGAAGGCAGCCTTAAAGAATTTCATTCTTTGATGTGAGTAGGTGAGTGTGGATAAAGTCGAAACGTGATTATGCTGCGGCATTTACTGTGTCTTGTTTTTACCCATTCCCAGGTTCGTGGTTATTGACATGTGGTTGCGATGATGGTATCTGGAGGCAGTTACTAAGTGTCAACTTTGACTGAAAAGTGAGTAACTTTGAGGAAAGTGGTATTCCACTCATGGACCATGTTCTACACATTTATGTATATACATAGGTACCTACTTCGTACAATTTGCGGGGAAAGCAAATGATGCTTTTGAGTAGATTGATGACGTTGATGGGTTAACCTATTTGCCAAACAAATTTTCTCTCCCATCAGCGGGTAGGGAAATTCCATGAGATGTCGGTAGAATGTGGTGCGTTGAACTACGTTTCTATTAACCGTCCCTAACTATGGGTTACCGACGATTTTTAACATCTCTACCTTGATAGTGGGTGAATGGTGTCTTATGTGTATATTAGTGAGATACTTCATTAAGGTATGGTATAGGGATAGTGGAGATTTTTATTTCCAAAAGGAATTCTTTAACCTCATGAAATATTTGCTGTGATTAAAATGAAATGAGATTCTGATCGAGGGGCAAGTAAAGCATGGTGTCTAACGTCCTTGTTATCAATGGAAGAGGGACACTGGACAGTCAGTTGTGGCTGATTAGTAGTCTAAGTTAATGTATTTCGATTCGGAGTCCTTTTCGCTAATTACAGCTGATGTCTGCATATGGTAATATACAAGTCATTGCGATTAAATTCGAAGGTTGCCTGACGAAAGTTTTATAAGCTGGAAATGTAAGAATGGTTTGTATCGCTTATCAGATGTTTGAACTTTGAAAAACAGTCGGTTTTAATTGTATGTACTTGTCATCGTTAAACTCATCCAATGACTCGGGTCAAGCATTTGCAAATAGCCTGCAATCAAGTTTTCATTACTCCTGGAATTGAACAAACCACTCTTGGATGCGACGTTCACAAGACAGCCTCCATTTGAGGTTCAATTTTGGATGAATTCCCCTGAGGAACATGTTTTATCTAAATCTTTTTTGTTCTGAGTGATACGCTTGCTTGTGTTCCGACCAAGATACTCCCACAAATGTTCCATTGTTTTAAGTTTCTTTTGGTGAGTTATACAATAGTTCCTTGTGGGAAAACAAATGATTTTCTTATATTCAATGAGATCGCCGTGGCGCAGTGGGTAGTGTGTTGGCCTCTGGCGCCGATGACACGGGATTGAATCCCGACAACAGCCATATCATCGAACGCTGCTTCTCCTCAGCGGGGTACTGACAAAACCCCCTGACAACTATACTTGTCAAGAAAAGCTTCCTGAATTTCGCCGTTCGGAACCGGCAATAAACTGTAGGTCCCTTTCGGCTCGGCTTTGGTCCTTCATGGATTGTAACACCAAAATACATACACACGTTCTTATACTCACCTTTCTGGCACTAACTTTCAAATCTTCTTCTCCTCAACGGGCGAATCTGGGCCTCAACCAACATGCCCCTCCCACTAGCACGATCTTTTGCTAGCCTTTTCCATTGCCGCACACTCAGTTGGCTGAGGTCCCCTTCCACCTGTGTGCGCCAACTTAAGCTCGACCGTCCTCTGCTTCTTCGTCCCTCGGGGTTGGATTCAAAGACTCTCCGGGCTGGAGCTGTGGTGTCCATTCGCTCTACATGGCCCAGCCATCTTAGGCATTGAATCCGTAAACGCCTGACTAGACTCATGTCGCTGTACAGCCCGTAAAGTTCGTGGTTGAATCTTATCCTCCATCCCCCGTCTGCGTTTATAGGCCCGAAAATCACGCGCAAAATCTTTCGCTCGAACCGACCAAGGGCCTCCTCATCAGTTTTTGATGATGTCCATGCTTCTGCGTCGTACAACAGGACCGGGATGATAAGGGTCTTATATAAAGTCAACTTTGTCATTCGGGAGAGGGCTCTATTACTCAATTCCCTCCTGAGCCCAAAGAAACAGCGATGTTGTTTTTCCAGGTCACTGCGGAGCCAAGGTAGACGAATTCCTTAACTACCTCGAACTTATATCTGCCAATATAGACATTCTGGCCAAGACGTCGGTGGTGAGCTTCCTGTTTTGACAACAGCATATATTTAGTTTTGTCCTCGTTTACCGCCAGACCAATTTTCGCCGCCTCCATCTCAATACTAGTAAGCGCCTCATTGACATCTCGCTGTGATCTACCTATTATGTCAATATCGTCGGCGTATGCAAAGAGTTGCGAGGATTTGAAATAGATTGTGCCTCTTGTATTGGCCACTGATTTATGCACAATCATTTCCAATATGATGTTGAAGAAATCACACGACAGCGATCGCCCTGCCTAAATCCTCTTTTGACATCAAAACTATCGGCTAGGTGTTCACCGATTCGGATGGAGCAGCGAGCATTCTCCAAAGTCATCCTGCATAGTCTGATCAGTTTAGCAGGTATGTCAAAGGTAGACATAGCGTTGTTTAGCTCGTCTCTAATTACGCTGTCGTATGCGGCTTTGAAGTCGACAAATAGGTGGTGAGTGTCGACTTGAAATTCATTGGTTTTTTCCAGGATCTGCCGTAGTATTGTTTTATTCCATTTAAGAGTTCTAAACCAAACCATCTCTGATATATTCATGAAGGTTTTTACATTAGCCTTCCATCAAGTTTTCTTTTTAATCCTTAATTTTATGCTTGCTATCTATGTACATTCCAGTTGTATTATAATAAAGCTAAGATGCGAGTTGTCACTAAATAAATACTACTACTACATGTACTATGCGTAGATTGACAAGTGGGAGTCTCTTATGATAAGGTCGACATCATTAACAGTAAGGACAAAAATTAAAGGACCGAGATGGCTATCTTGCAGAACACCGGAATAAGCGAGTTTGGGATCAGATAGAGAGCTTCTGAAATTGGCGATTCTCGAGGTACGATTTTAGCCATGCGATCAATTCGGGCGGGAAGCCTAAAGACTCTAATTTAAAATCAATTATGTTGTGGCTTAACTTGTCGAATGCTTTGCTGAAGTCGGTAGTAAAAACATCTACCTCGTTGCCTCGCTCCAATGTTAGAAGTGTTACCAGGTTGGTTGTGGTTTGCAGTAAAAGAACATTAAGTCATACACATTGGACTCGAAGGGCTTAGGGATAGCAGACAGTTTGGCAATCGGTTTGTAGTTAGAAATATCAGTCTTGGAGCCCTTTTTCTGTGTAAGGAAGATTGTAAGAATTTTTCAAAGGAAGGGAAGGAAGGTTAACGAAGTGAAAGGTGAGAGAGTGTAGAAAGAGGTTTACAAAGAGAATTGATATATTTCTTGAGGAGCATAGCTTGAAAACCATCGGGACCCAGAGAGAAGTAATTTCGCATGTGTTCTACCATGTCCTCATTAATATCAATTACAGAGAGGGATGTCTGAGCTCAGGTAATTATATGGCTAAAAAATGAAGGGTCAGGTTTTTGACTACAGTCGTTAAATGATTGGCTAAAGAATGAGTCAAATAGGTTCGCGATGATTTTAGGGTCGTCGGAGGAAATACTGTTCAATTTGAGTGTTAAAGGGATCCCGTCAGACTTTTTCTTTTTATGTTACGTGTACGTCTATGAACTGTAATTAGAGACGGCTCCATTTTTTTAAGATAAGAGTTGTGAAGGAAGTCACAGAGGATAGATAAACGTAGGGAGGCTTGTTGGTACTTCGCATAATCAAGCGTAAAATTTGATATCAAAACCGTTTTCCATAGCTTATTTCTCATATAACGGAGAGTGCGTAGTTCCTTGTTATATCAAGGAGGGGTTAAGAAACAATGTTTCCGAGTAACGAAAGGAACACATTGGAGTATGCTGTTAAAGAGAGCGGTGCGGTGCATGCGATGTCAATAGGCGCATTTTCTCACATGAAGAGACTTAAGTGCATATCGTTAATTAAATTGTTGAACATGGCGAGATCGGCCTTCCGGAAGCTAAAAAAGAAAGTGTTATCATAAGTAGCAGAAAACTGATATAGTGAAAATTTCGGGAGTGGATCGCAAATGGTTGGATGCGGTAACAACAGAGTTATATGTATCAGAAGAAAATATGAGGTCTAGTTATCTACCGAGATTGTTGGTGACACTACTGATCTGGAATAGGTTGAAAGGCGAAAAGACTTTCCTTGTCAGAGGGGCCATTAATAGGGACAAGAAAACCCATTGCAGAAAAGGAACCCATTGCAGGAAAGGAAGATTAAAATCACCCAATAATGATGAAGACGTCCCGAGGATCGGCATTTGAGAAAAGAGAGTTGATTGTGTCAACGGCTAGCTTATATACTTGGGCAGGTTGTGAGGAACAGATGTAACAGCAAAGAATGTATATATAACTATGCAAGTTCGAAACAGGCAGAGTTTGTAATTGCAACGGACGTTGCATTGAGCCGGCTCTGGATGGGGAAAAGAACGCCCAGACCAGAGGGAAGTGCGTTATTGCGCTCACCGTCAGCGCGAAAGGCGACGAAGTCAGAAGAGAAGAGTTCGGAGTCGATAATACTTGGATTGAGGTTAAGGCGGAAGATATTATACGGAAGCATAAGGGAGTTAAAGTAGACACTTGAGGTGTTAGAACGGATGCCTATTACGTTTTGATAGTATACTCACTTCAGAGTGAGATGTGACGAGAGAGCTAGGGACGATAAAAGGTTTTGGCGTCCCTTCGAACTTTTTGGAGAGAGGCAAGGCGATCCCCAGCGCTCCGTTTTGTGCCGACAACCTTTCTCGTTTTTATAAATGTATTTTTGTCTGCTGCTTCTAATCTCATCAGGTCCGAAGACAACGGTATCCTCAGCTAGATGTATTCGTTCACTACATTACGTCCCTGGTCTTTGGCTCTAAACAGCCTTTTTTTTTTTTTTTTTCTTAGACACTCGCGCAGTTTCGAAAGTCTAAGAGTTTTTATATTCTCTTTTATATTCTCTTATGATGTGTTTATGCACACAACCTGAACGGAGTGCAGTGGTTTGGGTCGTTGATGTTCGTTCACTACTCTCAGGGGTGGTTATCCTAGATAGGACGAGAGCCGACCAAATTCCGCGTTAGTTATAGTCCGTAGTAATTCGTTCGAGCATTGTAATATTGCATACGCATTGTTATTTCAGTTGACCGCATGCTGTGAGTGCTATGCGTGCAGCAGTACGTCTGGTCCCTTTCCATTCACATTTGCGTTGCATATTTTTTGTCCGTATAGGAATTACTTTTTCTTGGCTATGAAGTGAATTTGAACTACAGACCTATAGTGGGCGGCAGCGTATGTAAAGCTCATTAAATTACGTTATCGACATCATCATGGTATGGGAAAAGGAAATTGAGTGAAATTGAATTCTTCCAAAGCACAGCTCTGTCTTCAGTCGTCCAAGTCTACCACCGACTAGCAGCCAATATCCATGAATGGCACTTGCATATAAGAAACCGAAAAGCTTTCTGTCCTGGGTATGTGTGTCACTGACAATCTTAGTTGGGTCGACGTCATATACGGCGTCTCCAAGAGTACAGTGAAATGCCTAGGCTTCTTATACAGATGAAAGAAATTTTACTCACCTTTTGGATCTGGCAATAATCTATAAGGCATTTCATTCGCCCTAAATTAGAGTTAAATGCTCATGTCTGGTTCTGTGCATTTAAGATCTCATTGTATCCGCTCGACAGAATTCAAAGTCGCGAGATAAAATTGATAGGAGACCCCAACATCACAACGTTGCAGAAATGTTTCTTGTCCTTCCCTGCTTTGTTGATACTTCAAATAAGAGAAAAATGCTTTGTAGAAATGGTCAATTTACACTCCACCCCTTCAACAATATTAAGCGGGCGCCTTGGCGCAGTGGTTAGTGTGTTGGATTCTGACGCACGATGAGTGAGTTCGGATCCCGATAACACCAACGCCATCGAATGTTTATTTCGCAGCGTCCCTCCTTGGCGGAGGGAGTCATTCTTGTAACGCCACCAAAGCAACCTTCAACAATTTTCCTGCAACACAAGTCCGTATAGGAATGCTCCTCAACCAAGCGATTCTGAAACTCTTTGCTGGATTCTTTCTAGAACCAAATCATCGATATCGCCCTGTTGCCCGACTTGTTGTATTCCACAGGTTCACCTTTAAACTGAATGCCCAATTGTCTACCTCTCCCGCCGCGTGGGTACGTCGCTACATCTCAATCGCTATTTGCGTAGACAAACCTCAACCGGTAGGAAGTGATTTAGTCTTAAGCAAATACAGTACATATTAACCTAAGACGCAACAAATATATGTACATATGTATAAACACATCAATTTAAAAAGACAACCAAAGCTACAATCTATTTCAAGGCATTACATACAAAGCGATCGATAAATTCGTATGCAGAAGCCTGCCAATATTGAATAAGGACAAGCATCTGCGTGCCAATGTTCACAAAATTATATCGTAAAAATCCCCATTACTTACACTCACCTTAGAGGATCCTTAATATGTATATACCGATCCATCGAGATGGCACACAAATTCAAAATAGACGCCGTTGAGCACATCACATCGAAGGCTACCCAAGTATCACAAAACTGAGCTCCGAATATCCAGTAACCTAGAAACAAAACGAAGAAAGCATGTTATTGTTGACTTTATACAAAACATACACTGTCATCAACAAACATAGGTACATCCTGACATGCATTCGATAATACTCCTCCCATATTATGTCGTCATATTTCTGACAAAACGTTTTCCAGGAGAACATCTACGGCTCAGGTATGGAGGTGTGAGTAACTTGTCTCTAACAACGACCAAAAACGGTTCTAAAAATGTTTATGTTTGTTGCCTTTTATCAGTCACCGCTCTTACATAACCCCCGGCGATAGCCCCTCATAACCATTGCTATAGTACAATATGTGCTCATAACTCTTTGTCGTCAACACCCAACCATCGACACTGACACAATCATCGTCGTGACATGATTTAATTGGACGACATAAAAAGGATGTAAAAATAGATACCTTCACTGCCGATCGCTATGTATAGTTACTTCCCATTCATTTGCCCATCCAAGTTAAGACAGGAGTACAAGGGCGTACAAGTGTTTCGGACCGACATGGTCTGGGCGGAGCGCTCGGTTGTGTGAGATTTTGTTAACAGAAAAAAAATAAGCTTACTGCTTAAAGGATTTAAGCAACATTTCACCATCTGGGTGCCGCCAACCCAACTGAATACAAGACACATTCTATTTAAATTGTGAGAATCCCTATGATATTAGGACATCAGCGCCGTCCAGATGTGAATGAAATCGTTTCAAACTCTTGTTTCCTTTGCGTAGTTGTTTAAAATGCTCACCCAACCGGAATGCTTGCAGATGAAGGGCGACGAATATGTATGTATCTCGTTAGCTATGACAATGTTCCTGTGTGCAGGTCCCTGCGTTACGTTCCATAGGATTTGCACTGCATTTATTTCAAATGATTGAAAGCAGTGAAATCAAATAAACTCATCCTAGAAGAGTGTAAACCAGTCAAGTCAGTGTATAGGGAATGAGAACGATGCAAGGATGTATCGCTATTGCCAGCAAAATTAACTTAATATTCAAAGAACCGTAAAAATCTACTGCCAATTCCAAACTTACATACATACACATATACATATGTATCTATGGGAATTTTGCTAACATAAGGATCGCCATCCCGACGAACAGAAATTAGTCGTCCGCAACGATTGGAAAACATTTACGAATCATTCTCGCGAATTGATGTGTACTTAGGCACACATCCGCTCGCTATCTACATTAGCACGACCTAATGGCGCAGGTGAAATGTTCTTGGTTTTATGGCAATCTCATATTAATAAACATTTGTGTGATGGCTTCCTGTGGCCCAGAAATCAATGCCAGGCAATCTAACCGGATTGCTTTACGAAAGCGTGTGAATGGGTATGGGATATCGAACAACACATGGGGCTATGTACTCTAGAGTATATTTTAATAACGAGGCAAGGATTTGAGTTTCGCATATACATATGTATGTGCATATTTGAAGCTCCTACTAATCCCGATAAGATAGGTATACGACGAAGTTTCTCATTTGGCATCTTTCCATTTTGTTTCCTTAATAAGACCCACAATCATTAAATCATTTCATATACATACATACAATATGTGTATCTGTATGTGTATATAATTGAGATATTCTATAAGTTATTTATTTACTTAGATTCGAAGACTCTTCGGGGGTCGGAGCTGTATTTTCCATGCGCTCTACATGGCCTAGCCACCTTAGACGCTGTACCCGCAGACGTCGTACCAGGCCGATGTCGCTGTACAACTCGTGAAGTTCTTCGTTATATCTTCTCCTCCATACACCGTTTGAACAAACGGGACCGTAGATAGGTCTTAAGGTCTTATATAGTGTCACCTTGGTTTTCCGAATGGGGGTTCTACTTCTTAATTGCCTCTTGAGCCCAAAGAAACAGCGGTTGGCAAGAGTGATTCTGCGTTTTATCTCAGCGCTGGTGTTGTTGTCGCTGGTCATCAGTGAGGCAAGGTAGACGAATTCCTTTACCACTTTAAAGTTATAACCGCCCATGGTGACGTTCTGGCCAATACGTCGGTGTTGCCCATCTTTTTAGATGAAAGCAGATATTTGGTCTTACCCTCATTAACCTTGAGACCATCTTAGCCGCTTCTATCTCAATGCTTACAAAGACCGCATTGACGTCTCGCTGTGTCCGCCCAATCACGTCAACGTCGTCGGCGTACGCAAGCAATTGCGTAGACTTGAAATAAATCGTACCTCTTGTGTTGGCTAGGGACTCCTGCACGATCTTTCCAAGTACGATGTTGAAAAAGTTGCATGACAGCGCGTCACCTTGCCTAAATCCTTTTTTAACATCAAAGGTCTCGGTTTGCTCATTACCGACCTTAATGGAGCAGCGAGAATTCTCCATTGTCATCCTGCACAGTCGGACGACTTTGGCAGGGATGTTGAAACTAGACATGGCTTTGTATACATAGCTCATCTCTATACACGCTGTCATATGCAGCCTTGAAATCGACGAAGAGGTAGTGAGTGTCGATTTGGTCTTCTCCAAGATCTGCCGTAGCGTAAATATATGATCCATTGTGGATTTACCTGGCCTGAAACCACACTGATAAGAGCCGATCAGGTTATCCACAAACGGTTTAAAGCGTTCACACAATACGGCGGAGAAGATCCTATATGCGATGCTAAGGAGACTTATTACACTATAGTAGGCGCAGTTATAGGAGTCTCCTTTCTTATGGACCGGGCAAACGATGCTGAGATTCCATTCGTCGATCATGCTTTCCTCCAACCATACCTTGCAAATGAGATGGTGCATGAGCCTTACCAGCTTATCTCAAGCCGCTTCAAGAAGCTCAGCAGACAGGCCGTCTGCGCTTGCGGCTTTACTAGACTTATGTCTTGATATCGCTATTTTGACTTCGTCTAGGTCGGGTGGACTGAATTCTGTTACACCGTCGTCCATTACGAATGGCTAGTTCTGCCTGACAGCGATATCTTGTCTATCATCGCCCCTATACAGTCTGCAAAACTGGTCTTTCCAAATCCTCAGTATCGACTGCGACTCTACTACCAGTTCTCCATTATCATCCCTGCAGGCCACCGTTCTGGCTTTGTAGCCATGGTATGTTCGTTTTACCTTATTGTAAAACGTACGGGTGTCATTCCTGCGAAAGCGTCTCCCGATCTCCTCGATCTCACGCTTTCCGTGCTCTCTCTTTTTTTTTCTGGAAAGCGTGTGTTCCTCTCTTCTCTTCTGCTCATAGATTTCGCGAGCAGCTCTCGTCCGTCGTTGCAGCATGGCTTTATATGCCTCTTGTTTTGCTGCATGGGCTTGTTCGCATTGTTCATCGAACCAGGGGTTTCTAGGTGATGGCGGTTTGAAACCCAGCACCTCTGAGGCAGCGTCTCTGAAGGCGCTCTGGCAATGCGCCCATTCCTGCTCTATTGTTTGTGCTGCTATGAGCGGATTTTGAGAGAGTTTGGAGGAGACACGATCGGCAAAGATTCTGGCAGTCTCTTGCGATTATAGCTTTCCGACATCAAACTTACGTAGTCATACTCGACTCCTAAGCATTCTTGATATCCTCATTCGTACCTTGGCTACAACAAGGTAGTGGTCCGAGTTAATGTTGGCCCCTCGGAAGGTTCGTATGTCGAGAATACAGGAGGAGTGTCTGGCGTCGATCGCAATGTGATCAATCCGGTTGGTGGTCGATTGATCAAAAGAAGGTGTTCCATTTGCACAGCAAAAATCCAACAACCTCTCTCCGTTCGCGTTTTGATGATGATCACCGTTCCTCCCAATCACACTCCCCCGTGTGGTTACATCCACACCCACGTGGGCGTTGAAGTCACCCATCAGGATATAGGAATCCATCTCAACCACCCTATCAAGGGCCGCATCAATTTCATCCAGGAATGCCGCATACTCAGACTCTAGATTCGGTGCATACACCTGCACCAGAGCCAAAGTTGATCTTTCAAACTTGAGTTTTAAGATCGCGACGCTCCCTCCTAATGGTATCCACTCCAATACCCTGTCTGCCAGCCTGGGAGTTACGAGTATCCCCACTCCCGCCTGTGCAGACATTTGAGGTGCAACTCCCGACAGGAAGAGTTTCCACCCGTCCGAAAGGTCCACAGTTTTATATCCTCTTTGCTTTGTCGAAGAGATACCTACGATATCTAACCGATACCTGGCAGCTTCCTCAACCAGCTCGTGATACTTCCCTGTGAGCGATGAGACGTTCCACGTGCCCATCCTAAGTCGGTGTCGTTGTCTGTTGCCCTTTACTCCCCGCACGCACTGGTTAGTGCATGGCGTGATAACCCCCCCACCTCCGTAATGGCTCACGAGGCCACTGCCGGGTTGTTTTAAAGTAAAGACTGAAATTCTAAGGTCTGCGACAGACAGCGTATCTAACTCATTGCCGCGAACAGGCGCAATATAATTGCTCGTTGGGTAGCGGACACTCACGAGCAACTACATACATATGAGTGTTTGCGTTTCCTTAGCAAACCACAACACTGTCCGAGCAATCTCATATGGATCGGCTGTCGTCCGAAATCGTTATCAACCAGCGTCGGGTGCGGTTAGTACTTAGCAGGGATAAAGAATAAGATACCAATCTTTCGTACGTCTGCCCGTTGATCCCCGCGGGGTTGCTAGTTGCTTTTGTAATATAAAGCGGCCCCTAGACGATTAATAATACTGTGCAATATTTGATTTTGCACAATATTATTGTTCGTCTGTAGATAATTTTGCAAGATTGTGCGATATATTGCGGTAAATTAAAACGCGTCTAGGGGCTGCTTTAAAAACGACGCTTTTGACTTAGAGCCGAGACGTCGGAACAAGGCAGAATGACATAGTCAAGACGCCGTCAATCCTCAGCGCGTTTGTAGGTGCAAACTGTCAAAGTGCCTGTCAAAGCCAATTGGTTGGTATCTCATTTATCTCTGGTACTTAGATGGTGGACCGCTTGGGAACACCGCGTGTTGTTCATTTTTGATCAATGTTTTCTAATGACGTTATCACGTAAAATAATCGTCCGTAAACCGACTTTACAGACACCCTACATTTTCTTACATGTATTTTTAAACTAGCCTACTGGACCTAGACGGGCACTCTAAGCTATGTTGAATATTTTTTATTTCCGACTTATCTGTTTCTTTTTTTATTTATTTATTAAAAACTGAGGCTAAGAAAAATTATTTTTAGAAAAAACTTAGCATATTATACATAGATGCTTTCAGCGTTCTCCACTGACTGCTGAATGACCATAATGCGTTCTCTTGATTATAAATAGTGCATTTTAGATTGAGGGACACAAGCGCCCAGGCGCGTGTACAATGTACATACATTTTTTTTCATAAGTTTAGAGCTTGGCTAGCTAATGCAAGGGCGACGTGAACTGACCATGTATGTATGTGTATCTATATCATGCGGCTCTCAAAGTTAAAAAACCCATCTAATCGCTCGAATTCATTGAGCCTTCCACATCATATAAAAAATTCGTCAATATCTCACAACCAACTTTTCGTAATCTCTATCTGTCGGTATACATATGTATACTTCTTAAATCAGTTCCTCGATGAATATCTATTTCTGAAGTAACAGCTGTTGGCCGTATTAAATACGGTTCAGTTCTTGCCGAAATCTATACCCCGCACCTTATGTTATGCATAAAAGAGTTTATGAGATAACACGTAATAAATTACGGTTAAGCTTCGGCCACAGACAGCAGTCATCCTGCCTTTAAGACTGCCACCTCATTATACAGGGTGCGCCGCGAGCAGTGTGCCAAAAAGCTAGAGCGTGTAGGTCTGGTCAAGACAAGAAAAAAATCGATTGGGGGGCGGGGGGTCTATTCCCCCCATTTAGCCGGGAGGGGCAATTTTCTAAAAAGTTGGCTTAAATTGAAAAAAAAAAATATTCAAAATCAACGGTTACATCCACAATGCCGTGATATACTTTTTTGTAAAGCTAGAAACCTCTTCTTTCATCGTGTTTTCAAACCAATCTGTTTTAAGGAATAGTTTTTGAGAAATTAATTTTCAAACTCAAAATTTTGAAAAAAAAACTGGAAAAAAAAATTTCGAACTAATTTTTTTAAAATTTTTATGTAATTAAGTACTCATTTTTTTTTCAATAATTCAATTCTCTTATTAGTTAAAAACAGAAAACCGGATGCAAAAATGTCTTGTAGTTTTTGAGAAATTAAAGAAAAACCCAAACCACTTTTTTCTAAGAAAAACCTTTTTTTTTGGTTATAACGCGGCTTGCCTTGTAGGCAAATTAATGTATGAAACATTGACCTATTTTTTATTATTTTTAAATAATTCGGAGTTTTATGAGGATACAATAAAGTGACACAGTATTGGATTAGCCCTGGATTAATCCTTTTTTTTCATTGATAACGCCTGAAAACTGACCTGGCAATTTCGTCTGGGTCCGCCCGCCGCCGATGGGTTTTACCCGCTAGGACCTTACGACAATAAAACCGCAATTTTTCTTTATTGAAAAACAAAATATTTGCAACCCAAATGTAAATAAAAGGCATCGCATTTTTAATAAGAAAACATTTCCAAATCGGATGTTAACTCATCAACACATCACGATGTCAAACTTATACTCTCGAGAAGAATTAACGGACATGCACTTATGCTACGGTTTTGCTGATAGTCGAGATCGTGGAGCCGAAAGACTCTACGCTCTGTTTTGAATTATTGAAAAAACATGAGTACTTAATTACATAAATCTATGAAAAAAATTAGTTCGACATTTTTTTTTCAAAATTTTGGGTTTGAAAATTAATTTCTCAAAAACTATTCCTTAAAACAGCTTGGTTTAAAAACAAGAGATGAAAGAAGAGGCTTCTAGCTTTACAAAAAAGTATATCACGGCATTTGATTTTGAATATTTTTTTTTTCGATTTAAGCCAACTTTTTAGAAAATTGCCCCTCCCGGCTAAATGGGGGGAATATACCCCCCCCCCCCCATACGATTTTTTTCTTGCCTTGACCAGACCTACACGCTCTAGCTTTTTGGCACACTGCTCGCGGCGCACCCTGTAAATTTCTCGTATCTATCAACAATTGAACAAATGTTTATTGCCGTCCTTTCTACATACTTATGTATATCTTGTACTGCTCGTCACGCAAGGATTTAGAGATGCAATGCTGGAAGCACTGTTATGCATGCACTTAATAAGCGCACAGTTAAGCGGGTGATCGTTTCATATGTATGTTACATGAATCAGTAGTGCAGTTATACTTATCACCAATACTACAGATATTTCACACACATGTTAAGAATGAATAAGAGCAGCTTTTGTCATGACATTGTATGTATATGGGACTGTGATTGACAATTTTCAGATATAGGTACTTAGGAAGGATAAGTTATTAATAAAAATGCCATTAGGTAAAGTGAACCAATAAGCAATTCCACTTAGATTACGGGCTACTAGAACTTTAATTCAAAGATTCCGGCATTCCGCTTGGAGGGTATACGATGGAGTAACAGGGAGAGGTCGGTTCATCCCTTAATCTTTAACCAATTCGATCATATTGGAATCGGCGCTAGATACTCCACTAGCATCTTGCATGTCCCAACCTCTTGAAGAGCTAACACTGACATGCTCTTCAGTCACTGACGTGACTGACAGTGCGGATATCACTGCGGATTTGAAAAGAACAAGCAAAGTTTTACGTCGAAAAGCTTAAATCGCAAGAGACCAGGATCTCTTCCCATCATGCCTCTCTCAAGTCCTTTCAAGATCTGACACAAAATACCCAAACGGTAGAATACGAATGCAGGCATTGTCGAAGCGCCATCAGAGAAGCTAGCCATTACCCAAAAGAAACCCTTGGTTTGATGACGAGAGCAGAGAGGCGAGATCGGCAAGATCTATGAGCTCTTTTCCAACCAAGAAGGAGCGCAAAAAATACAAGATCAAAACGGTGAACAGATGTTATCGCAGGAACAGATGCATTCAGCAGTTTAACTAACAAATTTTTTTTTTTTGGTTAACTAACATGGGGCCTCAAACCGAGGTTAGTACATTGGTTGTACACTGCGGTAGTAAGACCTATTCTAGTCTATGGCTCGGTTGTCTGGTGGAAAGCGTTCGAGAAAAAATGTCATCTTCAGAGTGTGTCAAAGGTTCAAAGGGCAGGCTGTCTGGCGGTGACGGGATCTATGAAGTCCACACCAACGGCGGCTCTTGAAGTCATGCTGAACCTCCCACCCCTGGACATATACTGCGAGAGCATCGCAACCAGAACTGTGCTAAGACTACAGGAATCCGGTCTCTGGAAGAAGAGTCCTCACGGACATGCATCAGTCTTGGATCGATGGGCCGTCTATGTCACCCGACTTCCTTCCTGGGAGAGGAGATTCTCTATTAGAATTCCCTCCAGAGGGGAATGGACCGGTGATTTGGTATGCACGGAAAGTGAACTGGCATTTTACACATAGGTGCCGGAGTCTACTTTGAGTCTCGGGATATGCATCGCTCCTATGGGCTCGATGATGGATGCAGTGTCTTCCAAGCTGAGGTCTTCGCTATGAAGCAGGCGGCGGACCTGATCAGCAAAGAGAATATCTCAGGAAAAAGGATCAGCATCTATGTTGACAGCCAGGCAGTCATTAAGGCTCTGCAGGCAGCATGGATAAGATCCAAACTGGTCAAACTCTGAAGGAGAAGTTAGAAGAGACATCCAATGTATATGAGGTGACCCTTTGGTGGGTACCTGTCATATGAATATCTCTGGAAACGAGAGGGCGGACGAGCTGGCTAGGGTGGGATCAAGTGCAAACATTGCGCAGATCTCAGCTGAGGCCAAAGCACCACTCAGTGCGCTCTACAGGGAGATAGAGACGGAGCTATTAGTGAAAGCCAATAAGCGATGGTGTCGCTTAGGTACATGCGTAACGGCGAGATCGACTTGGCCCGTCTATGATAAGAAAATAACGGAAAATCTACTGAAGTTCAATAGTGAGAAAGTTCGAATGGCAGTCGGCGCCCTAACCGGACACCGCATGCTATCCTACCATGCAGCTAGACTAGGCCAGCCCTACAATGACTTCTGCAAAAGCTGCAAAGACGAAGAAGAAATTGAATCCATTCGTCACCTGCTGTGCGAATGTCCGGCGTTGGCCGAAAAAAAGAATATATTCCTAAGAAGATACTTCCTTTCGAGACTAGAAGAGGTAGGTAATATTGGGCTGAACAGAATACTGGGATTTTTATCCTCGTCTGGTTTGTTCAGCTCAACGGTAAATGTCTAAGGTAACAGGGAGAGGGAGAGTTTCGCGCAGATTGATGTTTTTGACACACAACCTGCAGTGTTATGCCTGCAGCAGTACGTTTGGTCTTTTTCCATTCACAACTGCGTTGCATACTCTTTTCTGTATATGCTTTGCTTTTTCTTGGCTATGAAACGAATTTGAACTATAGACCTTCCGCTCGACATTCGATGATGTTAACCACTGCACCACGGCCTCCCCCCATTAAAAAAAAGGAAAAAATAAATAGAAATGTATAGCCAAGGCTATAAGCCAGTTCGTAAAACCAGTTTGTTAAGTCACCTTCGATGAGGATGTGGAAAACTCTTTCCGTGGACGAAAGTTACGCTGGACGAACAAAGAGGAATATCGTCTATCTGACTTACGGCGTCAAGATGGTGCCTTCCTGGCTGGTCAGCTGGATGCATGCACCAATTCATCTGTAGGATATGACCGATGATTAAAATCTTAGTTTCGTTTGCTACGTCGACAAGAGAACACCTCTATGTAACCGTGCCAATTGAAATGGAATAAGTCCTCTTAATACTATATACAAAATCTTCTCCACAGCGCTGTGTGAAAGACTGAAAGATTCCCATGAGTGTGGTTTTAGAGGAAAAGACTTATGGATTTCCGGATGAGCTAAATTTTTCACTAAAAAAATCGTCCTTCCTTTCCCATCGGCTAAAGCTGACCACGGTCAGAAGGTCCAATTATTGATAGAAGGGGTCCGAACTAAGGAGAGAAATTCTGGAGTCTTTGCTCAAGATTCCCTTACCTGGGTGTACTGTTCAAGCAAATATATCTGCCACGACTTGCCAACTGTAACTCCATAACGAGTACCCTGGCTCATAGGAGTGTAGCAAATATATCTGCCACGACTTGCAAACTGTAACTCCATAACAAGTACCCTGGCTCATAGGAGTGTCGACCATTTTCCTAATTGTTGGCTAAGAAAATGCCTGGAACCTGGCCCTCCGGGGGTTTTGCTTAGGGGTACGATTCCTATCACGTAAAAACCTACTTGTTCCGAAACAACAACAAGCCTCGGATACGGACGGATACAATGCTGACGACCCCTGCAAACGACTAACGGACTTGAGAGTCTGCACCTGGAATGTTAGGTCCCTTAACAGGCCGGGTGCAGGCGATCAATTGGATCAAGCCCTCAACTGCTATAAAGCAGATATAACCGCACCCCAAGAAGTGCGATGGGATGGACCAGGCAAAAAACGGATGAAAAACTGCGACTTCTACTACGGGAACTGCTACAAGGAGAACAAACAGCGCCTATTCGGGTGCGGATTCGTTACCCGAAGAAGACTCCGACAAAAAGTCTTAAGCTTCCGAGACATAAGCGAACGCCTCATAACAATCCGCATCAAAGCCTAACTTGGAAACATTAGCTTAGTATGCGCTCACGCCCAAAAGAAGAATTCGACGATCTCCTAGACAGAACATATGCCCAATGCCCCAGCTACGGCACGAAAATAGTCCTAGGAGATTTTGCTGCAAAACTGGGCAAAGAGGACATATTCGGGCCAATCATAGGAAAGCATAGCCTCCATAACACCACATCCGACAATGGACTAAGGCTAATTGATTTCCTAGTGGGGCGTAACCTCCTTTTAGCAAGCACGCGATTCCCCCATCTCAACATCTACAAGGGTACCTGGCGGTCTTTTGATCAATCGACCACCAACCAGATTGATCACATTGCGACCGACGCCAGACACTCCTCCTGTATCCTCGACGTACGAACCTTCCGAGGGGCCAACATCGACTCGGACCACTACCTTGTTGTAGACAAGGTACGAATGAGGATATCAAGAATGCTTAGGAGTCGAGTAGCACAACATAAGTTTGACGACGGGAAGCTACAATCGCAAGAGACTGCCAGAATCTTTGCCGATCGTGTCTCCTCCAAGCTCTCTCAAAATCCACCCACAGTAGCACAAACAATAGAACCGGAATGGGTGCATTGCCAGAGCGCCATCAGAGGTGCTGGGTTTCAAACCGCCACCACCTAGAAACCCCTGGTTCGATGACAAATGCGAACAAGCCCATGCAGCAAAACAAGAGGCATATAAGGCCATGCTCCAACGACGGACGAGAGCTGCTCGCGAAATCTATGAGCAGAAGAGAAGAGAGGAACACACGCTTTTCAGAAGAAAGAAGAGAGAGCACGGAAAGCGTGAGATCGATTAGATGGAGAGATGCTTCCGCATGAATGACGCCCGTAAGTTTTACGATAAGGTAAAACGAACATGCCATGGCTTCAAAGCCAGAGCGGCGGCCTGCAGGGATGAAAATGGAGAACTGGCAGTAGAGCCGCAGTTGATGCTGAGGATTTGGAAAGACCACTTCTGCAGACTGTATAACGGCGATGATAGACAAGATACCGCTGTCAGGCAGAACGAGCTATTCGTAATGGACGACAATGAAACAGAATTCAGTCCACCCGACCTAGACGAAGTCAAAATAGCAATATCAAGACTTAAGTCTAATAAAGTCGCGGGCGCAGACGGCCTGTCTGCTGAGCTTCTTAAGGCGGCTGGAGATGAGCTGGTAAGGTGCATGCACCATCTCATTTGCTTGGTATGGTCGGAGGAAAACATGCCCGACGAATGGAATCTCAGCATCGTTTGCCCGGTCCATAAGAAAGGAGACCCCTATAACTGCGCCAACTATAGGGGAATAAGTCTCCTTAACATAGCATATAAGATCTTCTCTGTCGTATTGTGTGAACACCTGAAACCGTTTGTGGATAACCTGATTCGCTCTTATCAGTGTGGTTTCAGGCCAAGTAAATCCACAATAGACCAAATATTTACGCTACGGCAGATCTTGGAGAAGACTCAGGAATACCAAATCGACACTCACCACCTCTTCGTCGATTTCAAGGCTGCATATGACAGCGTGTATAGAGATGAGCTATACAAAGCCATGTCTAGTTTTAACATCCCTGTCAAACTCGTCCGACTGTGCAGGATGACAATGGAGAATTCTCGTTAAAAAAGGATTTAGGCAGGGCGACGCGCTGTCGTGCAACTTTTTCAACATCGTGCTTGAAAAGATTGTGCAAGAGTCACTGGCCAACACAAGAGGTACGATCTATTTCAAGTCTACGCAATTGCTTGCGTACGCCGACGATATTGACGTAATTGGACGAAAACAGCAAGACGTCAATGAGGCTTTTGTGAGCATTGAGGTAGAAGCGGCTAAGATGGGTCTCAAGGTTAATAAGGGTAAAACCAAATATCTGCTCTCATCTAAAAGAGACGGACAACACCGACGTATTGGCCAGAACGTCACCATGGGCGGACATAACTTTAAAGTGGTCAAGGAATTCGTCAACCTTGGCTAACTGATGACCAGCGACAACAACACCAGCGCTGAGATAAAACACAGAATCGCTCTTGCCAACCGCTGTTTCTTTGGGCTCAAGAGGCAACTGAGAAGTAGAGCCCTCTCTCGGAAAACCACTATATAAGACCTTAATCATCCCAGTCCTCCTTTACGGCGCAGAGGCTTGGACCTTAACAAAGGCGGATGAAGATGCCCTTGGTCGTTTCGAGAGGAAAATTCTGCGTACTATCTACGGTCCCGTTTGTTCACACGGTGTATGGAGGAGAAGATACATATAACGAAGAACTGTACGGGTTGTACAGCGACATTGGCCTGTTACGACGTCTACGGATACAGCGTCTACAGTGGCTAGGCCATGCAGAGCGCATGGAAAATACAGCTCCGACCCGAAGAGTTTTCGAATCCACTCCGGATGGAAGGCGCGGCAGAGGATGGCCGCATCATCGGTGGCGCACGCAGGTGGAAGGGGATCTTAACCAACTGGGCGTGCGGCGCTGGAAACAGCTGGCCAAAGACCGTGCCTGCTGGAGACGCTTGTTGGTTGAGGACCAGGTTCACCACGGACTGTAGCGCCACCTAAGTAAGGAAGTAAGTCCATCCCTATATCCTTTATTCTTCTTCCTCTTTACTTTCGTCGTGCACTGTGTCGTCGGCATAATAAGATGGTAAGCATCGCCTATCATATAAAAAAAATGAATCAGTACAATATACTGGAGGGATATCAGTGGCAGTATTGGCAACAAAGGCTACCTAGAGTATATGTCTCCACACCTATTCCGTTCCCATAGACCAAAGCTGACCACTTCTGGTCGATTGACCCCTGCGACTTCTACCAATTCAATTCTATGATTTCAGTTAGTTAACTTAACTCGGGAAACTCTGGTGTTCTGTGACAGATTGTCAAAGGCGGTGGGAGGGAGCGGGAAAACAATTCTTTGTATCCAGTCAGATAGTGCGCCGAAAGCACTGGATGTTGCGTTCCTGTCTACGTTAAGAAAAGCAGGAAAAAACGGGGTACTTACGGGAAAAACAGCTGGCTTATAAAGGGAAGTGTAGACATACATACATATATATATACACATGTACATGGCAATTAAATTCCTGGAATAACCACTTCTGCAGACTGTATAATCGTGTAGAAAACCAATGAATTTCAAGTCGACACCCACCATCTATTCGTCGACTTCAAGGCCGGATACGATAGCGTAATTATAGACGAGCTATATAATGCCATGTTTGCTTTTGACATTTCTGCTAAGCTCGTCAGACTTTGCAGGATGAGAGAACGCTCATTGCTCCATCCGAATGAGAATGAGGCGTTTTCGAGTATTGAGATGGAGGCGGCAAAAATTGGTTTAGCAGTTAATGAGGGCAAGACTAACTATCAGCTGTTGCCGAAAGAGGACATTTACCACCGACGTCTTGGCCAGAACGTGCATATTGGCAGATATAAGTTTGAGGGAGTTAAGGACTTCATATACCTCGGCTCCGCAGTGACCTGGAAGAACGACACCAGTTTCGAAATCAAGCGCAGAATTGCTCTTGCCAACCGCTGCTTCTTTGGGCTCAAGAGGCAATTGAGAAGTAGAGTCCTCTCTCGTACGACCAAGTTGACCTTATATAAGTACTTAATTGTCCCGGTCCTGTTATACAGCGCAGAAACATGGACTTTGTCTAAAGCGGATGGGAGCAGAGGGGAGTTGGAGGAGAAGATTTAATCACGAACTGTACATGTTGTACAACGACATGATTCTAGTCAGGCGTCTACAGGTCCAACGCCTGAGATGACTAGGCGATATAGAGCGAATGGATACCACAGCTGCAGCCCGTAGAGACTTTGAATCCAACCGCGAGCGAAGAAGAAATAGAGAACGGCCACACCAAAGGTGGCGCGAACAGGTGGAAAGGGTCCTCAACTAACTGGGCGTGCGGCACTGGAAAAGACTAGCGAAAGATCGTGCTAGGTGGAGAGGCATGTTGGTTGAGGCCCAGGTTCACCCCGAACTGTAGCGCCCGCTAAGTAAGTAAGTAATTAAGTGCGTTATGCAGAGTTGTTGTACAAAGTTATCATATCGCTGGAGGAAGCCCATCTTACCTTGCGCTTGTATGAAATACACGGAGTTAATTTTGAAATGTAGCAATTTATCCTCAAAGAGCTTTATTTTTCAGATTGCTCCAAAGATCTTATTACTATTACAATCAAATCAGATTTATGACTCAGCTGTCAGACTATATGCTAGGGTGTATGGATCGATGAGATAGGACTATAATCTACATACCTTCGTCATAAGTTGCCTACGCGCATATACATAAGTAGGTTTATATACGTTTGGACGTAACTTTTTGTAAAAAAAATTCCCTTCATATTTGATGACCAGAAACCAACCCCAGATGACGAATATTCACGTAATCCTCGTAAAACGAAAAGATGAATTTTTAAACTGATACCCTCGTAGAAAACAATTTCTCAAATGGCACCCAGCGAAAGAACATCTCTCACACGTGCCACCAATCTACCTTAACGATCATACATATGTCCCAGTCGTGTGCAAAAATTGATTGCTTCCTTATCTGAGCTTTTAAGCAAATGAACCATAACTTTAATCCTCTTCTTCCTAATGAGCCATCCTAACGGCCTACTACACCCCCAATACCAAAGACAAAAAAAGGAAATAATAATAATCCTCCTCGTCACAAATGGCATATGATAAATCATAAATAATCCCATTACGATTCGGTCATCATCATAATTTGCATAGCATCTCCACCAGAACGTAAGGAGTACAAAATTACGCACGAAACCCTATTCGTCGTCATCCCATTTATCATCAACGCATCGACGGGAAACACTTTCATCAGAAAAGCCTTAGACTTAAATCAAGGTACTCAACAGAGGCTGTCAAACTTGTTACTTACCCAGTAAATCATTAACGCCGGCAAATGTCATAACTAACGAGGCAACAAATAAATCAGCAATGGCTAATGACGCCAGAAACAGGTTTCCGATTCTTCTCAGGCTCCTTTCCGTGTAGATGGCAAGGCAGACGAGTATATTCCCCGCCACGGACAGGAATATGAGTAATGATAGAAAAACACCTGAAAATATATATATATTTGCGGTTTACATTATGTTCTCATTCTCAACACGACTTACAAAATGTTTAAAAAAACACCAAAATTAAAAAAAAAAAAAATTACAAAAACTTAACAACAAAAATATTTTATGCCGTGCCATGTGCAAGAAGGACTGATCCCTCCCATTGCCAACCATGTACAATAAACATACATAACTCATCAAAGTGAAGCAAAGTGAAACTAGATACAAGAGTGCTAGATAGTTAATGTATGTACATCTATGAAAAGCTGAAAAAGTGTTGATAGACATTCAACGACATTTACTTTACCAACAACTAAAATCGATACAAGTGACACCGTATCCGGATCCTCACCCACAGCTGTGTCTCCCTCGGTTGGACTCCGCCACGTTGTCTCATTGTAGTATGAAGTCACCTGAAAGTAATAAAGAAAATATAAAAACTAAAGCCTTGCGGATGCGGGTTCATATTTATTTTATTATTTTTCAATTTAAAAATTTAAGGAATTTTGCTGTACTTTATACCACGGTCGCCTTTGAGATGCACAATGAATGAGCGAAAAGGATTTTGTCTGTGAAATGGAGTTTTTGGTGGAAAGCTGAAATGTATAGCAAGTGGTGGTAAGGAACTTTTTTTTCGGCACGAGTATTAAGAGAGATTATCCCCATATCCGGGAGACATAGCAAGGTCTTTATATGTACATATGCAGGGTGCCATTCATATTAGGTGTAATAGTATTCTTATCACGATAATAGTGTCGCGTCAAAGGGTATAAAATGGGACCGGATATTTTTGATAAAAGGATTTAGTATGAACAGCAGCTTGACGTCGAAAAAGATAAAAAAAAAGAAAATCTGAAATAAGACTCTATCATACTTAATATACGGCAGAATTATTTTCGATTCATACGCTCATCACGAACCATGCGAGGTTAACCCTTATGTGAGTGACAAAAAAAAACAACTTCATCAGAGTGACGAGGTACCTTCATACGGCTTATACGAAACGTACGCAATCAAGTACTGCTTTTATATTACACTTACTTTACTTTGATGGCGCTACAGTTCGGGGTGAACCAGGGCCTCAACTAAAAAGCCTCTCCAGCCGGCCCAATCTTTGGCCAGCCGCTTACAGTGCCGCACGCCCAGTCGGTTGAGGTTCCTCTTCATCTGTGCGCGCCACCTTAAATGCGGTCGTCCTCTGCTGCGTCGTCCCTCGGGGTTGGAGTCGAAGACTCTTCGGGCCGGAGCGTTGACATCCATTCGCTCTACATGGCCTAGCCATCTTAGACGTTGGATCCGAAGACGTCTAACCCGACCGATGTCACTCTACAGCCCGTACAGTTCTTGGTTGAATCTCCTCCTCCACTCTCCGTTTACACAAACGGGACCAAAGATTGCACCCAGAATTTTCCTCTCGAAACGCCCAAGAGCCTCTTTATCCGCTTTTGATAACGTCCAAGCCTCAGCGCCGTAGAGGAGGACCGGGATGATTAAGGTTTTGTAGAGGGATACCATTGTTTTTCAGGGGAGGGCTCTATTATATAATACTCAATTGCCTCCTGAGCCTGAAGAAGCAGCGGTTGGCAAGAGTTATTCTGCGTTTTACCTCAGCGCTGGTGTCGTTGCTGCTTGTCACTATCGAGCCAAGGTAGACGAAGTCCTTGACTACTTCAAAAATATAACTGCCGAATGTGACGTTCTGACCAAGACGTCGGTGTTGCGCGTCTTTCTTTGATGACAGCATATATTTGGTCTTGTCCCCATTTACCCTTAGACCTACTTTAGCCGCTTCTGCTTCAACGCCTCATTGACGTCTCGCTTTGTCCGTCCAATAATGTCAATGTAATCTGCGTAGGCAAGTAATTGTGTGGACGTGAAGTAGATCGTACCTCTTGTATTGGCTGCAGAGTCCCGCACGATCTTTTAAAGAATAATGTTAAAGAAATCACATGACAGTGCGTCACCCTGTCTAAAACCTTTTTTAACATCAAAGGGGTCGGTTAGTTCACCTCCGACCTTAATGGAGGAGCGAGAGTTCTCCATAGTTATCCTGCACAGTCTGACGAATTTGTCAGGAATGTTAAAACAAGACATGGCTCTGTATAGCTCGTCTCTATAAACACTGTCATGCGCAGCTTTAAAGTCGACAAAAAGATGGTGTGTGTCGACCTGGGATTCTTCTCCAAGATCTGCCGTAGTGTAAGTATCTGGTCCATCGTGGATTTTCCTGGCCTGAAACCACACTGGTGGGAACCCATCATATTGTCCACGAAGGGCACGAACGTACGGCAAAGAGGATCTTGTACGCGATGTTCAAGAGGCTTATCCCTCTGTAATTGGCGCAGTCATAGGGGTATCCTTTTTTATGGACCGGGCAAACGATACTGAGATTGCATTCATCACGCATGCGTTCTTCCGACCATATCTTCCAGATGAGTTGGTGCATGTTCCTGACCAGCGGATGACCAGAAGAGTCTTCGAATCCACCCCGCAAGGATGGCGCGGCAGAGGACGGCCGCATCAACGGTGGCGCATCCACCAGGGCTTAACGTTTTAGGCTAACTCCATCTCGGGAAGGAAACAATTTCACTATGATTAGTATTCGAAATATTTAAAGAATTTATTTAAAGACTATCTTATGTATATTGCTTTTATTCACGTTTCTGCCGTCAAAAGTACGGTGGATCCCAAGTCCTTTTGTACAACTTCTTCGTTAAAAAAATTTCCTGAATTTATGTCTCCTGTTAGTTCGTACACAAAATTATGCCTATCTCTATTGTGATACCTGAGGTCTATTCTTTGAGTGTTGGTAACCTTTTTCTTGATTTCGTTCTCTAGCGCTTAGAGTATTGAATGTATTACATCTCCTTCCTTTGGAGGCGTTACAGCCCATGAAGGACCAGAGCCAAGCTTCCCTTCAATCAGCCATAGTGTTGGACTTAAAGTTTAATGCCGATTCCGAACGGCTTGAGTTGAGAGGTTTTTCTAGGCAAGTTATACTACGGGGGGTTTTGCCAGTACCCCGCCGAGGAGGACGCCGCGAAATAAACATTCGATGGCGTTCGTGTTATCGGGATCCCAACTCGCTCATCGTGCGTCAGAGTCCAACACACTAACTACTGCGCCACGGAACCCTCAAAATGTATTACATCTATTGGTCTACAATTTGTGACTGAATGAATCACCCCGACCAGAATGGTGGTTGTGCCATGAATGAGCAAGATGCCTCGGATACACGGACGGATACTCGACGACGATAACGCACGAAAATGGAACACGATTTGCGAGTATGCTCCTGGAATATCAGAACCCTGTACACTCCCGGAGCTGCTCATAAACTAGAAAGAGTCCTCACGCAGTACAAGGCGGTCCAGGAAATACGCTGGATAGGAAACGGTATGATGAGGAAGAAAAATTGCCACATTTATTACAGCTGTCACAAAAGATTGCACTTACTGGAATGCGGATTTGTCGTGGGAAAGCGGTTAGGGTCGAAGGTCATCGACTTTAAACCTATAAGTGATCGCCTGGCTCTGATCCGCATCAGAGGCAGATTTTATAACATCAGCCTTATATGTGCACACGCCCCTACCGACGAGGCTGAAGACCCTATCAAGGAGGACTTCTATGACCTCCTGGACAACGCCTACGGAGCTTGTCCGGAGTACGATGTAAAAATCGTGCTCGGGGACTTCAACGCCAAAATCGGTAAGGAAAACACCCTTGGCGGAGTGATCGGAAAGCACAGCCTCCACGATACAACAACAGATAACGGCTTCCGACTCGCTGACTTTGCGACAGCTCGTAATGCGGTGATAAGTAGCACAAGATTCCCTCGCAAGCGAATCCACACAGCAACCTGGCGATCTCCGGACGGTCGAACCGCCAACCAAATCGACCATGTGCTCATTGACGCAAGGCACTCGTCAAACATCCTGGATGTACGAACATTCAGAGGGGCAAATGTCGACTCTGACCAATTCCTCGTAGCAGCAAGATTCAGAACTCGACTGTCCAATGTCAGAAAGCTGCACCAGCCCACCAGGAGGAGGTCTAACATTGGGCGCCTGAGCACGCCGGAGGTTACCAGAGCCTACAGGGAGCAGCTGAGCGAAAGACTCTACGGTATGCCTACGTCGAACACAAATTCCAATAATATATGGCTGCATTGCCGCTCTCACGTTCAGGAAGTAGCTGAAACCACCTTAGGATACCTACCATCCTCGACAACAAACTCGTGGTATGATGGCGAATGTACGCAGCAACCGACAAGGCGTACCAAAAGGCGCTGCAGAGGAAAACCAGGGCAGCGCAAGAAGAGTACCGAGCCAGAAGAAGGGAGGAAGAAAGAATCGTCGCAGCCTCCCAGCTTGATAGGCATCTATTCTGCTATCGTAGCGTATTATAGTAGGTCCTTACATTTTTGCATAGAGGTACATTTATCATATCCGTTTCTTGCTGTGTTCGTTATTCCGAAATGGTCTACAAATGACTCTAAACACTTAAATGCTATTCTTAAATAGGGACCATACCCAAATCCTGAAAAACCATTTAACAATTTAAGTTAAAGTTGTGTTCACAGCTCACACTCCATCCCGTGATTCCATTATACCATTGGAGTTGCCTTTTCCACTTACTGGCTACGAAAATTCGATTTACTTCGACCAATGTCCAGCAGACCCTCCCTCCTACATATTACTGCTAACTAAAGGGCACATGAACCCAATGATCCTTCAAGCAGATTCAATTACACTTACAAGCGAAGAAATAGGAACATCCTTAAACTAATAGAGCGTGTGACGCAAGTTCAATACAAACCATTTATCCTGTAAATAAAATTATATATTGTGTCCTTTCCGTTTAATCACCACTACCAAGTCATGTTCTCTGCTTGCATCAGTATTGGCATTTTGAAAATTTCATTGATTTTTAAATGAGTTTTTACTGAACATGTTATTATAGCTTGGCCGCACATAAGCCATGAGTAAAATAGTTTGGTGCCTGTGTTGATATGTAGCGAAAGAATTTGTCTCTTTGTTTGGGCTAGTTTTGTGCTGTTGCTCACTTGGGTGAAGTCGAAGAGGTCGCCTGAATTTTCTAAAACCTATTGAAATTCAAAAGATAATTCTGTCGAATATTGTCTATTTGATTTTTGGTTTTTGGGAAACAATGGAAAATAAAAACAAGTAATCGTGCGTAAGCCGTCATCCATGGTAAGAACTGCATTGTAAACACCTACCGAAGCAGAGCCGGAAGCGTTAAGCTTCATCCGGGAGAGCACCTTTAAAAGTGTGGTTATTTACATTTACGAGTTTCTTTATTGAAAACGAAATCAAACTTGGAACGTGATTCGTCTTTAATGAAACATTCGTGGTAGTGCTTCGCACGTTTCGTTTACTGACGGAAAGAAGACAGAAAATATAAAAGTAAATTCTCCTACAGTCGCTAGTAGAAAACAGCATTCGCTTTGCCAACACGACCACAAGCCGTGGACGTGGATAAGTAAATAAAACACAACCCGTCGAGAGCAGGTGCTTCCCTCATTTTATGGCAAAGTAGCAACTGACTTGTTTCGACACCTACATAAGTGGATGGAACGGAGCAAGTATATCACACACTATGCTATATCGGCCCCATGTCGGGCGCCATTTTAAATATAAGAAATGTGTAGTTTTGGAAGCAGGTTTCGAGTTTCTCGTAAGGAATAATTCTTACAGGCACACTTTGGAACAGATAACCCATTAGTTTCCATAGACCTACGAATTCTGTGACAACACGTATTTGAACATCAACTCCTGTCCCATGTAAACGGTACGAAATATAACAACGTCTGGGCAATTTGCTAAACCCACTTATTGTCAAAATGCCGAAGGGACAATATCCTTTCTCCCCTGTTTTTTGTATCATTCGGTTACAACAACATTCATGCCTATTTCCATTGACGAAAATATGCAAATGTTACATTTTGTTTTTGCTCCGTGTATCTCCAGCAGCATATGTATGTGGCTTCAAGGAAAATATTTACATTGCGTTCAAATTGGGAGGGGGATGGAAGTATTGGGATGAATATGAAAAACCCAGCTCCAGTTGGTGACTGTCTGTTACCCTCGGGAATTCTCGGATTCTGGGTGTGAATTTAAGTGGTGTTTTTCCTCTGTCAAATGTACATTGTCACGGCTTTAAGAATTCCTTTGCCTGAATTTGATCCAGAGTATCGGGAATACGTGTGGAGAGAGACCGATGATTATACTAATTTCAAAAGTTTTTAATTTTCCCCGATTTCCCTTTTTCTCATTCCCCGTTTTTAACTGATGTATCAGAAAAAAAAAATGAAAACTTTTCCAATTAAATTCAATCTCGCATTACATTCACACACGACCCACACGAGATTCGTACAGATGCGAACAGGCAACTTTCGAATACTTCCCTGGACCTGCTGTATAAGCGTGAAATGTAGCAAGTTTTTTTTCTATTTTTATTACTTTTGTTTCAGTTTTCCTTACTTTCTATTGTATATTTGTGGCTTTGGTTTATTTAAGTGCTTTTCACAAAGCATGCAATTCGCTAAAAGTGTCGATGACACAATCAAACTCTGTGAGTAGTTTTGAGGAGCTGAAAAGCATCGTAAGGGATTTAGAATTTGAAAGGCTTCTCTCCTTTTCTCCTCGTCACATATCTGTGTATTTTTGGTTGCAAGGTTACAGTGATGAATCTGTCAAAGCCATGGAAGTAGTATGGAGGAAGGAAATTGAAATCATTTTCAATAACTCTTATGGTTCCATTGGGACGCGTAAACAATCTGCTAGTCAATTCTGATTTTTGTACATTGTGGAATGTTTATTATATCATAGTAGCGTATGGTGCATGCCCTTCGGTTTGGTTTATTAATATAATCATTTACTATTATCGACATTTCTATTTTACCAAATGAATAATATGTACCATAATAAATCACTTTAAACTATGCAAGAGTTACGTCTTTTGCTAATTAAAACAATTCCTTTTAGCTCAATTGAAAATCCTGCTACTCCAGCAGGTAAAACTGCTCTTACGTCGGACAATATCGCTGTTGCGAAACGAAATAAACAATACGTTGATAATTTTAATTAGGCCTTTCACGGACCAGTTTGTTATAAATTACATACTCGTATGTAGAAAAAGCACCGTGGCTCAGTGGGTAGTGTGTTGGCCTCTGACGCCGATGACACGAGATCGAATCCCGACACAGCCATGTCATGTTTCTCCTCAGCGGGGCTCTGACAAAACCCCCTGTAGTAAATGTCATGAAAAGCTTCTCGAAATTCGCCGTTCGGAACCGGCAATAAACTGTAGGTCCCTTTCACCTATGGGAAAATTAAATCACACACAACATGGGTGATTGAGAGAGTAGCTCGGCTCAGGTCCTTCATGGACTGAAACGCCAACATACATACATACATACATGTAGAAAAACTTGAATTAAAACACTGCTTACCATAATTTTCGCCGTCTATGGCATGAAGGCTTATTACACAAGCTACTTGAGGGTCAATAAGGTACAGTGGCAACCTTATCAAAATCAGACAGTAATTCCTATCTTTCCGAAATTTCAGGGTATGTATCAATCAACGCCTCTCACGGAAAAAAATTATAACTGCAGACGTTCCACAGGGATCTGTCCTTGGCCCAGTTTTATTTAATATACATATGTCCGATTTCCCCAGCTTGATAAACTGCGATATTGCCTTATTTACTGACGACACATGTACATATTTATTCATCGGATTCAATTTGTTCCAACCTTGAAACTAATCTCCAATCTGCATTAAATACTATCGAAGCTTATTGTAATAACTGGAAAATCAAAATGAATGCTTCCAAGACTCAAGCTGTACAAGCTGTTGCTCCTTGTAGCAAGCAAGCGATTCCCCCATCTCAACATCCACAAGGGTACCTGGCGGTCATTCGATCATCGACCACCAATCAGACTGATCACATTGCGATCGATGCCAGACACTCCTCCTGTATTCTCGACGTACGAACCTTCCGAGGGGCCAACATCGACTCGGACCACTACCTTGTTGTAGCCAAAGTACGAATGAGGATATCAAGAATGCTTAGGAGTCGAGTAGCACAACGTAAGTTTGACATCGGAAAGCTACAATCGCAAGAGACTGCCAGAATCTTTGCCGATCGTGTCTCCTTCAAGCTCTCTCAAAATCCGCCCACAGCAGCATAAACAATAGAGCAGGAATGGGCGCATTGCCAGAGCGCAGTCAGAGACGCTGCCTCAGTGGTGCTGGTTTTCGAACCGCCACCACCTAGAAACCCCTGGTTCGATGAACAATGCGAACAAGCCCATGCAGCAAAACAAGAGGCATATAAAGCCATGCTGCAACAACGGACGAGAGCTGCTCGCGAAATCTATGAGCAGAAGAGAAGACAGGAACGCACGCTTTTCAGAAGAAAGAAGAGAGAGCACGGAAAGCGTGAGATCGGGGAGATGGAGAGATGCTTCCGCAGGAATGACGCCCGTTAGTTTTACAATAAGGTAAAACGAACATGCCGTAGCTAAAAAGCCAGAGCGGCGGCCGGCAGGGATGAAAATGGAGAACTGGTAGTAGAGTCGCAGTCGATGCTGAGGATTTGGAAAGACCACTTCTGCAGACTGTATAACGGCGATGATAGACAAGATACCGCTGTCAGGCAGAACGAGCAATTCGTAATGGACGGCGATGTAACAGAGTTCAGTCCACCCGACCTAGACGCAGTCAAAACAGCGATATCAAGACTTAAGTCTAATAAATCCGCGGTTGCAGACGGCCTGTCTGCTGAGCTTCTTAAGGCGGCTGAAGATGAGCTGGTAAGGTGCATGCACCATCTCATTTGCAAGGTATGGTCGGAGAAAAGCATGCCCGACGAATGAAATTTCAGCATCGTTTCCCCGGTCCTTAAGATAGAAGAGCTCTATAACCGCGCCAACTATAAGGGAATGAGTCTCCTTAACATCGCATATCAGATCTTCTCTGCCGTATTGTGTGAACGCCTGAAACCGTTTGTGGATAGCCTGATCGGCTCTTATCAGTGTGGTTTCAGGCCAGGTAAATGCACAATAGACCAAATATTTACGCTACGGCAGATCTTGAAATACCAAGTCGACACTCACCACCTTTTCGTCGATTTTAAAGCTGCATATGACAGAGTGTATAGAGAAGAGCTATACAAAGCCATGTCTAGTTCTAACATCCCTGCCAAACTCGTCCGACTGTGCAGGATGATAATGGAGAATTCTTGCTGCTCCATTAAAGTCGGTAATGAGCAAACCGATACCTTTGATGTTAAAAAAGGATTTAGGCAAGGTGACACGCTGTCATGAAACTTTTTCAACATCGTGCTTGAAAAGATCGTGCAAGAGTCACTGGCCAACACATGAGGTACGATTTATTTCAAGTCTACGCAATTGTACGCCGACGACAGTGACGTGATTGGACGGACACTGCGAGACGTCAGGGAGGCCTTCGTAAGCATTGAGGTAGAAGCGGCTAAGATGGGTCTCAAGGTTAATGAGGGTAAAACCAAATATCTGCTTTCATCCGCCCATGGTGACGTTCTGAACAAGACGTCGGTGTTGCGCGTGTTTCTTTGACGACAGCATATATTTGGTCTAGTCCCCATTTACCCTTAGACCAACTTTAGCCGCTTCTGCTTCAATGCTTGCGAACGCCTCATTGACGTCTCGCTTTGTCCGTCCAATAACGTGTGTGTCATCGGCGTAGGCAACCAATTGTGTGGACTTGAAGTAAATCGTACCTCTTGTATTAGACGCAGAGTTCCGCACGATCTTTTCAAGTATTATGCTAATGAAATCACATGACAGTGCGTCACCGTGTCAAAAACCTTTTTAACATCAAAGGGGTCGGTTAGTTCACCTCAGTCTGACGAGTTTGGCAGGAATGTTAGAACATGGCTCTGTATAGCTCGTCTCTATAAACACTGTCATACGCGGCTTTAAAGTCGACGAGAAGATGGTGCGTGTCGACCTGGAATTCATGGGTCTTCTCCAAGATCTGCCGTAGTGTAAATATTTGGTCTATAGTGGATTTTCCTGGCCTGAAACCACACTGGTAGAAACCACCAGATTGTCCACGAACGGTTTCAGGCGCTTACACACTACGGCAGAGAGGCTCTTGTGCGCGATGTTCAGGAGGCTTATCCCTCTGTAATTGGCGCAGTCATAGGGGTCTCCTTTCTTATGGGCCGGGCAAACGATACTGAGACTCCATTCATCGGGCATGCGTTCTTCCGACCATATCTTGCAGATGAGTTGTTGCATGTTCCTAACCAGCTCATTGCCAGCTGCTTTAAACAGCTCCGCGGGGAGTCCGTCTGCTTCAGCAGCTTTATAAGACTTAAGTTTCGATATCGCTATCTTAACATCGTCTAGGTCGGGTGGACGGGATTCTCCTTCGTCTTCGTCTCTTGTGAATGGTTCCCCTGCCTGACGGCAGCATTTTGACTATCATCACCGTTATACAGTCTGCAGAAGTGGTTCTTCCACAATCTCAGCATCGACTGTGACTCCACTACTAGTTGTCTGTGCTCATTCCTGCAGGCTTCTGCTCTGGCTTTATAGCCTTGGCATGTTCGTTTTACTTTCTGGTAAAATGTTCGAACGTCTTTCCTGCCGTACCATCTCTCTATCTCCTCGATCTCGCGCTCCTCGTGCTCTTTCTTTTTCCTTCTCAGAAGCGCATGCTCCTCCCCCCTTTTCTGTTTATAGGGCTCGCGGGCAACCCTCGTCCATCGATGCAATGTGGCCATGCATGTATTCTGTTTCTCTACATGGGGCTGTCTGCAGTCATCATCAAACCAGCGGTTTCTCGACGGTGGTGGCTCGAAACCGAGTACTCTCTAATGGCGTTCTGACAGCGAGTCCATTGCTGTTCTATGATTTCTGCAGATTGCATCGGGACTTGAGAGAGCTTCAGGGAGACTTGATCGGCGAAGATCCTGGCGGTCTCCTGCGATTGCAGCTTTCCGATGTTAAATTTTGGTGTTCTTTCTTGACTCCGTGGATTCCGAGAAATTCGCATCCGTACCTTGGCTGCAACAAGGTAATGATCCGAGTCGACGTTGGCTCTTCGAAAGGTTCGGACATCTAGGATGCTGGAGGAGTGTCTGCCGTCGATCGCAATATGATCAATTTGATTGGTTGTCATGTGATCGAAAGACCGCCAGGTCTCCTTATGGATGTTGAGGTGTGGGAATCGTGTACTTGCTACTGCCAGATTATGTCCCGCCATAAAGTCCACTAGCCTTAGTCCGTTTTCTGACGTGGTGTTGTGAGGGCTATGCTTTCCTATGAATCGTTCAAAGATTGCTTCCTTACCCAGCTTCGCATTGAAATCTCCTAGAACGATTTTGGTGTCATAGCTGGGACATTTGGCATATGTTCTGCCTAGGGGATTATATAAGTCGTATTTATGTCGGTCATCTTTCTCCTCTGGTAGAGGAGAATTGTAGATTGTAGAATTGTATTCAAGCCTTTCTGTAAGATTGCAGGAAAGACACCGTCTTGTAGGGTTTGAATGAACCAATTGCCCATTTGACCTTGTCAGGACTAAAGAGTCTACCAGAGAGGCTATTTGTTCTACTGTCAATGTTACCTATGAAGTTTATTTGATCGTCAGAGGACATCGAGTAAGGAGTAGAACCAGGGAAGTGCATCTCGAGCAAAGTCTCCAGCGTTTCCCTGCGATTGACGGTAAAAGTGCCGTCTGATTTGCGAAGCAGCCCGAGCCCATTTGTGTGCTCTCGGGATAGTGCTTTGTGGAGTCGGGCCGCATTTGGCAGCGAGTCCATGTGCTCGCAATGTTTCCTCCAAGACATTCCCTTGGATTTCCTCAATTCGAGGTTGTATTTAGTTAGAGCAGATCTATAATCAGTCCAACTATTATACCGTTTAACTCTGTTAAACAGCGATCCCACCTGCTTCCTTAGAGACTCAAGCTGAGTATTCCACCAGGGCACACACCGTTTGTGTGTAGTTGTCCTGGATGTACAGCTGTTTCTGAAGAATGAGATGAGTGCTGCATTGAGCTGGTAAGCCGCTTCGTCGATGTCGTCTGTCGATTCAATCGACTTAAGAAGCATATCCTCTTTAGCGGCGAGTTGAGCTTGGACCCGAGCCCAATTTGTTCGTTTGGGCTAATATCCGGGCTCAACCTCATTAACCTCACTAGAGATGTTGAATCTGATGTGCTGATGATCAGATCAGATAGGCTTCATTGGAGACATGCCAGTCCCCAATCACATTTGAGATAAACTGGCTAGAGATAGTGAGGTCAAGCACCTCTTTTCTAACCGCGTTTATAAATATGGGATTGTTGACAATTTCGCTTGTTTACATACCCGCCAAGATCAAAATGAGCTTCATCTGAAAAGATGATTTTTTTGGCAAAATCGGCATCTTCTGTAAGTCGATCGGAGGCCCACTTAGCGATGCGAAAACGCATTGGATGGTCAGTTGGCTTCAACTCCTGAACCAATCGGACTTTGTATGGCGTCATACCAAGGTCTTTATGCGGAATTCGTCTCAACGATGTCTCCGAAATGTTCAATTGTTGAGAACGACGGTGAATTGATGTTGATGGCGCTTCACGCACACTTTCTGCCGCAGCAGCAATATTCTCGGGTATACGCACTGTTTTTGGCTTTTCACGCTTTGGTTTATTGATGAGGATGTCAGTTTCTTTCACTTTTTTCACAAAATAACGAACATACGGAGCTGACGGTGCTTCTCTTCTTCCAAAATCCGTACGCAATTTTCACACACATTCTGCAACATGATATGACAATGATATCAAATTTGTCATTGTGGACATGCATAATCGACAAATAATGAGCTAATTTGGAGTGATACGTATACCAAAAAAGTACTCTTGGTCTCAGCCGTCCATTTCTAACTATTAACTTCCGACGGATATAATGATAATGGCAACGTAAAAGAAGGGAATTGCTTTGAGCCCTTTTAAGTATATCTCTCGCAGTGTTTTAACTAATGTATTTACCTGGGAAGAGTACGACAACTTTGGCGCCAAAAATCGATAACGGTTTTTTGTTTAGGGATTAAAAGCAAGCATTTTTTACTACGGGAGAGGGGTCTATCTCGTGCCGTTTAGGAGGTAGGGGCAATTTGAAAAAAAAAATGACTTAAAATGGGAAATAAAAATATTAGATAAGAACGGCAACACCCACAATAAAGTATTGTACCAAATTTAAAAGCCAGGAGCCTGTTCTTTAATACGAAATCATAACATATTATTATAGACATTTTTCTTTGTGATCCTAACTCAGCACACTAACCTAGAACGGTACAATCTAAAGCTAGAGTTTGTAGCAAAAAGAACATGTGCTCATACTCTCTCTCTCTCTCACACACACACAGTCTCTCTCATACTCTCACTCTCTCTCATACGTATCTCACTTCGTTTTCGAGATATCGATATTTGAAAATATTTTTGGATAAAGTTCCAAATAGTCTTCTTCTCTGATTTATTATTTATTTCTTTAGAAGTCGCATTCATCGAACTTGGGCGCTTATACTTTGTATATACCCAACATTGCACCCACTCCAAATCCTACAGTGAGCCAAGCAGGGCCCCATACATATTTCACTGCAGTTTACTCATAAAAAAGGTGAGATATGGACGTTTCGGAATTTTATCCAAAAATAATTTCAAATATTATGTATAAGTGTTATTCGTCATTTTCGATTCATCTTGGGTCGATTTAGCTAAGTCCATCGTCAGATCGCGGCGCAACGGAAACCGTACTCTCCTCACTTTGGAATTTTGGGAATTCCAAATTATTTTTTTGGGAATTCCAAATTCTTAAATTTGGAATTTTAAATAAATTTTCTATTTGTTTGTTTGTTTTGTTTTTTTTTTTTTTTATATATATGGGGCTAGTGCTACCATTAGCAATACGGCACTGCGACCTTTACAGATCTATTGTGCCCGCTAGCCGAGTAGTCTCTCCACTTCTATAATGAAGTTGAGAATGCTTCTCGTAGGAGCCAGGGTGATCCTCTTAGGAGTCATAACTTCACTGGGAACGATACGCTTATTAAGATGGCAGAGAGCAGCACACTCATACAGTGTGTTCTGCCGTCTCCTCGTCCTCAAAACAGAGCCAGACCGACACTCAGTTTCAGACGAGAGGCTAATTTTGTTTAGATGATATCTCAGACCGAAGTGTCCTTTTAGATAGCTGACTAGTCTTCTGATATCCACCCAATTGAGTTTGAGTATGTCAATAGGGTGCTGGTTCAGGGGTCGTATAAGTCGTTTAGATTGACGGAGTACCCGAACGCTGTTCCAAAAGGACAGGTCTTGCAATTTTTCCCACTTGTCTAAGAAGTAATTTATCTTAGACTCGGGAATGCCGCACAATGGTTCCGGAATGGAATGGTTTGTGGCTGAAACCTTTCCTGGCAAGTTGGTCGACAATTTCATTGCCCTTGATACCTTTATGTCGTGGCACCCACCAAAGTTTACCATTGTTTCTTTTGGCGAGGTCTTGTATGGCGTCATGGCATTCTTTGACGGTTTTTGAGTTCGTGCTGTACGAACCCAGCGCTTTAAGTGCTGATTGGCTATGAGAGAGTATGTTGATGGTTACTCCTCTGATGCCAGTCTCAAGTTTTAGATTGACGCATGCTAGGATTGCATGCAGCTCTGCTTGGAAGATGCTGGCGCTTATTCCCAGGGCCTTCGAGATCTTGCGTTTTAGTCCAAAGATGCCGGCGCCAACGCCGGAAGCCATCTTGGAGCCATCCGTGATCCGCAGGGGATTACTGTTTTCCCATGCTGAGCGGTTTGGGATCCGTATCTCAAATCTCTTGTCAAAGGTGAAGGTGTGTGGCAATGCGTCCGAGGCTGTAGTAATCATATCCATCTCGGGAAGGTGTTGTAATATGGACATGTGGCCTGCGGGTCTACATGACATATTTGTTCCATTTCGACATTCCGTAAGTAGCAAAAATAAGTTTCCATAGAATATGGAAAACAAAAACAAACTGTGCTGGTAAGTTCTAGGTGCTTCTCTTGCTGCAACGGGTTTTTATAGATTGTCAAGATAGCTGTTAACATGTCTATACTCTTCACCCAGGAAATACTATGAAATTTCGCTGTGCAGGCCTCATTTCGAGTTAAGCTATAAGTTGAAGCAGTGCAAAAATAAGGTTCCATCAATATAGTGTCGAAAAATTTGATGGTTAGCTTACCTTATTTCGCAGTTTTGTATTCTTTTTATAATATAATTTTTCGGTAAGAATGTTTTATAATTTTGACCTCTTTTTTATCTGTAATAGTTAAAAGCTCGGCTTTGTACGTGGAATGTTAGTCTCCAATACACCTCAATCCTCCACGCTATCAATAGAACAGCAGTTTAGCCTTTGCAAACAAGCCCTGAAAAGCTCTGCATCCGAAGTTTTGGGTTTCAAGGCTCCACCACGAAGAAACACCTGATTCGATGACGAGTGCAGGAGAATTCCCACAGCAAAGCAGGATGCATATGTATAAGGCCTCGCTGCATAAAAGAACAAGAGCAGCTCGTGAGCTCTACGAGTTAAAAAGAAGGGAGGAGCATAAGCTTCTTAGAAGAAAGAAGAAAGAGCACGAGAAGCGCGCGATTGAGGATTTGGAGAGGTGTTACTGCAGGCGTGACGTTCGAAAGTCTGCAGACTGTATAACGGCGATGCTAGTCAATATACCGCTGTCAGGCAGAATGATCCATTTCTAATTGACGAAGACTGCAGAGAATTCTGTACCCCTGACCTCGACGAAGTTAAGATTGCCATATCGAAACCCATGTCGAATAAAGCTGCTGGCGCAGACGGACTGTCTGCTGAACTCTTCAAAGCAGTTGGGGATGACTATGTACTGCAGGAAGGTACAAATCTGATGCAGTGGCAACGATAAAGCCTGACCTGTCCCCAACAAAGAAAATAAATACTTTGGGTTTTATTCAAAATAAAGATAGCAGAGAGGGAATGCCAAAGAGCTCACGCGATCTATGCCACATCGATTAGCGTCTTCACCTTCTTAACGGGCGCTACGGTTCAGGGTGAACCTATGCCTCAACCAACATGCCCCTCCAACTAGCACGCTCTTTTGCTAGCGTTTTCCATGGCCGCACACCCAGTTGGCTGAGGTCCCCTTCCACCTGTGTGCGCCATCTTAAGTGCTGCCGTCCTCTGCTTCTTAGTCCCTCGGGGTTGGATTCGAAGACTCTCCGGGCTGGAGCTGTAGTGTCCATTCGCTCTTAAGCGTTAAATCCGTAGACGCCTGACTAAGCTCATGTCGCTGTACAGCCCGTAAATTTCGTGGTTGAATCTTCTCCTCCATCCCCCGTCTGCGTTTATAGGCCCGACAATCACGCGCATAATCTTTCACTTGAACCGACCATGGGCCTCCTCATCCGCTTTTGATAGTGTCCATGCTCCTGCGCCGTACAACAGGACCGGGATGATAAGGGTCTTATATAGAGTCAACTTTGTCGTTCGGGAGAGGGCTCTATTACTCGATTGCCTCCTGAGCCCAACGAAACAGCGACTGGCAAGAGTTATTCTGCGTTTGATTTCGGAACTGATGTCGTTGTTCCAGGTCACTGCGGAGCCAAGGTAGACGAAGTCCTTAACTACCTCGAACTTATATCTGCCTATACAAACGTTCTGGTCGAGACGTCGGTGTTGAGCGTCCTTTTTTGATGACAGCATATATTTTGCCCTCGTTTACCGCAAAACCAATTTTCGCCGCCTCCATCTCAATACTCGCAAACGCCTCATTGACATCTCGTTTACATAGACATAGACATAATGTTGTATAGCTCGTTACAAATTACGCTGTCGTATGCGGCTTTGAAGTCAACAAATAGGTGGTGAGTGTCGACTTGGAATTCATTGGTTTTTTTCCAGGATTTGGAAAAAAACCAAGCAGATTTGGTCGATGGTGGACTTCCCTGGCCTGAATCCGCACTGATAAGGACCTATCAGCTTATTTACAAAAGGCTTTAGGCGCTCACACAAAACGGCAGAAATGATTTCGTAGGCAATATTAAGAAGAATTATTCCTATGTAGTTGGCGCAGTCAGAGGGATCTCCTTTCTTGTGGATCGGGCATACGATGCTGAGACTCCATTCCTCGGGCATGCTTTCCTCTGACCATATCCTACAGATGAGCTGGTGCATGCTTCCAACCAGGTCATCCCCAGCTGCCTTAAAGAGCTCAAAAACAGTCCGTCTGCGCCACCAGCTTTATTCGATTTGAGCTTCGATATGGCAATCTTAACTTCGTCGAGGTCAGGGGGACAGAATACTCTGCGGTCTTCATCGATTAGAAATGGATCATTCTGCCTGACAGCGGTTTACTTATTGACAAAAATCGCCGTTATACAGTCTGCAGAAGTGGTTTTACCATATTCTCAGCACCGGCTGCGATTCTACTAGTAGGTGTCCGTTTTCATCCCTACAGGCTTCCGTTCTGGCTTTATAACCTTGGCATGTTCGCTTTATCTGTTGATAAAACTTTAAACGTCACGCCTGCTGTAACACCTCTTCCAATCCTTAATCGCGTGCTTCTCGTGCTCTTTCTTCTTTCTTCTGAGAAGCTTATGCTCCTTCCTTCCTTTTAACTCGTAGAGCTCACGAGCTGTTCGATTAGCGTCTATGCTGCTTAATAATGGAGGTGATTGTGGCTATTAGAAAATGTGGGAACATATAAGTTAGCACATACATCCGCTAACAGAACTGAGCAGCGTACACACGCTTCTCAGATAACACACGGCCGCGCATCCGCTAATGAAAACTGAGCAGCGAACACACGCTTCTCAGCTAACACACTGTCCCGCAGTAAGAACAGCGTGGGACCAGACGCTAGCTCAGCGTTTATCAACACCGCCGACCAACAACCGTGGGACCAGACGTTGTCAAGGTCACCACCCAATGATGGGCACCGAGCTGTTAGTATAAGTTAGTGTAGTTTAGTTTTAAGGGAACGCCTGACCATATCGGTCAGAATAGTAATATCGAAAAAATAAAGAATTCCTCATAGAGGAAATAATCCAAAAATTTAATCTTTAACTGGCGCCCAACGTGACTTCGACTTGTAGGTTCCGAAAGTCTTTAATAAGGATAATAGAACCTTGTTCCCGGTCTGTGCAAAAATAAAAGTATCCTATTCATAGGAGAAAATTGGAATACAAAAACAGTCTGTGAAATCCAACTAAACTATTACCTACCTTGAGAAAGTGTATCAAAAAATTGAATCTTTAACTAATGAAACTATTGTTATAAATAGTATAATTTGTGAAATCCAACTAAACTATTACCTACCTTGAGAGAGTGTATCAAAAAATTAAATCTTTAACCGATGAAACTATTGTTATAAATAGTATAATTTGTGAAATCCAACTAAACTATTACCTACATTGAGGAAGTGTATCAAAAAAAATCAAATCATGTTAATTCAAATCTATATGTAAGTAAAGTGTTCAGTAATTTCCTATAAGTTATTTTTTTTTTAAGAGGAAGCATTTCCTGATTTTGAGATCCCTAATTGCAACCGAGTATTTTCTTTTGCCTAAGTTGTTAGTCAGCAAATTTAACCTGTTTTATTTTAAAATAGGAGTTACAGTCCATTGGCGTCGAAATGAATGAGTCTGAACTACGCGTTATAATCGGAGCTGCAGTTACAGCAGCTACCGAGCAAACTCGTCGAAGTTTTCAAATAACTATCGATACCTTAACGAATAGGCTCAAGGCACTCGAAATGCCTACGTCCTCTGTAGAAGAGTACACGCCAGTTGTAATCGACCCTGCAGTTAAGTGTGATGAATCCTTAGATCTCGTGAAAACACTACCGGAGTTTAATGGGGAGCAGGCGCGATATGTTTCGTGGCGTCAGGCTGCCTTTGCTGCTTACAAACTTTTCGAAAATCATAATGGTAGCTCGAAACATTATCAAGCAGTTGCCATTATACGAAACAAGATTGTCGGATCAGCTGATCAGGTTCTATCTTCCTTTAATACCGTTCTGAATTTTAAGGCTATTATAGCCAGGCTTGATTTTACTTATGCCGACAAGAGGCCAATATATCTCATAGAACAAGAGATGTCTACTCTACGTCAGGGTAAAAAAACAATAACCCAATTTTATGACGAGGTCGAAAGAAAGCTAACCTTGATAATTAATAAAACCATCATGATCCATGAGGGTAATGCGACACTAATAAACACACTGGGTCAAAAATATAGGCAGGATGCTCTCAGAGTCTTTGTTTCCGGACTTCGGAAACCGATGTGTGACATTCTGTTCTCCTCACGCCCGAGCGATATGCCCAGCGCCCTAGCGCTTGCTCAGGAGTTGGAGGCAAACCAAGAACGTTGTTCGTTTGCAAGAGCATTTTCAACTAACGTGAAAACTTTCGTAGCTCCCAAATACACTAACGGTAACGATCAGCACCAACCTTACCATTCACCCCATTATAGGTGTGTGGGAAGTCCTCAAGATAGGCCATTACCAATGGAGGTAGATCCCCCTAGTTCACGCTTCCGATCTAATATCAATTTCAATCCCATGTCAAGAAATCCGAATTACCATTCTATGCGGTCTTCTGCGAACGTTCGCAGCTCAACATGTATTCCCAACCAGGTGACCACACCTGTGCTTGAAAACCGTCGAGAATCTTTACGGACAGTCTGTGGGAATCAAGTAAGACCTCCTAAGAGACAACATGGAGGAGGAGGAAGTCAGATAGACATCCCTAAACAACAGCGGATAAACCATCTTACCCATCAACAGCTCCAACACTTTCCGCCAGATATCAAAGAAGAAGAAGAACCCTTTGGTAACGAGAACTATGACTACCAACAGGAAGAATTCGATAATGGCTCATACAACGAGGCCAATGAAATAATAGACGAGGTGAATTTTTTAGGGGAAAGTCCCTCCTGCCTTACGTTAGCAGGACACTGGCAGGGAGGGAATTAAAGCTTTTGGTAGACACCGGAGCTACAAAGAATTATATTAGGAATTTAGATAATCTTAAATCAATTAAACATGTACACAAGCCCTTTTTGGTCAGATCCATTCACGGTACAGATCACATATCCGAAAAATGCCAAATAAACATTTTCAATAGGAACACTTCTTTTTTTTTGCTTCCAAGTCTTAAAACGTTTGACGGCATTATAGGATGCGATTTTTTAAGGGAAATTAACGCACAGGTAGATTTGCGGTGCGGGATTCTGTATTATGAGGGAGGAAAGGAAACACTCTTGTATTTTTATTGTGATGATGTAAACAACATATCACTAAGTTATGAATCGTGTAACAAAACGTTACATGGAAACAATGATGTTTCCAGCATAATAGAACGCCATTCGAAAGTGTTCGCCGATTCCAATAAATCCCTACCGTACAATACAAATGTGGTTGCAACGATAAAAACAATTAACAATGACGCCGTTTACTCGAAATCGTATCCTTACCCAATGGCTGCAGCTGACTTTGTCAATCAAGAAATCTCTGACTTGCTTCGTAACGGAATTATAAGACCTTCACGGTCCCCGTACAATAATCCTATATGGGTTGTCGATAAAAAAGGAATCGACGAAACAGGGAAACAAAAAAAGCGACTAGTAATAGATTTCAGAAAGCTCAATGAGAGAACCATTAGTGACAGATACCCTATTCCAGATACATCCGTTATTTTATCCAATTTGGGGGAATCATCTTTTTTCACAACATTGGATTTAAAATCTGGATTTCACCAGATTAAACTGGCTGAGCGCGATCGGGAAAAAACAGCGTTCTCAGTTAATAACGGAAAGTACGAATTCTGCAGACTGCCTTTCGGACTGAAAAATGCACCAAGCATTTTTCAGCGAACTATAGATGACATTCTGAGGCAGGAGATTGGTAAATGCTGTCACGTTTATATAGATGACGTGATCATTTTTTCCAAATCATACAAACAGCATCTAGGGGATATAGAACGGATTCTTACTAAACTATTTGAGGCGAATATGAGAGTTTCACTTCAGAAGTCTAAATTTCTTCAAACGCAGGTTGAATTTCTTGGGTTCGTTGTTTCCAAAAAGGGGATAAGAACATGCCCCCAAAAAGTAAAAGATATTGTTAGTTATGAAACTCCCAAGACCCTCCGCGCCCTTCGATCGTTCCTGGGTCTCTCCGGATATTATAGGAGATTTGTAAGGGATTACGCCTCAATTGTGAAGCCTCTTACGAAATATCTGAGGGGGGAAAACGGTAATATAGGTACAAATCAATCGAAAAACGTACACATAGAGCTCGATGCGGAAGCATTACAAGCCTTTGATAAAGTAAAAAGGATTTTGGCCTCGGAGGATGTATTGTTGCTATATCCGGACTATACAAAGCCGTTTGATCTCACCACTGATGCATCATCACATGCGCTTGGTGCTGTGTTATCTCAGAATGGCAGGCCAATCACTATGATTTCTAGGACTCTTTCCCCAACTGAAGAGAACTATGCAACAAATGAAAGAGAGCTTCTTGCTATTGTTTGGGCCTTGCAAAAACTGCGCAATTATTTATACGGCGTAACGAACTTAAACATCTTTACCGATCACCAACCCTTAACCTTTGCCATTTCGGACAAGAACTCTAACGCAAAGATCAAGCGCTGGAGAGCATTTGTGGAAGAGTTTTCCCCAAATTTCATTTATAAGCCCGGCAAGGAGAACTATGTAGCTGACGCTTTGTCTAGGCAGCATGTAAACGCTCTAGAGCAATCACTCCATTCGGAATCTCTTACAGCACATAGCGAAGGGTCCTTGACTAGAACCATTGTGACAGTACAAAATCCTGTAAATTGTTTTAGGAATCAGTTAATTCTAGAAAAAGGCAAAGAACCAGCGAAAGTAACAAAAATATTATTCAAATCCCGAATTAGACATAATATTACATTTACCAACTTGGGCGATCTTCTTGAAACTATAAAGGAATCTGTCAATCCCGACGTGGTGAATGCGATTTTATGTGACCTTCCAATATTAGCGCAAATTCAAAATGAACTTTCGATAACATTTCCCTCTGTCAAATTTCGTCACACACTCAAACAAGTAACAGATGTTTTTAATAAAAACGATCAAGCAGAGATTCTTCTAACCGAACATAGTAGAGCTCATCGGTCAGCATCCGAAAACTTTAAACAAGTTTTAAGTGATTACTACTTCCCTGAAATGCGGAAGAAATTGAAGGAAATAGTTGTAAATTGCAAAATCTGTCGTGAGGCGAAATATCAGAGGCATCCGATAAATCCCGAAATAGGCGAAACCCCCATACCTTCTTACCCAGGTGAAATTTTACACATTGATATTTACTCTACAGACAAGCTTCACTTCCTTACTTGTGTTGATAAATTTTCGAAATTTGCAGTTGTGTCCCCACTAAAATCTCGGGCTATAATTGACATCAAAGAACCTCTATTGCAAACTTTAAATTTTTTCAATAATACAAAAACAATCGTATGCGACAATGAACGATCATTAAACTCACAAACAATAAAAGCACTGTTGAACGATCACTTTAATATAAAAACTTTCACAACCCCTCCATATCATAGTGAAACTAATGGCCAAGTAGAACGATTTCACAGTACCTTGTCTGAAATAGCAAGCTGTAGTAAATTGGAGCAATGTATAAATGATGTTAGTGAACTTGTCCTTTTAGCAACAGCAAAATACAATAGAACTATTCATTCAGTGACTGGAAGAAGGCCAATCGACATAATTAATTCTATGCCTGATTCGCTGAAAAACGATATTAAGATGAAAATTACCAAAGCACAAGCAAAAGAGTTGGCACATCATAATAAGAACAGACAAACAAGAGTATTCAATACCGGAGACCAAGTTTATGTAAAAACAAATAAAAGAATAGGAAATAAGTTTACTAAGCGCTTTATTCAGAAAACCGTTCAAAAAGATTTGGGTACATTTGTCCTTATAGACAATAGGAGGGTTCATAAAAGTAATATAAGGTAATTATTTCGTTTCAGATGCTTCCTTATAATAGCCCATCAGCAAACCAAATCCAAATTGGTGGATTATACGCGGTCAAACTATATTCCGATTCATGATGGGAAAGTAGCTATTTGGGATCATTACGGGTACCTGACACATAACACAAATTTGACGGCATATCAGGAAATCATGTACGAAACTCAAGACTTACTTCAGTCTTTTCCCCTGTCACATATGAGAGAAATGCTTCAAGCGGATATTGAGCAAATTCTCCGTCTTTTGGACACATTGCGAATTCACCACCGTCACGCTCGCGGAATTAACATCCTGGGCACAGCCTTAAAATACATAGCCGGAACCCCTGACTTTGACGACTTCAATGAAGTCAGGACAAAGGAAGAAGCTTTGATCGAGGCCAATGATCGGCAAATGGTAATAAATACCGAAGTGCAAGTCCGAATCAACCAATTAACAGAGACAGTAAACAAAATTATAGCAGTTACGAACAAAATGGAAATAGATACAGGTCACTTATTCGATTTAATTCTTGCTAGGAATAGGGCCATGATAATAGACTTGGACAATATAATATACTCGGTTGTGCTAGGGAAAGCTAACATTATAAACCCGGTCATCCTTGATAGTAAAGAGGTCGAAACGATATTATTTACTGAGCGCTTTGCAAATATTAGTGTAAGTGATATTATAAGTATTTCTAAGTTAAAAATTTATCAAGATAACGATTTAATTTACTTCATTATTAAATTTCCTATAATTAAAACTGTATGTAACAAAATTAAATTGCTCCCGGTTATACATAACGAAACTACCATATTACTAGAAACAAATGCGGCAGCACAATGCGGAAGTTCATATAAACCTCTAAAAAATTGTAAAGAAGCGGCAGCTGTAACCTTTTGTAAGATTCATCCAAACAGCCCATGTGTAAAGCAACTACTGAATAACTATTCAGCATACTGCAAAACTACATCTGCTCATCATATTGAGCCCATCCGTGAAATCGACGAAGGCTTAGTCGTTATCAACGACCAAACAGTCTTACTAAGAGAAGGGAGTAACTCATCAATCACGGTCAGCGGCACATTTCTGGTGACATTTTCTAACGACTTGGACATAAATGGCACTAGATACGTAAACAAAAAGCGGATTAGCCATCCAAGCCCAGGAGCTCCTTCAACACAGTTAATTAATGTCACTGAACATTTGGCGCTATTATCTCTGCCTTATCTTAACAAAAGCCTTATAAAGAATCGCGAGCACATCACCGCATTACACGAAGAAATCAAATCACACTCATTCCAGGGGGGCATATTAATAGTCATTGTCATTATGTGTATCCTGGCGGCAATAGTTTTTGCCCTTAGGAGCAGGATGAGGAATAGCGCACAAAAGATCGAGCTGAAGGAGCTTCGCAGAGAAAAATTTATTCAAGATATCCTCAAATCAACCGAGGACGGTCTCAACCTAGAGGGGGAGCAGTTAGCACATACATCCGCTAACAGAACTGAGCAGCGTACACACGCTTCTCAGATAACACACGGCCGCGCATCCGCTAATGAAAACTGAGCAGCGAACACACGCTTCTCAGCTAACACACTGTCCCGCAGTAAGAACAGCGTGGGACCAGACGCTAGCTCAGCGTTTATCAACACCGCCGACCAACAACCGTGGGACCAGACGTTGTCAAGGTCACCACCCAATGATGGGCACCGAGCTGTTAGTATAAGTTAGTGTAGTTTAGTTTTAAGGGAACGCCTGACCATATCGGTCAGAATAGTAATATCGAAAAAATAAAGAATTCCTCATAGAGGAAATAATCCAAAAATTTAATCTTTAACTTATATTTGCTGAATTTTTTTTAAGGTTTTACAAAAAAACTATTTTCTTCTGTTTATGTTCATACTTTTTTTTAGATCTGTTACGTTCTTTAATTATAAAATAATGTAAGTGGAAAATGCCTGTTTTACTTTAGTTAAAAACATTGAATTTAAAGAAATCAATTAACAATACTTTTCTTTAATGTGTGGAAACTTATTTTTGCTCCCATCGTATCTCCACGTTACCAGGATTCAAATCCAAGGTTTTTATAGAGATTTACATACATATGTGTGTGTATGTATGTAGGTATGTATATGCGTGAGGAATTTTCGCCAGTTTCTCTATAACCAAAGATGACATCGGACCGGGTTTATTCCTCGCGTAACTACGTAACTCAGAACTGATGAAATTTTTGAAATTAAATAGCTAAAAAATAGGCAAGACAAAAAATGAACAACACGCGGTGTTCCCAAGCGGTTCCCCATCTAAGTACCGACCGCGCCCGATGCTGCTTGATTGCGGTGATCCGACGAGCACCGATACATTACCCATTATTCATCTAAGAATCCTAGCGCAGCTAACAAAAAGAGCTAATGACCTTTAAACACCTGAACAGATCTTCACAAATTGTAGCTAAGAACCACTTCGATCACATTAGCTTTAAAAAAAATGAGGACGGCATCATAATCGGTGCATTCGTTCAGGAGCTACGGTGCCACAGACAGAAACACAGACACCTCAAACTTATAACATCCCCTTTTTGCGTCGGGGGTTAAAAATGAAAAAATATGAATTCAAATGGATGTTTTCATTTTTCCCATTGGGAAGTTAGTCGCCTTGCGGGTCGCACCTAGACCATATATTGGATATTAGTCTAAATGTCGACGGACATTAAAGGACCCTGCAAAGTGGAATAAGACAACTTCTGTATAGCGATCCATTTTAAAACTCCGTTTATTATTTTATCAGTGCGCGTAAGTAATCATAATCTAAGCAAAGTAGTAGCTTCTTATACGAATACGGTGACAGTAGTGCATTACAAGAACTTAGATGTTTAGCGGACCCTTAAAAGATGGTAACTGAGTTTCTTTATCGATTGTAAAAAGAATTGTGGTTCTATGTTAATTCGTCCATTGGGCCTACGCTAGCTGATGGTCATCGAAAACAGACCATCGGCATATGTTCTCAATTTTTCCCTGTATGCTTTCATTCAGGTATTGTGCAGGTGTGGAAGGACGATCGTGAGTATTCATATGAATTCATATGAATTTATGTTTGTGATACTTTAGTCTATATCCCTACGGTGCGCGCCTATTCCAATTAAATGGATAGCAGAGTTGTATGTATGTATGTATATTGGCGTAACAGTCCATGAAGGACCTGAGCCGAGCATCTCTCAATCACCCATGTTGTGTGTGATTTCATTTTCTCATAGATGAAAGGGACCTACAGTTAATTGCCGGTTCCGAACGGCGAATTTCGAGAAGCTTTTCATGACAATTTTACTACAGGGGGTTTTGTCAGAACCCCGCTGAGGAGAAACACCGTGAAAAACACATTCGATGACATGGCTGTGTCGGGATTCGATCCCGTGTCATCGGCGTCAGAGGCCAACACACTACCCACTGCGCCACGGTGCTCTCTAGCACAGTTGATAGAGTTAAAAAAATGGCACCTGCAAAAACAGACTTCTACCACTTTGACCTATAAACGGGCAAAAAAGTCGTCGTATTTCGTTGACAGAGCTGTTTGACGACCAAGGTTAGAACGTGCTTTCCGAGGCATGATTATTAAAGTCTTAAGGAAAAAACACATATTTTTATTTTCACAAACTTTTCTCTGAGTATTTACTATCACCATGTCAAATTTGGTTAAAATCGCTTAAAGCCTTCTGCGTTGTTTTATTTTCAAAATGCGGATGCGCGTGATTTCTAATGTCAAGTCTATGGGACACATATTCGGTTATTATGGTATGTTCGATTTTGGATTTTATTTCTTTAAAACCGTCCTCTCGATGCCTTCTATTGACATGTCTAATTTGGTCAAAATCCGTCAAAGCGTTTAGGAGGAGTAGTCTGTCGGTGATTATTCCTCGATGGTATGTCCGATTTTTGATTCTATTTTTTTAAAACCTTCCCGTCGATGCCTTCTATTGACGTGTCTAATTTGGTCAAAATCTGTCAAAGCGTTTAGGAGGAGTAGTCTGTAAACGGAATACATTTTTGGGGTGTTAAGGAGCTTGGCTCGCTTCGCTCCAAAATAGCTAAAACTTTTACGAAAGTCTATTTAATTTAATTTTATATGACACCTGTGCCATCTCACAACAAAAAACAAAATCGACGTAAACACTCGAGGTTTCGTGCCAAATCTTGGTTGTGTTTGTTAAATGTAAGTTTGCAGAATATGGGATCCTTCCAAGAAGTGCCCATATTTATAACTTTATCCTTTCGTGCTCAATCTATAAGCCCTTCCGTAGTCCCCTCGAGGAATCACCCCTAACTTCTGTTAAATGTATTCGCATACAAATTGTATTATTCATTTTTCAGAAACAATTTATGTTTTTCTTCAGAAAGGACATCAAGTCCTTCCACTCACAGATATGCCAGACCGAATTACCCAAAGTTGATGGGAAATTATTTTCAGACAAACAACTCAAAGGGTGCCGACCGGAAAATTTGAAATTTTAATTAAAAGAGATATATTCACCTCAATGGACAACGATACGTACCGACCCCTCAACCTCGGTGTTTGCAGACACTTTTACACGTAGCAAGTGTGAAATGCTTAACCCGAATCCCAACCATCGTTCAACCAAGCCTAGGCTAGTACTGAGCAGAAATGTACATGAATGAATGCCATATTTCCATTAAAGCCTCATAAACAAAGTGCCAGTAATCCACAGGTACTGGTCGCAAGCATACATCAGAGAACATACAGATGTACGTATATTACATACACTAGGGTGCATAAGTAAACTACCATGGAGTATATCCATATATGAGCACGTATCTACCTACGTTCGTGTGATATTTGTCAGATACGAACATTTTGTGCTTATTCCGCCAGATATTTACATGCATGGAAGTGAGTGGTATTTTTGGAATAAGGGTTGGTCCGACTGTGGCTGTTTGGAATTGCCCACTTTGCCTCATTAAGCACATTTCATTTGGTGCTTATTTTGTTTTTGAATATTTAATCGTGAGGTTTCTTATGCAAACTGTGCGGACAAAAAGGGGAGACGAACTTAAAAAAGGCGGTACCAAACTTTGACATCATTATTGACAGATTGCGAACCTTCGTTGGGTGTAGATATAGATACTTACTTACTTACTTATCAGGCCTGCGATCCATGGAGGATCTGAGCCTGAGCTATAGCTGCCTTCCATCCTTGACGGTCCCGGGCACGCTGCTTCCAGTTGTCAAGACCAAGATGTCCTACATCCGCGATTACTTGGTCTTTATACCGGAGGTTCGGTCTTCCTCTTCTTCTCGAACCAGGAGGCTCGGAGTCGAAGACCCTCTTAGCTGGAGCGTTGATGTCCATGCGCTCGATGTGGCCGAGCCAGTGTAGTCGACGGATCCTTGCCTTCCGGACTACATCCACATCTTGGTACAGCTCGTAGAGTTCGCGGTTGTGTCTTCTTCTCCATTCACCTTCCTCACAGACAGGACCAAATATCCGGCGCAGAATTTTTCTTTCGAATGAACCCAAAATCAGCTCCGCTGTCCTGCTTATCGTCCAGCTTTCGGCTCCGTACAGCAAGACTGGCAGAATGAGCGTTTTGTAAAGCATGACTTTGGTCTTTCGAATGAGGAGTTTTGACCCCAGTTGCTTGGACAAGCCGAAGTAGCAGCGGTTGCCAAGGGCGATTCTACGCCGGATCTCCACTGTGGTGTCATTTGTGGAATTTACGTTTGCCCCGAGGTAGACAAACTCCTTAACTACCTCGAAATTGTAGCTGTCAATTGTTATGTTTTGTCCCAGGTGGTGAGCGACGGATTGGTTTTTGCTTGACAGCATGTATTTCGTTTTGTCCTCATTGATCTTAAGACCAATTCGTTTCGCCTGTTCTTCAATCGCCGTGAATGCTTCCACAATGCCACGGCGAGAACACGCGATGATGTCGATATCATCCGCGTATCCTAGCAGCTGGATGGTGCCCGTCGCACTATCTGCTCCAGCACCAGGTTTTAGACGTTCACACAATACGCTGGACAGGATCTTGTATGCGACATTGAGCAGGGATATACCTCTATAGTTCTTGCAAGAGGTAGGATCGCCTTTTTTGTGGATGGGGCATATAGAGCTGGTATTCCAGTCGTCGGGCATGCTCTCATCTTCCCAAATTCTGCAGATGATCTGGTGCATGCTCCCTACCAGAACATCGCCGCCAGCCTTGAAGAGCTCTGATGGCAAGCCATCTGAGCCTGCGGCCTTGTTGTTCTTCAGCTTCTGAATAGCTGTGCCGACTTCTTCTATGCTGGGTGGGAGGACTACTTCAGCGGCTGGAGTTGGGATTTCCTCGGTCCCTACCACTCTCTCTTGGTCATGCTCGTTAAGCAGCTGCTGGAAGTGCTGCTTAAATACATCCACTATTCCCTGCGGGTCGGTGACAAGATTACCCTCGCAGTTTCGAAGAGCCAGGGTGCCCTTTTTGAAGCCTCCTGCAAGGCCTTTGGCTTTCTTGTAAAAGGCTCGTATTTTATGTTTATCCCTAGACTCCTCGATATCCTTGAGCTGGGAGGCTGCGAAGATTCTTTTCTTTTGTCTTAGTAGTTTCTTCTCCTCCCTTCTTCTGGCTCGGTACTCTTCTCGCGCTGCCCTGGTTTTCCTCTGCAGCGCATTTTGGTACGCCTCGTCGGTTGCTGCCTTTTTCTGCTCACACTCGCCATCATACCACGGGTTTCTTGTCGGGGGTGGTAGGTATCCTAATGTGGTTTCGGCTACTTCCTGAATGGCTGAGCGGCAATGCAGCCACATATTATTGGCATTTGTGTTCGACGTAGGCATACCGTAGAGTCTTTCGCTCAGCTGCTCCCTGTAGACTCTGGCAACGTCCGATGTGCTAAGGCGCCCAATGTCGAACCTCCTCCTCATGGGCTGGTGCAGCTTTCTGACATTGGACAGTCGAGCTCTGAATCTTGCTGCTACGAGGAAGTGGTCAGAGCCGACATTCGCCCCTCTGAATGTTCGCACATCCAGGATGTTTGACGCGTGCCTTGCGTCAATGAGCACATGGTCGATTTGGTTGGCGGTTCGACCGTCCGGAGATCGCCAGGTTGCTGTGTGGATTCGCTTGCGAGGGAATCTTGTGCTACTTATCACCGCATTACGAGCTGTCGCAAAGTCAGCGAGTCGGAAGCCGTTATCTGTTGTTGTATCGTGGAGGCTGTGCTTTCCGATCACTCCGCCAAGGGTGTTTTCCTTTCCGATTTTGGCATTGAAGTCCCCGAGCACGATTTTTACATCGTACTCCGGACAAGCTCCGTAGGCGTTGTCCAGGAGGTAATAGAAGTCCTCCTTGATAGGGTCTTCAGCCTCGTCGGTAGGGGCGTGTGCACATATAAGGCTGATGTTATAAAATCTGCCTCTGATGCGGATCACAGCCAGGCGATCACTTATAGGTTTAAAGTCGATGACCTTCGACCTTAACCGCTTTCCCACGACGAATCCGCATCCCAGTAAGTGCAACCTTTTGTGACAGCTGTAATAAATGTCGCAATTTTTCTTCCTAATCATACCGTTTCCTATCCAGCGTATTTCCTGGACCGCAGTAATATCCGCCTTGTACTGCGTGAGGATTCCTTCTAGTTTATGAGCAGCTCCGGGAGTGTACAGGGTTCTGACATTCCAGGAGCATACTCGCAAATCGTGTTCCTTTTTCGTGCGTTGTCGTCGTCGAGTATCCGTCCGTATATCCGAGGCATCTTGCTCATTCATAACTTTGGGTTTTTTTACGTGGGCGGATTGTTAGCCCGCCGCACAACCGCCATTCTGGTAGGGGTTTTTTTCGCTGTATACGTTTGTTCACCTCCCAACGGTTGTTGAAGAGACTATCCAGAGGGCGCCGCGAGGAGGCCGTATGTCAACTTGACCCGGGCATTTAACCAGGGATCGTTGCTGGCATCTCGCCAGGTTGAGAGCAATCAACAACTTTACCCTGTATGTCCGAGCCCGTGCCCCCCTAGATATAGATACAGATATTTATTTTATAATTGACTGATAAAAGAACATATGTATACATTTAAGAAAAAATAAACCAATAAATAAATAGGTAGGTAAGTAACATAGATATAAAATAATAAGGAAACTTGCACATAACAGAAGTAAATGGTATCTGTTTTATATGACAAATACTTACTAACTTACTTACTTAGGCGGCGCTACAGTCCGTGGTGAACCTGTGCCTCAACCAACAAGCGCCTCCAGCTGGCACGGTCTTCGGCCAGCTGTTTCCACCTGCGTGCGCCACCGTAGATGCGGCCGTCTTCTGCCGCGCCTTCCTTCTGGGGTGGATTCGAAAACTCTTCGGGTCGGAGCTGTATTTTCCATGCGCTCTACATGTCCTAGCCACCTTAGACGCCGTATCCGTAGACGTCGTACCAGGCCGATGTCGGTGTACAACCCGTACAGTTCCTCGTTAAATCTTCTCATCCTTAAACCGTTTGAACAAACGGGACCATAGATAGTGTGCAAAATTTTCCTTTCGAAACAACCAAGGGCATCTTCATCCGCTTTTGTTAAGGTCCAGCCTCTGCGCCGTAAAGGAGGACTGGGATGGTCAATCCCTCTTTGGTTTTCCGAAAGAGGGATTGATTTCAAAACCGGTGTCGTTGTTCCAGGTCCCTGCGGAACCGAGGTGTATGAAGTTCTTAACTATCTCAAATTTTTATCTGCCAATATGCACGTTCTGACCAATACGTCGGTGGTAAACGTCCTTTTTCGATGACAACAGATATTTAGTCTTGCCCTCATTAACTGCCAAACCAATTTTTGCCGCCTCCATCTCAATACTCGCAAACGTCTCACTGACATCTCGCTGCGATCTACCTATTATGTCAATGTCGTCGGCGTATGCAAGAAGTTGCGAGGATTTGAAATAGACTGTGCCTCTTGTATTGGCCTGTGATTCTTGCACAATCATTTCTAATATGTTGTTAAAAAAATCACACGGCAGCGCTTCGCCCTGTCTAGATCTTTTCTTGACTATCGAAACTATCGGTCAGTTCTGCACGAATTCGGATGGAGCAGCGGGCGTTCTCCAGAGTCATCCTGCAAAGTCTGACGAGCTTAGCAGGAATGTCAAAAGTAAACATGGCGTTATAAAGCTCGTCTCTAATTGCGCTGTCGTATGCGGCCTTGAAGTCGACAAATAGATGGTGGGTGTCGACTTGAAATTTATTGGTTTTCTCCAGGATCTGCCATAGTGGACCTATCAGCTGACAGAAAGCATCATCGGAAATTATGTTTTTCTAAAATTCTACGCGATACCATATAATGATAACTAACAATTTTTCGTCCCAACTTATTGAATTCGACTTGGATGATGCGAGTAGACTGGCCAATTGCAGAAGAGCAATGCCAGTTGTTAAAAAGTGAGCAGCTGAATACACCTCGTAAATGACCCACATAAAGGACAATCAAAGATTGCAACTAGACATCGCAAATACTGAATAATGAATGATAATGTGTTGGACGATAGGCGAGTGAAGGTCTGTCAGATAGCAAAGGCTGTATTGATATCGGAAAAAAAGGGTGCGAAACATGGTGCACAAAGAATGAGGAATGCGACAGCTCTGCGGTGAAGGTCGATCAAAAGCAAATGCGAAAACAATTTTCGAAGCAAACTTTGGACCGACTCCAAAAGGATCCGAAAACCAATTTACGTGAAACATGAGTCCATCACTACACGTCAGAAATAAAACAACTGTCCAAGCTGTGAGCGGAAGCGATGAAAAAGTTAATCGCATCTGCCGGTGAGTTAATGACTAGCGTGTTTTGGGATGCGAAATGGATCTTTTTAATTGAATACTTTGCAAAAGGCAGAACAATTACATGCGGATATTACTCCAACCTTCTAGACCAGCTGGATGTCAAAATTTGCGAGAAAAAGCCTGCCCGGAGGGGAAAAAATCGTCTTTCATCAGGACAACGCACCGATATACATAGGCAAATGTACATTGACAAGTTTGTCGAAGTCAAGGGAGATTATGCAGAAAAACGTTTTCTTTTTTTTTTAACTGAAAATCGCAGTTTTCCATTGTCAGGTCGAAGGCTTTTGTTCTTGCCTCCATATGTGCTTTTAGATGACAATCCTTAAAAAAAAAAAATAATAATAAAAAACAACTAAATTCGTGCGACATATGTAGGTATGTATGTAGGTAATCTTCAATTAGTTCTCCCAAGGGTCCCAAGGACATTTTTACATGTCTGCGAGGCGCATGAAATCCCCTAATGTGCGTATTGCACGCATATAGGTTTTAGTAATCGATGTCGATGGTCAAGAATACCAAATGTACACCTTAGTAGGCATGGCACACTCGTAGTGAAATCATCAGACTAATTGATACTAAATGCATACAAAATTCCACCAAATAGCGCCACAGGCTTGTTCACTTAATTTATATGCATACAAAGGTGGACGGACGTTTTTATCACTTTCGAGCAAAGGTATGTACGGCAGTTGAGTTATTGACCTATATTTTCAATTTAATCTTCTATGACATATTCAGTGTTAAGTCAACTGTACTAAGGAATTTACATGAACTACTTTATTATATCTGACTGAAATTCTAATTATCTGGAGATAAGGATCTCATTGTTAAGCATACATATGCTGTGCTATCTCAACGATGCGAATTAGGGGTTAAATATTTCGCCGCTATAGTTGTAGTGTATGTTGGAATTTACTTAGCATTTAATTGTGCTTCGGAGTTAATTGTTTCAACGTGTCCTTCAGGCACATAGACACTGAGAGGAAGAAAGGGAGAAGCACATGCCCACCACTATGGGTATGCCAATTAGCTACTTTAGCAAACAAAGGCTTACATGGTTGCTCGTAAGTTTATGCCTTTGTTGCGCCATTTTCACCAAGCCAAACCACCAAACGTAAGTGAAAAGACGAAGGCAGTTACTCGTACATTACATTATCTTCACTTGCGGTTTAATAGTCTTTAAATATTTTATGGCACACGAGAACGTCACGTCTATAATATACGAGTGATTTGAAGCACCTGCAGCGTTAAACTGTTTCACAGTTTACAAGGAGGCAGACAGTCTGAATAATTCAAATAACCATCCTGGCGAAATGGTGTGGCGGCTAGATGAGCTATAGGATTTGCAGGTCCCAATGAAATATTTCTTAGAATGGTTGTTGAGGTTGAATTAAATTGAGTAAATACAAATACGACGGAAGTGGATGTAGGATTCGTGTTGTATTTGCTGGGGTGTGTGGATAAAGATGGAACCTCTAAATGGCTTCTATGCGTATAACTTAAAGCGAAACCCCGTTAAAGTCAGTCAATAAAATTAAGCAATTTTTGACATCTGTGGTGAATGAGAATATTCAGTCTTGCGGCATTCAAAACCTATCCTATTGGTTGGTCACTGAATTTCTACTATTTAGAGAGACCATTCTTAAAGTACTTTAAACTAATATTGTAATATAGAATTGTCCGAATTATTTACTCTAAGATATCGAGAAATCGGACGTGTAATGGGTACTTGATAGTATTCTACAACCTAATACTGTAGCTTGTTATTGCAAGCAGCCTACTGCAATGCTTTATAGGAGGATGCTTATCCCTAAGAAGTTTTCACCATATATGTACATATACGGTCATCGGTTTTTTTACAGATACATATGTATGTATGTACATGCGCTGGATGTTACAACGCAGCCGTAGTGGGGAATGTGTCACAGTAATATTGAGGAAGAATGTTGATTTGTTGACGGTATGTTAGGGATCGAATCCCGACACAGCCATGTCATCGAACGTGTTTTCACGGTGTTTCTCCTCAGCGGGGTTCTGACAAAACCTCCTGTAGTAAAATTGTCATGAAAAGCTTCTCGAAATTCGCCGTTCGGAACCGGCAATAAACTGTAGGTCCCTTTCACCTACCTATGGGAAAATGAAATCACACACAACATGGGTGATTGAGAGAAGCTCGGCTAAGGTCCTTCATGGACTCTAACGCCAACATACATATGTACATAGGGATGTTGCAATGTCAAATTAATTATACTGAAAGGGCTATAGAAAGATTCACCACTAGGAAAGGAGTTATATTTGATGATAAAATTAGGTATTCACTATCATTTTATAACAGTCCTGATAAAAACTACACTCCGCCTGCAATTTTGTGTATCAACTCAAAGACCCTAAAAATAGTTGTTGATAACTATGGTCATTAAAAGTTTTTTAAATATTATAAGATGTTAGTACACCCCCAACCCCCAAACCCCACACCTGATTAACTATCTTGATGTGGTGTCAACATCCTAGACCATCCCTGGGGGCTCAGATCACAAATAGCTCAGTCGGGAACGGTGTTTTTGTTTTTTTTTTTTTTTGTTTAGAGACTCGCGCAGGTTCAAGAGTTTTTTTTTTTTTATATTCTCTTATGATGTGTTGACACACAACCTGAACGGAGTGCAGTGGTTGGGGTCGTTGATGTTCGTTCACTTCTCTCAGGGGTGGTTGTCCTAGATCTACATAGGACGAGAGCCGACCAAATTCCGCGTTGGCTATAGTCCGTAGTTATTCGTTCAAGCACTTTAGTATTGCATACGCAGAGGACGAATTTTCGGTTGACCATATACTGTGAGTGTTATGCCTGCAGCAGTACGTCTGGTCACTTTCCATTCACAACTGAGTGCATACTTTTTGTCCGTATAGGAATTACTTTTTCTTGGCTATGAAGCGAATTAGAACCATAAACCTTCCGTTCGGCGGTCGATGATGTTAACCACTGCACCACGGCCACCCCCCGGTGTATCCGAAAACCAGGCACCATCCGCATAAAGTAGCCTCCCCTGCGTATTCCGGATCTCTGAGCAGATGGACCCCTCTTTCTACGCAACTAGTTGGACCACATTATGGTTAAAGACAATGAAAACAAAAATGAGGCCAAAACCCATAAAAAGCCAGAGGAATCTGCAAGCTCCTCAAAACCACAGACTGTTAAAACTCCAACGACAATTAGCCCATCCCCTACACATCCCCCCAAGGACGGTGATAAAAGAACCAACAAGGTAAACGCGTCAACCAAGGCCTATAGCGACCGTAAGGCGGCCGTGAAAATATTGAAGAGATGGGGAAATAAGAGCGACATTTCTGAAAAGGCGAAAGAGTCGGCCCACTAAAATCATGGCTCAAGAAAAACACCAACTGGTAAGGAGTCCTACATATATCGTCACCCGTAGAACCGAACACAGAGGCCAAGAAGGCAAGGCTATGAACACCGGCAAAGCTATCCAAGTCCTTTCAGAAGGTTGCGAGGGAGTGCCTAATGGCCGCTATCATTGATGCTGGCGATCCAGATACCGAAATTAGGATGGATGACTATGGGAAGGTAGAGGAAGCATTAGCGGGCAAATTCCTAAGAACAGTAAGAACGTACCCTGGACCATCAATCTGCTAAAGGCAAAAGTGGAAAAAGCAGGTGATTTGGAGATTTCCTATGGAAATTACAGACGGGGAAGGGCGAATGGCGAGCTCCCCGTGCCAAAAAAATAGGATAAGTCGGTTGCGCTACGGCCTAGTAAGCCGTAACCGGAAAAACACTACAAACCCAGAGACAACCACAAGCCTCGGATGTAACGGACGGTCTACATGTTGACGACCCCCGCAAACGTATAAAAGGACAAGAGTATCGGTTCTGCACCTGGAATCTTATGTCCCTTAAACGCCCTAAACTGCCATAAAGCAAACATTACTGCACTCCAAGGAATGCGATGGGATGGAAAGAGGATGAAAAACTGTGATACTTACTACGGAACTTGCTACAAGGAGAACAGACAACCCCTTTTTGGATGCGGACTTGTTGTTCCAGGTGGACATAGGCAAAAGTTCCTAGGTTTCCTGCATGTGAGCGAACGCCTCATAACAATCCGCATCAAAACTACATTCGGGAACATCAGCTTATGCGTTCACGCCCCCACAAAAGAAAAAGACGACAGATTCCAAGATGCTTCTATGACCTCCTAGAACATACGCTCAATGTCTCAGCTACGACACCAAGACTGTTCTAGGAGAATTCAACGCGAAGCTGGGTAAGGAGGATACCTTTGAACGACTTGTAGGAAAGCACAGCATACACAACACCGCGTCCGAAAACGAATATTGGCTAATAGACTTTGTGACGGGTCATAATCTCCTAGTAGCTAGGACTCGATTTCCACATCTCAATATCCCTAAGGGGACCTGGCAGCCTCCTGACCAATTATCTGTTAATCAAATCGAATGTCCGAGCTTTTCGAGGAGCCGAGGAGGACTCTGATCATTATGTGGTTGCAGCCAAGGTACGTATTCGGATATCGCGACCACTGCGGAGTCGAGTAGGACCATTTTACGTCGGGAAGCTGCAATCGTAAGAGACCGCCAGGAACTTCGCCGATCGAGTCTCCCTCCAGCTCTCTCAAGAGCCGATGAAAACTGCACTAACTATAGAACAGCAATGGAGACGTTGTCAAAGCCCCATCAGGGATGCTGCCTCTGTATTAGGCTTCCCGCCCTAGAAGAAACCCTTGGTTTGATGACGACTGTAGACAGGTACATGTAGAAAAACAGGTACATCGACGAACGAGACCTGCTCGTGAGCTCTAAGAGTGGAAAATAATGGAGGAGCACGCGCCTTTTAGAAGTAAACAGAAAGAGAATGAGAAGCGCGCGATCGAGGAGATGGAGAGATCTTATCGTAGGAACGACTTTCGAGAGTTTTACCAACGAGTAAAACGAGCATGCCATAGCCAAAAAGCCAGAGCGGAAGCGTGCAGGGATGAACACGGGCACCTCGTAGTTAAATCACAGTCGACGCTGAGAATGTAGAAAGACTATTTCTGCGGACTGTATAACGGCAAAGATAATCAAGATCAGGCAGAACGAACCATTCACACTGGACAAAGATGAGAGATAATTCCGTCCACCCGACTTAGACAAGGTTAAGAAAGCGACATCAAAACTAAAGTCTAAATACAGCAGCGCAGACGGACTGCCTGCTGAGCTATTTAAAGCGGCTGGAGATGAGTTGATTGGGATCATGCACCAGCTCATCTATAAGATATGGTCGGAAGAAAGCATACCCGATGAAAGGAATCTCAGCATCGTTCGCCCTTCGACTTCAAAAAATGATTCAGACAGGGCGAAGCACTGTCATGTGATTTTTTTAGCATCTACTTCAAGTCTGTACAATTGCCCGCATACGCTGATGAGATTGACGTAATTGGGAGAACGCAGCTAGATGCCAATAAAGCCTTTGGGAGCATTGAAGCAGAAGCGGCTAAAGTGGGTCTGAAAGTAAACGAGGAAAAAACCAAATATATGCTGCCGTCAAAGAAACACGCACAAGAACAACGTCTGGGCTAGAACGTCACTATTGACAGCTATAACTTTAATGTAGTCAAGGATTTTGCCTACATTGGCTCACTGGTAACAAGCGGTAACGACACCAACGCTGAGATTAAACACAGAATAACTCTTGCCAACCGCTGTTTCTTCGGGTCCAAGAGGCAATTGAATAGTATAGCCCTCTCTCAGAAAACTAAAGTGACCCTCTTTAAAACCTTGGCTTGGACCTTGTTTCGAGAAGATTTAACCACGAATCGCACGGGCTGTACAGCGACATCGGCCTAGTACGACGTCTACGGATCCAACGTCTTAAATGGCTAGGCCATTTAGAGCTAATGTACAGCATAGCTCCGGCCCGAAGTGTTTTTGACTCAAACCCGTTAGGCCGACATTGTAGAGGACGGCCGCATCTAAGGAGGCACACACAGGTGGAAAGGGACCTTAACCAACTAGGCGAGGACACTGGAAAGGCTTGTTGGTTGAGTGGCCCAAGTTCACCCCGAACTGTAGCGCCACCTAAATAAGTTGTACATTTCAGTCGTTAGACCTATACTATTGTATGGTGTTTTAGTCTGGTGGGCTGTACTAGGCAAAACAACATACCACAATAAAATCGAAAAAGTACAGAGTTTAACAGGCATGTGCATAACCGAGGCCCTAAAGTCTATTCCAACGGCGGCTATCAACATGCCACTCCATCTAACCCCACTCGACATCCACGGTAAGCAGCTAGCCACATATACGGCTGTAAGATTAAAGGCCGGCTCAAAATGGGCGAGCTATATCGCCGGCCACACTTCTATCCTGAACGACAGGACATATTTGGCACAGAACTCCAACTACATTAAGCCCACCAAAGTTTTTGAGAAAAAGTTCGAAGCGCGACCCCGCAGGGGCTGCGTGGACTCTTACACAGATGGGTCAAAATCCAAGGGCGGGTTGGGTAGCGGAGTCTTTTGCTGAACAGTTTAACAAACACCTGTCATGGGTACTAGGACATAGCGACATTTCAGGAAATGAGAGAGCTGACATGCTCGCCAAACAAGAAACGACCCAACGAACTAACATGGCATACGCTGGTACACCACTTACTTACTTACTTAGGTGGCGCTACAATCCGTGGTGAACCTGGCCCTCAACCAACAAGTGTCTCCAGCTGGCACGGTCTTTGGCCAGCTGTTTCCAGCGCCGCACGCCTAGTTAGTTGAGGTCCCCTTCCATCTGCGTGCGCCACCGTTAATGCGGCCGTCCTCTGCCGCGCCTTCCTTCCGGGGTGGATTCGAAGACTCCTCAGGTCGGAGCTATATTTTCCATGCGCTCTACATGGACTAGCCACCTTTTCTTTTTTTTATAGTTACACTCGTACTCAAGGCTAAGGCCTTATAACGTTTTGAACGTTGTGCGAGCGAAGGTAACAGGGAGAGGGAGAGTTCGGCGCAGGCTGATGTTTTCCCACACAACCTGAACGGAGTGCAGTGGTTTTTGGGTCGTAGATGTTCGTTCACTACTCTCAGGGGTGGTGTGTCCTACATAGGACGAGAGCCGACAAAATTTCGCCTTGGTTATAGTTCACAGTAATTCGTTCATTCACTTTTGGTGTTAATATTGCATACGCAGAGGATGAATTTCAGTAGACCATATTCTGTGAGTGTTATGCCTGCAGCAGTACATTTGGTCGCTTTGGATTCACAACTGTGTTGCATACTTTTTTTCCGAATAGGAATTGCTTTTTTCTGGCTATGAAACGAATTTGAACTATGGACCTTCGGCTTGACGGTCGATGATGTTAACCACTGCACCACGGCCACCCCCACCTTAGACGCTGTATCCGTAGACGTCGTACCAGGCCGATGTCGCTTACAACCCGTACAGTTCTTCGTTATATCTTCTCCTCCATACACCGTTTGAACAAACGGGACCGTAGAGAGTGCGCAGAATTTTCGACCAAGGGCATCTTCATCCACTTTTGTTAAGGTCCAAGCCTCTGCGCCGTAAAGGAGGACTGGGATGATCAAGGTCCTATATAGTGTCACCCTGGTTTTCCGAGAGAAGGCTCTACTTCTCGATTGCCTCTTAAGCCCAAAGAAGCGGCGGTTGGCAAGAGTGATTCTGCGTTTTATCTCAGCGCTGGTGTTGTTGTCGCCGGTCATCAGTGAGCCAAGGTAGACGAATTCCTTGACCACTTCAAGGTTTTATAGCCCATGGTGACGTTCTGGCCAATACGTCGGTGTTGTCCGTCTCTTTTAGATTAAAGCAGATATTCGGTTTTTGACCCATCTTAGCCGCTTCTACCTCAATGCTTACAAAGGCCTCATTGACGTCCCGCTGTGTCCGTCCAATCACGTCAATGTCGTCGGCGTACGCATGCAATTGCGTAGACTTGAAATAAATCGTACCTCTTGTGTTGGCCAGTGACTCTTGCACGAGCTTTCCAAGCACGATGTTGAAAAAGTTGCATGACAGCGTGCCACCTTGCCTAAATGCTTTTTTAACATCAAAGGCCCCGATTTGCTCATTACCTACCTTAATGGAGCAGCGATAACTCTCCATTGTCATCCTGCACAGTCGAACGAGTTTGGCAGGGATATTAAAATTAGACATGGCTTTGTATAGCTTATCTCTATACACGCTGCCATATGCAGCTCTGAAATCGACGAAAATGTGGTGAGTGTCGATTTGATATTCCTGGGTCTTCTCCAAGATCTGCCGTAGCGCAAATATTTGGTCTATTGTACACCACTAGCAGCGATTAAACTAGAGCTAACGAATCAAGCTATGGCTGAGACGAACCTGAGATGGACCCAAATTCATTTCCGCCTAAACACCAGGCAAGCCATGACTTGAACGACAGCGACCCACGGAACTAATCACCGACATCAGCATAATCGTTGATATCATTACTGGTCACCACTGTCTTATTGGCAGTCATGTACAAAGTCTAGGGCAAGTTTCGTATGACTTCTGCAGGAGCTGCGAAGACGGGGAGGAGGTTGTGTCCGTTCAACACCTGCTCTGCGCCCCTTCGGCGCTTTGTAATAGTAGGAAACGATACCTAGGTTGCTACTTCTTTAACGGTCTGATTTACGTTCAGTGGATAAGGATAACTGATATTCTCAATTTCGTAACAAGTGCAAAATGGTTCCATGAATAGGGGCTTGTCCCCCTCGTAGCAACACAAAGGGACTATCTGGCCTAGGTGTGTACTCCCCCTCGTGAAGGCTACGTATTACCTACCTATCTACCTACTAGTAGTAGTAGTAGTAGTATTTCTTGTTCATAACATATTACCACTAAGTCTTTTTTGGTTTGGCTTAAGGCCGTCTACCAGATTGACAATAAGGATAACGTAATGTACAACGTAAATAATGACCTTAATATTGATACTAAATGTGATCAAAAATCGCCTTCCAAAATACGGATTGCAGCTGTGGCATATACATACAGCTTCCCACCCACAATTACCGTTCAATACGTTAATAGCCTCGTTGGAGCCCAACGACATCACTGCGAAGTATCTCCCACGGAATTCTTTTAAAATGGGACATCTTCCCAAGAAAAGGTATACGTCCTCTCTTTCCCTGAACTGGAAGGGCAGGTTGATGCCGAATGAAATGTACCTAGTACATTCCCACATCTCAAGTATACATATGTACGTCTTAAGTCTGTCATTCATTTTAAGGTATCTCATCTGTCAGCAGTTAATCTCCTATCAGATCAACTGTAATAAAAGACAAAAACGTCCCCAGTACTCTGCATATCAACGTTGAAGTACCGACATAAAACAAAACATTCTGACAACAATTTATACATATGTATTTCAAATTGACTAATCCATAAACCGATTTAAGGATATGCATGCTTCGTTCCTGCTCATCCGCCTCATCCGTATGTTTGTATCTCATAAATGAAATTCTTTCATTCTTCTCCTCCATAGAATTTACACCCACTCATTGGCAAAACGTTATTTGCAAACAAAGAGTGTTCATGTTAAGGAGCAACATGTCAGCACACAAGTAGTCCTGTGCGAAACGACAGCGTTTATGCTAATTTTATCGCATTTTATTGAGGCGTGGTGGTGTTGTTTCAAGCGCACTTGAAATTCTTGCTTTTGGATACATTTTTTTTATTGAATAAATAAGATTGGTATGATTGAAATTGAGTTTGAGGGCGCAGTGGTTAGTGTGTTGGACTCTAACGCACGATGAGCGAGTTCGGATCCCGATAACATCAACGCCATCGAATGTTTATTTCGCGGCGTTACTCCTCGGCGGAGTACTGGCAAAACCTCCGTAATATACTTGCCTTGAAAAAGCTTCTCGACTCACGCCATTCGGAATCGATTTTAAATTGTTGGTGCCTTTCACCTGTACAAGCTCACCTACGTACGCAATGCAGGTAAACCAAGAGCTTGTATCTTAACTAAACTACACATAAAAACCCTTCTACTCTCATCCTACAGTGACCAGAACATCACGGCTATTAGTGTCGAGGGCAGCTTCCTCAAGATCTGGATTGTATCGGCCTATTTAGCCCACGATCAACCAAGTCCTTCCCCTCCGGCCAAATTGGTGAATCTGGTCAGGGATGCGGAGCCGAACTAATAATAGGGTGCGATGCGAATGAGTCTTTGTTTAATTATTTATTACATACTAACCTCGCCGTTTGTAATAACGGCTGTGAACCAACTTCCATCACCAAAAACAGACAGGGCGTTCTGGATGTAACTTTTGCATCGCAGGACATTGTGGACAAAGTCAAGGAATGGAAAGTCCTAAAAGAGAACTCCCTCTCTGACTATCGCGACATTCAATTCAGCATAGTCAGCCACGTCAGTGCCCCAGCTCCCTTTAGGAACTATAGAAAAACTGACTGGCAAAAATATAGAGCTTATGTTGAACCCCACCTAGGGATAAGACACCCTACCTATCCGCTCAACTCCGCGGAATTAGACAGTTTAGTAAATGAGCTTACAGAAACCCTTAACAGAGCGCTGTCTAAATCTTGTGCGGAAAGCACGCCCAGAGGCAAACCCAAACCCCTCTGGTGGAATAAAGAGATAGTCTCCCTTAGGAAAGAGAGCAGAAAGCTCTTTAACAAAGCTAAATGTACCCGCTTGCAAGAGGATTGGGACCTCTACAAGGAGGCACTTAAATCTTTTAAAGCAGCTACCAGAAAGGCCAAAAGGCAACCCTGGAGGAACTACTGCGACAATATCAAGGCGATCTCCGAAGCTGAAGAATAAGGAAGGTCCTGGCTTCGGTCCCGTATAATCCAAGCCATCTGATGCTTAAAGATGGTTCCTGGACGAACTCCAGAGATGAAGCCCTGGAACTTCTTCTAAGCGCACACTTCCCTGGCAGTAGTGACTCGGCTATGACACCTCCTCGGGCCTTTCAGCTGACGTCATCCTTCTTCGAGCGTGCTCCCAACCTGGTCAACTACAACAATGTCCTTTTGGTAATAAAAAGCATTGAACCATACAAGTCCCCAGGACCGGATAGGAACATTCCAGCTGAACTCCAGCAGGTAGCAGATATCATCCTCCCCTGGCTTGTCCCTATCCTACATTCCCAACAAGTGGAAGGTAACCAAAGTCATTTTCATACCCAAGGCAGGCAAAAGCTCCCACACGTATGCAAATGACTTGAGGCCTTTTAGTCTTACTTCTTTTCTTTTAAAAACTCTAGAGAAGATTTTAGACGCACACATTCGGTACAGCTGTATCTCAGGAAGGCTGTCGGATAACCAACATGTATACAACAAAGGCAAATCGGTTGAAACAACACTCCATTCACTGTTCAGTAAGATAGAAAGGTCACTGGAACGCAAGAAAAATACTCAAGTCGCCTTTCTCGACATTGAGGGCGCCTTTAACAATGTTGAACCATGGGCCGTCATCGTCAGCGCTGCCTGATCTGAGTGTTGCGGGATCAGTGACAGAACTGGTACGACAACTGCTAACACAAAGAGTCGTCAAAGCCTATTTCGCTGGTGCCGTCTCAACTAGAATGGTCGACAGAGGTACACAGGGTGGAGTACTCTCCCCTCTCCTCTCTGACCGCCTATGCAGACGACATTGCTATGTGTTGAGAACTAAAGAGTTTTTTAGCCCTGTAAAACAACGAAATAAAAGGCAAATTCACAAAATGAGTATTTCTTCATTTTTTGATGTTGACGAGACGAAAGATGATTAACAACTGGCTATGAAAAATGCTGGTTAACAACTCTATTTGAGAAAGTCCCGCGATAAAGAAACGGTGATAGCAAATTTCGTCAAGTCTGGGTGGTATGATTCTACTGTTCTGTTGTCGGGCGATGGTAGTATGATCCATTGTACAGCGGTTGGTCTTTTAGGATGTGTTATGTGATGTTTGGAGACTCAAGATTTCAACATGCCGCCCCCCTTGAAAACATTGGGTTTTCAATTAGCACATTCCTTTTTAACTGGAAGCACGGCGACTTTGGTAATGGGACGTCTAACGATGCTTCCATTACTGCGTATCGAGACCACTCGAACCTTACCATCTCGACCAGGGTGTACGCTCACTATCCTTCCCATCTTCCATTTCAAAGGAGGAAGATTATCGTCATGAAGCAGTACCATGAAGCAGTGAGTCAGTAGTCCACTTATTCTTTGATTGGAGCAGGCACAGGTAATCACAACGCCACCTTTTCCAAAAGGTATCACGCATATGTTGTATTCGTTGATAGTGTGTGTCACAATCAAACCTTGAGTTTATCATCGGTTGCGGCAAATCTGTAAGCGGTCCGCCTACTAAGATGACCTGGGGTTAACGCCTCTTCATCATTTGGGTCATTTGACATTGGAGATATAGGACGGGAGTTCATTACCGCTTCCACTTGACACAGGAGAGTCGCCATTTCGTCATACGTAAACGCACAATTTCCCGCGCCAGCGATGACCTTTTGAATATGGGTTTTCGCTACCTTGACTGCTGCCTCCCACAACCCACCAAAGTGAGGAGCCCTCGGTGGTATGAAAGCCCAGGAGATTCCAGACTTCTGGCAAAACTGCTGAACAACATCCGAATTCATGCTAGTCAACACGCTGCGACAAATCTTCTCTAACTCATTTTTTGCGCCTATGAAATTAGATCCATTATCGGAATATATTTTAGAACAGAAAACGATTCTGTTGACATGTCTGGAACTAATTCCAGATGAACCGCCTTGATAACGAAGCACACAAACACGCAAATATATGCTTTAACTGGTTGTCTTCCACGGATTCTTTGAGTGATATACACAGGTCCACAGTAGTCGATTCCAGTGATAGTGAAAGGTTTGGTAGGTGAGGCTCTTTCGGCAGGTAAGTCCCCCATAATCTGACTGGCTAATATGGGTCGAAAACGATAGCAAACAATGCATTTTCTTAGTATCGAAGAAACTGTGCTAAGACCATTGACAATCCAGTAACGTCGCCTTAAAATGTTCAACACGGCTAGATTGCCCGCATGAAGGTACTGCAGATGATAGTGCATGACCAAAGAGTTCAGAAATGGATGTGATGAAGGCAATAAAATTTGATGTCTAGAGTTGTACGGCGGAGCTGAGTGTCGCAGGCGTCCACCAACACGCAAGATATTCCCCTCATCCAAAAATATATTTAAACGAGTCAACGGACTATCCTTAAGATACTGTCCACTAGCTAGAATATCCATCTCCTTTCGAAAGTGTACCATTTGGATGTTCCTCACAACTGATAGCTCCGCTGAGCTGATTTCCGCTGTTGTAATGCGTCCTTTCTGATCCCATTTTTTCTTAAGCCATCTGCGAATATAGCAAAAGACAATTACCAAACGAAAGTATGAATTTGAAAATTTGCAACGAATAGTTATATCGCATATGTCAACAGCCTTTGTAGACACAAATGAAAATGCTAGCCTTTCTCTTTCAGGGCATTCTGCTGTAGATGGAAGGGTAAGATGTGGCCATTGAGTTGCCTCTAATTTAAGAAAGGTTGGCCCCTCGAACCAGATGGTATACTTAAGAAGCTCCTCTGGCAAGCACCCACGAGAAATGATATCAGCCGGATTTTGTTGGGACGGTACGTGATTCCAAGAATCCTTTAATGTCAGTTGCTGAATTTTGGACACCCTATTAGACACAAATATGCTCCATTGGTTAGTGATAGATTTTATCCAAGATAACGTGATAGTGGAGTCGCTCCAATAGAAAGTTGATTCCAAGTTGACGTTCACAGAGGTCTTAACACGTTGCGCTAGTCCTGCGAGAAGCAAAGCTCCACAAAGCTCTAGACGGGCCAACGATTCACAAAGAATAGGAGCAACGCATGACTTTGCACAGATTAGACGAGTTTGCACATCGCCATTGGAAGATACGCAGCGAAAATAGATGCATCTGTATTCTCTGTATCTGTATTCTCGATCCCAACGTCACGCTTAAGCGAGGTATCTTGAGTGCTTGAAGATCTTGCAGCTGGTGATAGAATTCTCTCCACTGATAATCCAAATCCTGAGGTAGACTTTTATTCCTTTTGTCCATAAATGTCGAAGAAACAGTTTTCCGCTAACGACCACCGGGTTTATGAATCCTAAAGGATCAAACAAACTAGCGACTTGAGAGAGAACAGTGCTTTTTGTAATAGACGTGTGTTGCATGACTTTATTAAGACAGGTGAAAGAGAAGTTATCCGCGGATGGGTTCCAAAACAAGCCAAGTACCCGAACGACGTCGCCATCATTAATCCGGAGTAGTGTTTCCACTTCGCTGGGACCCAAATCAGCTAAGACTTCACCTGCATTCGAGCACCATTTCCTTAATGGAAAGTGTCTCTCTAGTAGAAGACTTTTAACTTCTTCTTTTATGTTGACGAGCTCCTGAATTGAATTGGCCCCTGCCATCAAATTATCGACATAAAAGTTATGCAAGACGTGGTGGGCTCCAATAGGATAATTATTAGATTCATTTATGGCCAACTGTCTCATACTTCTATTTGGTCCTGTCTGTGAGGAAGGTGAATGGAGAAGAAGACACAACCGCGAACTCTACGAGCTTTACCAAGATGTGGATGTAGTCCGGAAGGTAAGGATCCGTCGACTACACTGGCTCGGTCACATCGAGCGCATGGACATCAACGCTCCAGCTAAGAGGGTCTTCGACTCCGAGCCTCCTGGTTCGAGAAGAAGAGGAAGACCGAACCTCCGGTATAAAGACCAAGTAATCGCGGATGTAGGACATCTTGGTCTTGACAACTGGAAACAGCGTGCCCGGGACCGTCAAGGATGGAAGGTGGCTATAGCTCAGGCTCAGATCCTCCATGGATCGCAGGCCTGATAAGTAAGTAGTGTCTCATACTTCGTATGGCGAGAAAAGAGGCTGAAGAGGTGCCGTAGGTCACAGTTCGAAGACGGTACATTTTTACTGGTTGATCGGATTGATTCCGCCATAGAATGCATTGCATATCTCGATCCCTTTCATCCACTAGTACTTGGCGATACATTTTAACAATGTCAGCGGTGTAAACATGCAATCGGAAGCGTAGTAAAATTTCGAAAACATCATCTTGGATTTTTGGTCGAACCATTAAAACATCATTCAATGAATGCTGACGACTGCCCTTACAGGATCCGTCAAAGGCTACACGTAACTTAGTAGTGGTGCTTTCGGATTTCAAAACAGGATGGTGAGGGAGGAAAAAGTTAGGAGTTCGTAAATGTGTTTTGGAAATTTCTTCCATGTGATTCAAACTTAGATATTCTGTTATAAAGTTGGTATAATCGTTCCTTAGTTTAACATTTTTTAAGAGTTTCCTTTCTAAACTTGTATATCTTTTAAGAGCAATATCATACGACTCACCAATAGTTGTAGGATCTTTCCGAAAAGGCAGACGCACTACGAATCTTCCATCGACTTCTCGATGATGAGTTTTGACAAAATGTTTTTCACATTTTTCCTCTTCAACCGTCATTGGATGTTGTTGTTGAATGAAAGTCTCCAATTCCCAGAACCTGGTCACTAGTTGGTTTAGCTCGGCATCTTCTTCAAATTGTGTCCTATCAGCAGCTGTAAGGCAATAGGCATTTCCCTTCGATTGTACTTCCCCAGATACAACCCATCCGAAAAGCGTTTTTTGAAGAATAGCTGCTAATTGCTTAAGGCGTATTTGGCCCACTGACAGAAGGCTGTCAGTCAGAGTCAGAGGCGCCAATTAAAATGTCGATCCTTTGAGGTTGGTTAAATGATGGATCTGCTAACTGCAGATTGCTAGGTAAGTCCAAATGGCTTATATCGAAACGGTTGACCGGTATGTTTCCCGTGATGCTGGGTAATATGTACGCTTCCAAGCTGGTAGTGAAATCGCTCACCCTTGATTTTATGAAGATCTGTGATTTATAAGATGTATTAATGTGTGAAGACCCAATGCCAACAATAGCTGTGTTAGACAAAACACGTTGAAATCCTAACAGCTGGGCTAAGCGATTTGTGATGAAATTAAGCTGCGATCCACTATCGAGAAGAGCTCGGCATGTAATGAACGAATTGTTTGAGGACTTAACTTCAATTAAAGCAGTTGATAAAATTACCTGGCTTTTGGGAACTTCACTTACTGATTTGCTTATTGATTGCTCCGGAGACGATGAACTATCATATGTGACGAAGGAATGCAATTGTGATACCGATGTATCAGCCGCTGGGGTGGATCTTGCAGAATTTGAATAGTCCTTGTGCAGAAGTGTATGATGGTTTCGGTGACAGGTACGACAGCCGCTGGAGTTGCAATCCCGACAGGTGTGGCCAGCCTTTAAGCAATTAATACACAGATTTAATGCCTTGACCATATTAAATCTTTCTTGGGGAGACTTGGCGAGGAATACGGTACACTTAAAAGCGCTCTTACACTCTTGTTTGCAGAAGGGACATTTTGTTGCTTGAGTTACCGGGAATGAGTTGACCCTGCACTGGACACGATTTGGTTTGTGCTGCTGCTTGCTGGTTGGTTGTTTTTTATTGTTGAGTTCGATGAGTTCCAATGTTCTGCATCTCTTTTGCAAGAACTTGGAGAAGTCTTCCCACGTTGGTAGGTACGTGTTTTCACCACCTTCCCTGCTGGTTCTTCTCACCAAGGGATGTTGCGTGCTCCTCCCACAATGCTGAAGTTGATGAATCGAGCTTGGAAGTAACAAATGCTAAAAGGAGGCCATCTGCTATTTGCTCCTTTGATGACAATGATAGAAGTGCTCTCATGTTTGCGTTAATGTTGTTGTTAACTCGAATTAAATGCTCAACCGAAGCGAAAGGAATATTTTGAAGGTCAATGATTTTAGAAACATGAATACGATACAAATACCTTTTGTTGTCATATTGACCTTTAAGTATGTTGAGAGCCTTGGGATAGTTTTCGGCAGTGGCTTCCAGTGTCCGAATTGTTTCTTGAGCGTTGCCTTCTAGCATGCTCCTTAATCGATGAAACTTGTCACGTGGGTCAGCAATCTTTTCGTGCACCATCATGTTGAACATATTTCACCACTCCAACCATTCAGCGGGATCTCCAGAGAACGATTTCAGCTTGTGTTTCGGTAGGTCATTCGAATGCGATGTGGTTTCTAGACACGTTGATTGATCCACTGAGTTAGATTGTTGTCGTCCATGTTCACTAATCGAAGCAAGAAGTCTGGCCTTCACCTCACAATAGGAATCTTCAAAGGCGTCGCGTTCCATGCCTTCGTTCTCATCCATTTCTTCTAGCTGCGATTGAATGACATTGAAATTGGCGAAATGATTTTCTACTTACTTACTTAACGGGCGCTACAGTTCGGGGTGAACCTGGGCCTCAACCAACATGCCTCTCCACCTAGCACGATCTTTCGCTAGTCTTTTCCAAGGCCGCACGCCCAGTTGGTTGAGGTCCCCTTCCACCTGTGCGCGCCACCTTAGGTGCGGCCGTCCTCTATTTCATCGTCCCTCGGGGTTGGTTTCAAAGACTCTACGGGCTGGAGCTGTGGTGTCCATTCGCTCTACATGGCCTAGCCATCTTAGGCGTTGGATCCGTAGACGCCTGACTCATGTCGCTGTACAACCCGTACAGTTCGTGATTGAATCTTCTCTTCCAACCCTCCTCTGTGTTTATGGGACCGAAAATCGAACGCAGAATCTTTCTCTCGAAACGACCAAGGATTTCCTCATCCGCTTTAGATAAAGTCCATGTTTCTGCGCCGTATAGCAGGACCGAGATAATTAAGGTCTTATATAAGGTCAACTTGGTCGTACGAGAGAGGGCTCTACTTCTCAGTTGCCTCTTGAGCCCAAAGAAGCAGCGGTTGGCAAGAGTAATTCTGCGCTTGATTTCGAAACTGGTGTCGTTGTTCCAAGTCACCGCGGAGCCGAGGTATATAAAGTTTTTAACTACCTCGAACTTATATCTGCCAATATGCACGTTCTGTCCAAGACGTCGGTGGTAAATGTCCTTTTTCGATGACAGCAGATATTTAGTCTTGCCCTCATTAACTGCCAACCCAATTTTTGCCGCCTCCATCTCAATACTCGCCAACGCCTCATTGACATCTCGCTGCGATCTACCTATTATGTCAATGTCGTCGGCGTATGCAAGGAGTTGCGAGGATTTGAAGTAGATTGTGCCGCTTGTATTGGCCTGTGATTTTTGCACAATCATTTCCAATACGATGTTGAAGAAATCACACGACAGCGCATCGCCCTGCCTAAATCCTTTTTTGACATCAAAACTATCGGTAAGGTGCTCACCGATTCGGATGGAGCAGCGAGCATTTTCCAAGGTCATCCTGCATAGTCTGGCGAGCTTCGCAGCTTCGATGTCAAAAGTAAACATGGCGTTATATAGCTCGTCTCTAATTACGCTGTCGTATGCGGCCTTGAAGTCGACGAATAGATGGTGCGTATCGACTTGAAACTCACTGGTTTTCTCCAGGATCTGCCGTAGTGTGAAGATTTGATCTATGGTGGACTTCCCTGGCCTGAAGCCACACTGATAAGGACCTATCAGCTTGTTTACGAATGGCTTCAGGCGTTCACACAAAACGGCAGCGAAGATCTTGTATGCGACATTAAGGAGACTTATTCCTCTATAGTTGGCGCAGTCAAAGGGATCTCCTTTTTTGTGGATCGGGCAAACAATGCTGAGACTCCATTCCTCGGGCATGCGTTCCTCTGACCATATCTTACAGATGAGCCGGTGCATGCTCCTAACCAGCTCACCTCCAGCCGCTTTGAAGAGCTCAGCAGACAGTAGATCTGCGCCAGCAGCTTTATTCGACTTGAGTTTCGACATGGCAATCTCAACTTCGTCGAGGTCAGGGGGACGGAATTCTCTGTGATCTTCGTCATTGAGAAATGGATCATTCTACCTGACGGCGGTATGTTGGCTGTCATCGCCGTTATACAGTCTGCAGAAGTGGTTTTTCCAAATTCTCAGCATCGACTGCGATTCTACTACTAGGTGTCCGTTCTCATCCTTACAGGCCTCCGTTCGGGCTTTATAGCCTTGAGACATTCGTTTTATCCGCTGATAAAATCTTCGAACGTCGTGCCTGCAATAGCACCTCTCCAAGTTTTCAATCGCCCGCTTCTCGTGCTCTTTCTTTTTTCTCTTGAGAAGCTTATGTTCCTCCCTTCTCTTAAGCTCGTAGACCTCACGAGCCGCTCTTGTTTTTTTGTATAGTGAGGCTTTGAATGCCTCCTGCTTTTCCGCATGAATCCTTCTACAACCGTCATCGAGCCAGGTGTTTCGTCGTGGTGGAGCTTTAAGGCCCAGCACTTCCGTTGCTGTGCTCTTCAGGGCTTGTTTGCACAGGCTCCATTGTTGCTCTACTGACTGAGTGGAGGATTGAGGTGTATCGGAGAGCTTAAGGGAGACGCGGTTGGCAAAAGCACTGGCGATCTCCGGCGATAGTAGCTTTCCGACGTCATAGCTTGGTGTTCTAACTCTACTCCGCGGTGTTCGTGTTATGCGCTGACGTATCTTGGCTACTACAAGATAGTGGTCTGAATCGATGTTCGCTCCTCGGAAAGTGCGAATATCAAGAATAGTGGAGGAGTGTCTGACGTCAATCGCGATGTGGTCAATCTGGTTGGTGACTGATTGATCTGGCGACCGCCAGATGCCTTTGTGTATATCGAGGTGGGAAAATCGTGTGCTGGCTACAAGAAGATTTCGCCCCGTGGCAAGGTCGATCAGCCTATGTCCGTTATCGGATGTGGTGTCATGTAGGCTGTGTTTGCCGATGACCCGCTCAAAGATGCTTTCTTTACCCAGCTTAGCGTTAAAATCCCCTAGTATGATTTTGGTATCATAGCTGGGGCATTTGGTATATGTTCGGTCTAGGAGATCAAAGAAATCATCTTTGATTGAGTCATCCTTGTCTTCCGTGGGACGCATATGAGGCTGATGTTACAGAAATTTGCCTTGATGCGGATCGTTATGAGGCGTTCACTCACATACTGGAAACTTAGGACTTTATGTCTTAGTCCACCTCTAACAACAAATCCGCATCCAAACAGTCTCTGTCCTCTCTCCCTATAGCAGTCACCGTAGTAAATGTCGCAGTTTTTCATCCGCTTTTTACCCGGTCCATTCCATCGCATTTCCTGGATGGCGGCTTTGTCCGCTTTATAGCGGTCTAGGGCGTCCGCAAGTTGTTCGGCCGCACGTGGTCTGTTTAGGGACCTAACATTCCACGTACAGAACCGAAGGTCCTTGTTTGTTTTTTGTTTTCTTATAGGGTCGTCAACATAGATCCGTTCCGTTTTATTATCCGAGGCTGTTTTGTGTTTCTGAGCAATTAGTGGTTTTACGGTTATGGTTCGCTAGACCATAGCCCACATACAGGGTAAAGTTGTTGATTGCTCTCAACCTGGCGAGATGCCAGCAACGATCCCTGTTTAAATGCCCGGGTCAAGTTGACATACGGCCTCCTCGCGGCGCCCTCTGGATAGCCTCTTCAACAACCGTTGGGAGGTGAACAAACGTATGCAGCGAAGAAAACCCCGACCAGAATGGCGGTTGTGCGGCGGGCTAACAATCCGCCCACGTAAAAAAACCCAAAGTTATGAATGAGCAAGATGCCTCGGATATACGGACGGATACTCGACGACGACAACGCACGAAAAAGGAACACGATTTGCGAGTATGCTCCTGGAATGTCAGAACCCTGTACACTCCCGGAGCTGCTCATAAACTAGAAGGAATCCTCACGCAGTACAAGGCGGATATTACTGCGGTCCAGGAAATACGCTGGATAGGAAACGGTATGATTAGGAAGAAAAATTGCGACATTTATTACAGCTGTCACAAAAGGTTGCACTTACTGGGATGCGGATTCGTCGTGGGAAAGCGGTTAAGGTCGAAGGTCATCGACTTTAAACCTATAAGTGATCGCCTGGCTGTGATCCGCATCAAAGGCAGATTTTATAACATCAGCCTTATATGTGCACACGCCCCTACCGACGAGGCTGAAGACCCTATCAAGGAGGACTTCTATGACCTCCTGGACAACGCCTACGGAGCTTGTCCGGAGTACGATGTAAAAATCGTGCTCGGGGACTTCAACGCCAAAATCGGAAAGGAAAACACCCTTGGCGGAGTGATCGGAAAGCACAGCCTCCACGATACAACAACAGATAACGGCTTCCGACTCGCTGACTTTGCGACAGCTCGTAATGCGGTGATAAGTAGCACAAGATTCCCCCGCAAGCGAATCCACACAGCAACCTGGCGATCTCCGGACGGTCGAACCGCCAACCAAATCGACCATGTGCTCATTGACGCAAGGCACGCGTCAAACATCCTGGATGTGCGAACATTCAGAGGGGCAAATGTCGACTCTGACCACTTCCTCGTAGCAGCAAGATTCAGAGCTCGACTGTCCAATGTCAGAAAGCTGCACCAGCCCATCAGGAGGAGGTTCGACATTGGGCGCCTGAGCACACCGGAGGTTGCCAGAGTCTACAGGGAGCAGCTGAGCGAAAGACTCTACGGTATGCCTACGTCGAACACAAATGCCAATAATATGTGGCTGCATTGCCGCTCAGCCATTCAGGAAGTAGCCGAAACCACCTTAGGATACCTACCACCCCCGACAAGAAACCCGTGGTATGATGGCGAGTGTGAGCAGAAAAAGGCAGCAACCGACGAGGCGTACCAAAAGGCGCTGCAGAGGAAAACCAGGGCAGCGCGAGAAGAGTACCGAGCCAGAAGAAGGGAGGAGAAGAAACTACTGCGACAAAAGAAAAGAATCTTCGCAGCCTCCCAGCTCAAGGATATCGAGGAGTCTAGGGATAGACATAAAATACGAGCCTTTTACAAGAAAGCCAAAGGCCTTGCAGGAGGCTTCAAAAAGGGCACCCTGGCTCTTCGAAACTGCGAGGGTAATCTTGTCACCGACCCGCAGGGAATAGTGGATGTATTTAGGCAGCACTTCCAGCAGCTGCTTAACGAGCATGACCAAGAGAGAGTGGTAGGGACTGAGGAAATCCCAACTCCAGCCGCTGAAGTAGTCCTCCCACCCAGCATAGAAGAAGTCGGCACAGCTATTCAGAAGCTGAAGAACAACAAGGCCGCAGGCTCAGATGGCTTGCCATCAGAGCTCTTCAAGGCTGGCGGCGATGTTCTGGTAGGGAGCATGCACCAGATCATCTGCAGAATTTGGGAAGATGAGAGCATGCCCGACGACTGGAATACCAGCTCTATATGCCCCATCCACAAAAAAGGCGATCCTACCTCTTGTAAGAACTATAGAGGTATATCCCTGCTCAATGTCGCATACAAGATCCTGTCCAGCGTATTGTGTGAACGTCTAAAACCATTTTGCACCGCACTAATCGGCAGCTACCAGTGCGGCTTCCGGCCCGGCAAATCAACTATAGACCAAATTTTCACACTTCGACAAATCCTGGAAAAGACCAACGAGTTTCAAATCGATACACACCATCTTTTCATCGATTTCAAAGCCGCATACGACAGCATTCATCGTGAAGCACTGTTTGGGGCGATGGCCGAATTCGGGATCCCGGTAAAACTGATCCAGTTGTGTCGCGCCACGCTAAAAAACACGCGATGCACCGTGCAACTCGGTTCTAGGACCTCGGAACCATTCGAAACATGCACCGGATTTCGGCAAGGAGATGCGCTGTCATGTGACTTCTTCAACCTGGTGCTGGAGCAGATAGTGCGACGGGCAGGCGTCAACAGGGAAGGCACTATCTTTTACAAGTCCATCCAGCTGCTAGGATACGCGGATGATATCGACATCATCGCGTGTTCTCGCCGTGGCATTGTGGAAGCATTCACGGCGATTGAAGAACAGGCGAAACGAATTGGCCTTAAGATCAATGAGGACAAAACGAAATACATGCTGTCAAGCAAAAACCAATCCGTCGCTCACCACCTGGGACAAAACATAACAATTGACAGCTACAATTTCGAGGTAGTTAAGGAGTTTGTCTACCTCGGGGCAAACGTAAATTCCACAAATGACACCACAGTGGAGATCCGGCGTAGAATCGCCCTTGGCAACCGCTGCTACTTCGGTTTGTCCAAACAACTGGGGTCAAAACTCCTCACTCGAAAGACCAAAGTCATGCTTTACAAAACGCTCATTCTGCCAGTCTTGCTGTACGGAGCCGAAAGCTGGACGATAAGCAGGACAGCGGAGCTGATTTTGGGTTCTTTCGAAAGAAAAATTCTGCGCCGGATATTTGGTCCTGTCTGTGAGGAAGGTGAATGGAGAAGAAGACACAACCGCGAACTCTACGAGCTGTACCAAGATGTGGATGTAGTCCGGAAAGCAAGGACCCGTCGACTACACTGGCTCGGCCACATCGAGCGCATGGACATCAACGCTCCAGCTAAGAGGGTCTTCGACTCCGAGCCTCCTGGTTCGAGAAGAAGAGGAAGACCGAACCTCCGGTATAAAGACCAAGTAATCGCGGATGTAAGACGTCTTGGTCTTGACAACTGGAAGCAGCGTGCCCGGGACCGTCAAGGATGGAAGGCAGCTATAGCTCAGGCTCAGATCCTCCATGGATCGCAGGCCTGATAAGTAAGTAAGTAAGACCATAGCCCAACCGACACTAATCCTGTTTGGTGGCGCAGGATATTCGCCATTCGGCCTCTTCCGTCAGTAATTTCGCTTTTAAGGAAATTTCCAGATGGCACCACGAGGAGGTGGAAATAGGACCTGACTAGCAGAGCTGCAAGATGTTCGGCTGCAGAGGCTCTTACTCGCCAGCATCCGTCGGCAGATGCTACCCCTACGAGGCCTTTGCTAGAAATGATTTTCTAGCACACCCAATTTTGTCTCCAATTCGAAAACGTTTAACGAAACGATTTTTTCAGCTGAAAGCGCGTTGGCCATGCGCGTAAGATGACCTTTGACAACACCACGCCTTGCTCTGAGCTTCTTTATAGGCTCCATTTAAGTATACTTTTGAATATACTTATGTACACCGAGGGATAATACGAATGGACAAATGATTATTTATAGGTATGGTAAACCGATATGTATTGATCGAATTAATATAATTCTGATGCAGTACAAATCACCATGTGACGAAAAATGAGCGATAAGCGATAATGCACGAGAATTATTAAAAGTGTGTTTGATTAAAGCAATTAATGAAAACCGAGTTGAATAAAAACCGATTCCCGGGTTTCGGCACCAATTGATGGGAACTATAGACTTTTTTAACCCTGGAAAACAACGAAATAAAAGGCAAATTCACAAAATGAGTATTTCTTTATTTTTTGATGTTGACGAGTCGAAAGATGATTAACAACTGGCTATGAATAATGCTGGTTAACAACTCTATTTGAGAAAGTCCCGCTGACCACGATAGGGAAACGGTGATAGCAAATTTCGTCAAGTCTGGGTGGTATGATTCTACCGTTCTGTTGTCGGGCGATGGTAGTATGATCCATTGTACAGCGGTTGGTCTTTTAGGATGTGTTATGTGATGTTTGGAGACTCAAGATTTCAACACTATGCAGACGACATTGCTATTGCCGTCACAGGTAAATTTTCCAATACACTATGCGACCTTATGCAGAGTGCATTACATATAGTAGAAACCTGGACGCAGTACTGTTGACTTGGGATAAACCCTAAGAAGACCGAGCTAGTACTGTTTACAAACAAACATAATATTCCGCCCCCAACCCACCGAGGCTAGGTGGAACCCAACTAACAATCATAGAGCAGGCTAAATATCTAGGCCAAGTCTTTGACAGGAGGCTAAATTGGAAACCCATCATTCTTGATCGCGTCAAGAAAGCAACTACTGCCCTCTACAGCTGTAAGAAAGTGGGGTCCCCAATCAAGCATTAAGCACTGGCTCTACACAGCAGTCATAAAATCCATCCTCTTGCTGGACAAGGCAGTCCCCGGAGGCCCCAAACATTCTATTACGTCTTCCACCTTTGGACCTTTTCAGCAAGCCAGTTGCTGCCTGCGCGGCCCTAAGGATGAGGAGTTTGAGAAAATGGCCGACATCTTAAAAAGCCCATTCTACCATTCTATACCACTTCAAAGTACCCAAGGACACGGACTACATCATCCCGCAGAATGTGTTTACTAGGAACTTCGATGTTGTCTTTCCATGCAGGGAGGAATGGGCTGAAGGGGAAGTAATACCAAAGGACTCGATCTCCCTCTATACCGATGGCTCTAAGATGGAGTCGGGTGTAGGTTGTGGGGTCTTCTTAACTTTACCTCAACTTATCTTTCAGACTCCCAAATCTCTGCAGTGTGTATCAGGCAGAACTAACAGCGATAACAGAGGCCATTGCATGGCTCAGGATCAATGTATTTTCCGCTAAGGATATTATCATTTGCACGGACAGCCAACCTGCGATAAAGTCCCTGGCAGCGGTAACCCCCAAATCATAGACATCTCATAACTGTCGCCTATTTCTAGATAGGCGAGATGGCTGAACAGTTCAATATTAAAATACTGTGGATTCTCGGTCATAGGGTTATTCCAGGAAACTGCGCGGCCGACGAACTCGCAAAGTTAGGGTCAAGCACACTCAGCCTACCTACCCTTGGTTACATATGTAGATACACCAATAAGTACGGTAAAGCACATGATAAAACTTCAAACCATAGAGGAGACCAACCTCCAATGGAATGAGGGCAATACTGACTTTATCACCAATCAATTGTGGCCTAAGTTAAGCCTAGGACGAACCAGGGACCTAGTGGCAACCAAAAGGGCAACCTTAAGTACTCTAAAGTGTGTTATTACAGGTCACTGCATCATCGGAAAACACGCCGTCAGATTAGGGCTACCCTCCAATGACTTCTGTCGCAGCTGCATGGACGAGGAGGAGGAATCAATACACCTCCTGCGAATCGCAGGAGGATCTACCTCGGCGCGCCCTTCTTTGACAAGCTAAGTGAGCTAGCAAACCAAAAGATAGCTCAACTCCATCGCTTCATTAGAGGCACCGGTTGGTTCTCAGGTAGCGGGTCAGGGTAACTTGATACAGGTGGTATCACAATGGGCCGACTTCGGCCTACGTGTGGCTTATGCCTACCACATTAACCTAACCTAACCTAACCTTCACTTGTGTCAAAAATAAATTACACACAACATGGGTGATTAAGAGAAGCTTGGCTCTGGTCCTTCATAGCCTGTAACGTCACCAAAGAGAGAAAGAAGATGATTAAGTTTCATGTTCGTCCTAAATGTTCACTTGTGCTTATAGGGTAGGATTAGATTAATATGTAAGTACTGTACCATCGGGTGGCATTTACAAATTACTGCTACTTAATCTCGATGCCCCAAAGATAGTCCATAGACATGATTATTATCACTGTACAAATTATTTTTCTATTGCTGTTCGATTGCCGCTCTCTTGCTAACCGGATTCGTATGTAATAACCTTCAGAGTTGGGATAATCCGTTGACTAGATGCCCTCGCACGAGTTTCCTCGGAAAGATTACATGTTTATTAGAAAAATTTGTGTGATGCTTCTCTTAATTTTGATAGTGTGGCTTCTTCTTATCCTTTGGGCACAGATAAGAAAATGACAAATTAAACCAATGGCCTTAGTCGTGGAATTTCCGATATTGGATAGACCAACAGCTCTTTAATCAGCATACGGCGATCGTTGTCTTTCGAAGGAAATTCAAATCCCCGAAAGTGTTTGGATACGTTTCGAAGAGGACATGGCTTATTGTCAGTTTTCTTCCTTCTTTAATCGATTTTATTTTTGTTTGAGTAGATTTTCAGGAAAACGTACCAGAGGCGTTTGAAGCTCTGAACAGTTCTAACCATTTCTACTCTACCCGTATACTATTCTCAGCAATAAATAATTATTAGGTGAAAAAACATTTAAGATACCTACCTACTGGGATACAATAACTGATTATAGATACGCAGTGACTATAGATTACAATAAGCAATGTCGAACGCAGTAAGTGGGTGGTTCCTTCCACTAAGACGTATTGCTACGATTGCACTAGAAGCGTCAATCAGACTGCCAAAATCGTCTTTCCACATAAGAAAACGTTTGTTCAAAATGTGTTGTCGATCAAAAAATATGGTTCCACGTGCGAATTCAGATCAATCGTATGTACATTTGGCAATGTAAAAGGTTTTCGCCTTTTTTTTACACACACGTTTTTCAACAAACAATTTTCTTTATTGAAAATCAATTTAATCAAGTCGTGACTCTCGGGAAACCATCTCTAGCGGAACCCGAATCTAAGAAGCAATTACTGACCCCTCCCCACCTCTCCGCTTCTCCTGTACCCATCACTCCTTCACTCCCCCTAACTCCAAGGTGGAACAGCATACGCCGACGGATCCATGGCTTAGAGGGTGCTTAGCTTCCTTCCTGCAGTGCTTCGGTCTCCGCTGCAGGTGACCGTATTTTCCCGTGTGACCGTATTTTCCCGTGTCCTCATGGGAACCATTGATGACATAAATATTTTTGAAGAGAACGATGACTCTCAAACGTCATCGCCTGCTAGGGCTTGTGAGTATTCAGTGGCTCAAAAACCAGAAGTGATGCCTGTATCTTTTGCCGACATTGCAGCCGAACGGAAAGCAGGAGATGTATCTTCACTCTCCGATTTCGACACCACACTCGGCGGGGATTCTGTGAAGTATGTTCTCAGATGAACTTCCAAATGTGACAGGAAACGAAACCATCAAACCTGCAGAGAAAGAGTCTCTACCAGCTGCAATAAAGCAGGGCAAAACTAGAGATGAGGTTTTAGTTTATGCAAAATCTACCCCTGCCACTGAAGGTTCGGAACTGAAACGGGATCGTTCCGCTGACAACACTCTGCCGAATACGGCTGCTAAAGACAGCAAGATCGGCATCCCCCAAGCCGACAAAAAGAGCTACAGTAGTTCAGCTGGGAGGATCATACGGGCGCAGATTGCAGCCTTGCAGGAGGCTGTAATTGACACCTCCATTGAACTGCTGGGTAAGACGCCCAAACCTTGAATTAGAGAAACGACCTACAAGTCAGTGTGACAATATCACTACGGCCGATTCGATGAAGACCAATTTTACGGCCATCAAAAACAATAGTGGGCTTGATATCATGCTTGTGAAAGAAGACAACTTCCCCTTACCACTCATCGTTCGGGGCTACTTCCCACAAAGCATCGGCTTACTCATCACAAATGTGTTGGCGACGCTGGATTCTCAAGACGATGGCCTATACGCACAGAACTGGAGAGTCACACAGAGAATGCCAAATAAGGAGAAAGGCCTCCTGCATCTGGTTCTGGCAGTCAGTGACAAGTCCTTGGCTTGACTACTAGAACTCATGTGCAAAGTGGCTCACCGATTTGATCTCTTCAAAATCATCATCAATAGTCATGAGAAAACTTCAGTTAGTGTACAACCAATCATTGTAGAAAAATCTACAGCCAGCAGTATGGTGGTTGCACCTACTGGGGTAATAGGGACGCCAAGATTTGACTAACCAAAACCCACTGCCACATCTGAGTCGATGACCACTAAGGGTCATCCAAACAAAATAACAAAACGTCCCCAACTAAACAAGGGGAGTTCTCGATGGGGAGCAGATCAGAGGATCACTTCCATCGGGCCACTAACTTCAGGCATGTCAACAACAAGCCATACCGAACGGAGGACCCGGCCCACCGTCGCAACCTGCACCATGCCAAAGGTGCCTCGAACACCTTTAGCCTGCGACTCTATCGCGATAGGATCTCCATTAGATTCATTCAAGAACCGTGGGTTCATAAATGTAAGATTATGGGCCTCCAAAACAAGTCGCGTAACTTGTGTGATCGGCACTAATATAAATTTTCTCCCCATTCCAGAATTTAAAACAAGGGACCTGGCAGCCGTCATTGTGGAAGTCCCCACCGATCGAGAAGTAAGGGAGATTGTATGCGCCTCCGCCTACTTTCCCCGAGACGGCCATCAGATTCCTCCTACCGAGATACAGCACCTGGTAAGGTATTGCAGTGCAGCGCAACCACCACCTGATCATCGGATGCGATGCTAACGCGCACTACACGGGATGGGGCAGCAGCAATACTAACAAACAAGGTGAGTTACTATTCGATTTTTTGAATAGTTATAGTCTCAACATTGCCAATAGAGGCAACAAGCCTATGTATCTTATAAATGAGGTTAGAGTAGAGGTGCTTGACCTCACTATCTCTAGCCCATTTATCCTTAACGCAATTGGTGACTGGCAAGTTTTCAATGAAGCCTTACTATCTGATCATCAAAACATCAGATTCAACATCTCCAGTGAGGCTAAGGAGGCTGAGCCTGGATATCAGCCCAAACGAACAAATTGGGCGCTTTTCCGAGCACAGCTCGTCGCTAAAAAAGATATGATTCTCAAGTGGATCGAATCGATAGATGATATCGATAAAGCGGCTTAACAGCTCAATGCAGCAGTTATTTCATCCTTTAGAGACAGCTGTACACCCAGGACAAGTACACACAAGCTGTGCGGAAAGCACAGTTTGAATCTCTAAGGAAGCAGGTGAGATCTCTGCTTAACAGAGCCCATCGGAATAATAGTTGGACTGAATGTAGATCTGCTCTAACGAAATACAACCTCGAACTAAGGAAATCCAAGAGAATGTCTTGGAAAAAACATTGCGAGAACAAGGACTCGTTACCAACTGCGGCCCGACTCCATAAAGCGCTATCCCAAGAGCACACAAATGTAGCGTCAATGGCAGGGAAACCCTGGAGACTTTGCTTGAGGTGCACTTCACTGGTTCTACGCGCTAGTCGAAGCCCTCTGACGATCAGACGAACATCATAAAGAGCATCGAAAGTAGAACGAATAAAATCTCTGGCAGACTTTTTAGCCCTGATAGGGTTAAATGGGTAATTGGTTCATTTAAGCCCTATAAGGCCCCAGGCAAAGACGTTGTCTTCCTGCTACCTTACGGAAAGGCCCGAGCACTATTTTATCACCATTGATAGTTGTTTTTAGGTCTTGTTTCAACCTGGGATATATACCCCAAATCTGGAGCATGGTCATTCTTGTCTTCATCCCCAAGATTAGGAAACCAAGTGGACAACCTAATTTCTATCGCCCAATCAGTTTGACATCGTTCCTTCTAAAATCCATGGAAAAACTGATAGAGCTCAATATTAGAGGTATCCTGGAGAATCAGTTACCACTGCATGCCAATCAGTATGCACATCGCAACGATTGATCTACTGAAAATGCGGTACACACCTGGTCACGCGCGTTGAAAACTGTTTCACAAACAAGAAGATCGCAATTTGCGCCTTCCTCGATATTGAGGGGGCCTTCGATAATACTGGCTACGATTCGATCGCCATCCTGCAGGGGTGTAGACCTTCACACTTATCACTGAATTAGAACGATGCTAAATAGCCGTATTACATCCTTGTGGATGTCTACAAGGAGAAGTCCTTTCACCCCTTCTCTGATCGGATATGCTGATGACCTAGTAGTCATTGTTGAAGGTAAGTGTGAAAGTGCTGCCTGTGAGCGCATGCAGTTCGCGCTCCAGTTTATCTCTGACTGGTGTGGCAGAGAGGGTTTATCGATTAACCCAAATAAGACAATCTTTGTCCTGTTTACAAAGAGAAGAAAGGTACATCCCTGCTCTGTCTTTTAAAATGGCGCAAACATACTATTTTCAGAGGAAGTCAAGTATCTAGGTATTGACCTATTCACTAGACTCACTGGAACTCCAATATTAAAACCAAACTCCCAAAAGAGACTAAGGCCATGTGGGCCTGTCGACGCACTTACGGCAAAACCTGGGGACTTACACCTAAGGTAGTCCACTTACAAAGTAAGACCTATCGTCACTTATGCGTCCACCGTATGGTGGACAAAAGTTGAGCAAAAAATGATAACTGTTAAGCTTCCACGCCTTCAGAGACTATCGTGTCTCGGCATTACATTTGCCAAACTGCCCCACGGCAGCCCAAGAAGCACTCATTGGACTCACTCTACTGCACCTTTTTATCAAAAAGATTGCGTTACTCAGTGCAATCAGTATCCTCCGCTCAGGAATAATTCTGCCATGTTGACCCGAGGGTCACATGTCCATCTAACAACACCTTCCCGAGCTGGATATGACTACCACGGTCTCGGGCACAATGCCACACACCTTCACTTTTGACAAGAGATTTGATATATTTATCCCAAATCGCTCAGCATGGGAAACCAGTGATCCCTTGCTTAATGTCAATGGCCTAAGGTGGTATACTGATGGCTGCAAGATGGCTACTGGGGTTGGCGCCGGCATCGTTGTACCGAATCGTAAGATCTCGAAGGCCCCGGGAATGAGTCGTAACATGCGTTAATCTAAATCTGGAGACTGGCATAAGAGGAGTAACCATCAACATACTCTCTGATAGCCAAGCAGCGCTTGAATTGCTGAGTTCGTGCTGCACGAACTCAAAAACCGCCAAAGAATGCCATGATGCCCTACAAGACCTCGCCAAAAGGAACAATGTCGAACTATGCCGGGTGCCACAGAGGTAATAGGGCCAATGAATTTACCGATCAACTTGCCAGGAAAGGTTCCAGCGAAAAATATATAGGTCCAGAACCTTTCTGCAGCACTCCCAATTCTAATATCAATTTCTTCGAAGACAAGTGGAAAAAATCGGGAACTTCGCCAATCGAAACGACCTATACGGCCCCTGAACGAACACTCCATTAAGACTAGTCAGCTACCTAACGGGACACTGCGGTCTGCGATGTCATCTTAACAAAATAATCCTTTAGTCAGAAACTGTGTGTCGACTCTGTCTAGAGGACGAAGAGACGGCAGAGCACATGCTGTGCTATCTTAGGAAGCGTATCTTTCTCAGTGAAGTTATGACCCCCGATGTCTGATATAAAATTCTGTTTTCGAAAACTTAAATAAAAAAATACAAACCGCAGGATCCCTATTAGATGGTTTAGGACAAGAAACAAGAAAGTCTATAGGCTCACTAGAATTAACGGTTCGAATACAGGAAGCGATGTATACGCTTAATTTCGATGTAGTCCCAGACGACTGGATATCTGAAGATGTTATAATCGGCACGGAAATATTGGAATGCGCACACGCAAATATACGAAAAACAATCAAACTTGCACCCATAGCCATGAATACTTTCTACGTCGAAAATTATGAAAATAACTTGAAGAAAATTGACCCTAATGTTTTTGAAAATAATAAGTTTGAGCATATCCAAGATCCCACAATTAAGGAATGTTTAAAGAGACGTATCGAATCATATAACCCAAGAAAATCAATTGAATCGTGCGTAAAAATGAGCATTTTGCTCGAAGACGATAAACCAATTTATCAGCGGCCACATAGGTTTTCTCCGAAGGAAAAGGAATTCGTTACCGAGCAAACATTAAAATGGTTAGAAGAAGGCATTAGTGTTCCAAGCGATTCGGATTTTGCTAGCCCAATTGTCCTCGCCAGTAAAGAAGGTGGAACCTGCCGTTTATGTATAGATTGTATTGTATTGTACGTAGGCGTTACAGCCCATAAAGGACCTAAGCCGAGCTTCTCTCAATCACCCATGTTGTGTGTGATTTAATTTTAAAAGGACCTACAGTTTAGTGCCGGATCCGAACGGCGAGTTTCGAGAAGCTTTTCATGAAAATTTTACTACAGGGGGTTTCGTCACAACCCCGCTGAGGAGAAACACCATGAAAAACACGCTCCATGACATGGCTGTGTCGGGATTCGATCCCGTGTCATCGGCGTCAGAGGCCAACACACTACCACTGCACCACGGTGCTCTCTTATGTATAGATTATCGCAAGCTAAATTCCAAAACTATCAAAAAAAGTTTGCGTTACCGCTCATGGATGATGTGCTAGACGAATTATACAATGCTCGAGTCTTTACCACTTTAGATCTTAAAGACGGATTTTTCCATGTCGACATACAGTGTTGGAAAAAATAATAGAAACAAAGGATTATGGGATTTCGCATTAGTGATTCCCTAGAGAAAGACAGTTTATTTTTATTGGAAATAGTCGAAATACGTTTCATCTTTTGCTATAGTGCTACTAGATAAAAACAAAAAATATTGACAAATCGGAAATGTGAAAATGGGTCGGGCAGTCCACTGCACTGATTCTGAAAGAAAATTAATTAAAAATTTAGGAAATGACGGTTGTACAATGGACAGAATAGCGCATATAATGAAGTGTTCTAAAAAAAAAGGAATTTACTGCCCTGCATTTTCATCCCTAAGAAGAAACGAGAAGCAGGAAACGGAAAACAACGTCTCGGTTCGATCATCTTCCTGCGCGTCATTGTCGATCTAAGCCGTTTTCTTTTTCGGAGGAACTTAGAAATGAGTTGGATGCACCTGTATCAAGCCGAACAATCAGGAACGGGTTAAGTGAAGCTGGTTTAATGGCAAGGAGTCCAAGAAGAGTCCCTTTTCTAAGTAAGAAAAACATACAATAGAGGGTAACTTTTGCCAACAGACACCTCTACAGTGAAAACTGGAACAATGTCTTGTGGTCGGATGAAACAAAGATCAATTTGTTTGGATCTGATGGAAAAATGCACGTGAGACGACCAAAAAATTCCGAATTCGACCCAAAGTACACAAAGAAAACAGTAAAGCACGGTGGAGGTAACCTTATGATTTGGGGCTGCTTCTCTTCTTCTGGTGTTGGACCACTTTTCTGGATAAAGGACGAGATGTGTGCTATAGACTATGTCAACATCCTGAATACAGTAATGCTACCATTTGCTGAAGAGGATATGCCTCTGAAATGGGAGTTTATGCAGGATAATGATCCCAAGCATTCCTCAAAACTGGCAAAGCAATGGTTCCAAACGAATAAAATTGCTGTCATGGAATGGCCTTCACAATCCCCTGATCTAAATCCTATCGAACACGTTCTAAAACGCAAGATCGGGGAATGTAAAGCCAGAAATAAAGAAGAACTGTGGTCCAAAATACAGGAAGCATGGTACTCTATACCTGCCGAAACCTGTGCCAACTTAGTTCACTCCATGGGACGAAGATGTGAGGCAGTTACTAAAAACAAAGGTGCTACGACCAAGTTCTAAAAAAAGGATGATAACTTTTAATGTAAAGTAATTAATTACATGAAAAAAATAACGTTGTGCTTCCTCGACAACGACGTGGACGCCGCAACTGATATGATCACAAACATTATCCATACTGGCATAACCACTTTCATCCCCAACAAGGTAAAAAGTATTAAGCCGGAGGATAATGCGTGGTTTGACTTGAGCTGTAAAGAGGTTATTAGGTTGAGAGAGAGATAAGCTTTCGGAATTATAAAGCAAATACTACTGAGAAAAACCGAAAAGGTATATACAAGCCAGAAATGACTGTAACTCCCACATTCGACGAGCTAAATTTTTACACGACCAAAAACTGAGGCGCAAGATCCTACCATGTCCCAAAGTTAGCAGAAGTTTTTGGTCTTTCGTCAAAAACATCAAGAACTCCGTCTCGTCGTCTATACCCACGCTCATTCACAATGACATTCCCGCTGTCAAACCCTTAAACAAAGCCAATCTGCTTGCTGCCCATTTCGCAGCAAACTCACAGCTTCCCAGATCATCTTTGTTTCCGCCTGTTCTGGAGTACGTTAATTCCACCAACGGACAAATTTACTTCCGTACTCGTACAGTTGCAAGGGTTCTTAAAGGCCTAGACATACACAAATCCGTTGGTCCAGATGGTATTTTCCCAATAATTCTGAAGAGGTGTTCTTCTACGCTAGCAAAACCACTACGTAAGCTTTTTCACCTTTCCTACTCTTCCATGACCTTGAAATATCTCGAGTCGCAGAAACTCCTCAGTGACCGGCAGTATGGTTTCCGCAGCAACAGATCCACTGATGATTCGATGGTATATCTCACCGAGAAGTGGAATCGCTCGCTCCACCAGGCAGGCGAGAGCAAAGTAGTTGCACTTGATTTTTCGAAAGCATTTGAAAGAGTGTGGCATGCAGCTCTTTCGTCGAAAATGCGTGCATTCGCCATTGTAAAATCATTGAAAAAGCTTCGCGTTTATCTAATGGGACTAAAGTTCAAAATTTACACTGATTGTCAAGCGTTTCATCTAACTATGAAAAAGAAAGAGTTCTGTTCCAGAGTTGCCAGAGGGGCACTACAACTCGAGGAATTTGACTGCCAAGTATTACATAGGCCGGGTAAAGCTATGAAGCACGTTGATAGTTTAAGTCGAACCCTCACGGCAACAGGAATTGAAATAGGGAAACAACAAGTGAGAAATGCACAAAAAAGAGACAAGTTATGCAAGCTTATACTTAACGTTCTGGAATGGGACAACTATGAAGATTACGTAAACAGAAGCGGTGTTTTACACAAATTCGTTAAAGGAACGTATTTACTAGTCATTCAATAAAAGTTACAGAAGGAAATAATTCGAGGTATTCACGAAATTGGATACATCAATGGACAGAAAGTAGAACCTGAACCCGGATTACTTCATTCCTAACGCACGGAAAAAAATGTATGTATGTATGTATGTTGGCGTTACAGTCCATGAAGGACCTGAGCCGAGCTTCTCTCATTCACCCACGTTGTGTGTGATTTCATTTTCCCATAGGTGAAAGGGACCTACAAATTATTGCCGGTTCCGAACGGCGAATTTCGAGAAGCTTTTCATGACAATTTTACCACAGGGGGATTTGTCAGAACCCCGCTGAGGGGAAACACCGTGAAAAATACGTTCGATGACATGGCTGTGTCAGGATTCGATCCCGTGTCATCTGCGAAAAAAATAGATGACGCCATTTCAAACTGTGTTGCATGCATCCTCGCAGTAATAAAAAGCGGAAAACAAGAGGGCTACTTAAACCCTATCGACAAAATGGACATTCCCCTACACACATACCATATGGACCATCTTGGGCCGATGCCCTCTACAGCTAAGAAGTACAAAAATCTTTTTGTGGTTATGGATGCGCTTACCAAATTCGTTTGGATATTCTCGGTCAAATCCACAACGACCGAAGAGGTTATCGAGAAGCTTACCTTAGTAGAAGATATTTTTGAAAATCCACACCGAATCATCACCGACAAAGGAGCCGCATTTACGTCAACAGGTTTCCAAGAATACATATACGGAAAAGAGAAACATACGGCATCAACAAATAACCACGGGTGTACCAAGAGGAAACGGACAAGTCGAAAGAATGAACCGAATGATTATCCAGATGTTAACTAGAATGTCAATCGAAAACCCATTAAAATGGTATCAACATGTTTCTAGACCTCAGAGAACAATTAATTCAACAGTATCCAGAGCAACCATGAAAACCCCATTCTTTAATTGGCGGTCCTATGAGAACTTAGGAAGACATCAAACTCTCCGAGATGTTAGAAGATGAGCTGAGAAACGAGCTCGAGACAAGTAGAGCTGAATTACGCAAAAATGTAAGATCAAATCTGTCTAATATTGATTTGAGGATTCACACCAGATGGTGTGCAAACGCAGCCAGACTATGTCTAATATGGATACCATCCCTGTACGCATTCGGGGATTCAGACCAGATGGTGTGCAAACCCAGTCACACAGTTGGAAAGTGAATTTTGCGTTGTAAAGTTGACAGTTGAATAAAGGATAGGCGAGCGTGCACACAAAGTTGTCTTTCTTGTATTTGTTGGTTATAGTATTGAACTCTTTGACCCGACATCTTGGTGCCTCCTGTGAGGAAGTATAGTATAACTAAATCGATAAAAATCTAATTAATCATACGTTTTTTCTTGGTGATTGGAAACATATTGTACTGTGCTACATATGGCGGAGCTGAATTTGCGGCTATCGGCGACGAATGCCATACGGCGAGCACATGACCACATGTGCGGTCCTAACCTGCACGAAGCGGATATTCCTCAATTGGAGCAGGAGCTGAGGTCCGTAGCGGCGCATTTTGAGCGGTTTATTGGCAACCATGAGGCTTTGGTGGGAGCTGCCTCTTCAAACGAAATGGAAGAGCATGACAACCTCTTAGAACGAGTCGAAACGAAGTACAATGCGGTGTGTGCGAACATCAATCGTCGTTTATCACAGCTGAGGAGTGCGCAAAGTGCTGCCCAAGACTCTCTTCCTGGTCATTGCACGTTCGATGAATCGCAGCAACCAAAAATGGATAAAACAATAACCGGCAAGACGGATATTCGGTTGGAACCAGTGACAATTCCCCTCTTCGACGGAGCGCTTCACAATTGGCTAGCCTTTCGGGATACCTTTGAGACGTTGGTGCACAATACCGAATTCCCGGAAGCCTATAAATTGGGTAAACTGCGACAGGCAATTGACCCGGTAAAGGTCCCTCTCATTGGTGGCATGTATTCCGGGGGTTACCAACAAGTATGGCAAGCGTTGAAAGGTCGATTTGACAATCCCAAACTCCTCGCGGAAATTCACGTTGCTCGGCTCATTAATTTAAAGTCCGCAACAGAAGAGACATCAACAGAACTATTAAGAGTAGTGGACACTGTTCACGAGTCCCTACGTGCCCTTCGTGTGATGAAGCAACCTGTGGATGATTGGGATGCGCTCGTTGTGCCAATAGTCGTGGCAAAGCTCCCTACGTCCACACAACGAGAATGGTGTATGACCTGCTCGTCCGACGAGATTCCTAGATTGGCGGATTTGTTGGCATTTATAGAGAAGCGTGCCCAGAGCCTTGCAACCGGATTATTACACATTTCAGAGCGGGATGACTCCGCCACTTCACGTCATCCTCGTGCTCGGCCATCGACGAAGTCACATCTGGCTACCGCAAGCGACGGTAAGTGCGCATATTGCCAAGGACCTCATCGGATTACTCGTTGTCAACGGCTGTTGAGTAAGACACCAGATCAACGCTTTAAGGAGTTAAAGGACTTGGGACTGTGCTTTAATTGCTTGCGGAGCGGACATATTTCGAGGCAGTGTTCGGCAGGAGGATGTCAACATTGCGGTAGGAAGCATAATACCATGTTTTGTCGAGGATCTTCTCATCTAGTTGCTGGATCGTCTCCATCATCAGATGCGACCCCAAGTGCGGTGCTATCGTCATGACTCGCCGATCGCACTGTTTTGCTAGCAACAGCGCGTGCTTTCGTTGGGAATGGTCTGGAGCAGCGCTTAGCTCGGATCCTTTGTGATCCTGGATCGCAGGTGAGCTTTATGACCGAACGTTTGGCTAATCAACTTCACCTTCGTAGAACCATGTATGATGCAGTTGTAGAAGGAATCGGTGCTTCCGCCAAGACCCGTACACGGGGTACCGTTATCTTTATGGTGAGGTCAACATATTCGGACTTCGAATTGGAAATACATGCATTCGTCTTATCAACCATAACCTCCCTGACCCCAGCGGTGCATATCAACACAAATCAGTGGAACCATATATCTGGTCTTCCGCTTGCTGACCCTCAATTTAATACACCTGGTAATATCGACATTCTGGTTGGAGCGGATGTGTGGGGTCAGATAGTTGAAGGTGATGTCATCAGTGGAAAACCTGCCGAGCCCTGTGCCCAACGCACTCGTTTAGGATGGATTATATATGGCCCAACTTCTTCATGCACAGGTCAAGTGCATTTGCCCCATGCATTCGGCGCTAGGGTGCACGAGGACGACCAGCGATTGGAAGAGTTGGTGCGCAATTTTTGGAAGCTGGAGGAGGTACCTGAAACCTCCATGGGTAACAATGAATGCGAGCAAATATTTTCAGCAACACATTCGAGAGATGTAGATGGGCGCTATGTAGTGCATATCCCTTTCCGTCGCGAGGGTCCGGAGCTTGGAGATTCTTACACGAACGCGTTACGACAATTTCATAATTTGGAACGGCGCTTGGCCAACAATGATGATCTGCGCAAGCAATATATCAGCTTCATGCGTGAATACTGCGCCCTTAATCATATGGAACGTGTTAATCGACTTGGCGATCATAGGAACTGTTACTATATCCCACATCATGCGGTGCACGGCAAGTTCCGAGTGGTATTCAACGCATCAGCGCGTAGCAGCAATGGTGTTTCCCTGAATGATACCCAATTGGCGGGCCCGACCATCCAGGACTCATTGGTTAACGTGATATTTCGATTTCGACGCTATCAGGTTGCGCTCACCGCAGACGTGGAGAAAATGTTTCGGCAGGTGCTGATGACTCCGGAACATAGAAGGTTTCAACGGATTCTTTGGCGAGAATCACCTACTGAGGACATTGCTGTATTCTGCTTGACGACCGTTACTTATGGCATGACCTCGAGCCCGTTTAATGCAGTACGGGCTCTGCAGCAATGCGCTTATGATCATTACAATAGTTTGGTGGATCCAGAGCAGGCCTATAAGGCACGAGACGCTATCCTCTCGTCGTTCTACGTGGATGACCTGCTTACAAGTTGTTGCAGCGATGCAGAAGCAGTGCAACAGGCAACGAATATTGATGCAATACTCTCGAAGGGATGCTTTAAGCTGCGAAAGTGGAATTCTAACCGCGCTCAGGTATTCAGTCAGCTAACTGGTAATCTTTCCCCTTCCACAGAGCTCATCATTGACACATTGACCGCGACGGTGCTTGGGTTACGTTGGGACCCGATGACTGATGAGTTATTCTTCAAGGTTGAATTGGAACAACATGGCAACGTACTGACGAAACGGCGAGTGCTAAGCGAGGTGGCACAGTTCTTTGACCCGACCGGACTTTTGGCTCCGGTTGTTATCACTGGCAAGATATACATACAAACTCTGTGGTCTGCAGGCATGACGTGGGATGCCCCTATTCCGTCAGACTTGGGCGAGCTTTGGGTCAGATTTCGCCGTAGTCTCAACGCACTTAACTTAGTCCGAATTCCCAGGTGGTTGGGTATGTATCAAGAGGCGATAACTACCCTGCATGGTTTCTGTGACGCTAGTTCACGGGCCTTCGCTGCCGTTCTATATATCAGGACAGTTGGAGCAGATGGACAGGCCAATGTTTCGTTGTTAACTGCTCGCACTAAGGTAGCCCCATTGAAGGGTGCTACGATTCCCCGGCTCGAGCTCTGCGCAGCGCATCTGCTCGCTACTATGTTGGACTGCATTCGTAATGCATTAGGCCTAAAGGATATCCCTTATTACTTGTGGTCGGATTCAAGAATCGTACTGTGCTGGCTACGCAAACAACCTGGAACTCTGAAACCGTACGCTTCGAATCGAGTCCGACAAGTCCAGGAGCTTACAGCGCCAGATCGATGGTATCACGTGCGATCAGCCCAAAATCCAGCCGACTGTGCCAGCCGCGGTATCAGTGCGATGAACTCTTGCGACACCAACTATGGTGGCGTGGCCCGGAATGGTTAGTAACCGGCGCATTGCCTTCAGCAACAGGTGAGTCACTTAGTCCGGACGAACTAGTTAATGTCCAATCAGAAGAGAAAGTATCCGTGCTCACGATGGTGGCTTCAGTACAGCCAATGCTTACAACTCGACGAGTAGACGGTGAGCTCATTCCACTCACCGAGCGATTCAGCTCTCTGCAGCGACTTCTACATACAGTAGCATATATACGGCGCTTTTGGCCTACACGCAAGTATCTACGAAGGTCTGTTGTGGCGACCGATGAGCTCGAAGCGGCGCTATTGGTACTCATCCGAATGGAGCAAGACAGTGCATTCCTGGTCGATCTCAGGGATCTTCGGAGGGGATCCAGCGTTTCAAGTTCCAGTCGATTGATTTCTCTAAACCCTTTCTTGGACGTAGATGGTACATTGCGGGTTGGCGGACGCATCACCCAGGCTTCAGTTCCCTACGAGCAACGTTTTCCAGCTATCTTACCGAAAAATGGGGCTTTGGTTTGGCTACTTATCAAGCAAGCACATAGCAGCACACTTCACGGTGGCCCCCAGCTTATGCTTCACACTCTTCGTCAACGGTATTGGATCCTGAACGCGCGACAAGCTGTACGGAGCTACGTCCACAGTTGTGTGATTTGCCGACGTCAACGCAAACAGATATTGGTTCAACAAATGGCATCGCTACCAAGCCATCGAGTTAATTCAGCGCGACCTTTTTTGGCATCAGGGGTTGATTATTGTGGACCCTTCATTCTCCGCATTGGAACAAAGCGGTCTCGGACAACTGTAAAGACGTACCTAGCGATTTTTGTATGCATGGGGACAAGGGCCGTGCATATTGAGGTAGTTGAAGACTTATCAGCGCAAGCTTTTTTGGATGCATTCACGAGATTCGTCAGCAGACGGGGACCATGCCCCAATCTGTACAGTGACAATGGCACAGCTTTCGTGGGAGCGAACCGTTTACTTCAAGAGGATTTTAGAGCCTGGCAAAGCGAGCACAATCAACAGGCGCTGGCAAACGCGGGAACGAGATGGCATTTCATTACACCCAGCGCTCCACATCAAGGTGGTCTCTGGGAGGCAGCGGTGAAGTCCGCTAAACATCACTTGGTTCGTTTAATTGGTACACAGGTTCTTTGTCATAATCAGCTCCAGACTCTAGCAGCGCGCATTGAGGCATGTCTTAATTCTCGCCCGCTTACACCGCTTCATGATGATCCTGATGATAGATTGGCTTTGACTCCCGGTGATTTCCTTATCGGAGCCCCCCTTCTCGCCGTGCCGGAACCCAAGGTCGAAGACCTTCCGGTCAGTCATATCAAACGTTGGCTGTGGTTAAGGCGAGTGCATCAGCAGTTCTGGCGGAGATGGAGTGAAGAATATCTGGGCACATTGCAGACGAGGAGTAAGTGGCAGCGGAGACAACCCAATATTCAAGTAGGGGACATCGTGGTGGTGCGACAAGAAAATCTTCCTCCGACCCACTGGCGCTTGGGTCGGATCACGGCAGTTCATCCGGGCAGCGACGGATTGGTCCGGAACGTCACCCTCAAGACGGCGACTGGTATGTGCTCCCGGGCAGTCCAGAAATTATGTGTACTCCTTGAAAGGGACCATTTCGAACCGAGCGGTTCGACCGGGCAGGATGTCTAATATTGATTTGAGGATTCACACCAGATGGTGTGCAAACGCAGCCAGACTATGTCTAATATGGATACCATCCCTGTACGCATTCGGGGATTCAGACCAGATGGTGTGCAAACCCAGTCACACAGTTGGAAAGTGAATTTTGCGTTGTAAAGTTGACAGTTGAATAAAGGATAGGCGAGCGTGCACACAAAGTTGTCTTTCTTGTATTTGTTGGTTATAGTATTGAACTCTTTGACCCGACAAAATCGAAAAAACCCAACTGGAAATCAAGAAGCTATATAACAAAATACGTAAGCCGGCAAGAAAATACGGCGTTCACGATTTGGTTGGTATTCAATGAACACAATTTGGTCCAGGTCTTAAGGTGCAACCAAAGTTCCTAGGCCCATACGAGGTAACCAAAATTAAATAAAACGACCGTTACGAACTAAAGAAAGTTGGAAACCATGAAGGACCTAATAAGACATCCTCAGCCGCAGACTTTATGAAGCCATGGGTGAATAACGACGATGACGGCAAAAACGACCAATCATCCGTGTCGGATTCAGCACAGGATGATGTAGGCCACTGCTATCAAACGACCCCCAAATCCGTACACCAAGCACCGGACCAGCGGAAACGGCGAGAACAAGAAACGAGAAAAGTACGGTCGAGAAGAACGACGAGTACGGTCACGGTCACGACAAGACGGCATTTTTCCCACGTTCTCTCCATTTTTCCTATTTTCTTTGAATTGTAAAGTACTAAATAAATCTGAATTAATTTGATTGATTAAATAAACCTGAACCGATTAAAACAAAAGCTTGTTTTGTGATAAGCTTAGCAGTGTCCCGCAGTCCCGCACGGCCAGTTGTTTAAGGTCCCCTTCCACGCCACCGTTGATGCTGCCGTCCTCTGCCGCGCCTTCCTTCCGGGTGGATTCTAAGACTCTTCGGGTCGAAACTGTATTTTTCATGCCCTCTACATGGCCTAGTCACCTTACACGCTGTATCCGTAGACGTCGTACCAGGCCGATGTCGCTGTACAACCCGTACAGTTCTTCGTTATATCTTCTCCTCCATACACCGTTTGAACAAACGGGACCGTAGATTGTGCGCAGAATTTTCCTCTCGAAACGACCAAAGGCATCTTGATCCGCATTTGTTAAGGTCCAAGCCTCTGGGCCGTAAAGGAGGACTGGGATGATTAAAGTCTTATATAGAGTCACCTTTGTTTTCCGAGAGAGGGCTCTACTTCTCAATTGCCACTTGAGCCCAAAGAATCAGCGGTTGGCAAGAGAAATTCTGCGTTTTATCTCAGCACTGGTGTTGTTGTCGCTGGTCATCAGTGAGCCAAGGAAAACGAATTCCTTGACCACTTCAAAGTTATATCCGCCCATGGTGACGTTCTGGCCAATACGTCGGTGTTGACCGTCTCTTTTAGATGAAAGCAGATATTTGGTTTTTGACCCATCTTAGCCGCTTCTACCTCAATGCTTACAAAGGCCTCATTGACGTCTCGCTGTGTCCGTCCAATCACGTCAATGTTGTCGGCGTACGCAAGCAATTGCGTAGACTTTAAATAAATCGCACCTCTTGTGTTGTCCAGTGACTCTTGCACGATCTTTTCAAGCGAGATGATGAAAAAGTTGCATGACAGCGCGTCACCTTGCCTAAATCTTTTTTTAACATTAAAGGTCTCGGTTTTCTCATTACCGACCTTAATGGAGCAGCGAGAATTCTCCATTGTCATCCTGCACAGTCGGACGAGTTTAGCAGGGAGCTTAAAACTAGACATGGCTTTGTATAGCTCAGTTCTATACACGCTGTCATATGCGGCCTTGAAATCGACGAAAAGGTGGTGAGTGTCGATTTGGTATTCCTGGGTCTTCTCCAAGATCTGCCGTAGCGTAAATATTTGGTCTATTGTGGATTTACCTGGCCTGAAACCATTCTGATAAGACCCGATCAGGTTATGCACAAACGAATTCAGGCGTTCACACAATACGCCAGAGAAGATCTGACATGCGATATTAAGGAGACTTATCCCCCTATAGTTGGCGCAGTTAAAGGGGTCTCCTTTCTTATGCACCGGGCAAACGATGCTGGGATTCCATTTGTCGGCCATGCTTTCCTCGGACCATACCTTGCAAATGAGATGGTGCATGCACCTTACCAGCTCATCCCCAGCCGCCTTAAGAAGCTCAGCAGACAGGCCGTCTGCAACCGCGGCTTTATTAGACTTAAGTCTTAATATCGCTATTTTGACTTCGTCTAGGTCGGGTGGACTGAACTCTGTTACATCGTCGTCCATTACGAATTGCTCGTTCTGCCTGACAGCGGTATCTTGTCTATCATCGCCGTTATACAGTCTGCAGAAGTGGTCTTTCTAAATCCTCAGCATCGACTGCGACTCTACTACCAGTTCTGCATTTTCATCCCTGCAGGCCGCCGTTTTGGCTTTGTAGCCATGGCATGTTCGTTTTACCTTATTATAAAACTTACGGGTGTCATTCCTGCGGAAGCATCTCTCCATCTCCTCGATCTCATGCTTTCCGTACTCTCTCTTCCTTCTTATGAAAAGCGTGTGTTCGACTCTTCTCTTCTGCTCATAGATTTCGCTCTCCTCCGTCGTTGCAGCATGACTTTATATGCCTCTTGTTTTGCTGCATGGGCTTGTTTGCATTGTTCATCGAATCAGGGGTTTCTAAGTGGTGGCGGTTTGAAACCCAGCATCTCTGAGGCAGCGTCTCTGACAGCGCTCTGGCAATGCGCGCATTCCTGCTCTATTGACTGTGCTGCTGTGGGCGGATTTTGAGGGAGCTTGTAGGAGACACGATCGGCAAAGATGCTGCCAGTCTCCTGCGATTGTAGCTTTCCGACGTCAAACCTACGTAGTTCTACTCGACTCCTTAGCATTCTTGATTTCCTCATGCGTACCTTGGCCATAAGGCAAGGTCGGTGTCGATGTTGGTCCCTCGGAAGATTCGTACGTCGAGAATACAGGAGGAGTGTCTGGCGTCGATCGCAATGTGATCAATCTGGTTGGTGGTCGATTGATCAGAAGACCGCCAGGTACTCTTGTGGATGTTGAGAGGTTACGCCCCGCTAGGAAATCGATTAGCCTAAGTCCGTTTTCGGATGTGGTGCTATGGAGGCTATGCTTTCCTATGATCGACTCGATATGTCCTCTTTGCCCAGTTTTGCACTAAAATCTCCTAGGACTATTTTTGTGTCGTAGCTGGGGCATTGGGCATATGTTCTGTCTAGGAGATCGTATAATTCTTCGTTGAGTCGATCGTCCTTTTCTTTCGTTGGGGCGTGAGCGCATATTAAGCTAATTTTTCCAAATTAAGCTTTGATATGGATTGTTATGTGGCGTTGGCTTATATCTCGGAAGCTTAAGACTTTTTATAGATGCTTACAGAGACAAAAATGACAGCATCTATAAGATGGAGAGCAGTTAGGGATAACACTTATTGTTTTAATGGATTACTTTCTTCGTATTTGATTTTTCAGTGTTCTACCTTTGACAGCTGCCACGTAACTGGGGATATGTGTCAAGCTAGGCATATTAAGTTAGTATAGCCTTTTCATCGTAAAATGCTAGTACACCGCTTACATATTATTGAATTTCATTACATAGGATATCAATTGAACTGCTCGAAAAAGTGTCTTAAATTGGAATCTCCATATAATTGGAACATGGTAGGTAGGTAGATGGGATCGTAGCTTTCCCAGAAATGAGAAGAGCACAAATATGCAAGGGAGGCCCGTTGTGCAGCTCCGAAGGGGCTTAGCCCCCTATTTGTGGAACTATTTCATGCTTCTTAAGAAGTTAAGAGGATCAGGTATCCCTGCTTGCTGAACCTCTGTCAGTTCGTTAAGGAAGTAAGAGCCTAGGTATCGTTTCCTGATTGTGCAGAATGCCGGGCAATTGCAGAGAAGGTGGTGGATGGATTCGACCTCCTCCTCGTCTAGACAGCTTCTGCAGAAAGTATTCGGAACTATACCTAGTTTTTGCGCGTGACTGTCGATAAGGCAGTGTCCGGTGATGACACCTATAACTTTGAAGATGTCAGTTCCGTTTAGGGAGATTATACTCCTTGTCCGTTGACTGTCGAGACGGGGCCTGATTTGCCTGGTGATGACGCAGGATGTCCCTGAGTCCATCTCCGGTTCGTCTCGGTCCTGGCGAGGTTATTAAGATTAAGTTTAATGGTTGCAAGCGGTATTCCCTCACAAGCCGCGATTGATTGTAGCGTCGTTCCCTGTTTGGCGTGTGTATCGGCTCTTTCAGATAAGTTGTATGTTGAACTGTTCGGCCATCTTGTTAAGAGATGGGCGACAGTCGCGACTAGTTTTTGATGTGTACACAGAGGAGAATGCGGATAGCCAAGCAGTCTTAAAGTCGTTGGAGTAGTGGATATCACGTAGTGGATATCACGTTCCAGGACAAGGCCTCTTTTATTGCCAACAATTCCACCTGGAAAACCCTGCAGTGATTTGGTAATTTTAGAGCTTTATTTAGCTTAAGTTGTTTGTAGACGACTCCACTACCCACCCCGTCCTTAGTTTTAGGCCCGTCTGTGTAAAATTCTACGCAGTATCTGCGGGTCCAGTTTTGTCTGTCCGGGTAAATCGTCATGAAGTTTTTTTCCAAGACCGTGGTGGGTTCTGTGAGGTCCGAGTTTACTGCCATGATTGTCCTGTTGTTCAGGATGGAGGAGTGGCCAGTGACATAGCTCGTCCATTTCGAGTTGGCTTTTAGTCTAATGGCCGTGTGTGTGGCAATTTGCTTGCCGAAAATATCGAGTGGTGTGAGGTCGAGTATCGTGTTAAGCACAGCCGTTGGGGTGGACCTGGGGCCCCGGTAATACACATACACGTCAACCTTTGTGACTTCTCGAGTTGTTTGTGGTATTTTGTCTTGTCCAGTGCAGTCCACCAGACTATCACTCCATACATTAGTATGGGTCTTACGACCGTGATGTAGAGCCATAGCCCATTTTTTCCCTATAGCTTTCTTGCATGTGTGTTGCTTTTTTTGCTCTTTCGATTGTGTTGTTTTCCAGGTTAATTTCCTGTCTAGTATAATGCCAAGGAATTTGGAATTGGAGGAATAATTAAATCTGGTACCAGGCAAAGTGATAGAGCAGTGTTCCGGGATTTTATGCATTTTGGTGAATAGCACGAGGTCCGTTTTCTGGGGATTCGCCCTGAGTCCGTTGCTATGCGCCCATTTGCAAAGGATTGAGAATGCCATTTGCATACGGTCATTCAATGTGGATAGGTATTTACCTGAAATTGAAATGGCAACGTCATCAGCGTAGGCAATAACTTCCAGGCCTTCCTTCACCAGTCTAATTAGTAGTTCGTTTATGACTACATTCCAGAGAAGAGGTAAGAGAACCCTTCCTTATCAGAGTCCTCTCCACCTTTAGGTTTTCTAGCCCTTCTATTATTGCTTTCAGAATGACATTGTTAAAGGCGCCCTCTTTGTCAAGGAAGGCTGTTATAGTGTATTCCTTAAGATGGATTGATCTTTCGATATTCCTCACTAGTGTATGCAAGGCTCTTTCGACAGATCTACCCTTACAGTAGGCGTGCTGTGCCTTAGAAATTAGGGACGGATCCAAGTTGTGGCGTATGTGTAAGTCTATCAGCCTTTCCAAAGTTTTTAGTGCAAAGGATGATAGACAAATAGGCCTCAGATCCTTGGGAGAAGTGTGAGAATTCCTGTCGGCCTTGGGGATGAAAAGCACCATTGCGCACTTCCACTTTTCTGGAATGTGACTCCAAGCTAGGCATCATTGGAACATAGTCAACTAATACGCGAAATAATCTATAAATAGCACTAATTTATGAACTCAAAATAAAAATTTGTGCACTGTTTCAATTTTCCGTATTTTTCAACAACTAGAAACCAAGCACTTAAAATCACCGGATGTTGTGATTCAGTTTATCCACACATTAAAAGCTTACACACATCATAATCGGATTTCATTAATCAAGCCTACCGATGACAAAAATGCATTTTCGAAAAGTTGCATCAACATGAACTTTACTGAATACTACTTCTCTGCACAATTGTGGTTATCCGCTTTTACTGCAAGCTCCAATTAAAACGAAATAATCCAAATGCGTTAACACTTAACAAGAGTATTTAATCTGCCTCGAGCCATCAGCTACATTGAATGGCGTTATTCAAGCCGTTGATACAATGGATGTCGAACTCTTTACAGTAGCAGGCGAGTCTATTTGATTAGTCAGAACTCAATCGATTATAACACATATAGCACAATAAACGGCTATCGACACACGCAATCCTGTTCGCTCAGAACAAACCTATTAATCCAGAGAGAACTATTTCTGTTTTATAAATCATCGATTGTTCAAGGCAACCGTATTTTTTTATCGATTTTCGTAACTACATCGACCATAAATCTAGAATATACAGTAAAAATGTATTTATGTTGCACACCCCTATATACATATTTCAGAGGAACACTATTAATAAACGCTCCGAGTTCGTACATAGGTTAGTAACAACTCGTTGAGCAGTGTACAAGGGTTAAGAAGAAGTGGAAGCAAAGTAGAGGTAATACCGGTAAGCAACAGAGTGAAACCACCGTCTGGGATCTAGAAGGTATAAAGTACCACATCTACGAGGACGTACTTGTGATACTACGCTAGCGCCACTGGGATAGGTAAGGATACATATCAAACAAACATGTACAAATTGAAGTAGCGAAAATACTTGGCGCGCAAATTGAAGAGTGTTTAGTTGCATTCGTAGTCACGAGAATCCTTAATTTTGAATAAAAAAAAATGTGTAACACGTAAAAAGTATTCATACATATATGTATGTTCATACGTACATACACACTATTGCTGCTGATGAGAAAAAAGTGAGTTGTGAATAACGGTGTAGAATAAGTGAAACAACGTTAACGCGAACAATAGAGAACATTGAGTCATCTTTTCTATGATGGAGCACAATGCAAGTGATTGTATGCATATTCTATAGCAATGGTGAATAAATCAGTTTTATGGGTGCTGGTAATGGATAGACGAGCTCAGGAATTTGTTCAGTCGTATGATGAAGATGATGAGATTTAGTTGAAGATAGTCGGGGAATACGGAGAGAAGATCACTTGAATGTAGGCGAATAATATGCGAAAACGTATCGTCAGAATTCTTGGTGAGGTAGCCGAACTTAAGGCATGCTTTTTTAATTGAACAATTTTTTCTTTATCTGGATAATAGAAGACATAAATAGGTCGAGGTCGACTCGCAAGGTCCACACGACTAACTTCCCAGTGGGAAAAATAAAAATACCCTTTTGATTTCATATTTTTTTAGGGTTCCGTACCCAAAGGTAAAACGGAACCCTATTACTAAGACTTCGCTGTCCGTCCGTCAGTCTGTCACCAGGCTGTATCTCATGAACCGTGATAGCTAGGCAGTTGAAATTTTCACAGATGATGTATTTCTGTTGCCGCTACCACGACAAATACTAAAAACAGAACAAAATTAATATTTAAGGGGGGCTCCCATACAACAGACATGATTTTCATCCGAAAAATCCAGCCTGCAACCAAGATGAGGTAACATACATAGTCTCTTTCATATTTATATAAACAGATGGTACGGAACCCTTCGTGCGCGAGTCCGACTCGCACTTGACCGGTTTTTTTTAACCCCCGACGCAAAAAGAGGGGTGTTATAAATTTGAGGTGTCTGTGTGTCTGTCTGTGGCATCATAACTCCTGAACGAATAGACCGATTATGATGCTTTTTTTTTTTTGAAAGCTAACGTGATCGAAAAAGTTCTTAGCTGCAATATGTGAAGATCTGTTCAGGTGTTTCAAGGTCATTAGCTCTTGTGGTTAGCTCCGGTAGGATTTTTAGTTGAATAATGGGTAATGTATCGGTTCGCGTCCGATTACCGCAATTAACTAGCATCGGGCGCGGTCAGTACTTATATGGGGAACCGCTTGGAAACAACGGATGGCAAAGGACTAACAATGGCCTCGTAGGAGTAGCATCTATCCGACGGATGCTGGCCTGCTAAAAAGCGAGAAGAGCCAATTGCAGTCGAACATCTTGCGGCACTGTTAGTCCCATCCGCACCTCCTCAAGGTACCATCTGGGAATTTCCTATGGAAATTGCAGACGGGGAAGGGCGAATGGCGAGCCTCCTGCGCCAAAAAAACAGGATTAGTCGGTTGGGCTACGGCCTAGTAAGCCGTAACCTCAAAAAAACCACAAACTCCGAAACAACCACAAGCCTCGGATATAACGGACCGGATTAATGTTGACGACCCTTGCAAAAAACGAAAAAAGGACAATGATCTTCGGCTTTGTACGTGGAATGTTAGGTCCCTAAACAGGCCACGTGCAGCAGAACAACTTGCGGTCCTCAAGATAGAGGACAACGATTGTTTGGATGCGGATTTGTTGTTCGAGGTGGACTAAGGCAAAAAGTCCTAAGCTTTCGGCATGTGAGCGAACGCTTCATAACAATCCGTATCAAGGCAAAATTTTTTGACATCAGCCTGATCTGCGTCCACGCCCCCACGGAAGACAAGGATGACTCCACCAAAGATGAGTTCTACGATCTCCTAGACAGAACGTATGCCCAATGTCCCAGCTATGATATCAAAATTGTACTAGGAGACTTCAATGCTAAGCTGGGTAAGGAAAGCATCTTCGAACGAGTCATCGGCAAATACAGCCTACACGACACCACATCCGATAACGGACACAGGCTGATTTGTCTTGCCACGGGGCGAAATCTCGTTCTAGCCAGTACGCGCTTCACGCACCTCGATATACACAAAGACACCCAGCAGTCTTTTGATCAATCGACTTCCAACCAGATTGATCACTTCGCGATCGACGACAGACACTCCTCCACTGTCCTTGATGTTCGAACTTTCCGAGGGGCTAACATCGACTCGGACCACTATTTTGTAGTACCCAAGATGCGCTTACGGATATCACGAACGCAGTGGAATAGAGTAAGAATAAAAAGTTATGACGTCGGAAAGCTACTATCGCCAGAAACCGCTCGTGCTTTTACGGATCGCGTCTCCCTTAAGCTCTCCAATACACCTCAATCCTCCACGCTGTCAAGAGAACAGCAGTGGAGCCTTTGCAAACAAGCCCTGAAAAGCTCTGCATCCGAAGTTTTGGGTTTCAAGGCTCCACCACGAAGAAACACCTGGTTCGATGACGAATGCAGGAGGATTCACACAGCGAAGCAGGATGCATATAAAGCCTCGCTGCATAAAAGAACAAGAGCAGCTCGTGAGATCTACGAGTTAAAAAGAAGGGAGGAGCATAAGCTTCTTAGAAGAAAGAAGAAAGAGCACGAGAAGCGCGCGATTGATTTGGAGAGGTGTTACTGCAGGCGTGACGTTCGAAAGTTTTATCAACAGATAAAGCGAATATGCCAAGGTTATATATAAAGCCAGAACGGACGCCTGCAGGGATGAGAACGGACACCTAGTAGTAGAATCGCAGTCGATGCTGAGAATATGGAAAAACCACTTCCGCTGTCAGGCAGAATGATCCATTTCTAATCGACGCAGACCGCAGAGAATCCTGTCGCCCTGACCTCGACGAAGTTAAAATTGCCATATCGAAGCTCAAGTCGAATAAAGCTGCTGGCGCAGACGGACTGTCTGCTGAGTTCTTCACGGCAGCTGGTGATGACCCGGTTAGGAGCATGCACCAGCTCATCTGTAAGACATAGTCAGAGGAAAGCATGCCCGAGGAATGGAGTCTCAGCATCTTATGCCCGATCCACAAGAAAGGAGACCCCTCTGATTGCGCCAAATATAGAGGAATAAGTCTCCTAAACATCGCCTACAAAATCTTCTCTGCCGTTTTGTGTGAACGCCTGAAGCTTTTTGTAAATAAACTGAATCAGTGTGGATTCAGGCCAGGGAAGACCACCATCGAACAAATCTTCACACTACGGCAGATCCTGGAAAAAAAGCAATGAATTTCAAGTCGATACTCACCACCTATTTGTCGACTTCAAAGCCACATACGACAGCGTAATTAGAGACGAGCTATACAACGCTATGTCTACCTTTGACATTCCTGCTAAACTCGTTAGATGCTCGCTGCTCCATCCGAATCGGTGAACATCCTACCGATAGTTTTGATGTCAAAAAAGGATTTAGGCACGGCGTTGCACTGTCGTGTGATTTCTTCAACATCATATTGGAAACGATAGTGCAAAAATCACTGGCCAATACAAGAGGCACAATCTATTCAAAATCTTCGCAACTCCTTGCATATGCCGACGATATTGACATAATAGGTAGATCACAGCGAGATGCCAATGAGGCGTTTGCGAGTATTGAGATGGAGGCGGCGAAAACTGATTTGGCAGTAATCGAGTACAAAACTAAATATATGCTGTCATCAAAAAAGGACGCTCAACACCGACGTCTCGGCCAGAACGTTTGTAAAAACAGAAATAAGTTCGAGGTAGTTAGGGACTTCGTCAACCTTGGCTCCGCATTGACTTGGAACAACGACGTCAGTTCCGAAATCAAACGCAGAATCACTCTTGCTAATCGCTGTTTCTTTGGGCTCAGGAGGCAACTGGGTAATAGAGCCCTCTCCCGAACGACAAAGTTAACTCTATATAACACCCTTATTATCCCGATCCTTTTGTACGGCGCAGGACCATGGACACTATCAAAAGCGGATGAGGAGGCCTTTGGTCGGTTCGAGAGAAAGAATTTGCACGTGATTTTCAGCCCTATAAACGCGGACGGGGGATGGAGGAGAAGATTCAACCACGAACTTTACGGGCTATACAGCGACATGAGCCTAGTCATGTCATGTCATTTCTACGGATTCAACGCCTTATATGGCTGGGCCATGTAAAGCGAATGGACACGACAGCTCCAGCCTGGAGAGTCTTTAAATCCAACTCCGAGGGACGAAAAAGCAGAGGACGGTCGCACTTAAGATGGCGCACACAAATGGAAGGGGACCTTAGCCAACTGAGCATGCGGCAACGGAAAAGGTTAGCAAAATATCGTGCTAATTGGAGGGGCATGTAGGTTGAGGCCCAGGTTCACCCCGACCTGTAGCGCCCATTAAGAAGAAGTTTGGAAACACAGTGTGTTATTGACAACAAGCCGCCTATTTGCTGCCGCTCCATGTAGCCCAGGGTAAGGAAACGCACAGTCCTATGCGCACATTAAACAATTTATTGCTCATAAACTGCTCGCGTGCGTGTGCAATTTCCATTGCCGAAAGTTTCTAATTTAGACTTTATAAAGAATGAAGCCATCTTAGAACAAAATATTATGAAAATTGAAAATAAAAAGTGTTCAAGTGAAATATTTCCATTTTTTATCACTCTGCAAACAACTCCCGAGCAGTAAATCAACTCATTTTAGCTCCGGACGCGAGCGTGAGCATTTATGGAAATGCACACTCATGAGCGTGTGCTTTTACTAATTGCTCCTAGGGTAGGGCACACTCACGAGCAGGTCAAGAGTGAGCGTTTCCTTACCCAACTACAATACTGTCCGAGCAATCTCATATGTAGGTTGTCGTCCGATCACCGCAATCAACCAGCATCGGGCGCGGTCAGTACTTATATGGGGATCCGCTTGGAAACACCACGTGTCGTTTTTTTTTTTGCCTATTCTTTAGTTATTTAATTTCTAACAAAAAACGGCTGCACCGATTTTGCTGAAAACCTACTCAGTTCTAAATGGCGTAATTACGCGTAGAATAAACCCAATCTTATGTCAATACCATCTTCGGTTCTCGAGATAATCGAGACTAAAATACGCACACACGCGCATATGTACATGCACACACACACACACATCTCTATAAAAATCTTGGATTCGTATTCTGGTGACCTCGAAGCGTGGAGATATGTCAAAATTCGGAATTCGCAAAATCAGCCCCATTACAATAACTTTCCACTTGGAAGTTAAAAAAAAAAAACTGAATGTTGAATATTATGCTAATGGTTTATTGACAACACAATGCGAACCAGCCCATGCAGCGAAACAAGAGGCATATAAAGCCATGCTGCAACGACGGACGAGAGCTGCTCGCGAAATCTATGAGCAGGAGAGAAGAGAGGAACACACGCTTTTCAGAAGAAAGAGGAGAGAGCACGGAAAGCGTGATATCGAGGAGATGGAGAGATGCTTCCGCAGGAAAGACGCCCGTAAGTTTTACAATAAGGTAAAACGAACATGCCATGGCTACAAAGCCAGAGCGGCGGCCTGCAGGGATGAAAATGGAGAACTGGTAGTAGAGTCGCAGTCGATGCTGAGGATTTGGAAAGGCCACTTCTGCAGACTGTATAACGGCGATGATAGACAAGATACCGCTGTCAGGCAGAACGAACCATTCGTAGTGGACGACAATGAAACAGAATTCAGTCCACCCGACCTAGGCGAAGTCAAAATAGCGATATCAAGACTTAAGTCTAATAAAGCCGCGGTTGTAGAGGGCCTGTCTGCTGAGCTTCTTAGGGCGGCTGGAGATGAGCTGGTAAGGTGCATGCACCATCTCATTTGCAAGGTATGGTCGGAGAAAAGCATGCCCTATGAATGGAATCTCAGCATCGTTTCCCCGGTCCACAAGAAAGAAGAGCTCTATAACCGTGCCAACTGTAAGGGAATAAGTCTCCTTAACATCGCATATAAGATATTCTCTGCCGTATTGTGTGAACACCTGAAACCGTTTGTGGATAACCTGATCGGCTCTTATCAGTGTGGCTTCAGGCCAGGTAAATCCACAATATACCAAATATTTACGCTGCGGCAGATCTTGGAGAAGACCCAGGAATACCAAGTCGACACTCACCACCTCTTCGTCGATTTCAAGGCTGCATATCACCGCGTGTATAGAGATGAGCTATACAAAGCCATGTCTAGTTTTAACATCTCTGCCAAACTCGTCCGACTGTGCAGGATGACAATGGAGAATTCTCGCTGCTCCATTAAGGTCAGTAATGAGCAAACCGAGATCTTTAATGTTAAAAATGGATTTAGGCCAGGTGACGCGCTGTCATGTAACTTTTTTAACATCGTGCTTGAAATGATCGTGGAAGAGTCACTGGCCAACACAAGATGTACGATTTATTTCAAGTCTACGGAATTGCTTGCGTACGCCGATGACATTGACGTGTTTGGACGGACACAGCGAGACGTCAATGAGTTCTTTGTAAGCATTGAGGTAGTAGCGGCTAAGATGGGTCTCAAGGTTAATATCTGCTTTCATCCAAAACAGACGGACAACACCGACGTATTGGCCAGAACGTCACCATGGGCGGATTTAGCTTTGAAGTGGTCAAGGAATTCGTCTACCTTGGCTCACTGATGACCAGCGACAACAACACCTGAGATAAAACGCAGAATCACTCTTGTCAACTGCTGTTTCTCTGGGCTCAAGAGGCAATTGAGAAGTAGAGCCATCTCTCGGAAAACCAAGGTGACACTATATAAGACCTTAATCATCCCAGTCCTCCTTTACGGCGCAGAGGCTTGGACCTTAACAAAAGCGTATGAAGATGCCCTTGGTCGTTTCGAGAGGAAAATTCTGCGTACTATCTACGGTCCCGTTTTTTCAAACGGTGTATGGAGGACAAGATATAACGAAGAACTGTACGGATTGTACCCCGACATCGGCCTGGCACGACGTCTACGGATACAGCGTCTAAGGTGGCTAGGCTATGTAGAGCGCATGGAAAATACAGTTCCGACCCGAAGAGTCTTCGAATCCACCCCGGAAGGAAGGCGCGGCAGAGGACGGCCGCATCATCGGTCGCGCACGCAGGTGGAAGGGGACCTTAACCAACTGGACGTGCGGCGCTGGAAACAGCTGACCAAAGACCGTGCCAGCTGGAGACGCTTGTTGGTTGAGGCCTAGGTACATCACGGACTGTAGCGCCACCTAAGTAAGTAAGTAAGGTTTATTGACTACAACTACATCTACAACCAATCATGGATAAAACCAACAATTAGAAACTTATGTAGATGTATTGACCTTACACGGTTAATCAAAAACAGGAATTTAAAATAAGATCTTGACATTGAGATAGAAGAACCATTTTGAAACCATTTACATCATTTAGTCACTATCCATTAAGTTATCGGCAACTTTTCCTAAAATTTCAAAAGGGCCGGCTTATACAATGGGTATTGACTAGGCCGAGCCGTGAGGTATAGCTCTATCGCCGTTTGCGTAAAAAAAAAAAACTACATACGTAGGAGTTGTGCCCTTACGATAGTGAGACATACTACACCCCGAAAAAAGCAACCGACAGGATATGCTATGCACACGTAGTTAGCGTAAGGGCTGAGTAGAAACACTGGTCACAGGGGAAGGGGACAGGCAGGAGTATGACCCGGAACTGCAGACGATAAGATGGGTTTGGGCCACCTGCAGTTCACTATTATTATTATTATTTATTATTTTTCTTTTTTTTTTTTCAACATACCTGCACATACATACCTGCATGATCTACGTGGAGAATATTTCAAAAAAACAATAAAGTCATTTTCGGTTAGAAATTCGAGCTTGTTCGTCTGAAAACTTAGCACCTCCAAATATAAACAGCAATCCTGGTAAATCATTACAAGCAGCATTAAAGTATCTGTATCACTCTTTAAATCGACTAACTCATCAGTAAAAGTTAAAAAGTGTTGATACTCATTTTTGGACTGTGGCAACAAACACGCTATCACTTTTAACATCAAATAAGATAAGGCAATGACCAAGAGTGAACGCCTCTTTCGAAAGATCATATTTTCTTTGGAACGCATCCATTAAACATAAGGTAAATAAATGCAGTAGATCAAGAGGATGGCAAGAGTAAAGCAACACATAGGACATAAGTTTTTCGTCTCAAACTTAAAAGGCCGCTACAACAAAGGAGGACCTCAGCTAATGTACATAGCTTGCTTCCGAGACATATATTTTTTGATTTAAACACCAAATGAAGTTGTATACATGTAAATTAACTTCTGAAAAGCAGTGCATCAATGGTCCCTTAAACAGTTCCAATCTTGGAAATGATTTCGTGTGTCCTTTCGTATGTTACGAAAAGCCAAATTGGAAATCATTAGAAACTGTTTTTTTTTTTTAAATTCCATCAAAACAAATAGAATAGAAACACCCTAATCTCAAAGGGTAACAACAAAGGAACATCAGAACCCGCAAAGGGATTTCATTTCACTTCCCTCATGTCACGTCTATGTACAAGTACCTCTCTATCATAGGATGAGCTTCCTCCTCAGTAAACATTCCTCTTTCACTTTGAAACCAGAATCGAAGTAGCTTTCTTTAAATTGCCTGTCGTAAGCTATTTAATTAAAAGATCCTCATCCAGGACAACCAATTAAACGTATCGATTCACTTCTATATCAACCGCACTTGACATACCCACGGCTAACACAAATTCATTATCGACATAGAACTAAGGAATGCACAGAAATTACTAATTGCGTTAATGTTAGGAACTCTTCTAAGGCCACATAGATATGTTGTTCTGTTTCAATTAATTAAACGCTATGAAAATATAGGTTTAGTTTACGTCTACTCTAATTAATCGCAACGATTAGGTTTGCAAACCTTCTCTCATAGGCGGGCGGATTTATAGATGGAATCCTTCAACGTCCGATATAAATTTGTTTATCATTGTGGTGAAATAGAAGGGGTCTCTGAATTGGATTTGTTTAACGTGATGTTGTTCACAGAGGTTGGTTCGGTTTCCCCCGGAATATCCTTTTTTTTTTGTTAAATTTTATTGCGTCTTTTGTGTTTAATAAAATGAATGACGGTTGTGCTGGAGCATCGAGTGGAAAATTATTTGTTTCTATTTTTGTTTTTCTCCTTTTATGGAAAATATTTAAACACAATTTTCATAATTCTTAATAAGAGTTGTTTTTAATAAAATACGTTTTTTTAAATTAATTTCAATTGCATGCCACTGAAAAATTAAGTTAACTTGTTTTAAGAAATATTATGAATTATTTATCGTCGCAATTAAACAAGCAAATGGTAAATAGTCTAACTACAAATGTGCAATGTAAAGGATATTTTAAAGAGTGAAACGTAAATTAAATCTTCAAAATCAAAAACGCACGGGATAATAAAAGAATTGGAGGGAAACGGTAATTAATAGACACCACAGATAGTGTTACGTCGCGCGGCTAGCGAGTTACTGGAAAGGCTGCGCGATATACCAAGAGATCAGCTCTCGGAAAGGAGGAAGAAGCGTCTTGATTGGGCAGAGAGCATAATCAAGAGCACTGGAGACTCATCCGCCAAATTGCAGGGTGGCAAGCGCCAGAGGTCGGCCGAGGAAATTCCCTCCGCCTCAAAGAAAGCGCGGTCACAAAGTATCTCCCCCAATTCCCAAACACAACTCTCCTATCGCGACGTGCTTAAGGTCTCGACAACAATGGCTGTTGTCGATAGAGGTGATGTGGATGGGAACGTCCCTTCGGCTAATTGAAATCTGACTAGCAATCTGCCACTCAAGAACTACTTCCCGCTACTCCAGGAATACCCTGGACCCTTCCCTATTACCCATCATACAGGGTACTATCGAGGCAGAATCAAGCTGATCTCCTTCGAAGACCAAAGGTCTATGGACCTTTTTAAGCTTGCACTCAGTAGAGTCGGCGAAGTCTGGGAGGGGGCTCAGCTTGAGGCTGTACGCCTGAGCCAAATCCCAAATAGACCTAGGGCTAGAGCCATCATACCGGCCTACCCTGAGGATCCTAAAGAGATTTTGGCACTTATGCAAAATTGCAACCCGCAGATCCCCACCAAAAACTGGAAAATTGCCAAGCTAGAGGATGTGAAAGGACCCTCGAGGTTGATTACAATAATAATCAATCAGGATTCCCTGACTCCTCTAGCAAAGGCAAACCATATAATCTCTCTGGGCTTTGACTCCGCAAAGCTCAGAATATACATATAAAAAAGACGGGGAGGACTCAGCTAAGAGACCTTCTGGAGATGCATCAGTTGACTCCAGGGTGTCGACGAACCCGGGGCAACCCCCTACCCTGGAGCCGATGATCACGGAGGAGAATCTCTCGGGTGAGCACGACCCCCAAGTCCTCCCAATCCAGTCAACGAGGTGAATGTGGTCAAGGATGCTGAGCAAACAAATGCCAATCGAGGTGAGTCTTTGTTTAATTATTTGCTACATACGAACCTCATCGTTTGTAATAACGGCTGCGAGCCAACTTTTATTACTAAGAATAGACAGGACATTGTCGACAAAGTCAGGGAATGGAAAGTCCTAAAAGAGCACTCCCTCTCTGACCATCGCTATATTCAATTCAGGATAGTTAGCCACGTAAGTGCCCCTGCTCCCTTCAGGAACTACAGGAGAACTCATTGGCAAAAGTTTAGAACCTATGTTGAACCTTACCTAGGGACAAGACACCCGAACTATCCGCACAAATCTGCGGAATTAGACAGCTTTGTAAATGAGCTGACAGGAACCCTCAACAGAGCACTGTCTAAATCTTGGGCGGTTAGCACCCCCAGAGGAAAACCCAAACCCCCCTCGTGGAATGAAGAGATAGTCTCCCTTAGGAAGGAGAGCAGAAAGCTCTTTAAAAACGCAAAATATAACCGCTTGCAACAGGATTGGGACCTCTACAAGGAGGCACTTAAATCCTTCAAAGCAGGGACCAGGAAGGCCAAAAGGAAATCTTGGAGGAACTACTGCGAGAATATCAAGGTGGTGTCCGAAGCTACTAGAATAAGAAAGATTCTGACTTCGGCCCCGTACAACCCAAGCCACCTAATGCGGAGTGATGGTTCCTGGACGACCTCCAGAACGAAAGCTTCTTCTGAACGCACACTTTCCGGGCAGTAGTGACTCGGCTATGACACCTCCTCAAGTCATCCAGCCGACGATATCCTCCTCTGAGCGTGCTCCCAACCTGGTCAACAACAACATTGTTCTATGGGCTCTGAAAAGCTTTGAACCCTACAAGTCTCTGAGACTGGATGGGATCATACCAGAGCTCCAGCAGGTAGCAGATCTCATCCCCCAGTGGCTTGAGGTAATATACAACAGTTGCCTCTCCCTGTCCTACATCCCCAGTAAGTGGAAGGTAACCAAAGTCATTTTCATACCCAAGGCTGGCAAAAGTTCCCACACGTGTGCAAAGACTTGAGGCCTATCAGCCTTACTTCTTTTATATTAAAAACTCTAGAGAAGATTTTGGACGCTCACATACGTCACAACTTTATCTCAGGAAGGCTATCGAATAACCAACATGCTTACAACAAAGGCAAATCGGCGGAAACAGTACTCCACTCACTGGTCAGCAAAATAGAAAGGTCACTAGAACGTAAGGAATACACTCTAGTCGCCTTTCTCGATATTGAGGGCGCTTTTAACAATGTTGAACAATGGGCCATCACTAAAGCGCTGTCTGATCTGGGTGTTACGGGATCAGTGATAGAACTGGTACGACAACTGCTAACGCAAAGAGTAGTCATAGCCAACTTCGTTGGTGCCGTCTCAACTAGAATGGTCAGCAGTGGTACGCCCCAAAAGCGGAGTATTCTCCCCTCTCCTCTGGAACGGGGTGGTCAACGAACTACTACTGTTGCTAGAACAGTAAGGGTACGGTGTGACCGCCTATGCAGATGACATTGCTATTGCCGCCACAGGAAAATTTCCCAGCACTCTAAGCGACAAAATGCAGGGTGCATTACGTACAGTAGAAACCTGGACGCAGTACTGTGGACTTGGGGTTAATCCTAAGAAAACCGACCATGTACTGTTTACCAATAAATATAAAATTCCGCCCTTCAACCCACCGAGGTTAGATGGAACCTAACTAATAATCAAAGATCAGGCTAGATGCCTAGGCCTAGTCCTTGACAGGCTGAATTGGAAACCTCACATTCTTGATCGTGTCAAGAAAGCAACCACTGCCCTCTACACCTGTAAGAAAGTGGTTGGCAGAAGGTGGGGTTTCCAACCAAGCATTTTGCACTGGCTCAACCCAACAGTCATAAGGCCCATCCTCCTATATGGCATTGTAGTCTGGTGGACTGCTCTGGACAAGGCAGTACAAATATCGGCCTGTTTATATACATATAAGCGGAGCGATCAGATCAACCCCCACGGAGGTCCTCAATATCTTATTACATTTTCCACCGTTGGACCTCTTCAGCAAGCAAGTTGCTGTCCGCGCGGCCCTACGAATTAGGGGCATAGGAAAATGGCCCACACTACTAAAGGGACATTTTTTTATATATGGGGCTATTGCTACCATTAGCAATACGGCACTGCGACCTTTGCAGGTCTATTGTGCCTGCACAAAAGGGACATACTACCATTCTTAAGCACTTCAAAGTACCCATGGACACAGGCTACCTCATCCCGCAGAGTGTGTTCACTAGGAACTTCGAAGTTGCCTTTCCATTCAGGGAGGAATGGGCTAAAGGAAAAGTTATACCACAGGACTCGATCTCCCTCTACACCGATGGCTCCAAGATGGAGTCGGGTGTAGGTAGTGGAGTCTTCTCCAAAGAACTTAACCTCAAACTATCATTCAGACTCCCAAATCACTGCAGTGTGTATCAGGCAGAATTAACAGCGATAAATTCCTGGCCGCGGTAACCCCCAAATCAAAAACATCCTTAAACTGTCGCCTGTCTCTAGACGAGATGGCTGAACAGTTCAACATTAAGGTATTGTGGGTTCCCGGGCATAGGGAACTGCGCGGCCGACAAACTCGTAAAGTTAGGGTCAAGCACACTCAGTCTTCCTACCCTCGAGTACCTTAAAACACCAATAAGTACGGTAAAGCACATGATAAAACTTCGATCCATAGAGGCGACCAACATCCAATGGAAAAAAAAGTAATATCGGCTTTATCACTAAACAAATCCGGCCTAAGCTAAACCTAGGACGAAGAAGGACCTAGTAGCACAAAGGACCTTTAAGCACTCTAGTGGGTATCATTACAGGTTATTGCATCATTGCAAAATACGCCGCCAAACTAAGGCTGCCCTCCAATGACTTTTGCCGCGGCTGCTGTGAATCAATACATCACTTTCTCTGCTCATGCCCCTCAATTGCGAACCGCATGAGGATCTAGCTTCAATGAAAATTTAAGTGAGCAAACCTAAGAATAGCTCAACTCCATCGCTTCATCAGAAGCACCAACCAACCACTTGTACCTAACCTAACCTAACCTAGTGGTACGAGGTGTTATGAGTTTTCATAGTACCTATTCGTAACTAGTTCAATGCCTAATCACCAGCCAAATTCGTGGCTTTTGCCTTAGCTGAAGCCAGAAAGACTCCAAATAGATGAATTAATTCTAATGTAAATTGTAGCAATGCCGGTCATGGTCGAACAACTTCGTCTGATACTTGCCGTCAGTTCTTGCTTTACTATTTATTTTAATGTCAGATTTTTAATTCAACATCCTTTGGTCCAAGCACTGCTTTGTCATAACTTACTTACTTATCAGGCCAGCGATCCATGGAGGATCTGAGCCTGAGCTATAGCTGCCTTCCATCCTTGACGGTCCCGGGCACGCTGCTTCCAGTTGTCAAGACCAAGATGTCTTACATCCGCGATTACTTGGTCTTTATACCGGAGGTTTGGTCTTCCTCTTCTTCTCGAACCAAGAGGCTCGGAGTCGAAGACCCTCTTAGCTGGAGCATTGGTGACCATGCGCTCGGTGTGGCCGAGCCAGTGTAGTCGACGGATCTTTACCTTCCGGCCTACATCCACATCTTAGTACAGCTCGTAGAGTTCGCAGATGTCTCTTATTCTCCATTCACCTTCCTCACAGCCAGGACCAAATATCTGGCGCAGAATTTTTCTCTCGAAAGAACCCAAAATCAGCTCTGCTTTCCTGCTTATCGTCCAGCATTCGGCTCCGTACACCAAGACTGGCAGTATGAGCGTTTTGTGAAGCATGACTTTGGGCCTTTGAGTGAGGAGTTTTGACCACAGTTGTTTGGACAAGCCGAAGTAGCAGCGGTTGCAAGGGCGATTATATGCCGGATCTCCACTGTGGTGTTATTTGTGGAATTTACGTTTGCCCCGAAGTAGACAAACTCCTCAACTACCTCGAAATTGTAGCTGTCAATTATTATATTTTGTCCCATGTGGTGAGCGACGGATTTGTTTTTGCTTGACAGCATGTATTTCGTTTAGTCCTCATTGATCTTAAGACCAACTCGTTTCGCCTGTTCCTCAATCGCCGTGAATGCCTCCACAATGCCACGGCGAAAACACTCGATGATGTCGATATCATCCGCGAATCCTAGCAGCTGGAAGGACTTGTAAAAGATAGTGCCTTCCCTGTTGACGCCTGCCCGTCGCACTATCTGCTCCAGCACCAGGTTGAAGAAGTCACATGACAGCGCATCTCCTTGCCGAAATCCGGTGCATGTTTCGAATGGTTCCGAGGTCCCAGAAACCGAGTGGCACGGTGCATCGCGTGTTATTTAGCGTGGCGCGACACAACTGGATCAGTTTTACCGGGATCCCGAATTCGGCATCGCAGCAAACAGTTCTTCACGATGATGTCGAAGTGTGAACATTTGGTCTTTAGTCGATTTGCCGTGCCGGAAGCCGCACTGGTAGCTGCCGATTAGTGCGGTGCAAAATGGCTTTAGACGTTCACACAATACGCAGGACAGGATCTTGTGTGCGACATTGAGTAGGGATATACCCCTATAGTTTTCGCAAGAGGTAGGGTCGCCTTTTTTGTGGATGGGGCAAATAGAGCTGGTATTCCAGTCGTCGGGCATGCTTTCATCCTCCCAAATTCTACAAATGATCTGGTGCTTGCTCCCTACCAGAACATCGCCGCCAGCCTTGAAGAGCTCTGATGGCAAGCCATCTGAGCCTGCGGCCTTGCTGTTCTTCAGCTTCTGAATAGCCGTGCCGACTTTTTTGATGCTGGGTGGGAGGACTACTTCAGCGGCTGGAGTTGGGATTTCCTCGGTCCCTACCACTTTCTCTTGGTCATGCTCGTTAAGCAACTGCTGGAAATGCTGCTTAAATACAAGATTACCCTCGCAGTTTCGAAGGGGCTGCGTGCCCTTTTTGAAGCCTCCTGCAAGGCCTTTGGCTTTCTTGTAAAAGGCTCGTGTTTCATGTTTATCCCTAGACTCCTCGATATCCTTGAGCTGGGAGGCTGCGAAGATTCTTTTCTTTTGTCGCAGTAGTTTTTTCTCCACCCTTCTTCTGGCTCGGTGCTCTTCTTGCGCTGCCTTGGTTTTCCTCTGCAGCGCCTTTTGGTACGCCCCGTCGGTTGCTGCCTTTTTCTGCTCACAATCGCCATCATACCACGGGTTTCTTGTCGGGGGTGGTAGGTATCCTAAGGTGGTTTCGGCTACTTCCTGAATGGCTGAGCGGCAATGCAGCCACATATTATTGGCATTTGTGTTCAGCGTAGGCATACCATAGAGTCTTTCGCTCAGCTGCTCCCTGTAGACTCTGGCAACCTCTGGTGTGCTCAGGCGTCCAATGTCGAACCTCCTCCTGATGGGCTGGTGCAGCTTTCTGACATTGGACAGTCGGGCTCTGAATCTTGCTACTACGAGGAAGTGGTTAGAGTCGACATTTGCCCCTCTGAATGTTCGCACATCCAGGATGTTTGACGCGTGCCTTGCGTCAATGAGCACATGGTCGATTTGGTTGGCTGTTCGACCGTCCGGAGATCGCCAGGTTGCTATGTGGATTCGCTTACAAGGGATTCTTGTGCTACTTATCACCGCATTACGAGCTGTCGCAAAGTCAGCGAGTCGGAAGCCGTTATATGTTGTTGTATCGTGGAGGCTGTGCTTTCCGATCACTCCGCCAAGGGTGTTCTCCTTACCGATTTTGGCGTTGAAGTCCCCGGGCACGATTTTTACATCGTACTCCGGACAAGCTCCGTAGGCATTGTCCAGGAAGTCATAGAAGTCCTCCTTTATAGGGTCTTCAGCCTCGTCGGTAGGGGCGTGTGCACATATAAGGCTGATGTTATAAAATCTGCCTGTGATGCGGATCACAGCCAGGCGATCACCTATAGGTTTAAAGTCGATGACCTTCGACCTTAACCGCTTTTCCACGATAAATCCGCATGCCAGTAAGTGCAACCTTTTGTGGCAGCTGTAATAAATGTCGCAATTTTTCTTCCTAATCATACCGTTTCCTATCCAGCGTATTTCCTGGACCGCAGTAGGATTCCTTCTAGTTTATGAGCAGCTTCGGGAGTGTACAGGGTTCTGATATTCCAGGAGCATACTCGCAAATCGTGTTCCTTTTTCGTGCGTTCTCGTCGTCGAGTATCCGTCCGTGTATCCGAGGCATCTTGCTCATTCATAACTTTTCTTTTTTGTTAAGTGGGCGGATTGATAGCCCGCCGCACAACCGCCATTCTGGTCGGGGTTTTGTCGCTGCATACATTTGTTCACCTCCCAACGGTTGTTGAAAAGGCTATCCAGAGGGCGCCGCGAAGAGGCGGTCAGCTTGACCAGGGCATTTAAACAGGTATCGTTGCTGGCATCTCGCCAGGTTGAGAGCGATCAACAACTTTACCCTGTATGTCCAAGCCCATGCACTCCCCCGTATCACCACACCTGCTTAAAAAACATCGAGCAAACAGAAAACTTGGACTTAAACTGCACACATCTGGAGGTCAATTTTCTTTGTTATACCGGCCGGTGTCTTATGCCAAGCGATATTAAAACTTTTCCAATATCAAGTCAAATCATACGGGTTGATTTTCCAATAAAACGTTTACTTCTGACTTAATTTCAAAGTCGCAATGTCTAATGAGAACTTCCTTCAGGACCAAGACTTTCGTCGATCAAGTCTCCCTCAAGCTCTCTCAGGTCCCGATGCAATCTGCAGAAACCATAGAACAGCAATGGAGTCGTTGTCAGAAAGCCATTAGGGAGGCCGCCTCAGATATACTCGGTTTCGAGCCACCACCGTGGAAAAAAACCTGGTTTGATGATGAGTGCAGAATGCATACATGGCCACATTGCATCGACGGACTAGAGCTGCCCGCGAGCTCTATGAACAGAAAAGGCTCCTTCCTCCTGCGCTGCGGAGATGGAAATAGAAGGAACACGAGAAGCGCAAGATCGAGGAGATGGAGAGATCTTACTGCAGGAACGACGTTCGAAAATTTTACCAGGAAGTAAAACGAACATGCCATGGCTATAAAGCCAGAGCAAAAGCCGGCAGGGATGAGCACCGACAACTAGTAGTGGAGTCACAATCGATGATGGTCAAAATGCCGCCGTCAGGCAGAGCGAACCATTCACAATGGACGAACACGAAGGAGAATCCCGTCCACCCGACCTAGAAGATGTTAAGATAGCGATATCGAAACTTAAGTCTTATAAACCTGCTGGAGCAGTCGGACTCCCCGCGGAACTGCTTAAAGCAGCTGGCGATGAGTTGGTCGGGAACATGCACCAACTCATCTGCAAGACATGGTCGGAAGAACACATGCCCGATAAATGGAATCTCAGGATCGTTTGCCCGGTCCATAAGAAAGGAGACCCCTATGACTGCGCCAATTATAGAGGGATAAACCTCCTGAACATCGCGTACAAGATCCTCTCTGCCGTACTGTGTAAGTACTTGAAACCATTCGTGGACAATCTGATATGTTCCTACCAGTGTGGTTTCAGGCCAGAAAAGTCCACGATAGACCAAATATTTACACTACGGCAGATCTTGGAGAAGACCCATGAATTCCAGGTCGACACGCACCATCTTTTCGTCGACTTTAAAGCCGCGTATGACAGTGTTTATAGAGACAAGCTATACAGAGCCATGTCATGTTTTAACATTCCTGCCAAGCTCGTCAGACTGTGCAGGATGACTATGGAGAACTCTGGCTGCTCCATTAAGGTTGGAGGTGAGCTAACCGACCCCTTTGATGTTAAAAAAGGTTTTAGACAGGGTGACGCACTGTCATGTGATTTCTTCAACACTATTCTTGAAAAGATCGTGCGGGACTCTGCAGCCAATACAAGAGGTACGATCTACTTCAAGTCCACACAATTGCTTGCCTATGCAGATGATATTGCCGTTGTTGGACGAACAAAGCGAGACGTCAATGAGGCGTTCGCAAGCATTGAAGCAGAAGCGGCGAAAGTGGGTCTAAGGCTAAATGGGGACAAGACTAAATATATGCTGTCATCCAAGAAAGACGCGCAACACCGACGTCATAACGTCACCTTCGGCAGCTATATTTTTGAAGTAGTCAAGGACTTCATCTACCTTGGCTCGATAGTGACAAGCAGCAACGACACCAGAGAAGAGACAAAACGCAGAATAAGCCTTGCCGATCGCTGCTTCTTCAGGCTCAAGAGGCAATTGAGTAGTAGAGCCCTCTCTCGAAAAACTAAGGATTCCCTCTACAAAACCTTGTTCATCCCGGTCCTCCTCTACCGCGCTGAGGCTTGGACGATATCAATAGCGGAGGAAGAGCAAGAGCCTCTTCGATTCATTTCGAGAGGGAAATTCTGCGTACAATCTTTGGTCCCGTTTGTGTAAACGTAGAGTGGAGGAGGAGGTTCAACCAGGAACTGTACGGGCTGTACAGCGACGTCGGCCTAGTTAGACGTCTTCGGATCCATCGTCTAAGATGGCTGGGCCATTTAGAGCGAATGGACATCAACGCTCCGGCCCGAAGGGTCTTCGACTCCAACCCCGAGGAACGACGCAGCAGGGGACGACCGCATTTAAGGTGGCGCGCACAGGTGGAAAGGGACCTCAACCAACTGGGCGTGCGGCACTGGAATCGGCTGGCCAAAGATCATGCCAGCTGGAGAGGCTTGTTGGTTGAGGCCCTGGTTCACCCCCAACTGTAGCGCCACCAAACTAAGTAAGTAAGTGTCTAATGAGAAGTGCGATGAAAGTATCTGAACCCGAACTGTTGATTAAGACAGATGTGTTCCACATCTAAGAATTTCATGATTTTTTTTAACACCCTCTCATAAATATTACCTAGGTTACTCAGTCGACTAATTCAATGGTACTTTTAAGGTAATGTAAGCTTCAGTTATTTTCGGCAGGCTTACCAACTTTAAGTTTGAGTGTTAGATTAGGTTAGGTATATGGTTGCCCTATTGTCATAGAGTCAAGGCTCACGTAGACTGCGTTGAGTCCGTTGTGCCCACTTGTTTGGTTTAACCCGTTGATACCTATACTTTTTCCGTCGAGCTGAACCAGCCAGACGAGGATAAAAATCCCCGTATTCTATTCAGCCCAATATTACCTACCTCTTCTAGTCCCGAAAGGAAGTATCTTCCCAGGATTATAATCCTTTTTTGGGCTAGCGCCGGACATTCGCACAGCAGGTGACGAACGGACTCGATTTCCTCTTCGTCCCTGCAGCTTCTGCAGATGTCATTGTAGGGCTGGCCTAGTCGAGCTGCATGGTAGGATAGCATGCAGTGCCCGGTAAGGGCACCGACTGCCAGTCGAATGTTCACACAATTGAACTTCAGCAGATTTTCCGTTCTTTTCTATTCATAGACGGGCCAAGTCGATCTCGCCGTTGCGCATGTATCTAAGCGACACCGTCTGTATCTCCTTGTAGAGCGTACTGAGTGGTGCTTTGGCCTCAGCTGAAATCTGCGGAATGTGAGCACCTGATCCCACCCTAGCCACTTTGGGTGTTACTTTAGCAAGTTTCCCTTTTGCAGGAAAGTACCTCTTTTTTTGGACAAGCATTTATCCCTTCCGATGAGTTAGCTATCCCAAACTGAAATACGTAAGTAATTCCTCACATACATAATTAATTAACTGTATTTCAATCAACGTTTTCAAATAACTTTGCAAATTTTTGAATCAATAATTTGATTTAGGCGTTAATGAACAGTTAAGCAGATACAAATGTATCACGTCGCTGTTATTTTTGGAGAAAAGTATATTAAATACTTCGCAAACTGCAATAAATTAAATACAAAAAGATACAATTACACTTGTAGATACTGTATATCTAAATGTTTTTATAATAGCTAGAAACAATACTCACAGTGTAGTACATGCATTAGCGGACAAAGTTCAAGGTAATACCACGAATGAATTATCTATAAATTGATCGACGAGATGCCAATTCTCTCAATTACGTGATGGAGATTGATACTCATGAACAAACAGTGGACAAATCAAACCAGCCTAGGCGGCTATAATTTGCAAAGTACAAACGGAATCTTGCGAACTGGATGCGGTGAACTTTCATAATCACAGTAGGTTACGTGTCACATTATTAGGATTTGGAAAAAACAGATAAATCTTCCAGAAATGTTGTGCTTACCCTCTAACAAAAACGCATTTTAAATGGGTATCTTTTGTTACTGTTTTTAGGGTTCCGTACCCAAAGGTAAAACGGAACCCTATTACTAAGACTTCGCTGTCCGTCCGTCCGTCCGTCCGTCCGTCCGTCTGTCACCAGGCTGTATCTCATGAACCGTGATAGTTAGACAGTTGAAATTTTCACAGATGATGTATTTCTATTGCCGCTACCACGACAAATACTAAAAACAGAACAAAATTAATTATACATATACATAATTACAAACAACCAATAAAAAATTGTTTCGAAAGGTTTTCGTTGTCATCTTTCGGTCAGTTCCCATTTGTGAGCGGCTCGTAGTCATCCATTTTGGGAAATAAACCTTAGAGAAAGCGGATAGCCCGAGGGTGCGATCAGCGCTTGACACGCGAACTAGTGGAGTTCAACCCGCAGAAGGTCAGCATTTTTGTTTTTTTTTTATTCCTAGTAGCACATGAGGGAGAGTGGGCGAAGAACTCCGGGAGAAATCTTCGGCGAAGTACTCGGAGAGTGATCTTCGGGGAAGAACTCCGGTACGGTTTTAAGCAGTTCCCGGTACGCGGCCGTACCGTATGTCCTATTGCCTACGTTGGTCGCGGATATCACGTTCATTGTATACGGTATTGAAATCACAGATTTGTGTGTCGCGATTGGTGATGCGGGCTAAGTCGTTGGTCAGAGGAATTTCGGTACGACTGTTCGAATACTCAAGCTGCGGTTTGTTTAGTTTTTTGGACAGTGAATTCCTTTTTTTTTTTTTTTTTACATATATTTTTTTTATTTATTTCGACTTTTTTATTGACATACGGTGTAGGGTAGTTTTAAGGATTAATTGTAAACCTAGATTAAGTTAGGTTAAGGAAATTAAATTTGTGACATATTGAATTGGAAACGATTACGGTGTTTTTTTTTTCTTTTGCGTGGGATATTTCGCGAGTCTCGTAGCAAATTCTAGCATCCCTTTCGCACGACGTCGCGGCAGGTGGAGAGGAGCAAGTGAGCAAGAGGAGCAAGCGATCTTGCACACATACCAACCGATACGTAGATACGTGCATACGCATCACATACGTGCATACACTCACACATCTCTACGCTATGTATAAGTATACATACATACATACATACATATGTACATTACGAAGTAGAGTTGGGTAGTTCCGGACATGTATAGTTCACGGAACTATGTCCTCTCTCGGACACATGTCCTCTCGTTCCGCAAATTGAACGAAAAGAGTTCCATAGTTCCATTCAACCCTTATTCATCAATCACATATGTACAAAACGAAAAAAAAAAACATAAATGCAACGAACATGCTTCTCATACGGTATGAGTTATACACCGTAGTTTTCAAGAAACCCAAAAGTATGGAGATGTGGCGATAAAGCTCGAACAGTTGGTGTACACTGTACAGCACACTTGAACTGAAATGAAAGAATATAATGCCCGCACCGCATTTCGTGAACGAATGTCATACATGTGTATGTATGCATTCAGGTCCGGGCATGGACATGGTTTGCTAGTTCCATATCGGTGCGATAATAGATTTAGTTCCGGACATGGACATGTTTTTGCTAGTTCCATATCGGTGCGAGTATACATTTAGTATTTTAAAACGGGTAGAGATTAAAGTGCATACTGAGATGGAATAATTATCTTATAACCCCATTTACCTAGATAATGTTTCAAATATATTGAATGGTCTTTCCAACAAAGTTGTTGGTCCAATGTAACACCTAAATATTTAAAACTGTCCACGTGTTCAATCAAGAAGCAATTTTCAAACATTCTTGATTGTTGAATACTATATCTTCAAGAACAAATCGATTACACAATGGTGCATGATAATATAAGGGAAGGTCTCTGAAAACTCTACCATTGATATTAAATATCATGTACTTCGTTTTGTTGCTAATTATTAGTTTATGATAATTAAACCATCTCCTTAACATATCTAGGTCACAGTTAACATCTGCAAAACTATCAATTAAGTTAGTGTTTGAGTGGAAAAGAGATGTTTCATCAGCAAAGGCAGTTATTTTGCCTTTAAAAGGTTGTAAGAAAAACGAATTAACATAAATTAGAAAAAGAAAAAAAACCGGCCAAGTGCGAGTCGGACTCGCGCACGAAGGGTTCCGTACTATTATGTATAAAAACGGCAAAAAAAGCATGTCTGTTGTATGGGAGCCCCATTTATACATATATTTATTATATTCTGTCTAAGTATATACAGAAATACATAATCAGTGACATTTTATTCTCACTTTTCGGATAGTTAAAATCTAGAATGTTGTAATTTTTAGAAAATACTCATTTTTTGAGTGATTGCCAATTTGGGTTTAGACGTGGCAAATCGACTGAAACTGCTTTATTGAAATTAACTGGTGAAATATATAATAGTCTAAACACTTCTCAAACACCATCAACATTATTTGTTGATATCAGTAAGGTCTTTGATATGGTTAATCATACTTTGCTACTCGATAAACTTTACAAAGCGGGTTTCAGAGGCTCCATTTATAAATGGTTTTCTTCTTATTTATTCAACCGTTATCAAGTTGTGAAAATTAGGAATGTTTACAGTTCTATAGACTTCTTAAATATGGGTGTTCCCCAAGGAGCAGTATTGGGCCCAATCCTTTTTCTAATTTATGTTAATTCGTTTTTCTTACAACCTTTTAAAGGCAAAATAACTGCCTTTGCTGATGAAACATCTCTTTTCCACTCAAACACTAACTTAATTGATAGTTTTGCAGATGTTAACTGTGACCTAGATATGTTAAGGAGATGGTTTAATTATCATAAACTAATAATTAGCAACAAAACGAAGTACATGATATTTAATATCAATGGTAGAGTTTTCAGAGACCTTCCCTTATATTATCATGCACCATTGTGTAATCGATTTGTTCTTGAAGATATAGTATTCAACAATCAAGAATGTTTGAAAATTGCTTCTTGATTGAACACGTGGACAGTTTTAAATATTTAGGTGTTACATTGGACCAACAACTTTGTTGGAAAGACCATTCAATATATTTGAAACATTATCTAGGTAAATGGGGTTATAAGATAATTATTCCATCTCAGTATGCACTTTAATCTCTACCCGTTTTAAAATACTAAATGTATACTCGCACCGATATGGAACTAGCAAAAACATGTCCATGTCCGGAACTAAATCTATTATCGCACCGATATGGAACTAGCAAACCATGTCCATGCCCGGACCTGAATGCATACATACACATGTATGACATTCGTTCACGAAATGCGGTGCGGGCATTATATTCTTTCATTTCAGTTCAAGTGTGCTGTACAGTGTACACCAACTGTTCGAGCTTTATCGCCACATCTCCATACTTTTGGGTTTCTTGAAAACTACGGTGTATAACTCATACCGTATGAGAAGCATGTTCGTTGCATTTATGTTTTTTTTTTTTTCGTTTTGTACATATGTGATTGATGAATAAGGGTTGAATGGAACTATGGAACTCTTTTCGTTCAATTTGCGGAGCGAGAGGACATGTGTCCGAGAGAGGACATAGTTCCGTGAACTATACATGTCCGGAATTACCCAACTCTACTTCGTAATGTACATATGTATGTATGTATGTATGTATGTATACTTATACATAGCGTAGAGATGTGTGAGTGTATGCACGTATGTGATGCGTATGCACGTATGTACGTATCGGTTCGTATGTGTGCAAGATCGCTTGCTCCTCTTGCTCACTTGCTCCTCTCCACCTGCCGCGACGTCGTGCTAAAGGGATGCTAGGCCAGCTGCGAGGACTGGTCGTGAGCAATGGTGCCACGCGATTGCCCTCACGCCGACTTACCCGCAGCAAGAATCGCGAATTTGCTACGAGACTCGCGAAATATCCCACGCAAAAGAAAAAAAAACACCGTCATCGTTTCCAATTCAATATGTCACAAATTTCATTTCCTTAACCTAACTTTATCTAGGTTTACAATTAATCCTTAAAACTACCCTACACCGTATGTCAATAAAAAAAGTCGAAATAAATAAAAAAAATATATGTAAACTAAAAAAAAAAAAGGAATTCACTGTTCAAAAAAGTAAACAAACCGCAGCTTGAGTATTCGAACAGTCGTACCGAAACTCCTCTGACCAACGACTTAGCCCGCATCACCAATCGCGACACGCAAATTTGTGATTTCAATACCTTATACAATGAACGTGATATCCGCGACCAACGTAGGCAATAGGACACACGGTACGGCCGCGTACCGGGAACTGCTTAAAACCGTACCGGAGTTCTTCCCCGAAGATCACTCTCCGAGTACTTCGCCGAAGATTTCTCCCCGAGTTCTTCGCCCACTCTCTCTCATGTGCTACTAGGAACAAAAAAAAAAAAACAGAAATGCTGACCTTCTGCGGATTGAACTCCACTCGTTCGCGTGTCAAGCGCTGATCGTACCCTCGGGCTATCCCCTTTCTTTGAGTTTGGTTTCCCAAAATTGATGACTACGAGCCGCTCACAAATGGGAACTGACCGAAAGATGACAACGAAAACCTTTCGAAACAATTTATTATTGGTTGTTTGTAATTATGTAGATGTATAATTAATTTTGTTCTGTTTTTAGTATTTGTCGTGGTAGCGGCAACAGAATTACATCATTCTGTGAAAATTTCAACTGTCTAACTATCACGGTTCATGAGATACAGCCTGGTGACAGACGGACGGACGGACGGACGGACGGACGGACGGACGGACAGCGAAGTCTTAGTAATAGGGTTCCGTTTTACCTTTGGGTACGGAACCCTAAAAAGGATTGGGCCCAATACTGCTCCTTGGGCAACATCCATATTTAAGAAGTCTATAGAACTGTAAACATTCCTAATTTTCACAACTTGATAACGGTTGGATAAATAAAAAGAAAACCATTTATAAATGGAGCCTCTGAAACCCGCTTTGTAAAGTTTATCGAGTAGCAAAGTATGATTAACCATATAAAAGACCTTACTGATATCAACAAATAATGTTGACGGTATTTGAGAAGTGCTTAGACTATTATATATTTCACCAGTTAATTTCAATAAAGCAGTTTCAGTCGATTTGCCACGTCTAAACCCAAATTGGCAATCACTCAAAAAATGAGTATTTTCTAAAAATTACAACATTCTAGATTTTAACTATCCGAAAAGTGAGAATAAAATGTCACTGATTATGTATTTCTGTATATACTTAGACAGAATATAATAAATATATGTATAAATGGGGCTCCCATACAACAGACATGCTTTTTTTGCCGTTTTTATACATAATAGTACGGAACCCTTCGTGCGCGAGTCCGACTCGCACTTGGCCGGTTGTTATATAAATACATTGCAGCCGAACAACTTGCAGACGCCCCAGACCGCTATAAAGCGGACTTAACCGCCATCCAGGAAATGCAATGGAATGGACCGGTAATAAAGCGGATGACCTACTGCGACATCTACTACGGCGACTGCTATAGGGAGAGAAGACAGCGGTTGTTCTGATGCGGATTCGTTGTTCGAGGTGGATTAAAGCGAAAAGTCCTCAGCTTTCGGCATGTGAGCGACGCCTCATAACGATCGGTATCAAGGCTAAATTTTTTAACGTCAGCCGGATCTGCGTCCACGCCCCCACGGAAGACGACTCCACCAAAAATGAACGTACGCCCAAATGTACCAGCTATGAAATCAAAATTGAACTAGAAGACTTCAATGCTAAGCTGGGTGTGGTGAGCATTTTCGAGCGACTCATCGGCAAACAAAGCCCACACGACCTCACATCCGATAACGGACCCAGGCTGATTGATCTTGCTACGGGGCGAAATCTCCTTCTAGCCAGTACGCGCTTCCCGCACATCGATATACACAAAGGCATCTGGCGGTCTTTTGATCAATCGACTACCAACCAGATTAATCACATCGCGATCGACGTCAGGCACTCCTCCACTATTCTTGATGTTCGCACTTTTCGAGGAGCTCACATCGACTCGGACCACTATCTTGTAGTAGCCAAGATGCGCCTAAGGATAACAAGAAGGCATCGGAGTAGAGTAACAATACGTCGAAAAGCTACAGTCGCCAGAAACCGGTCGTGCTTTTACCCTCGACGCAGTCCATCGAATAACAGTGAGATCTTTGCAAACAAGCCCTGAAAAGCACTACATCTGAAGTTTTGGGCTCCACCACGAAGAAAAACCTGGGTCGATGACGAGTGCCGGAGGATTCACACAGCGAAGCAGAAGGCATAGAAGAAGAAGAAGAAAAGCAGCTCATGAGCTCTACGAGCTAAAAATAAGGAATAAGCATAAGCTTCTCAAGAGAAGTACGAAAGAGCACGAGAAGAGCGCGATTGAGGATTTGGAGAGGTGTTACTGCAGGCGTGCCGTTCGAATGTTTTATCAATAAATAAAGCAAATATGCCCAGGCTATAAAGCCAGAACGGAAGCCTGCAGGGATGAGAACGGACTCCTAGTAGTAGAATCGCAGTCGATGTTGAGAATATGGAAAGCCACTTCTGCAGACTGTATAACGGCGATGTTAGTCAATAAACCGCTGTCAGGAAGAATTATCCAATTCCTAATGACGAAGGCTGCTCTTCAAGGCAGCTCATCTGTAAGATATGGTCAGAGGAAAGCATGCCCTAGGAATGGAGTCTCAGCATCGTATGCCTGATCCACAAGAGAGGAGACCCATCTGACTGCACCAACTATAGACGGATAAGTCGCCTACAAGATTTTTTCTGCCGTTTTGAGTGAAAGTCTGAAGCCTTTTGTAAATAAGCTGATAGGTCCTTATCAGTGTGGATTCAGGGCAGGAAAACCCACCATCGACCAAATCTTCACACTGCGGCAGATCCTGTAAAAAACCAATGAATTTCAAGCCGACACTCATCACCTATTTGTCGACAAAGATGCATACGACAGCATAATTAAAGAAGAGCCATACAACGCTATATCTATCTCTGACATCCCTGCAAAACTCGGATGACTTTGGAGAATGCTCGCTGCTCCATCCGAATCGGTGATTCGGATGCAGCGGGATGTGCTGAAGTGTGATTTCTTCAACATCGTATTAGAAACGATTGTGCAAAAATCACTGGCCAATACAAGAGGCACAATCTATTTCAAATCGTCGCAACTCTCTGCATACGCCGACGATATTGACATAATAGGTATATCACAGCGAGATGTCAATGAGGCGTTTGCGAGTATCGAGATGGAGGCGGCGAAAATTGGTTTATCGGTAAACGAGGGCAAAGCTAAATATATGCTGTGATCATAAAAGGACGCTCACCACCGACGTCTTGGCCAGAACGTTTGTATTGGCAATTATAAGTATGAGGTAGTTAAGGACTTCGTCTACCTTGGGTCCGCAGTGACCTGGAACATTGACATAAATTCCGAAATCGAACGTAGAATCACTTTTGCCAATCGCTGTTTCTTTGGGTTCGGGAGGCCATTGAGTATTAGAGCCCTCTCCCGAATGAAAAAGTTGACTCAATATGAGACCCTCATCATCCCGGTCCTGCTGTACGGCGCAGAAGCATGGACACTATCAAAAGCGGAAAGGAGGTCCTTGGTCGGTTCGAGAAAAAGGTTTTGCGTCTGATTTTCGGTCCTACAAACGTAGACGGGGGATGCAGGAAAAGATTCAACCACAAGCTTTACGGGCTGTACAGCGACATGAGTCTGCGGTGCCAAGGTAGACGAAGTCCTTAACTCCCTCGAACTTATATCTGCCTATACAATCGTTCTGGCCAAGATGTCGGTGGTGAGCGTCCTTTTTTGATGACAGCATATATTTAGTTTTGCCCTCGTTTACCGCCAAACCAATTTTCGCCGCCTCCATCTCAATACTCGCAAACGCCTCATTGACATCTCGCTGTGATCTACCTATTATGTCAATATCGTCGGCGTATGCAAGGAGTTGCGAGGATTTGAAATAGATTGTGCCTCTTGTATTGGCCAGGGATTTTTGCACAATCATTTCCATTATGATGATGAAGAAATCACACGACAGCGCATCGCCCTGCCTAAATCCTTCTTTGACATCAAAACTATCGGTAAGGTGTTCACCGATTCGGATGGAGCAGCGAGCATTCTCCAAAGTAATCCTGCATAGTCTGACGAGCTTAGCAGGTATGTCAAAGGTAGACATAGCGTTGTTTAGCTCGTCTCTAATTACGCTGTCGTATGCGGCTTTGAAGACGACAAATAGGTGGTGAGTGACGACTTTAAATTCATTGGTTTTTTTTCGAGGATCTGCCGTAGTGTGAAGATTTGGTCGATGGTGGACTTCCCTGGCCTGAATCCGCACTGATAAGGACCTATCAGCTTAATTACAAAAGGCTTCAGGCGTTTACACAAAACGGCAGAGAAAATTTTGTAGGCGATGTTAAGGAGCCTTATTCCTCTGTAGTTGGCGCAGTCAGAGGGGTCTCCTTTCTTTTGGATCGGGCATAAGATGCCTCAAACCATATCTTACGGATGAGCTGGTGCATGCTCCCAAGCAGGTCATCCATCCAGCTACCTTGAAAAGCTCAGCAGACAGTCCGTCTGCATCAGCAGCTTTTATTTTGGTTTTTATTGAGATGCCGTCAATTATAGCGTCCTTCAGTGAAGAAATATTGTTCTCAAGATGCTTATTGGTTTCAAGCTCAACTGTGCCCCATACATAATAATCCAGAGGTTTAAGGTTCTGGAAGTCAGTAGGCCATAAGTTCGGAGTCTTGTGGTCATGGAAATATTCGGTCAACCGATTTAGGGCTGCTATCGCTTCGCGTGAACGAACAGAGTCCTGATATAATTTATATGGTTCCAGGGAGTCGCAACGTTATCTAAAACTTGATGTAAGCGGCAGAATTAACCTGAAGTCCTTGAGGAAAGAAATGAGGTAGCACAGTATGTCCTTCGTTGTTCAGAAATTCTAAAACCATGAGAGTAGATGAAAATTCCGTCTGCATAACATGGAGAGCATCTAAAGGATCTGCCTTGATTTTTTGGTCTTAATCAAAATTTGTTCATCAGAGAAAAACTATGGCATTTTGGAATTTCAGGGTGTTCAAAATACGCTTTGCAAGAATAGTTATTTATTGTCGTGTTTGTGCTGACGTAAACTGTCCACAGCGCATAAGGATATATTTATATTGAAGGCCTTTACGAACAACTCGGCGTAATGTCCTTCCCTCTCCTTGCCAGCTTTCCCCAACCTCGTTGTTGCTAGCATTGAAAGGGATTCATAAAATGTTTATTACGTTTCAACAAGAATTGGTACAGCATTATGAAAGCGAACAACATGATGATGACGAAGTAAAAGAGAAGAAGTGTGCAGTGACAGTTCCGAGAATGGTAAAAATATGCCACATAATGTTAGAGTATGTAGAGTATATATGAGAGCACCGTGGCGCAGTGGGTAGTGTGTTGGCCTCTGACGCCGATGACACGGGATCGAATCCCGACACAGCCATGTCATCGAACGTGTTTTTCACGGTGTTTCTCCTCAGCGGAGTTCTGACAAAACCCCCTGTAGTAAAATTGTCATGAAAAGCTTCTCGAAATTCTCCGTTCGGAACCGGCAATAAACTGTAGGTCCCTTTCACCTATGGGAAAATGAAATCACACACAACATGGATGATTGAGAGAAGCTCGGCTCAGGTTCTTCATGGACTGTAAAGCCTACATACATACATACATACATAATGTTAGAGTATGCGCATCTCGGTGTGATATTATACATAGCTCGTTCTTGTTTACCGAAACTGACAGTTGACGATGAAAAAGACGCTTTCAATATAGGAACCGGAATAATGGAAAAAACTACAAGATAAGATCTTCGCGTTAAAATAGACCTGAATTTAAAGACATGATTGAACTAAAGGCATTTATGGCTCTATTACTATATCTAGCTGTCTTGAGATCGAACTACGAAGTCCTAAATGAACTCTTTGGCTGGTAGAGGCTGTGGGATATTTAGGTTTCGCAATACAGAAACCAGATTTTCATTTCATTGGATAATGTGTCTACGATTTGACTTATAGGAGATTGTGATGAAACAACAACTTTATGGGTCGAGAGAATACATCACCGTTGATGAGATGCAAATAAAGTGTCATGAAAAAAATCACAGAAATTCATACATGCTTAGGCTACCGTGGCGCCTTGGCGCAGTCGGTAGTGTGTTGGCCCCTGACGCCGATGACACGGGATCGAATATCGACAACAGCCATGTCATCGAACGTGTTTTTTCACGGTGCTTCTCCTCAGCGGAGTACTGACAAGACCCCCTGTAGTATAATTTTCAAGAAAAGCTTCTCAAATCTCGCCGTTCGGAACCGGTAATAAACTGTAGGTCGGTTTCAAGTAGAACAACGTGAACGTCTCACAAGCATGACTCACAATGCCGTAGTAAGGGCCTACGCCTTACTAACAATTTTTATTTTTATTTTTTATACCACGGGCGGAATTAAATTGAAAAATGAATATCTCCTTAAATATTGGCCATAAAATGCTCATTGTGGGCTTATTTTCTTTCGTCTATTTTCTTGAATAAGGTGGAAACTATTTATTTTAAAATTACAAAAAATAAATACATTTAAGATCCTAACAATAAGACCTTCCATTTGATGTATCACGCGATGCGGTTTTCAATTATTTTTTTTTAGTTTTCCACCATTCCCCCAAAAATGACCACCCATATAAAGATTTCATCTATTCACGTCACATCTCTACCTGTGGGTCACAGAAATTGATATGTGTACCAAATTTCAACCTAATCAGTCCAGCAGATTCGGAGATAATTGACTGGGACCGACGGACACACGAGTGATCCTATAAGGGTTCCGTTTTTTTTCGGACGCACGGAACCCTAAAAACCCTGAATTCGCTCTCCACTAAAGAAAACAGATGTAGCTTATATAAAAATGATCTATTTAGTCAAGTAGTCGCTGAACAAGAGGACGCCCTCTGGTTATTTTTTATCACTTTCCAGATTTAGGCATCAACCAAGGAATGTTGAAAGAGGAAATTTTCTTAGTTACCGTCAATTACGAAGCCAGTTCTGGATGATAAGGTAAGCCAGCCAACCAGTTATGGATGTCAAGGTAAACGAATAACACAAAGATTTAGACCAACTAAAATGCACTTGTGGCGGGTGTTGTGCAGCAACTCCTAATAATTTCTGTTAAATTGAATCATGTACACATTTGCGGTTTTTAAACAATCGAACTAACTTTGAAGAAAAAACAAAATGCTCGCGGTTATTTCATACAAGCCTAATGGTGTAAATTTGTCATATTCACAGTTAAAGGCTAAAATTGATCGCACTTTGACATTCACAAATGCTTGCATCCATAGCGTGTGACTGCTGCAAACACAAATTAAAAAAAAGAAAAAAACCGGCCAAGTGCGAGTCGGACTCGCGCACGAAGGGTTCCGTACTATTATGTATAAAAACTCCAAAAAAAGCATGTCTGTTGTATGGGAGCCCCATTTATACATATATTTATTATATTCTGTCTAAGTATATACAGAAATACATAATCAGTGACATTTTATTCTCACTTTTCGGATAGTTAAAATCTAGAATGTTGTAATTTTTAGAAAATACTCATTTTTTGAGTGATTGCCAATTTGGGTTTAGACGTGGCAAATCGACTGAAACTGCTTTATTGAAATTAACTGGTGAAATATATAATAGTCTAAACACTTCTCAAACACCATCAACATTATTTGTTGATATCAGTAAGGTCTTTGATATGGTTAATCATACTTTGCTACTCGATAAACTTTACAAAGCGGGTTTCAGAGGCTCCATTTATAAATGGTTTTCTTCTTATTTATTCAACCGTTATCAAGTTGTGAAAATTAGGAATGTTTACAGTTCTATAGACTTCTTAAATATGGGTGTTCCCCAAGGAGCAGTATTGGGCCCAATCCTTTTTCTAATTTATGTTAATTCGTTTTTCTTACAACCTTTTAAAGGCAAAATAACTGCCTTTGCTGATGAAACATCTCTTTTCCACTCAAACACTAACTTAATTGATAGTTTTGCAGATGTTAACTGTGACCTAGATATGTTAAGGAGATGGTTTAATTATCATAAACTAATAATTAGCAACAAAACGAAGTACATGATATTTAATATCAATGGTAGAGTTTTCAGAGACCTTCCCTTATATTATCATGCACCATTGTGTAATCGATTTGTTCTTGAAGATATAGTATTCAACAATCAAGAATGTTTGAAAATTGCTTCTTGATTGAACACGTGGACAGTTTTAAATATTTAGGTGTTACATTGGACCAACAACTTTGTTGGAAAGACCATTCAATATATTTGAAACATTATCTAGGTAAATGGGGTTATAAGATAATTATTCCAACTCAGTATGCACTTTAATCTCTACCCGTTTTAAAATACTAAATGTATACTCGCACCGATATGGAACTAGCAAAAACATGTCCATGTCCGGAACTAAATCTATTATCGCACCGATATGGAACTAGCAAACCATGTCCATGCCCGGACCTGAATGCATACATACACATGTATGACATTCGTTCACGAAATGCGGTGCGGGCATTATATTCTTTCATTTCAGTTCAAGTGTGCTGTACAGTGTACACCAACTGTTCGAGCTTTATCGCCACATCTCCATACTTTTGGGTTTCTTGAAAACTACGGTGTATAACTCATACCGTATGAGAAGCATGTTCGTTGCATTTATGTTTTTTTTTTTTTCGTTTTGTACATATGTGATTGATGAATAAGGGTTGAATGGAACTATGGAACTCTTTTCGTTCAATTTGCGGAGCGAGAGGACATGTGTCCGAGAGAGGACATAGTTCCGTGAACTATACATGTCCGGAATTACCCAACTCTACTTCGTAATGTACATATGTATGTATGTATGTATGTATGTATACTTATACATAGCGTAGAGATGTGTGAGTGTATGCACGTATGTGATGCGTATGCACGTATGTACGTATCGGTTCGTATGTGTGCAAGATCGCTTGCTCCTCTTGCTCACTTGCTCCTCTCCACCTGCCGCGACGTCGTGCTAAAGGGATGCTAGGCCAGCTGCGAGGACTGGTCGTGAGCAATGGTGCCACGCGATTGCCCTCACGCCGACTTACCCGCAGCAAGAATCGCGAATTTGCTACGAGACTCGCGAAATATCCCACGCAAAAGAAAAAAAAACACCGTCATCGTTTCCAATTCAATATGTCACAAATTTCATTTCCTTAACCTAACTTTATCTAGGTTTACAATTAATCCTTAAAACTACCCTACACCGTATGTCAATAAAAAAAGTCGAAATAAATAAAAAAAATATATGTAAACTAAAAAAAAAAAAGGAATTCACTGTTCAAAAAAGTAAACAAACCGCAGCTTGAGTATTCGAACAGTCGTACCGAAACTCCTCTGACCAACGACTTAGCCCGCATCACCAATCGCGACACGCAAATTTGTGATTTCAATACCTTATACAATGAACGTGATATCCGCGACCAACGTAGGCAATAGGACACACGGTACGGCCGCGTACCGGGAACTGCTTAAAACCGTACCGGAGTTCTTCCCCGAAGATCACTCTCCGAGTACTTCGCCGAAGATTTCTCCCCGAGTTCTTCGCCCACTCTCTCTCATGTGCTACTAGGAACAAAAAAAAAAAAACAGAAATGCTGACCTTCTGCGGATTGAACTCCACTCGTTCGCGTGTCAAGCGCTGATCGTACCCTCGGGCTATCCCCTTTCTTTGAGTTTGGTTTCCCAAAATGGATGACTACGAGCCGCTCACAAATGGGAACTGACCGAAAGATGACAACGAAAACCTTTCGAAACAATTTATTATTGGTTGTTTGTAATTATGTAGATGTATAATTAATTTTGTTCTGTTTTTAGTATTTGTCGTGGTAGCGGCAACAGAATTACATCATTCTGTGAAAATTTCAACTGTCTAACTATCACGGTTCATGAGATACAGCCTGGTGACAGACGGACGGACGGACGGACGGACGGACGGACGGACGGACAGCGAAGTCTTAGTAATAGGGTTCCGTTTTACCTTTGGGTACGGAACCCTAAAAAGGATTGGGCCCAATACTGCTCCTTGGGCAACATCCATATTTAAGAAGTCTATAGAACTGTAAACATTCCTAATTTTCACAACTTGATAACGGTTGGATAAATAAAAAGAAAACCATTTATAAATGGAGCCTCTGAAACCCGCTTTGTAAAGTTTATCGAGTAGCAAAGTATGATTAACCATATAAAAGACCTTACTGATATCAACAAATAATGTTGACGGTATTTGAGAAGTGCTTAGACTATTATATATTTCACCAGTTAATTTCAATAAAGCAGTTTCAGTCGATTTGCCACGTCTAAACCCAAATTGGCAATCACTCAAAAAATGAGTATTTTCTAAAAATTACAACATTCTAGATTTTAACTATCCGAAAAGTGAGAATAAAATGTCACTGATTATGTATTTCTGTATATACTTAGACAGAATATAATAAATATATGTATAAATGGGGCTCCCATACAACAGACATGCTTTTTTTGCCGTTTTTATACATAATAGTACGGAACCCTTCGTGCGCGAGTCCGACTCGCACTTGGCCGGTTGTTATATAAATACATTGCAGCCGAACAACTTGCAGACGCCCCAGACCGCTATAAAGCGGACTTAACCGCCATCCAGGAAATGCAATGGAATGGACCGGTAATAAAGCGGATGACCTACTGCGACATCTACTACGGCGACTGCTATAGGGAGAGAAGACAGCGGTTGTTCTGATGCGGATTCGTTGTTCGAGGTGGATTAAAGCGAAAAGTCCTCAGCTTTCGGCATGTGAGCGACGCCTCATAACGATCGGTATCAAGGCTAAATTTTTTAACGTCAGCCGGATCTGCGTCCACGCCCCCACGGAAGACGACTCCACCAAAAATGAACGTACGCCCAAATGTACCAGCTATGAAATCAAAATTGAACTAGAAGACTTCAATGCTAAGCTGGGTGTGGTGAGCATTTTCGAGCGACTCATCGGCAAACAAAGCCCACACGACCTCACATCCGATAACGGACCCAGGCTGATTGATCTTGCTACGGGGCGAAATCTCCTTCTAGCCAGTACGCGCTTCCCGCACATCGATATACACAAAGGCATCTGGCGGTCTTTTGATCAATCGACTACCAACCAGATTAATCACATCGCGATCGACGTCAGGCACTCCTCCACTATTCTTGATGTTCGCACTTTTCGAGGAGCTCACATCGACTCGGACCACTATCTTGTAGTAGCCAAGATGCGCCTAAGGATAACAAGAAGGCATCGGAGTAGAGTAACAATACGTCGAAAAGCTACAGTCGCCAGAAACCGGTCGTGCTTTTACCCTCGACGCAGTCCATCGAATAACAGTGAGATCTTTGCAAACAAGCCCTGAAAAGCACTACATCTGAAGTTTTGGGCTCCACCACGAAGAAAAACCTGGGTCGATGACGAGTGCCGGAGGATTCACACAGCGAAGCAGAAGGCATATAAAACATCGCTGCATAGAAGAAGAAAAGCAGCTCATGAGCTCTACGAGCTAAAAATAAGGAATAAGCATAAGCTTCTCAAGAGAAGTACGAAAGAGCACGAGAAGAGCGCGATTGAGGATTTGGAGAGGTGTTACTGCAGGCGTGCCGTTCGAATGTTTTATCAATAAATAAAGCAAATATGCCCAGGCTATAAAGCCAGAACGGAAGCCTGCAGGGATGAGAACGGACTCCTAGTAGTAGAATCGCAGTCGATGTTGAGAATATGGAAAGCCACTTCTGCAGACTGTATAACGGCGATGTTAGTCAATAAACCGCTGTCAGGAAGAATTATCCAATTCCTAATGACGAAGGCTGCTCTTCAAGGCAGCTCATCTGTAAGATATGGTCAGAGGAAAGCATGCCCTAGGAATGGAGTCTCAGCATCGTATGCCTGATCCACAAGAGAGGAGACCCATCTGACTGCACCAACTATAGACGGATAAGTCGCCTACAAGATTTTTTCTGCCGTTTTGAGTGAAAGTCTGAAGCCTTTTGTAAATAAGCTGATAGGTCCTTATCAGTGTGGATTCAGGGCAGGAAAACCCACCATCGACCAAATCTTCACACTGCGGCAGATCCTGTAAAAAACCAATGAATTTCAAGCCGACACTCATCACCTATTTGTCGACAAAGATGCATACGACAGCATAATTAAAGAAGAGCCATACAACGCTATATCTATCTCTGACATCCCTGCAAAACTCGGATGACTTTGGAGAATGCTCGCTGCTCCATCCGAATCGGTGATTCGGATGCAGCGGGATGTGCTGAAGTGTGATTTCTTCAACATCGTATTAGAAACGATTGTGCAAAAATCACTGGCCAATACAAGAGGCACAATCTATTTCAAATCGTCGCAACTCTCTGCATACGCCGACGATATTGACATAATAGGTATATCACAGCGAGATGTCAATGAGGCGTTTGCGAGTATCGAGATGGAGGCGGCGAAAATTGGTTTATCGGTAAACGAGGGCAAAGCTAAATATATGCTGTGATCATAAAAGGACGCTCACCACCGACGTCTTGGCCAGAACGTTTGTATTGGCAATTATAAGTATGAGGTAGTTAAGGACTTCGTCTACCTTGGGTCCGCAGTGACCTGGAACATTGACATAAATTCCGAAATCGAACGTAGAATCACTTTTGCCAATCGCTGTTTCTTTGGGTTCGGGAGGCCATTGAGTATTAGAGCCCTCTCCCGAATGAAAAAGTTGACTCAATATGAGACCCTCATCATCCCGGTCCTGCTGTACGGCGCAGAAGCATGGACACTATCAAAAGCGGAAAGGAGGTCCTTGGTCGGTTCGAGAAAAAGGTTTTGCGTCTGATTTTCGGTCCTACAAACGTAGACGGGGGATGCAGGAAAAGATTCAACCACAAGCTTTACGGGCTGTACAGCGACATGAGTCTGCGGTGCCAAGGTAGACGAAGTCCTTAACTCCCTCGAACTTATATCTGCCTATACAATCGTTCTGGCCAAGATGTCGGTGGTGAGCGTCCTTTTTTGATGACAGCATATATTTAGTTTTGCCCTCGTTTACCGCCAAACCAATTTTCGCCGCCTCCATCTCAATACTCGCAAACGCCTCATTGACATCTCGCTGTGATCTACCTATTATGTCAATATCGTCGGCGTATGCAAGGAGTTGCGAGGATTTGAAATAGATTGTGCCTCTTGTATTGGCCAGGGATTTTTGCACAATCATTTCCATTATGATGATGAAGAAATCACACGACAGCGCATCGCCCTGCCTAAATCCTTCTTTGACATCAAAACTATCGGTAAGGTGTTCACCGATTCGGATGGAGCAGCGAGCATTCTCCAAAGTAATCCTGCATAGTCTGACGAGCTTAGCAGGTATGTCAAAGGTAGACATAGCGTTGTTTAGCTCGTCTCTAATTACGCTGTCGTATGCGGCTTTGAAGACGACAAATAGGTGGTGAGTGACGACTTTAAATTCATTGGTTTTTTTTCGAGGATCTGCCGTAGTGTGAAGATTTGGTCGATGGTGGACTTCCCTGGCCTGAATCCGCACTGATAAGGACCTATCAGCTTAATTACAAAAGGCTTCAGGCGTTTACACAAAACGGCAGAGAAAATTTTGTAGGCGATGTTAAGGAGCCTTATTCCTCTGTAGTTGGCGCAGTCAGAGGGGTCTCCTTTCTTTTGGATCGGGCATAAGATGCCTCAAACCATATCTTACGGATGAGCTGGTGCATGCTCCCAAGCAGGTCATCCATCCAGCTACCTTGAAAAGCTCAGCAGACAGTCCGTCTGCATCAGCAGCTTTTATTTTGGTTTTTATTGAGATGCCGTCAATTATAGCGTCCTTCAGTGAAGAAATATTGTTCTCAAGATGCTTATTGGTTTCAAGCTCAACTGTGCCCCATACATAATAATCCAGAGGTTTAAGGTTCTGGAAGTCAGTAGGCCATAAGTTCGGAGTCTTGTGGTCATGGAAATATTCGGTCAACCGATTTAGGGCTGCTATCGCTTCGCGTGAACGAACAGAGTCCTGATATAATTTATATGGTTCCAGGGAGTCGCAACGTTATCTAAAACTTGATGTAAGCGGCAGAATTAACCTGAAGTCCTTGAGGAAAGAAATGAGGTAGCACAGTATGTCCTTCGTTGTTCAGAAATTCTAAAACCATGAGAGTAGATGAAAATTCCGTCTGCATAACATGGAGAGCATCTAAAGGATCTGCCTTGATTTTTTGGTCTTAATCAAAATTTGTTCATCAGAGAAAAACTATGGCATTTTGGAATTTCAGGGTGTTCAAAATACGCTTTGCAAGAATAGTTATTTATTGTCGTGTTTGTGCTGACGTAAACTGTCCACAGCGCATAAGGATATATTTATATTGAAGGCCTTTACGAACAACTCGGCGTAATGTCCTTCCCTCTCCTTGCCAGCTTTCCCCAACCTCGTTGTTGCTAGCATTGAAAGGGATTCATAAAATGTTTATTACGTTTCAACAAGAATTGGTACAGCATTATGAAAGCGAACAACATGATGATGACGAAGTAAAAGAGAAGAAGTGTGCAGTGACAGTTCCGAGAATGGTAAAAATATGCCACATAATGTTAGAGTATGTAGAGTATATATGAGAGCACCGTGGCGCAGTGGGTAGTGTGTTGGCCTCTGACGCCGATGACACGGGATCGAATCCCGACACAGCCATGTCATCGAACGTGTTTTTCACGGTGTTTCTCCTCAGCGGAGTTCTGACAAAACCCCCTGTAGTAAAATTGTCATGAAAAGCTTCTCGAAATTCTCCGTTCGGAACCGGCAATAAACTGTAGGTCCCTTTCACCTATGGGAAAATGAAATCACACACAACATGGATGATTGAGAGAAGCTCGGCTCAGGTTCTTCATGGACTGTAAAGCCTACATACATACATACATACATAATGTTAGAGTATGCGCATCTCGGTGTGATATTATACATAGCTCGTTCTTGTTTACCGAAACTGACAGTTGACGATGAAAAAGACGCTTTCAATATAGGAACCGGAAAAATGGAAAAAACTACAAGATAAGATCTTCGCGTTAAAATAGACCTGAATTTAAAGACATGATTGAACTAAAGGCATTTATGGCTCTATTACTATATCTAGCTGTCTTGAGATCGAACTACGAAGTCCTAAATGAACTCTTTGGCTGGTAGAGGCTGTGGGATATTTAGGTTTCGCAATACAGAAACCAGATTTTCATTTCATTGGATAATGTGTCTACGATTTGACTTATAGGAGATTGTGATGAAACAACAACTTTATGGGTCGAGAGAATACATCACCGTTGATGAGATGCAAATAAAGTGTCATGAAAAAAATCACAGAAATTCATACATGCTTAGGCTACCGTGGCGCCTTGGCGCAGTCGGTAGTGTGTTGGCCCCTGACGCCGATGACACGGGATCGAATATCGACAACAGCCATGTCATCGAACGTGTTTTTTCACGGTGCTTCTCCTCAGCGGAGTACTGACAAGACCCCCTGTAGTATAATTTTCAAGAAAAGCTTCTCAAATCTCGCCGTTCGGAACCGGTAATAAACTGTAGGTCGGTTTCAAGTAGAACAACGTGAACGTCTCACAAGCATGACTCACAATGCCGTAGTAAGGGCCTACGCCTTACTAACAATTTTTATTTTTATTTTTTATACCACGGGCGGAATTAAATTGAAAAATGAATATCTCCTTAAATATTGGCCATAAAATGCTCATTGTGGGCTTATTTTCTTTCGTCTATTTTCTTGAATAAGGTGGAAACTATTTATTTTAAAATTACAAAAAATAAATACATTTAAGATCCTAACAATAAGACCTTCCATTTGATGTATCACGCGATGCGGTTTTCAATTATTTTTTTTTAGTTTTCCACCATTCCCCCAAAAATGACCACCCATATAAAGATTTCATCTATTCACGTCACATCTCTACCTGTGGGTCACAGAAATTGATATGTGTACCAAATTTCAACCTAATCAGTCCAGCAGATTCGGAGATAATTGACTGGGACCGACGGACACACGAGTGATCCTATAAGGGTTCCGTTTTTTTTCGGACGCACGGAACCCTAAAAACCCTGAATTCGCTCTCCACTAAAGAAAACAGATGTAGCTTATATAAAAATGATCTATTTAGTCAAGTAGTCGCTGAACAAGAGGACGCCCTCTGGTTATTTTTTATCACTTTCCAGATTTAGGCATCAACCAAGGAATGTTGAAAGAGGAAATTTTCTTAGTTACCGTCAATTACGAAGCCAGTTCTGGATGATAAGGTAAGCCAGCCAACCAGTTATGGATGTCAAGGTAAACGAATAACACAAAGATTTAGACCAACTAAAATGCACTTGTGGCGGGTGTTGTGCAGCAACTCCTAATAATTTCTGTTAAATTGAATCATGTACACATTTGCGGTTTTTAAACAATCGAACTAACTTTGAAGAAAAAACAAAATGCTCGCGGTTATTTCATACAAGCCTAATGGTGTAAATTTGTCATATTCACAGTTAAAGGCTAAAATTGATCGCACTTTGACATTCACAAATGCTTGCATCCATAGCGTGTGACTGCTGCAAACACAAATTAAAAAAAAGAAAAAAACCGGCCAAGTGCGAGTCGGACTCGCGCACGAAGGGTTCCGTACTATTATGTATAAAAACTCCAAAAAAAGCATGTCTGTTGTATGGGAGCCCCATTTATACATATATTTATTATATTCTGTCTAAGTATATACAGAAATACATAATCAGTGACATTTTATTCTCACTTTTCGGATAGTTAAAATCTAGAATGTTGTAATTTTTAGAAAATACTCATTTTTTGAGTGATTGCCAATTTGGGTTTAGACGTGGCAAATCGACTGAAACTGCTTTATTGAAATTAACTGGTGAAATATATAATAGTCTAAACACTTCTCAAACACCATCAACATTATTTGTTGATATCAGTAAGGTCTTTGATATGGTTAATCATACTTTGCTACTCGATAAACTTTACAAAGCGGGTTTCAGAGGCTCCATTTATAAATGGTTTTCTTCTTATTTATTCAACCGTTATCAAGTTGTGAAAATTAGGAATGTTTACAGTTCTATAGACTTCTTAAATATGGGTGTTCCCCAAGGAGCAGTATTGGGCCCAATCCTTTTTCTAATTTATGTTAATTCGTTTTTCTTACAACCTTTTAAAGGCAAAATAACTGCCTTTGCTGATGAAACATCTCTTTTCCACTCAAACACTAACTTAATTGATAGTTTTGCAGATGTTAACTGTGACCTAGATATGTTAAGGAGATGGTTTAATTATCATAAACTAATAATTAGCAACAAAACGAAGTACATGATATTTAATATCAATGGTAGAGTTTTCAGAGACCTTCCCTTATATTATCATGCACCATTGTGTAATCGATTTGTTCTTGAAGATATAGTATTCAACAATCAAGAATGTTTGAAAATTGCTTCTTGATTGAACACGTGGACAGTTTTAAATATTTAGGTGTTACATTGGACCAACAACTTTGTTGGAAAGACCATTCAATATATTTGAAACATTATCTAGGTAAATGGGGTTATAAGATAATTATTCCATCTCAGTATGCACTTTAATCTCTACCCGTTTTAAAATACTAAATGTATACTCGCACCGATATGGAACTAGCAAAAACATGTCCATGTCCGGAACTAAATCTATTATCGCACCGATATGGAACTAGCAAACCATGTCCATGCCCGGACCTGAATGCATACATACACATGTATGACATTCGTTCACGAAATGCGGTGCGGGCATTATATTCTTTCATTTCAGTTCAAGTGTGCTGTACAGTGTACACCAACTGTTCGAGCTTTATCGCCACATCTCCATACTTTTGGGTTTCTTGAAAACTACGGTGTATAACTCATACCGTATGAGAAGCATGTTCGTTGCATTTATGTTTTTTTTTTTTTCGTTTTGTACATATGTGATTGATGAATAAGGGTTGAATGGAACTATGGAACTCTTTTCGTTCAATTTGCGGAGCGAGAGGACATGTGTCCGAGAGAGGACATAGTTCCGTGAACTATACATGTCCGGAATTACCCAACTCTACTTCGTAATGTACATATGTATGTATGTATGTATGTATGTATACTTATACATAGCGTAGAGATGTGTGAGTGTATGCACGTATGTGATGCGTATGCACGTATGTACGTATCGGTTCGTATGTGTGCAAGATCGCTTGCTCCTCTTGCTCACTTGCTCCTCTCCACCTGCCGCGACGTCGTGCTAAAGGGATGCTAGGCCAGCTGCGAGGACTGGTCGTGAGCAATGGTGCCACGCGATTGCCCTCACGCCGACTTACCCGCAGCAAGAATCGCGAATTTGCTACGAGACTCGCGAAATATCCCACGCAAAAGAAAAAAAAACACCGTCATCGTTTCCAATTCAATATGTCACAAATTTCATTTCCTTAACCTAACTTTATCTAGGTTTACAATTAATCCTTAAAACTACCCTACACCGTATGTCAATAAAAAAAGTCGAAATAAATAAAAAAAATATATGTAAACTAAAAAAAAAAAAGGAATTCACTGTTCAAAAAAGTAAACAAACCGCAGCTTGAGTATTCGAACAGTCGTACCGAAACTCCTCTGACCAACGACTTAGCCCGCATCACCAATCGCGACACGCAAATTTGTGATTTCAATACCTTATACAATGAACGTGATATCCGCGACCAACGTAGGCAATAGGACACACGGTACGGCCGCGTACCGGGAACTGCTTAAAACCGTACCGGAGTTCTTCCCCGAAGATCACTCTCCGAGTACTTCGCCGAAGATTTCTCCCCGAGTTCTTCGCCCACTCTCTCTCATGTGCTACTAGGAACAAAAAAAAAAAACAGAAATGCTGACCTTCTGCGGATTGAACTCCACTCGTTCGCGTGTCAAGCGCTGATCGTACCCTCGGGCTATCCCCTTTCTTTGAGTTTGGTTTCCCAAAATGGATGACTACGAGCCGCTCACAAATGGGAACTGACCGAAAGATGACAACGAAAACCTTTCGAAACAATTTATTATTGGTTGTTTGTAATTATGTAGATGTATAATTAATTTTGTTCTGTTTTTAGTATTTGTCGTGGTAGCGGCAACAGAATTACATCATTCTGTGAAAATTTCAACTGTCTAACTATCAAGGTTCATGAGATACAGCCTGGTGACAGACGGACGGACGGACGGACGGACGGACGGACGGACGGACAGCGAAGTCTTAGTAATAGGGTTCCGTTTTACCTTTGGGTACGGAACCCTAAAAGTCTTAGTAATAGGGTTCCGTTTTACCTTTGGGTACGGAACCCTAAAAAACGAAGTAAGTACAGAAATAATATTCCACATACGCCTCGTGTTTTATGTTTTCTTTTTCCTTTTTTATTTTGTGGGTTTTTGTGGACCAAGAGATATATTAAAGTATTTACTTTTAGACGAAAATGATCGTACGGATTGAATCGTCTTTCGATTATAGGAAAACCAAATTATTCCCTGAATCCAAGCTTTGTTTATTTAGGACGTATTTTCAACTTTTTTCGTTCATTCTAAGACGAAGAAAAAAATTACGGGAACAGCCAACTCAATTTATCGACTGGCCATTACAAATGAAAGCAATTTCCATTTCTATAGATAATAAAATTAAATAGTTTTTTTCACAAGGATGCTGCATTTTTAAATTTGATTAAAATATGTATTTCAATTACCTAATACCGGCAGTATTCACTATAATATTAAAGCTTGAAAAACTGGTAAAATATTAACGAAACCATATCTGAGGTGAAATATACTGTAATGGACAAACAAAATTACCACCACACTATTTCACAAAAAACTAAAATTACTGATTTGTTGATGAAACGAACTACGATGGCTTTTTTTTCTCTTAAAAAAAATTAGAACAGTCAAATACTGTTACTTTCGTTACATTTTAGTTGTCGTTTGCATGAGGCGAAGCTCAGTTTCGTTTCTGCTTCAGAGTAGCTAAGATGGGTAAACAGCTTACCAGGGAGTTAAAGACGGCTGTGAAGTTTTTACGTAAGGAATGTTTGTTAGTAAGAGCTATTGTTAAAAAAAATTGGATACAGCCATGTGACAGTAATACAATTGTTAAGAAAAATAAGTTGCTTGGTACCACAAAATGCAACACTGGTACCGGCAAAGGAAACAAGAAGACAACTTGCAGAGAGGATCGAATTTCAAATAGGATTTCATGTGGTAACCGCAAAAAGACAGCAAGACAAGAAAATTTGGACATTTTGGAACAAACATATAAAAAAATTACCAACAGAACAGTTAGCAGAAGACTAAATTCCTTCGGATTATTAGTCAGAAGACCAAGAAAAAAAACTATCTTTGACTCCAAGAATGAGAATTGCAGGGTTGAGCTTTGCCAAAGCTCATCGGAATTGGACTCAAAATGATTGGAAGGCTTTAGTGTTCACCGACGAAACCAAATGCAACCTTAATTCATCAGATGATATCCAGTACATCCGACGGAGAACCGGAGAAGATTTAAACAAGGAATGTGTTTTAACCAGAAGCAAATTTCCCTTTAGTTTTACGCTTCGGGGCTGCATATAATTTTTTGGTCAACGGGAATTAGTGTTATGCACCGGTTCAATGAATGGAGACAGTTACATTGGGATCATAAGGGACCATTTAAAGCCTTCAATAGAAACCCTGTTTCCGGTCAATATTGACCTCGTCTTGCAGTATGACTCTGCTCCATGCCATCGGGCATAAAAAGCAAATTGCATTTTTTTACAAGTCTCTTAAATCTTACATGCAATATGGTATGATTTAAGCCGTAATTTGGAATAATGTGTTTTATAGGTAAGGAAGTTTGTCTTCAGTATAGGGTTAAAAACGTTGGACTGGCATTGGACTGGATTGTTGGGCTATTTTAACGGCCCAAAAAGCTGCGAGAAATCCAAAGAATAAAGAAGAATTTAAAACAGCAATCCAGGAAGCTTGGCATCACAGTAGAATACTGCCAAAACTTAGTAACTTCTAGGCCTCACAGAGTTCAAGCCGTTATCAGGGCCCGCGGTGCTCATACGAAGTATTAATCTTCTTTATTATACTCCAATTAAAGAAGTATTGAAATGGCGCGAAATGTAAAATAGTCCAACAAATTCAGTTGTTTTAGGAAAAAAAATAAACGAAAAGACTTTCCCAACTTGAACATTTTAGTCTTAGATTATTTGTTAACAATGTCTAAAAAATATTTACTACCAGTACAACTTTCTTATTTTTTAATCACTATTGAAATCCAGAGAGTTTCAGCGAAGTTTAGTTGAAATTTTCTGGGGGCTACTTTTATTTGTCCACTACAGTTTATGTATATTCACTGCTATTACTAATAATGCAAAAAAAGTTTTCCCTTAAAAAGAAACCCGCGTATTGTTAGATCCATATGAAAAGCATACTCAATAAAAATTACCAAGAGATAACCTTTTTATGAATGTATTCTTAAGTCCCCAGAAATCCGAAAAAAACTACACATCCCCACACTTTCGCTTAGGTTAAAGATAAGTGTTTTTTGGCTTTGTACACAAGCGCTTGTGTTGTACATGCTACAATATCAGGAGACCACTTACCGTGCTATCTTCGTATCCTGATGTTAAAAGCTGAATGTCAATCTCAATATCCACATCCATATCCGTTGTTTGTCCAATGGCTGATGACATTTTTTCTATTTGCTATTTTCCTTCTCGGCGTTATATTTTTAATTTTTATTTTGGTTTTTTTTTTTCCTATCCTTTTTAAGAATTATTTTTTTAGGAGTGAAAATAACTTGATCGCATAACACAACATCCGGAGTAGATATAAGAGGCTTATCGAAACTAAAACGAACACGGGTTGGGTGCAGATGTTTTTGTTTTATGATTTTTAGGATCACAGTGTTCAAGGATAAGCGTTATATGGGATTAGTTCTGTCCCCTAATCCTGCTCTCTTTTAGATTAAATTAAATGTTAAATGATTCTTACAGTCCAGGTGAATTTTCTTTAGATCACATGTAGCATATACATTACATACATATGTATATTTACAATTTTTTTTCTAATTAATCTTAAAATATATTAAGGATGTTTTGTATTAAAATTTGGCGTCTAGCTCTAGCAGTACCACTGTCTTTACTTCCACGCACAGGTCCTTTATAGGACATTTATTAAAAGCCATAAATCAAACGACGACATTTCTCAAGTTACAATAGAAGCGTGTCGCTACGAAGTTTTTACGTTTCTCGAGGGGTGATTACGAGGATAATGCTACTTATTATATACACAAATGCACGATGATGTAGAGAAAGCCACTCTAAGAAATCCAAGAACATAAATTCATATGTCGGATACCAGGGTAAATTCACTATAACTTTTAATATCTTCAAATACCCGCAAGCAATAAGAAGTAAATCTGTGTGACACCAAGAATGAAGGCAAACTATGTATGTACATATGTAGAAAACGCGCACATGATTATAGAGTAGCTTCTAGCTCTTTACTATTATATTCCTTATCCAAGAATTATATGCAATTACTTTTCCGAACACCACTTAAAGCACAACCAAAAATGTTACATAGTAATCTATCGGTATGCGGTATGCAATATGTAACATACTTAGCAGAATAATATGAGATGGGGAATAGTACCGCATCCTGAAGCGTCCGCATGATTTGCTAACTTAAACCGAATCAGATGAAAGCTTGACGTTAACTAACTGTTCCTGTTAACTTAAGCGTCAGAGTCCACAAATGTCTATGTTTACAGCATTCGATTACATTGGGTCAGGACACGTTGGTGATATTCAACAGGATAACAGCAATGATTGCCCCTTCGGCGGAGTTGAGCTGAATATCGGCGCTTGCGCAGGAATAATTGTGCACTGAGCTTTCACCTGTTGTACGAATATTTCCTACCCTTTGGCCAGTAGTCGAAATCACGAAGAGATGCTTGCAAAGGCACGAGGAAAACAATAACATAGAAGAGTAGAACACATCTTATCTTAGATTAGGCTGCTGATTTCATACCGTAAGATGCTTGCGTCCCTTCATTTATTTTATGCTCGCTTGTACGGACATGGCGTACGGTGTGAACAAAAGTCGCCCGCAACTGGTGTTGGTAATTTGAAGAATTTCTATTCTTATCCATACCGTACGTCGACCCCCACAAGATATGTTTATTTGCTTATAGAATTTTTTACGGCATTTTTTCTTTTGTTGCTTGGCATTCGTCGTCGCCCGACGGTAAATGACGAGTCTAGATACAAACGCGCGAATATCTTTCATGAATCTCGTCGGAGTACATCAAATCCTAGTATCTATTGCGGGTATACATTTGTTGGATAGTACTCGTTTGTCTACGACACTGGTGATAGTGTGAGCAATTTATGAGTATACCATACAAAGGGGATGTTTTGTTGGCTTTGGCGGTCGTTTGGATTATATGTAAGATAGTTTGTGTAACGCAGATATTGTGGGTGAGATGTGGGGCCATTATACTCATTGGTCGAGTAGATCTTGTTTTCCTATTGTTTGTTGTAATTGAAGCTTAAGTGTCAGCTTGAGTGGCACAAGTAAAATGCTTAAATTTTTGATTGCTTCTTTGATTTCTTCCTTTTATTTGTTTTTGTGTGGCGACGCATTGTTTACTATCGCAGAGAATTGACACATGCTATTTTTTCTTTTGAGAAATATGTATATGAGCAGGTATTGGCGTTATTATTTATTTATTATTTGATGACGCTACAGTTCGGGGTGAACCAGGACCCCAACCAACAAGCCTCTCCAGCCGGCCCGATCTTTGGCCAGCCGCTTCCAGTGTGCGCCACCTTGAATGCGGTCGTCCTCTGCTGCGTTATCCCTCGGGGTTGGAGTCGAAGACTCATCGGGCCGGAGCGTTGATGTCCGTTCGCTCTACATGGCCTAGCCATCTAAGACGTTGAATCCGAAGACGTCTAACTAGGCCGATGTCGCTGTACAGCCCGTACAGTTCTTGGTTGAATCTCCTCCTCCACTCTCCGTTTAAACAAACGGGACCAAAGATTGCACGCAGCATTTTCCGCTCGAAACGCCCAAGAGCCTCTTCATCCGCTTTTGATAACGACCAAGCCTCAGCGTCGTAGAGGAGGACCGGGATGATTAATGTTTCATAGACGGATACCTTAGTTTTTCGAGAGGGGGCCCTACTACTCAATTGCCTCTTGAGCCCGAAGAAGCAGCGGTTGGCAAGAGTTATTCTGCGATTTATCTCAGCGCTGGTGTCGTTGCTGCTTATCACTATCGAGCCAAGGTAGACGAAGTCCTTGACTACTTCAAAAATATAGCTGCCGAAGGTGACGTTCTGACCAAGATGTCGGTGTTGCGCGTCTTTCTTGGATGACAGCATATATTTAGTCTTGTCCCCATTTACCCTTAGACCTACTTTAGCCGCTTCGGCTTCAATGTTTGAGAACGCCTCATTGACGTCTCGCTTTGTCCGTCCAGTAACCTCAATGTCATCTGCGTAGGCAAGCAATTGTGTGGACTTGAAGTAGATCGTACCTCTTGTATTAGCCATAGAGTCCCGCAGGATCTTTTCAAGAATAATGTTAAAGAAATCACATGACAGTGCGTCACCCTGTCTAAAACCTTTTTTAACACCAAAGGGGTCGGGACCTTAAGGGAGCAGCGAGAGTTCTCCATAGTCATCCTGCACAGTCTGATGAGTTTGGCAGGAATGTTAAAACATGACATGGTTCTGTATAGCTCGTCTCTATATACTCTGTCATACGCGGTTTTAAAGTCGTCAAAAAGATCGTGCGTGTCGACCTGGAATTCATGGGTCTTCTCCAAGATCTGCCGTAGTGTAAATATTTGGCCTATCGTAGATTTTCCTGGCCTAAAATCACACTGGCAGGAACCTATCAGATTGTCCACGAACGGTTTCAGGCACTTACACCGTACGGCAGAGAGGATCTTGTACGCGATGTTCACGAGGCTTTTCCCTCTGTAATTGGTGCAGTCATAAGGGTCTCCTTTCTTAGGACCGCGCAAACGATATTGAGATTCCTCATCGGGCATGCGTTCTTCCGACCATATCTTGCAGATGAGTTGGTGCATTTTCCTGACCAGCTCATCGCCAGCTGCTTTAAATAGTTCTTCGGGGAGTCCGTCTGCTCCAGCAGCTTTATAAGACTTAAGTTTCGATATCGCTATCTTAACATCGTCTAGGTCGGGTGGACGGGATTCTCCTTCGTTCTCGTCCATTGTGAATGGTTCGCTCTGCCTGACGGCGGCATTTTGACTATCATCGCTGTTATACAGTCTGCAGAAGTGGTCCTTCCACAATCTCAGCATCGACTGTGACTCCACTACTAGTTGTCCGTGCTCATCCCTGCAGGCTTCTGCTCTGGCTTTATAGCCTTGGCATGTTCGTTTTACTTTCTGGTAAAATGTTCGAACGGGGTTCCTGCCGTACCATCTCTCCATCTCCTCGATCTCGCGCTTCTCGTGCTCCTTCTTTTTCCTTCTCAGAAGCACATGCTCCTCCCTCCTTTTCTGTTCATAGAGCTCGCGGGCAGCCGTCGTCCGTCGATGCAATGTGGCCATGTATGCATCTTGTTTCTCTACATGGGCCTGTCTGCACTCATCATCAAACCAGGGGTTTCTCGCCGGTGGTGGCTCGAAACCGAGTACATCTGAGGCGGCCTCTCTAATGGCGTTTTGACAACGACTCCATTGCTGTTCTATGGTTTCTGCAGATTGCATCGGGACTTGAGGGAGACTTGATAGGGGAAATTCCTGGCGGTCTTTTGCGATTGCAGCTTTCCGACGTTAAGTGTTGGTGTTCTTACTCGACTCGGTTGATTCGAGAAATTCGCATCCGTACCTTGGCTGCAACAAGGTAATGATTCGAGTCGATGTTGGCTCCTCGAAAGGTTCGGACATCTAGGATGCTGGAGGAGTGTCTGCCGTCTGCGTACAAGATCCTCTCTGCCTTACTGTGTAAGTGCCTGAAGCCGTTCGGGGATAATCTGATAGGTTCCTATCAGTGTGGTTTCAGGCCAGGAAAATCCACGATAGACCAAATATTTACACTACGGCAGATATTGGAGAAGAGAGCACCGTGGCGCAGTGGGTAGTGTGTTGGCCTCCGACGCCGATGACACGGGATCGAATCCCGACACAGCCATGTCATCGAACGTGTTTTTCACGGCGTTTCTCCTCAGCGGGGTTCTGACAAAACCCCCTGTAGTAAAATTGTCATGAAAAGCTTCTCGAAATTCGCCGTTCGGAATCGGCAATAAACTGTAGGTCCCTTTCACCTATGGGAAAAATGAAATCACACACAACATGGGTGATTGAGAGAAGCTCGACTCAGGTTCTTCATGGACTGTAACGCCAACATACATACATACATACAGATCTTGGAGAAGACCCATGAATTCCAGGTCGACACGCACCATCTTTTCGTCGACTTTAAAGCCGCGTATGACAGAGTTTATAGAGACGAGCTATACAGAGCCATGTCATGTTTTAACATTCCTGCCAAACTCGTCAGACTATGCAGGATGACTATGGAGAACTCTCGCTGCTCCATTAAGGTCGGAGGTGAACTATCCGACCCCTTTGATGTTAAAAAAGGTTTTAGACAGGGTGACTTCAAGTCCACACAATTGCTTGTCTACGCAGATGACATTGATGTTATTGGACGGACAAAGCGAGACGTCAATGAGGCGATCGCAAGCATTGAAACAGAAGCGGCTAAAGTGAGTCTAAGGGTAAATGGGGACAATACCAAATATATGCTGTAATCCAAGAAAGACGCGCAACACCGACGTCTGGGTCAGGACGTCACCTTCGGCAGCTGCATTTTTGAAGTAGCCACGGACTTCGTCTACCTTGGCTCGATAGTGACAAGCAGCAACGACACCAGCGCTGAGATAAAACGCAGACTAACTCTTGCCAACCGCTGCTTCTTCGGGCTCAAGAGTCAATTGACTAGTAGAGCCCTCTGTCGAAAAACTAAGGTATCCCTCTACAAAACCTTATTAATCATCCCAGTCCTCCTCTACGTCGCTGAGGCTTGGACGTTATCAAAAGCGGATGAAGGGGCTCTTGGTCGAAAATTCTGCCCACTATCTACGGTCCCGTTTGTTCAAACGACATCGGCCTGGTACGACGTCTACGGATAAAGCGTCTAAGGTGGCTAGGCCATGTAGAGCGCATGGAAAATACAGCTCCGACCCGAGGAGTCTTCAAATCCCCCCGGTAGGAAGGCGCGGCAGAGGACGGCCGCATCAACGGTGGCGCACGCAGGTGGAAGGGGACCTTAACCAACTGGGCGTGCGGCGCTGGAAACAGCTTGCCAAAGACTGTGCCAGCTGGAGATGCTTGTTGGTTTAGGCCCAGGGTCACGACGGACTGTAGCGCCACCTAAGTACGTAAGTAAGCATGTGTAATGTATATAACTCTCCATCTATTCCAAAATATATAAGACAAGTAAATACACGGCAAACCTTATTATGAATAGAGAGAGAAAAAGTGTGCATGAACTCGTTGAGGAAATTAGGTCCAAGAACAGAATTTTCAGAGCACCTCTGAGAGCACCGCTCTATCAGTAGACAGACACTGTAAATATTTGTCCCTCCGAAGAGATTGTAATTGTTTTAATTAGAAACACTAAACATTCACCGGATAATCATTTAGTAGTGTAGTCCGTCATGTCGGACGGTGCTAAGAGCTGTTTCAAACTATCTCTGATTACTTTTTCAATAAGTATATTGTTTGCCTTTTTTGAATTACACCGATATTGTGAAGTTGCTTAATAAGAGTATTTTTAATTCCCTCAATATCAGGAAATTTTCAGTTTTTAAGGTTATGAATTCAGCTCTTAAATTCCTCATGGGCTGTACAGACAGTGACTGGGGATCACCTTAAGTTTCAAACAACGCCATTCTATCAGAAATTGTATCACTGAAAAGGTGAAAGGTGAAAGGACGAGGGAAGAGTTTCAACTTACTCATCATCAACGTCAAGAAGGGGATAACAATGTCTTTCTTCTTAATTATCTGCGCAATATATCTAAAAGTTTGCTACACCAATCAATATTTTAGAGATTTCTATTCTATAAAATATTGCGAAGTTTTTGAACTTCATCTTTAATGGTTTTATTGAGAACATTTAAACACATACATATATCATAAAGCCACAACTAAGGTACATGTTCCTTTCTTTAATACGTCGTATTATAGTACGAGGGTTAGGTAAAAAGTTCTCGGCTTGATACAAAGAAAGTGTTTCAATCAGCAAAAATGTATCTTTTATTGGTTCGTGTGATAAATTTCAACTTGTTTTCTCACGAAATTTTGCTGTAGACATATTGCTGGTTTTTTGATAATACAGATTAATGCAGTCAAAAAATTAATCGTTTTAGATGGATTTAATCCCTAAGGAAATTTACCTGAAGTTGGCATAGAATCATGAGGTCTCCTTCGATGTAAACCGTTAGAAAGTAGGCAGTTAAATTTAAATGTAGCCGTAAATTCCCCGAAGATGACTTATGTGAAAAAGGGCATATTATGATCTTGGAACATGGGTAGGTGAAGGTGAGTGAGATACCACGATATGCCTTTACGATAGCATGATTGGCTCCGCCAAGAAGGAGCAATACCTACGATCCGCTAGGTGCCACGTATGTTCACATTCGGTCAGTGTAACAAAACAGAGGAACACGAATTTATGAGGAATGGGGCTCAACACAGCTATCGCAATCAGGTGTCGGCACATTTTTATTATTTTTAATTTATATTGTAATGAAGCGCATTGGTACTGATGTGGTTCTACACGTTGAGCACCAATGCGATGCCACCCGTTGGATGGCAATATAGTAATGAGATGGAGAGAGGGTTCTCTCGGGTTTGACGTAATGTACGCCTTTGAGACAGAGCTCCTCTGTCCCCATTCTGCTTTGCTGTACTCTCCGCCGCGATGAGTGCTGTCCGAAGACCGCAGCAGACGCTGAACGGGCAGTCAAGTAAATGAACAAAATTATGTAACGCAAAAGGCGGGGGTGGAACCAAAAGAAATGATAACACTTCGGCTATTAGTGAATTCAAATGTACAAAATATATTTCTTAATAGACATTTATCTTCAAAAATCAAATTAGACCTAAACAATTAGGCGGTCTTATTTAAGAGAGTGAAGGCATGCACATTGGCTGTGGAAAACCCGACCGTCGAATGCTACACCCAAACACACTTAAATAACAAAAAAAACCTAGTGCTAGTGCTAGTGCCCAAGTGTAACACTTCTTGATTAATGCAAATGACCCGACTAATCGCCACGAAGTGCTAAACCTGAGTGACTTTGCACTGGCATAAGCTCGGCTTATATACAGTCCGGTGGTGTTTACAATTTTGAGTGCATTCCGTTACTGTTGGTATTCTTTATGTGGCAGAAGGTAGGGATGTCATCGATAGTAAGGAAATCTCAAACAAACGTGAATAGAGCATTTCCACCTTCTCCAGTTTGCAATTTCGAGACATAAGACCATTGAAGGACACTATAAATAAGAACAACTGGTCGAATATATAGATGTAGCACATTTGATAAGTGATCAGTAAATACATATGTACATGTATGCTTAGCGTTAAAGGGCTACTCCTTACAGGAGGAACCATACATAGGTTGACTAATGGGGTTATACGCGCATGTATATATTAATGGGAATTGATAGGTAACATTCAGATTATCCAAAATGTCTTCCAAGAGTTTGTTTTTATGCAGCCCCAGTTCCTATGGCAACAACTTAAACCTATTTCTATTAAGTAACGGTGAACAAAATAGTTGAGGTTCTTTTCTCCTGGTTCTCCCGGTAAACCCAAAATGACTTAGCTAATAAAAAAAGTCATTCGACTATCGTCACTCATGCTCTAGCACACGGTTGTGACTTCCTAACTCTTACAAGGTTGGCTATGCTTCCGGACGTTGTCTTAAAAAGAACGCTAAAAGTAATCCTGATCAAGAACACATATGTATATTCTTCTTCTTCTTATCGGGCGCTACAGTTCGAGGCGAACCTGAGCCTCAACCAACATGGCCGTCCAACTAGCATGATCCTTTGCTAGCTTTTCCTTTGCCGCACACCCAGTTGGCTAAGGTCTCCTTCTAACTGTGTGCGCCATCTTAAATGCGGCCGTCCTCTGTTTCTTTCTTCCCTCGGAGTAAGATTAAAAGACTCTCCGGGCTGGAGCTGTGGAGTCCATTCGCTCTACATGGCCTAGCCATCTAAGGCGTTGAATCCGTAGACGCCTGACTAAACTTATGTCGCTGTACAGCCCATAAAGCTCGTGGTTGAATCTTAATCCCTCGTCTGCCTTTTTAGCGCCAAAAATTCGGTCATACATATAATAACATACAAATCCTTATCATATTAGGATATTGAGTCGTATTCTTCTGGTCAGAATCTCTGGAATCTATCCCAAAAGGTACGTAACAATTTTTGGTTAAAAAAAAAAAGAAGCAAACTTTTACGTAAGCTTTATTCTTTCTATATTTATTCATAATGCATCTACACATCAGGAGGGGAGAGAAAGCGAGCAAACAGAGCAAAGAAATGAACGTGGCAAACGCCAGTTTCGATCTCTGTCCCTGCTCAATCCAAGTTGACACAGAGCCCTCGCGTGGCCTCCCCTGGATAGCAGCCCTGGTACGTAATGAACCAATGTGTGCAGCGACCCGACCTACTTGTTCCTGGGAAAAGGAACCTGGCCCTTCAAGTTGGGGGTTGTGCTTAGGTGTAACATCCCTATCACGTAAACAATTTATTGTTGCGAAGCAGCCACAAGCCTCGGATGCGGACGGATACAAAGCCTCTGATACGGACGGGTAAAAAGCCTCGGATACGGACGGATATGAAGCCTCGGATACAGACGGATATATGACTTGCGTGTCTGCACTTGGAATGTGAGGTCCCTTAACAGACCCGATACAGGCAATCAATTGTAGCAAACCCTTTGCGGATTCGTTATTCGAGGAAGACTCCGACAAAAAGTTTTAAGCGTTCAGGGTGTAAACCAACGCCTCATAACAATCCGCATCAAAGCTGATTTCGGAAACATTAGCTTGATATGCGCTCACGCCCCAACCGAACAAAAGGACGATCGACTCAAAGACTCAAAGAATAATTCTAAGGGGAAATATAATCTACACGACACCACGTCCAAAAATGGATATCGGCTACTCGACTTCCTCCCGGGCCATAATCTTCTTCTAGCTAGCACACGATTCCAGTATCTCAGCATTCACAAAGGAACCTGGCGATAACTTGGTCAGTCCACCATCAATCAAATTGATCACGTTGCGATCGACGCTAGACACTCCTCCAGCATCCTAAATGTACGAACCTCCGCGGAGCCAAAATCGACTCGGATCACTACCTTGGTACGAGTGAAGATATTAAGGATGCCACGGAGTCGAGCTGGACAACGAAAGTTTGACGTCGGAAAGCTACAGTGGCAGGGGACCGCTAGGAATCTGCCGATCGAGTTTCCCTTAACCTCTCGCAAACTCCGATGACACCGAAACAATTCACACAATAGTGGGAGCATTGCCAGCGCGCCATCAGAGACGCTGCCTCTGATGTGTTTGGTTTCAAACAACCGGCAACTAGAAACCCCCGGTTTGTTGAGCAATGTGGGTAAGCCTATATAGCAAAGCAGGCGCGCTAATCGTGAACATTACAAGCAGAAACTGAGAGAGGAACAGACGATTTTAAGGAAGAAAAAAAGACAGCATGAAAAGCGTGAGATCGAGGAGATGAAGAGATACTACCACAGGAATGACGCTCACACGTTTTACGAAGAGGTAAAACGAACATGCCAGGGCTATAAAGCCAGAGCCGAGGCCTGTAGGAATAAAGACGGACAACTATTAGTAGAGTCACAGTTGATGCTAAGAATATGGAAAGAACGCTTCTGTAGACTGTTTAATGGCGATGAAAAAGTTAATACCGCTGTCAGGCAGAATGATCCATTCGCAATGGACGAAGATGCAAGACGCAGCAGATGACGACTGATCCTAAAGTGGTGATTTTTGGTGTCGGTGTCTCTATCGGTGTGACGTGTGTGGCGGAACCACACACCGGTGTCGATACACATGTGTGCACACAAGTGTGAGGTCTGTGGGCCCTTTTAGGTTCATAGCAGCAGTGACTTATCTATGCCGTACGGAAGTTTCTGCATAGTCTTCTATTTCTTTTTTTACTCTTTTCCTGAGTCTAGATTAGTTTTGATAAAAAATTTAATGGACGGTTAACTATCGACTGGATTGTGTTTTCTCATATCAGCTCCTGATGTGAATTTTCAAATAATGTGTATTGATTGAAGCGTTATATGATTACAGATTAACTTCTTGTCTTGTAGGACAAGGAATGCACTGACGTTATTCTCCCTATTCGATTACTAATTAACATAGCACAGGCGATTTTCACCATGCCGACTAGGATTTAATTAAGAATATCAATGACTCTATCATCAGTTATCAGATTATACTAGTATTGCTTCCATCACGTCTCATTAAATCCCGAAATGAGATAAAGGTTAAACTCAAGGCATCCAATTGTTTATATCCATAATTCAAATGCCTGTAGGTCAAAGCAACTGATTGGAATTGATTATTTCATATTTATCTCAATACCGCGTTTGCATTCCGGGCTTGGACTTAATTTTCTCATATTACCAAATTCCAATAGGTAGTTAGGTTATCAGAACTAGGCGGCACTATACAGAACGAATGAGAGTATTTTGTTGAATAAATATGGATATTGGTCATTCAACGGAGCATTAACAACAAACGCATTCCTTTGGAATATACGCCTCAAGTATGACATGCTTGTGGTTGCACAACTGTCCGTTGCATATTTCTCGACCACTAAATGACATCAACACCCACAGTAGCCGTTGGTGCTCATTAAATACAATAAGCCATCAACCTGTTGCATGCACGCTAGACTAAAATCCACGGCTGACGTACACTCCGAGTTAGCTTCTTTTAATTCCATAAATAAAGCACGCTTTTTGCCTTTCATTTACGTAATTAGTTTAGCAGTAGTTGGTGCTTGGCATGCGTGTTTGAAATGTATCCAAACTGTATTCCTTTCAATAGTAGCATATGCACGTAACCGGATATCACCATCTATTGTGTAACGTAGCATTGCTGAGATTTTCATTAGAATCCTTGTTGGAAACCAACTGCCAGTTGGCTGTAGTAAACCGTAGTTATGGGTATATGTGTTAATTAAAATCCATAATTCCACTTGGGGTTACCGAACGCTGGTGGTACAGTTAACTAGCGCATTTTATATGAAAAGCTTTATGAGTGAATAAAGTTCACTTTCTGGAAGGATTATTGAAATACTTATAGAACTGCGAAAAGTTACATGAATTGTTTTACATCATTGCTACCATGACAGATAAAACGGTTTTAGATACTGAATTGGAATGGTTTCCACCAGGCCACAGGTCGATCGTTAAGAAGAAACTCAACGGCATTCAATGAGCAATGAGTGTGAAAGAAAGTCTGCAGAATTCTATCTTAAAATGATTTTTAATATGACACTGATTCTTCTTCTTCTTAACGGGCGCTACAGCTCGGGGTGAACCTGGGCCTCAATCAACATACCTCTCCAACTAGCACGATATTTTTCTAGCCTTTTCCGTTGCCGCACGCCCAGTTGGCTGAGGTCCCCTTCCACCTGTGTGCGTCATCTGAAGTGCGGCCGTCCTCTGCTTCTTCGCCCCTCGGGATTGGAATCAAAGACGATCCGGGCTGGAGCAGTGATGTCCATTCACTCTACATGGCCCAGCCATCTTAGGCGTTGAATCCGCAGACGCCTGACTAGACTCATGTCGCTGTACAGCCCGTAAGATTTGTGGTTGAATCTTTTCCTCCATCCCCCGTCTGCGTTTATAGGCCCGAAAATCACGCGCAAAATCTTCCACTCGAAACGACCAAGGGCCTCATCATCCGCTTTTGATAGTATCCATGCTTCTGCGCCGTACAACAGGACCGGGATGATTAGGGTCCTACATAGAGTCAACTTTGTCGTTCGGGAGAGGGCTCTATTACTCAATTGCCTCCTGAGCCCAAAGAAACAGCGATTGGCACGAGTGATTCTGCGTTTGAATTCGGAACTTATGTAGTTGTTCCAGGTCACTACGGAGCCAAGGTAGACGAAGCCCTTACTTACTTACTTATCAGGCCTGCGATCCATGGAGGATCTGAGCCTGAGCTATAGCTGCCTTCCATCCTTGACGGTCCCGGGCACGCTGCTTCCAGTTGTCAAGACCAAGATGTCTTATATCCGCGATTACTTGGTCTTTATACCGGAGGTTCGGTCTTCCTCTTCTTCTCGAACCAGGAGGCTCGGAGTCGAAGACCCTCTTAGCTGGAGCGTTGATGTCCATGCGCTCGATGTGGCCGAGCCAGTGTAGTCGACGGGTCCTTGCTTTCCGGACTACATCCACATCTTGGTACAGCTCGTAGAGTTCGCGGTTGTGTCTTCTTCTCCATTCAGCTTCCTCACAGACAGGACCAAATATCCGGCGCAGAATTTTTCTTTCGAAAGAACCCAAAATCAGCTCCGCTGTCCTGCTTATCGTCCAGCTTTTGGCTCCGTACAGCAAGACTGGCAGAATGAGCGTTTTGTAAAGCATGACTTTGGTCTTTCGAGTGAGGAGTTTTGACCCCAGTTGTTTGGACAAGCCGAAGTAGCAGCGGTTGCCAAGGGCGATTCTACGCCGGATCTCCACTGTGGTGTCATTTGTGGAATTTACGTTTGCCCCGAGGTAGACAAACTCCTTAACTACCTCGAAATTGTAGCTGTCAATTGTTATGTTTTGTCCCAGGTGGTGAGCGACGGATTGGTTTTTGCTTGACAGCATGTATTTCGTTTTGTCCTCATTGATCTTAAGGCCAATTCGTTTCGCCTGTTCTTCAATCGCCGTGAATGCTTCCACAATGCCACGGCGAGAACACGCGATGATGTCGATATCATCCGCGTATCCTAGCAGCTGGATGAACTTGTAGAAGATAGTGCCTTCCCTGTTGACGCCTGCCCGTCGCACTATCTACTCCAGCACCAGGTTGAAGAAGTCACATGACAGCGCATCTCCTTGCCGAAATCCGGTGCATGTTTCGAATGGTTCCGAGGTCCTAGAACCGAGTTGCACGGTGCATCGCGTGTTTTTTAGCGTGGCGCGACACAACTGGATCAGTTTTACCGGGATCCCGAATTCGGCCATCGCCCCAAACAGTGCTTCACGATGAATGCTGTCGTATGCGGCTTTGAAATCGATGAAAAGATGGTGTGTATCGATTTGAAACTCGTTGGTCTTTTCCAGGATTTGTCGAAGTGTGAAAATTTGGTCTATAGTTGATTTGCCGGGCCGGAAGCCGCACTGGTAGCTGCCGATTAGTGCGGTGCAAAATGGTTTTAGACGTTCACACAATACGCTGGACAGGATCTTGTATGCGACATTGAGCAGGGATATACCTCTATAGTTCTTACAAGAGGTAGGATCGCCTTTTTTGTGGATGGGGCATATAGAGCTGGTATTCCAGTCGTCGGGCATGCTCTCATCTTCCCAAATTCTGCAGATGCTCTGGTGCATGCTCCCTACCAGAACATCGCCGCCAGCCTTGAAGAGCTCTGATGGCAAGCCATCTGAGCCTGCGGCCTTGTTGTTCTTCAGCTTCTGAATAGCTGTGCCGACTTCTTCTATGCTGGGTGGGAGGACTACTTCAGCGGCTGGAGTTGGGATTTCCTCAGTCCCTACCACTCTCTCTTGGTCATGCTCGTTAAGCAGCTGCTGGAAGTGCTGCTTAAATACATCCACTATTCCCTGCGGGTCGGTGACAAGATTACCCTCGCAGTTTCGAAGAGCCAGGGTGCCCTTTTTGAAGCCTCCTGCAAGGCCTTTGGCTTTCTTGTAAAAGGCTCGTATTTTATGTCTATCCCTAGACTCCTCGATATCCTTGAGCTGGGAGGCTGCGAAGATTCTTTTCTTTTGTCGCAGTAGTTTCTTCTCCTCCCTTCTTCTGGCTCGGTACTCTTCTCGCGCTGCCCTGGTTTTCCTCTGCAGCGCCTTTTGGTACGCCTCGTCGGTTGCTGCCTTTTTCTGCTCACACTCGCCATCATACCACGGGTTTCTTGTCGGGGGTGGTAGGTATCCTAAGGTGGTTTCGGCTACTTCCTGAATGGCTGAGCGGCAATGCAGCCACATATTATTGGCATTTGTGTTCGACGTAGGCATACCGTAGAGTCTTTCGCTCAGCTGCTCCCTGTAGACTCTGGCAACCTCCGGTGTGCTCAGGCGCCCAATGTCGAACCTCCTCCTGATGGGCTGGTGCAGCTTTCTGACATTGGACAGTCGAGCTCTGAATCTTGCTGCTACGAGGAAGTGGTCAGAGTCGACATTTGCCCCTCTGAATGTTCGCACATCCAGGATGTTTGACGCGTGCCTTGCGTCAATGAGCACATGGTCGATTTGGTTGGCTGTTCGACCGTCCGGAGATCGCCAGGTTGCTATGTGGATTCGCTTACAAGGGATTCTTGTGCTACTTATCACCGCATTACGAGCTGTCGCAAAGTCAGCGAGTCGGAAGCCGTTATATGTTGTTGTATCGTGGAGGCTGTGCTTTCCGATCACTCCGCCAAGGGTGTTCTCCTTACCGATTTTGGCGTTGAAGTCCCCGGGCACGATTTTTACATCGTACTCCGGACAAGCTCCGTAGGCATTGTCCAGGAAGTCATAGAAGTCCTCCTTTATAGGGTCTTCAGCCTCGTCGGTAGGGGCGTGTGCACATATAAGGCTGATGTTATAAAATCTGCCTCTGATGCGGATCACAGCCAGGCGATCACTTATAGGTTTAAAGTCGATGACCTTCGACCTTAACCGCTTTCCCACGACGAATCCGCATCCCAGTAAGTGCAACCTTTTGTGACAGCTGTAATAAATGTCGCAATTTTTCTTCCTAATCATACCGTTTCCTATCCAGCGTATTTCCTGAACCGCAGTAATATCCGCCTTGTACTGCGTGAGGATTCCTTCTAGTTTATGAGCAGCTCCGGGAGTGTACAGGGTTCTGACATTCCAGGAGCATACTCGCAAATCGTGTTCCTTTTTCGTGCGTTGTCGTCGTCGAGTATCCGTCCGTATATCCGAGGCATCTTGCTCATTCATAACTTTGGGTTTTTTTACGTGGGCGGATTGTTAGCCCGCCGCACAACCGCCATTCTGGTCGGGGTTTTCTTCGCTGCATACGTTTGTTCACCTCCCAACGGTTGTTGAAGAGGCTATCCAGAGGGCGCCGCGAGGAGGCCGTATGTCAACTTGACCCGGGCATTTAAACAGGGATCGTTGCTGGCATCTCGCCAGGTTGAGAGCAATCAACAACTTTACCCTGTATGTCCGAGCCCATGCCCTCCAGACGAAGCCCTTAACCACCTCGAACTTATATCTGCCAATACAAACGTTCTGACCAAGACGTCGGTGGTGAGCGTTCTTTTTTGATGACAGCATATATTTAGTTTTGCCCTCGTTTACCGCTAGACCAATTTTCGCCGCCTCCATTTTAATACTCGCAAACGCCTCATTGACCTCTCGCTGTGATCTACCTATTATGTCAATATCGTCGACGTATGCAAGGAGTTGCGAGGATTTGAAATGGATTGTGCCTCTTGTATTGACCAGTGATTTTTGCGCAATCATTTCTAATGTGATGTTGAAGAAATCACACGACAGCGCATCGCCTTGCTAAATCCTTTTTTGACATTAAATCTGCCGGTAAGGTGTTCACCGATTCGGGTGGAGCAGCGAGCATTCTCCAAAGTCATCCTGCACAGTCTGATCAGTTTAGCAGGTAAACATAGCGTTGTATAGCTCGTCTCTAATTAGGCTGTCGCATGCGGCTTTGAAGTCGACAAATAGGTGGTGAGTGTCGACTTGGAATTCATTGGTTTTTTCCTGGATCTGCCGTAGTGCGAAGATTTGGTCGATGGTGGACTTCCCCGGCCTGAATCTGCACTGATAAGGACCTATCAGCTTATTTACAAAAGGCTTCAGGCGTTCACACAAAACGGCAGAGAAGATTTTGTAGGCGATGTTAAGGAGACTTATGCCTCTATAGTTGGCGCAATCAGAGGGGTCTTCTTTCTTGTGGATCGGGCATACGATGCTGAGACTCCATTACTTAAGCATGCTTTCCTCTGACCATATCTTAAAGATGAGCTGGTGCATGCTCCTAATCAGGTCATCCCCAGCTGCCTTGAAGAGCTCAGCAGACAGTCTGTCGGCGCCAGCAGCTTTATTCGACTTGAGCTTCGAAATGGCAATCTTAACTTCGTCGATGCCAGGGGGATGGAATTCTCTGCGGTCTTCGTCGATTAGAAACGGATCATTCTGTCTGACAGAGGTATATTGACTAACATCGCCGTTATATAGTCTGCAGAAGTGGTTTTTCCATTTTTTCAGGCTGATGTTAAAAAATGTAGCCTTGATACGGTTTGTTATGAGGCGTTCGCTCACATTCCGAAAGTTAGGACCTTTTTCCTTAGTCCACCTCGAACAACAATTCCGCATCCGAACACCCGTTGTCCGCTCTCCCTATAGCAGTCGCCGTAGTAAATATCACAGTTTTTCATCCGCATTTCCTGGATGGCGGTTATGTCCGCTTTATAGCGGTCTAGGGCGTCCGCGAGTTGTTCGGCTGCACGTTGCCTGTTTAGGGACCTAACATTCCACGTATAGAGCCGAAGATCATTCTCCTTTTTTCGTTTTTTGCAAGGTTCGTCAACATTAATCTGGTCCGTTATATCCGAGGCTTGTTGTTGTTTCCTGTTTTTTGGCGCAGGAGGCTCGCCATTCGGCCTTCTCCGTCTGCAATTTCTATAAGAAATCTCCAGATGGTACCATGAGGAGATGGGGATGGGACTAATTAACAGTGCCGCAAGATGTTCGACTGCGGTGGCTCTTCTCGCTTTTTAGCAGGCCAGCATCCGTCGGATAGATGCCACCCCTGCGGGGCTTTTGTTAGTCCTTCGCCATCCTGTGACACTAACTGGCAGCGAAAAAAGCTCAAAAAAAAAATAATTTCTCCAAATATACCGACGTATGTATATACAATGGATCCTTGAACCACACGACCAGGTAAACCAAAATGTTTGTATACATGAATTACATATCCTTTTCCCTAACTGATTGATCGTAAGATATTACCATCCTATCCTCGTGCCACAGTAACCGAAGCGCATGTGAAATTAGAGCTTCCGAGAGTTTTAAAGTCAGAAAACGTGTGCCCATATGGACAAGTACAATCAGTTTTTCGAATGTGTTTCATTTTTCTATTCACTTTCACCAGTAATCGATTCTGTGTGGCAGGATACTCTCGGGAGATTGACAAATGTGTGTACATATATCATGGGTACCTTGGTCAGTTGCCCAACAATTTACGTTCGACTTCGTTAGGAGATAATGGAATGAAATATAAATGTAGCATTTGTGCTTTGGGGGAATTTCCCAAATATTCCAGCTCGGTAATTTGTATTTTTTCCTTTTCTCTTAAGATCAATTTTCATTTAGATAAAGTAGCTTAAAAAAAAAACTAAGCGGACAAGGTAGCTCCATTAATTTTCATTAAATCGAGCTTCTGGCTTAATTTATTACGTGCTGAGGTATAATTTACCAGTCCTATGAAATGATTGTTCCTGAAAATACTAAGGCCCAGTTGTTTACAATAAATCCTAATTCCCAGAACAAATTATGAACATAAGTGAGAAAGTTTTAATTACAGAGGGTTGCAATTGAATTAACAAAAAAAGTGCTTTTTTTCTCGAAAAGCACTGGATATTTTTAGGGTTCCATACTCACAGGTAAAACGGAACCCTATTACTAAGACTTCGCTGTCCGTCCGTCTGTCACCAGGCTGTAACTCATGAACTGTGATAGTTAGACAGTTGAAATTTTCACAGATGATGTATTTCTGTTGCCGCTACCACGACAAATACTAAATATAAAATAAAATGAATATTTAAGGGGGCGCCCATACAACAGACATGATTTTCATCCAAAAAATCCCCTTGGTCACATACTGAACTAAGGTTAGTGGACAATATGTTTGTGTCTTTGATGAGTTAATCCTTGCTGCAAACCTTTTCCCCATATTTAATGTTATTCACCTTTTCACATCGTTGCTGTCAAGTAAGATAATTGATTTGAATTCAATGGACACTTTGATGATCAACTTTATCTCATCATGAAGATTTTTGATTATCGAAGTAATATGCCGATAACCTGCCTGCAACCAAGATCTGTCATCATACAAAAAATGTGATTTAATGTAATGACTGATGAGGTAACATACATAGTCTCTTTCATATTTATATATACAGATGGCACGGAACCCTTCGTGCGCGAGTCCGACTCGCACTTGGCCGGTTTTTTATTCAATTTACCTTTAAAATCTCAGCGAAAAAATCCCTTTGAAATGTATTTAATTTGATTCAGTTCTTTATTTTTAATTAACAAATGTGCTAGCGCACAATTTATATCAAATATTTATGTGAAATTATAGAGATGTGGTATGATTACATATTTTTTTCAATTGAATAAATTACGAGGGAAAGAAAAAGAACAAAAAAAAGCTCAAGGGAAATAAATGACAAAAACCATCAAATTAAAAAAAAAAATAATGAAGATAAAAAGATAAATAAATAAATATATAAATATACTTGCTTACTTACTTACATAGGTGGCGCTACAGACCGTGGGCCTCAACCAACAAGCGTCTCCAGCTGGCACGGTCTTTGGCCAGCTGTTTCCAGCGCCGCACGCCCAGTTGCGGCCCTTCTCCTTCAACCTGCGTGCGCCTTCCTTGATGCGCCGTCCTCTGCCGCGCGTTCCGGGGTGGATTCGAAGACTCTTTGGGTCGGAGCTGTATTTTTCATGCACTCTACATGGCCTAGCCACCTTAGACGCTGGCCTAGCCACCCTAGACGCTGTACCAGGCCGATGTGGCTGTACAACCCGTACAGTTCTTCGTTATATCTTCTCCTCCATATACCGTTTAAACAAACGGGTCCGTAGATAGTGCGCAGAATTTTCCTCTCGAAACGACCAGGGGCATCTTCATCCGCTTTTGATAAGGACCACGCCTCTGCGCCGTAAAGGAGGTCTGGGATGATCAAGGTCTTATATAGTGACACCTTGGTTTCCCGAGAGAGGGCTCTACTTTTCAATAGCCTCTTGAGCCGAAAGAAACAGCGGTTGGGCAGACTGATTCTGCGTTTTATCCCACCGCTGGAGTTGTTGCCGCCGGTCATCAGTGAGCCAAAGTAGACGAACTCCTTGACCACTTCAAAGTTATATCCGACCATGGTGACTTTCTAGCCAATACGTCGGTGTTGCCCGTCTCTTTTAGATGAAAGCAGATATTTGGTTTCACCCTCATCAACCTTGAGACCCATTTTAGCCGCTTCTATCTCAGTGCTTACAAAGGCCTCATTGACGTCTCGCTGTGTCCGTCCAATCACGTCAATGTCGTCGGCGTACGCAAGCAATTGCGTAGACTTGAAATAAATCGTACCTCTTGTGTTGGCCAGTAACTCTTGCACGAGCTTTTCAAGCACGATGTTAAAAAAGTTGCATGACAGCTCGTCACCTTGCCTAAATCCTTTTTTAATATCACAGGTCTCGGTTTGCTCATTACTGACCTTAAAAGAGCCGCGAGTTTGGCAGGGATGTTAAAAATAGACATGGCCTTGTATAGCTCATCTCTATCCACGCTGTCATATCTTCTTCTTCTTTGGCGGCGTTACAGCCCAAGAAGAACCAGAGCCAAGCTTCCCTTCAATCACCCATATTGTGTGTGGATTATTTTTCACACAGGTGAAAGGGACCTACGGTTTAATGCCGGTTCCGAACGGCGTGCGTCAAGAAGCTTTTTCAAGGCAAGTATATTACGGAGAGTTTTGCCAGTACCCCGCCGAGGAGGGACGCCGCGAAATAAACATTCGATGGCGTTGGTGTTATCGGAATCCGAACTCGCTCATCGTGCGTCAGAGTCCAACACACTAACTACTGCGGCACGGCGCCCTCACGCTGTCATATGCAGCCTTGAAATCGACGAAGAGGTGGTGAGTGTCGATTTGGTATTCGTGGGTCTTCTCCAAGATCTGCCGTAGCGTAAATATTTGGTCTATTGTGGAATTACCTGGCCTTAAACCACACTGGTAAGAGCCGATCAGGTTATCCACAAACGGATTCAGGCGTTCACTCAAAAAATCGGTAAGGAGAACACCCTTGGCGGAGTGATTGCAAAGCACAGCCTCCACGATGCAAAAACAGATAACGGCTTCCGACTCACGTACTTTGCGACAGCTCGTAATGCGGTGATAAGTAGCACAAGAATCCCTCGTAAGCGAATCCACATAGCAACCTGGCGATCTCCGGACGGTCGAACAGCCAACCAGATCGACCATGTGCTCATTGACGCAAGGCACTCGTCAAACATCCTGGATGTGCGAACATTCAGAGGGGCAAATGTCGACTCTGACCACTTCCTCGTAGCAGCAATATTCAGAGCTCGACTTTCCAATGTCATAAAGCTGCACCAGCCCACCAAGAGGAGGTTCGCAGTGGGGCGCCTGAGCACACCGGAGGTTACCAGAGTCTACAGGGAGCAGCTGAGCGAAAGACTCTACGGTATGCCTACGTCGAACACAAATGCCAATAATATATGGCTGCATTGCCGCTCAGCCATTCAGGAAGTAGCCGAAATCACTTTAGGGTACCTACCACCCCCGACAAGAAACCCGTGGTATGATGACGAGTGTGAACAGAAAAATGCGGAAGCCGACGAGGCGGACCAAAAGGCGCTGCAAAGGAATACCAAGGCAGCGCAGGAAGAGTACCGAGCCAGAAGAAGGGAGGAGAAAAAACAACTACTGCGACAAAAGAAAAGGATCTTCGCTGCCTCCCAGCTCAAGGATATCGAGGAGTCTGAGGATAAGCATAAAACTCAAGGCCTTGCAGGTGGCTTCAAAAAGGGCTCCCAAGCTCTTAGAAACTGCGAGGGTAATCTCGTCACTGACCCGCAGGGAATAGTGGATTTACTTATGCAGCATTTTCAACAGCTGCTTAACGAGCATGACCAAGAGAGAGTGGTAGGGACCGAGGAAATCCCAACTCCAGCCGCTGAAGTAGTCCTCCCACCCAGCATCGAAGTAGTCGGCACAGCTATTCAGAAGCTGAAGAACAACAAGGCCGCAGGCTCAGATGGCTTGCCATCAGAGCTCTTCAAGGCTGGCGGCGATGTTCTGGTAGGGAGCATGCACCAGATCATCTGCAGAATTTGGGAAGATGAAAGCATGCCCGACGACTGGAATACCAGCTCTATATGCCCCATCCACAAAAAAGGCGATACTAGCTCTTGCAAGAACTATAGAGGTATATCCCTGCTCAATGTCGCATACAAGATCCTGTCCAGCGTATTGTGTGAACGTCTTAAACCATTTTGCACCGCACTAATCGGCTTCCGGCTCGGCAAATCAACTATAGACCAACTTTTCACACTTCGACAAATCCTGGAAAAGACCAACGAGTTTCGAATCGATACACACCATCTTTTCATCGATTTCAAAGCCGCATACGACAGCATTCATCGTGAAGAACTGTTTGGGGCGATGGCCGAATTCGGGATCCCGGTAAAACTGATCCAGTTGTGTCGCGCCACGCTAAAAAACACGCGATGCACCGTGCAACTCGGTTCTAGGACCTTGGAACCATTCAAAACATGCACCGGATTTCGGCAAGGAGATGCGCTGTCATGTGACTTCTTCAACCTGGTGCTGGAACAGATAGTGCGACGGGCAGGCGTCAACAGGGAAGGCACTATCTTTTACAAGTCCATCCAGCTGCTAGGATACGCGGATGATATCGACATCATCGCGTGTTCTCGCCGTTGCATTGTGGAAGCATTCACGGCGATTGAAGAACAGGCGAAACGACTTGGTCTTAAGGTTAATGAGGACAAAACGAAGTACATGCTGTCAAGCAAAAACCAATCCGTCGCTCACCACCTGGGACAAAATATCACAATTGACAGCCACATTTTCGAGGTAGTTAAGGAGGAGTCTACCTCGGGGCAAACGTAAATTCCACAAATGATACAACAGTGGAGATCCGGCATTGAATCGCCGTTGGCAACCGCTGCTACTTCGGCCTGTCCAAACAAACGGGGTCAAAACTTTTCACACGAAAGACCAAAGTCATGCTGTACGGAGCCGAAAGCTGGACAATAAGCAGGACGGCGGAGCAGATTTTGTCCTGTCTGTGAGGAGGGGTAATGGAGAAGAAGACACAACCGCGACTTCTACGAGCTATACAAAGATGTGGATGTAGTCCGGAAGGTAAAGATCCGTCGACTACACTGGCTCGGCCACACCGAGCGCATGGTCACCAATGCTCCAGCTAAGAGGGTCTTCGACTCCGAGCCTCCTGGTCCGAGAAGAAGAGGAAGACCAAACCTCCGGTATAAAGACCAAGTAATCGCGGATGTAAGACATCTTTGTCTTGATAACTGAAAGCAGCGTGCCCGGGACCGTCAAGAATGGAAGGCAACTATAGCTCAGGCTCAGATCCTCCATGGATCGCTGGCCTGATAAATAAGTAAGTAAGAACCATGCTTGCAGTAGACACATCTACACCGTAATTTATATTTACTGTACCAGTATCCCGATATCGGTTCATGGTTCGGTGGACGAAGATGCGATCCAAGTGTAGATGCCGCAGCACACGAACTATCGCCACTCGAATGGCAAACAAACGCTGAAAACATTTGGCATTTGAATTGATGGTCCAAAAATATTACTATCGGTCTGAATTTGGTTATGCTTGATATCAAATCTATTTACGACAGCTAAATTGTTAGCTCTTTTACCATAGGGCTGTGTTAAGATGCATGACAGTATGCTCACCAAACCAGTGTACATAGATTTTTTCTACAAGAAGTCAGACCTTAATTAAATTATTATTTAAGAGATAACTTTAAGTGGAACAACTGAAATATTTAAGTCGTGCTGATTATACATATATATAAAAAACTTGATAGCTTACATTACACATCCAACGGTTGTTCCCTTCCCTTAAATGGGAAGCCTTCGATAAACAAGACTTCATACGGCACTAAATGCTAACTAAATAATGAGCTTGCCTGGAAATCCATAAGCACATAAACCTTATGGCTCCTCACTTAACCTTGTTAAGGCAACCCCATTTTAAAACTCTCAACAAAATCCAATAAATTTCACATCTTTATTGCCATTATCAAAACTCTTAAAGTTTGTATATGCGGCACCTCAAAATATTAAATCGTGCCATTCACCCGCCCACAGTTTTAAGTTATTGTAATGGCCTACCATAAGCTTACGATGTTGCCTTTCAGATGATATGAGAATTATTTTTCTTTCAATTCTTAAGTTATTGCCAGGGTAGATGCCCCCGATGCAGGCGTGCTTTAATCTGTTTTCGCATTAGCGGTTGTGGATGCGTACATACAGATTACCCCGACCGCGTGGGCTAAATTTAAATTACAGTATGCTTATCTTCAACGACGACGATGATACATCGGAATGGTGTATGTAAGAGTTTTCGAAGGCTCAATAAAACATATAACATTCAGGACTAAGGGACCTGTCGTTAAATGTCACGTGCTCCACCTGAACTCCAGGCAATATTCAGCAGCCATTCAAATTATGTTCGTCTCCCATCGTCTACATCCACCATCAATAAGAAGCAATAGCTATTCCTTGCAGACGTTGTGTCCTTTTCAAAATTTATTAGAGTTTACTCGTTCCCCGATGATTTGTGTCCGAAAGATGTATGTAAATCAGGAGCGGAGCAGCAATAAAATCAACGTTTGTATTGTGCTCCTTGTTCAATTCAATTGGTTTGTGTTTAGTCTTTGTCTTGCTCACTTTAACCTCTAGCAGTATCTCAGGTTAGATTTTGATTTGTATTTTATTTTTCTCTAATTCATTTCGGTGATTTATGCCTGCATATAAATCCACGAATTCGAATCAAACTTAATTTGACACAGAATAGGCCGAATTTTCACCATCGTACTGGTGTTGTTCCAATGGGTCATTGATCTGATGACTTTTCAGGAGTTGCTGATATGGACCACGTGGGGTGGCCGTGGTGCAGTGGTTAACATCATCGACCGCCGATGGGAAGGTCTATAGTTCAAATTCGCTTCATAGCCAAGTAAAAGTAATTCCTAAACGGATGATAAAAAGTATGCAACGCAGCTGTGAATGGAAAGTGACCAGACGTACTGCCTAACACTCACAGTATATGGTCAACCGAAATTCATCCTCTGCGTATGCAACACTAAAAGTGTTTGAACGAATTACTACGGACTATAACCAACGCGGAATTTGGTCGTCTGTCGTCCTATCTAGGCCTAGGACAACCACCCCTGATAGTAGTGAACGAACATCAATGACCCCAACCACTGCACTCCGTTCAGGTTGTGTGTGTCAACACATCATAAGAGAATATGAAAAACTCTTGAACGAGTCTCTAAAAAAAAAAAAAAAAAAAAAAAACGTCCATATCATTTTAACATTACTTATTACCATACTAAATGATATCAATTACAACCCATGGGCAGCAAAGTGTATGAGCACGTACAAGATCTACTAAAAAAAGCAGGTACTAGTTAGGCAAATTAAAGTGGCGGTTTTAGGTCTTTTCAGGCAGCATTTCATAGCATGATTCGACCAGTTTCACTGTAAAGATTGTGGATTAGTAAGCTGTCGATCCCATAAAGTAGCATAATTTCTCCCCGGAACTTCTCTTCTCTTAGCCAAATAATCGATGGACATCATGCCTTGCATATGAAAAAAAAAAAAACCGGCCAAGTGCGAGTCGGACTTGCACCCTCGCGCACGAAGGGTTCCGTACCTTGTGTAGATATAAATACCGGCCAAGTGCGAGTCGGACTCGCGCACTAAGGGTTCCGTACCATCTGTATATATAAATATGAAAGAGACTATGTACGTTACCTCATCAAATGGCAGATCTTGGTTGCAGGCAGGATTTTTTGGATGAAACTCATGTCTGTTGTATGGGAGCCCCCCTTAAATATTCATTTTGTTCTGTTTTAGAAATACATCATCTGTGAAAATTTCAACTGTCTAGCTATCACAGTTCATGAGATACAGCCTGGTGACAGACGGACGGACGGACGGACAGCGAAGTCTTGGTAATAGGGTTCCGTCTTACCTTTGGGTACGGAACCCTAAAAATGAAAGAGACGTTGTATGTTCCCTCATCAGTCATCACATTAAAACGTCAGTCATCGTGCGCCAGAGTCCAACACACTAACCACTGCGCCACGACGCCCTCCATATAGCTAACACAGTAAGATAATAATCTTATAATTTAGTGGAAGATTATGAATATAATGTTCTTAGTTGTATCTATGTATTTTGGCGTTACAGTCCATGAAGGACCTGAGCCGAGCTTCTCTCAATCACCCATGTTGTGTGTGATTTAATTTTCCCTTAGGTGAAACGGACCTACAGTTTATTGCCGGTTCCGAACGGCGAATTTCGAGAAGCTTTTCATGAGAATTTTACTACAGGGGGTTTTGTCAGAACCCCGCTGAGGAGAAACACCGTGAAAACACGTTCGATGACATGGCTGTGTCGGGAATGTTCTTAGTTACTTACTTACTTACTTATCAGGCGAGCGATACATGGAGGATCTGAGCCTGAGCTATAGCTGCCTTCCATCCTTGACGGTCCCGGACACGCTGCTTCCAGTTGTCAAGACCAAGATGTCTTACATCCGCAATTACTTGGAGTTTATACCGGAGGTTCGGTCTTCCTCTTCTTCTCGAACCAAGAGGCTCGGAGTCGAAAACCCTCTTAGCTGGAGCGATGATGTCCATGCGCTCGATGTGACCGAGTTTAGGCGACGGATCCTTGCCTTCCGAACTACATCCACATCTTAGTACAGCTCGTAAAGTTCACGGTCGTGTCTTCTTCTCCATTCACCTTCCTCACAGACAGGACCAAATATCCGACGCAGAATTTTTCTTGCGAAATAACCCAAAATCAGCTCCGCTATCGTCCAGCTTTCGGCTCCGTACAGCAAGACTGGCAGTATGAGCGTTTTGTAAAGCATGACTTTGGTCTTTCGAGTGAGGAGTCTTGACCCCAGTTGTTTGGACAAGCCGAAGTAGCAGCGGTTGCCAAGGGCGATTCTATGCCGGATCTCCACTGTGGTGTCATTTGTGGAATCTACGTTTGCCGCGAGGTAGACAAACTCCTTAACTACCTCGAAATTGTGGCTGTCAATTGTGATATTTTGTCCCAGGTGGTGAGCGACGGATTGGTTTTTGCTTGACAGCATGTATTTCGTTTTGTCCTCATTGATCTTAAGACCAACTCGTTTCGCCTGTTCTTCAATTGCCGTGAATGCTTCCACAATGCCACGGCGAGAACACGCGATGATGTCGATATCATCCGAGTATCCTAGCAGCTGAATGGACTTGTAGAAGATAGTGCCTTCCCTATTGACGCCTGCCCGTCGCACTATCTGCTCCAGCACCAGGTTGAAGAAGTCACAGGACAGCGCATCTCCTTGCCGAAATCCGGTGCATGTTTTGAATGGTTCCGAGGTCCTAGAACCGAGTTGCGCGCTGCATCGCGTGTTTTTTTAGCGTGGCGCGACACAACTGGATCAGTTTTACCGGGATCCCGAATTCGGCCATCGCATCATACAGTTCTTCACGATGAATGCTGTCGTATGCGGCTTTGAAATCGATGATAAGATGGTGTGTATCGATTCGAAACTCGTTGGTCTTTTCCAGGATTTGTCGAAGTGTGAAAATTTGGTCTATAGTTGATTTGCCGGGCCGGAAGCCGCACTGGTAGCTGCCGATTAGTGCGGTGCAAAATGGTTTTAGACGTTCACACAATACGCTGGACAGGATCTTGTATGCGACATTGAGCAGGGATATACCTCTATAGTTCTTGCAAGAGGTAGGATCGCCTTTTTTGTGGGTGGGGCATATAGAGCTGGTATTCCAGTCGTCGGGCATGCTCTCATCTTCCCAAATTCTGCAGATGATCTGGTGCATGCTCCCTACCAGAACATCGCCGCCAGCCTTGAAGAGCTCTGATGGCAAGCCATCTGAGCCTGCGGCCTTGTTGTTCTTCAGCTTCTGAATAGCTGTGCCGACTTCTTCTATGCTGGGTGGGGGGACTACTTCAGCGGTTGGAGTTGGGATTTCCTCGGTCCCTACCACTCTCTCTTGGTCATGCTCGTTAAGCAGCTGCTGGAAATGCTGCTTAAATACATCCACTATTCCCTATTGGCTTTCTTGTAAAAGGCTCGTGTTTTATGTTTATCCCTAGACTCTTCGATATCCTTGAGCTGGGAGGCAGCGAAGACCCTTTTCTTATGTCGCAGTAGTTGGTTTTTCTCCTCCCTTCTTCTGGCTCGGTACTCTTCTTGCGCTGCCCTGGTTTTCCTCTGCAGCGCCTTTTGGTACGCCTCGTCGGTTGCTGCCTTTTTCTGCTCACACTCGCCATCATACCACGGGTTTCTTGTCAGGGGTGGTAGGTATCCTAAGGTGGTTTCGGCTACTTCCTGAATGGCTGAGCGGCAATGCAGCCACATATTATTGGCATTTGTGTTCGACGTAGCCATCCCGTAGAGTCTTTCGCTCAGCTGCTCCCGGTAGACTCTGGCAACCTCCGGTGTGCTCAGGCGCCCAATGTCAAACCTCCTCCTGATGGGCTGGTACAGATTTCTGACATTGGACAGTCGAGCTCTGAATCTTGCTGCTACGCGGAAGTGGTCAGAGTCGACAATTGCCCCTCTGAATGTTCGTACTTCCAGTATGTATGACGAGTGCCTTGCGTCAGTGAGCACATGGTCGATTTGGTTGGCGGTTCGACCGTCGGGAAATCGCCAGGTTGCTGTGTGGATTCGCTTTCGAGGGAATCTTGTGCTACTTATCACCGCATTACGAGCTGTCGCAAAGTCCGTGAGTCGAAAGCCGTTACCTGTTGTTGTATCGTGGAGGCTATGCTTTCCAATCACTCCGCCAAGGGTGTTCTCCTTACCGATTTTGGCGTTGAAGTCCCCGAGCACGATTTGTACATCGTACTCCGGACAAGCTCCGTAGGCATTGTCCAGGAGGTCATAGAAGTCCTCCTTGATAGGGTCTTCAGCCTCGTCGGTAGGGGCGTGTGCACATATAAGCCTGATGTTATAAAATCTGCCTCTGATGCGGATCACAGCCAGGCGATCACTTATAGGTTTAAGGTCGACCTTCGACCTCAACTATGCTGCCAACATCTCCGTAAAAGTAAAACTAAGAATCCCAATAACAAAAGATGTTAAATCATTCACATTACAACGAAACTGCTCGTGCAAACACAGCTCTTAACTATCGAAAGTTCGACACTCAATTTCAGAGACTGCCTCTCACCACCCATTCACCCGCCAGTAGAAATCCCTTTATCTTTCACCATCCGACAACACAATAGAGTGAGAGCTAAAGTACTGAGACTAATAATTTCCTTGTCATCGAAACAAAAGCGGAAACTTATCGAATCTATTGATTTCCTGTCGTAAAGCTTTCCTTCAAAACGGTATGAATCCCCTAGCCGCCATAAATTCGCCCCACACGTGAGCTTATTTAAAAACATTTGCTTTTATGTCACTTTTATTGAGCAGGATGAGCAGGATATCCATTGTTGTGTTGTTCGTATGCTTAACCTCTGGCGGTTGTACCTGGTCCCTACCCATATTGTCAATGAAGGCAAAAGGTTAGCTTCATAGCTAAATACAATTTTAGATTTACTCTTTCATTCACCTCTTTTCGCAACTGTTTTTTGGTTTTGTCTTTTTTGTTGTTGTTTTTGGTTTACTGTTTTGGATCCTCAAAATACGTCAATTCGACAATGGTTGAATGTTTTTTTAAGGGGTACATCCTTTGAAGCTATTTTGGGAGAGCCATACAAGCAAGACGAGGTAGGGAAGAAGGAAACACTCTCACAGCAGGTATTGAACTGAGTTCATCTGTGGAAAATTTAAAATCCATAAATTTCATATATGTACGCTCCAGGGGACATCGTATACTCGTACTGTCAGCAAGAGTGAATTCCACTTTATTGGCAATAAAAAGGGAAATGATGGATATTGCAAAGGGATTAACCAATGGGTGTAGGCATTAGGTTTCATTGCTTCGAGGCCTTACCAAAAGTATGTGATATGTTTGACTCGTAATGTACATCGACTCGTATTTCCAAATCCAAGTGCACATACTCGTATGACAATAAGAAAGTAGAGCTTTATTAGCCACTTCGTACGATTGATGAATCGATACTTAGAATATTTTATTCTTTTTCGGGTATAAAGTGAATCTATGATGCCATTCGAATCTGTCGAAGTCGTTTCCGTCATGGTACCGTCAGAGAAATGTCAATAAAACTTTCGTCACTGAATTTTTTTTACTACCATTACTGAAAGTTTGTCGGTAATAGATCGATAACAAATTGATTTGTCGTACTCTCGAGAATCCATGTTTGCAAATGCTAAATTTATGTTTCAATTTTCCTTCGTGATTACATTGTATTATTGAATGAATATGGCATTGTAGTCGGACATCTTGGTATGCATTATGGATCCAAGGAGAAGTCATACTCCAAGATGCAATGTGGCGACAATATAAAATTTTCTTTTCATGGGCTACACGGTATTTATGTTCCGTTGTACTGAGGAAACCCAGCCTGACTGTGCAACGACACAGAAGAAAACACTCATTTACTCGTGTACTTGAAGGCTGACAGTCTTATAAATATATCTTTATGACTTTTATACCTAACTGCAATTGAATTGTAGAAAATGTTATTATGCACCGGCAGGTAGAGATGCGTCCGGAAAGTATGGAAAATATGCTGTACATGGTTATGTCGGAAAACTTATCCCTATGCTATTTGAGGATAATGTATGGTATTGTATCTCAACTAAGATAGAACTAATTTTAAAAACAACTTGTACACAAAGGGATGAAATGGGAAGAGGCGAAAGTTTTGCCCCCTGACTCCCTTAAAAGAAAAATGGAATTTGTAGAGTACGACAGAACGATAGTTGAGTTTTCTGAGAGCAGAAGAAATTAAATGTTAAGTTTTTAAGTTTTAAGCGCTATGGAATTAAGCCAGGATTTTTATGAGAGGAACAAAATGATCGTACAACCTCGGGCTTAATTTTCAATACTCGTAGAAAAACTGGCTTATTTGCAGAACTTTTTTTTACGAGTGCAGGGGAAAAGACACCATGAGAATCGTAAGCGCGTACTCATAGCAGTGTGAGATTTCTATTCACTAAAAACACCTCCCTTCGACACGAGTTTATACTGTAACTAATTCATTCCACTTGTCCGGCAACAACGAAAGAAAAGGACGATCGACTCCAAGAAAAATTCTACGATCTCCTAGACAGAACATATGCTCAATGCCCCAGCTACGGCACAAAAATAGTTCTAGGAGATTTTAATGCAATACTGGCAAAAAGGACATATTTGAGTCGATCATAGGAAAGCATAAGCTCCATAACACAACATCCGACAACCGACTTAGGCTAATCGATTTCCTAGCGGGGCGTAACCTCCTTGTAGAAAGCACGCGATTCCCCCATCTCAACATCCACAAGGGTATCTGGCGGTCTTTTGATCAATCGACCACCAACCAGATTGATCACATTGCAATCGGTGCCAGACACTCCTCCTGTATTCTCGACGTACGAACCTTCCTAGGGGCCAACATAGACTCGGACCACTACCTTGTTGTAGCCAAGGTACGCATGAGGATATCAAGAATGCTCAAACGTAAGTTTGACGTCGGAAAGCTAAAATCGCAAGAGATTGACAGAATCTTTGCCGATCGTGTCTCCTCCAAGCTCTCTCGAAATCCGCCCACAGCAGCACAAACAATAGAGCAGGAATGGGCGGATTGCTAGAGCGCCGTCAGAAACGCTGCCTCAGAGGTGCTGGATTTCAAACCGCCACCACCTAGAAACCCTAGTTCGATGAACAATGCGAACAAGCCCATGAGGCGAAACAAGAGGCGTATAGAGCCATGCTGCAACGGCTGACGAGAGCTGCTCGCGAAATCTATGCATGAGCAGAAGAGAAGAGAGGAACACACGCTTTTCAGAAAAAAGAAAAGAGAGCACGGAAAGCTTGAGATCGAGGGGATGGAGAGATGCATTCGCAGGAATTACGCCCGTAAGTTTTACAATAAGTTAAAACGAACATACCATGGCAACAAAGCCAGAGCTGCGGCCTGCAGTAGAGTCGCAGTCGATGCTGAGGACTTGGAAAGACCACTTTTGCAGACTATATAACGGCGATGATAGACAAGATACCGCTGTCAGGCAGAACGAGCCATTCGTAACGGACGACTATGTAGGAGAATTTCATCCACCCGACCAAGACGAAATCAAAACAGCGATATCAACACGGCTGTTGATATCGCCAACAGCAGACGGCCTGTCTGCTGAGCTTCTTAAGGCGGCTGGAGATGAGCTGGTAAAGTGCATGCACCACCTCATTTGCAAGGTATGGTCCGAAAAAAGCATGCCCGACGAATGGAATCTCAGCATCGTTTGCCCGGTTCATAAGGAAGGAGACCTCTATAACCGCGCAAACTATATAGGGGAATAAGTCTCCTTAACACCGCATATAAGATCTTCTCTGCGGTATTGTGTGAACGCCTGAAACCGTTTGTGGGTAACCTGATCGGCTCTTATCAGTGTAGTTTCAGGCCAGGTAAATCCACAATAGACTAAATATTTACGCTACGGCAGATCTTGGGGAAGACTCACTCACTCACCACCTCTTCGTCGATTTCAAGGCTGCATATGAGAGCGTGGCGAGGGCGCAGTGGTTAGTGTGTTGGACTCTGGCGCACGATGAGCGAGTTCGAATCCCGATAACACCAACGCCATCGAATGTTTATTTCGCGGCTTCCCTCCTCGGCGGGGTACTGGCAAAACCCCCGTAGTATAACTTGCCTGGAAAAGCTTCTCGACTCACGCCGTTCGGAATCGGCATTGAACTGTAGGTCCCTTTCACCTGTGTGAAAAATAAATCACACACAACATGGGTGATTGAGAGAAGCTTGGCTCTGGTCGTTCATGGGCTGTAACACCACCAAAGAAGAAGAAGATATGACAGCGTGTATAGGGATGAGCTATACAAAGCCATGTCTAGTTTTAACATCCCTGCCAAACTCGTCCGACTGTGCAGGATGACAGTGGATAATTCTCGCTGCTCCATTAAGGTCTGTAATGAGCAAACCGATGTTGGAAAAGGATTATACAGTCTGCGGAAGTGGTCTTTCCAAATCTTCAGCATCGACTACGACTCTACTACCAGCTCTCCATTTTCATCCCTGCAGGCCGTCGCTCTGGCTTTGTAGCCATGCATGTTCGTTTTACCTTATTGTAAAACTTACGGGCGTCATTCCTGCGGAAGCATCTCTCCATCTCCTCGATCTCACGCTTTCCGTGTTCTATCTTCTTTCTTCTGAGAAGCGTGTGTTCCTCTCTTTTCTTCTGCTCATAGATTTCGCGAGCAGCTCTCGTCCTTCGTTGCAACATGGCTTTATATGCCTCTTGTTTTGCTGCATGGGCTTGTTCGCATTGTTCATCGAACCAGGGGTTTTTAGGTGGTGGCGGTTTGAAACACAGCACCTCTGAGGCAGCGTCTCTGACGGCGCTCTGGTAATGCGCCCATTCCTGCTCTATTATTTGTGCTGCTGTGGACGGATTTTTAGAGAGCTTGGAGGAGACACGATCGGCAAACATTCTGGCAGTCTCTTGCGATTGCATCTTTCCGACGTCAAACTTACGTAGTCCTGATCGACTCCTAAACATTCTTGATATCTTCATGCGTACCTTGGCTACAACAAGGTAGTGGTCCGAGTCGATTTTGGCCCCTCGGAAGGTTCGTACGTCGAGAATACAGGAGGAGTGTCTGGCGTCGATCGCAATGTGATCAATCTGGTAGGTGGTCGATTGATCAAATTACCGCTAGGTTCCTTTGTGGATGTTTAGATGGGGGAATCGCGTGCTTCAAACAAGGAGGTTACGCCCCGCTAGGAAATCGATTAGCCTTAGTCCGTTGTCGGATGTGGTGTTATGGAGGCTGTGCTTTCCTATGATGGACTCAAATATGTCCTCTTTGCCCAGTTTTGCATTAAAATCTCCTAGGACTATTTTTGTGTCGTAGCTGGGGCATTGGGCATATGTTCTGTCTTGGAGATCGTAGAATTCTTCTTTGAGTCGATCGTCCTTTTCTTCCGAAGGGGCGTGAGCGCATATTAAGCTAATGTATCCAAATTTAGCTTTGATGCGGATTGTTATGAAGCGTTCGCTTATATCTCGAATGCTTAAGACGTTTTGTCGGAGTCTTCCTATAATAACGAATCCGCGCTGTTTGTTCTCCTTGTAGCAGTTCCCGTAGTAGACGTCCCAGTTTTTCATCCGTCTTTTGCCTGGTTCATCCCATCGCAATTCTTGAAGTGCGGTTATATTCGCTTTATAGCCGTTAAGGGTTTGCTCCAATTGATCGCCTGCACCCGGTCTGTTAAGGGACCACACATTCCAGGTGCAGACTTTTAAGTCCGTTAGTCGCTTGCAGGGGTTGTCAGCTTTATATCCGTCCGTATCCGAGGCTTGTGGTTGCTCCTGAGACTTCAATACTTCATAGTTTTCAATACTGAGTTTAAAATACTTCGCTAGTAACCATTGAATTTCTTTATATTGACATTCAAGCTCGTTATGTTTCTTCTTAATGTGAGCCTTCCATTTTAATTTCGCGTTGAGAGTCATCCCGATTTATTAGCCTCATTCGCGAAAGCAATTCCTTCTTCGTTAACAAAGACGGGAAGCCTATCCGCTTTTCTGTATGTAAAATTAACACGGACAAATTTAGTGTTATTATGTGCCAGGGCGTCGTGGTGCAGTGGTTAGTGTGTTGGACTCTGGCGCACGATGAGCGAGTTCGGCGTCTCTTCTCGGCGGGGTACTGGCAAAACCCCCCGTAGTATACTTGTCAAGAAAAAGCTTCTCGATTTAAGCCGTTCGGAATCGGCATTAAACTGTAGGTCCCTTTCACTTGTGTAAAATAAAAAAAAATAAAAATAACACACGACATGAGTGATTGAGAGAAGCTTGGCTCTGGCCCTTCATGGGCTGTAACGCCACTAAAGCAAGCAATTCGCCAAGACTTTGTCCATTCAATGACATGGTTAAGGACATGTTGAAGTTTCATAGTTGATTCCTCTACCGATTTACACGTTGCAAGAATATGTAGCTGCTGAATCTTACTTTTGAAGTTTATCACGAGTATAAAGTAAATACAGAAGTGTGCCGAGTACACTTCCCTGAGGAACGCCAACTGAAATCACTTTAAAATCGGAGTATGCATTTCCGAATTCAATAATCTACTCGCATCTACTCCTCTATATGATATAGGATAGCTTCTCTGGAAAGATTTGTCTTAGTTTAGACATCAAGCCGTCATGCCAGACTTTATCAAACAACATCTCAGTTTGTGTTCCTGCGTACTTGGTCAGCAGTTGAGTGCTTGCTGTTGAAACCAAACTGATGATCTGGTAAGAGGCACTTTTTTTGGATAATCGGTATTAAGCGATTAAGTAAAATTCGTTTAAAAATGTTTGAAATTATCGGCAACAGTGAAATTGGCCGATACGATTTCTTGTCCGTTAGTGCTTTACCCGGCTTTGCTACCATTATGACTTCTGCGACTTTCGATTGGCTCAGCATCAATAAGAAACACGAGTATTAGAAAAGCCTTTCTTGGTAGAGCCTTAAGAACTGCTCAATTTAATACGATTCAATAACAGCCCTTAGTTCAGCGGACGTGGATCGTGTTATTGTATATTCCGGGGTTTCGTCCATCGGATGGAAAAATTCTGTAAGCAGTTGATCTATAGATGGCTTAAAAGTTTCCTTAAGATATTCAACGAAGACTTGCGCCTTTTCTTTATAAGAATAACCTATGTAATCAAAGACTTGAAAATGCGGCTTTCAAGCCATTAATCAATAAGTGAAAACGAAGCTAGAATGAGAAGTAATATATGTGTAGCAATTTGTAAACTCCAGCCCATAAAAGGTGATTTCAGTTAGAGATACGCGGATTCAAATTATACACAACCCATGCCACTCCCACAAATAAGACGAATATAATGACACCTCATATGTTAAGGTCCACCAGGCTACCAGGTGTGTCAACGAAATACATAGATAAACAACGGGTTACAATTAAGTTCCGGGAATTTAGTTCGCTCGGGAGCTGGCAGTGTTATTCGTCAACATCTGTCTCGAGAGGAGGTCGCTTTTTTTTAATTTTTATTCAAAGCTGAAGTCGACAGCACGTGTGTTTGTGTATTGTGCGTGTTTTTGGAATTGTTTTTTTATGGTGGCGTCGTAAAACAATGTGACTCACATTACATGCAATGTGTTGTGTTTAAACGTATAGTGAAATCTAAGAAAAACCCTCGGAATCCTACGAAAATTGCAGATAGTGTATGGGGACGAGTGAATGCTGAAAGCACATGTATTTAAATGGGCAAAGCAGTTTAAGAAGGGTCATCAATCAATAGAAGACGATCCACGTAAAGGTGCTCCCGTCACCTCTCGCACTTCGACATCGTTCGTCGTTAATATGTTCTTACCGACCCGACAGTGACTGGAGAGTTCCGTGTTGGCGTCCTGAAGTGGTTGCGAGTACCTGTTTTCTGTGTGCGATGCGAACTCTCCAAAAAGGGCTGGATCTTGCACCATGACAATGCCCCGGACAATTCCTCTTTATTTGTGCAAGAGTTTTTTGGCGAAAAAAACATTCCACTCTTTAGCCCCAATATTGCCCCTACGACTCTTTTTTATTCTCAAGATGAAGTCAAATCTCATCATGGTGGTGTAGAGAAGGTAAAAGAGAATGTAGCCATGGTTCTGAATGAGCTTCAGATGATTATCAAGGGTACTTCGAATCATGGCAGCAACTTTGGAATCATTGTATAGACTTAGAGCGAGACTGTTGAGAATGTCGATTTTGTTTAAAAATTACCGAAACAATTACCAAACCTCGTATACTCCATGTACGCATCGCCACAATATTGCCTGCGATTTACCTGGATTTTCCAATATCGCATACCCAACGGGCTCCTATGACATTTTGTTTTAAACCGAAAGGCTAAATACCGGATAAGTTTCACGAGAATTCTATCTAAGGCAATTAACAGTTTTCCTTTTACGAATACAACTGAACCTTTTCTATTACTTCTTCAAATATCAGGTCGAATTTCGAAAGGTACTTCACCACCTGCTCTTCAGGTGTTATTATTGTAAGATACAAATGCATCCCATATATACATATGTATACCAAAGAACCATATAGTTCTGATAAGAATGAAATTTTCAGACCTATCAGCATATTTACGAATGGCTGCAGGCATTCACACAAAACGGCAGCGAAGAACTTGTATGCGACATTAAGGAGATTCATTCCTCTGTAGTTGGCGCAGTCAAATGGGTGTCCTTTTTTGTGGATCGGGCAAACAATGCTGAGACTCCATTCCTTGGTTATGCTTTCCTCTGACCGTATCTTACAGATGAGAACAGATGCATACTCCTAACCAGCTCACCCCCAGCTGCTTTGAAGAGCTCAGCAGGCAATCCATCTGCGCCAGCAGCTTTATTCGACTTGAGTTTCGACATGGCAATCTCAACTTCGTCGAGGTCAGGGGGACGGAATTCTCTGTGATCTTCGTCATTGAGAAATGGATCATTCTACCTGACGGCGGTATGTTGGCTGTCATCGCCGTTATACAGTCTGCAGAAGCGGTTTTTCCAAATTCTCAGCATCGACTGCGATTCTACTACTAGGTATCCGTTTTCATCCCTACAGGCCTCCACTCGGGCTTTATAGCCTTGAGATATTCGTTTTATCTGTTGATGAAATCTTCGAACGTCGTGCCTGCAATAGCACCTCTCCAAGTTTTCAATCGCACGCTTCTCGTTCTCCTTCTTTTTTTTTTTTTTTTTCTTGAGAAGCTTATGTTCCTCCCTTCTTTTAAGCTCGTAGAGCTCACGAGCCGCTCTTGTTTTCTTGTGTAATGAGGCTTTGTATGCCTCCTGCTCTTATGCATATATCCTTTTACACTCGTCATCAAACCAGGTGTTTCGTCGTGGTGGAGCTTTAAGGCCCGTTGCTGTGCTCTTCAGGGCTTGTTTGTACAGGCTCCATTGTTGCTCTACTGACTGAGTGGAGGATTGAGGTGTATCGGAGAGCTTAAGGGAGACGCAGTTGGCAAAGGCACTGGCGATCTCCGGCGATCGTAGCTTTCCCGACGTCATAGCTTGGTGTTCTAACTCTACTCCGCGGTGATCGTGTTATGCGTTGACGTATCTTGGCTACTACAAGATAGTGGTCTGAGTCGATGTTCGCTCTTCGAAAGGGAGAAAGAAAAGGAAGAAGGATTAGGTGTATATACATATGCGTAGGGGAGTGAAGATGAGGAAAAGTATGAGTGGGTGGGGACTCAGTTTTGAAGAGAGAAGTGAAGATTGCGCTTTTGAAGTTTGCAGTACATGAAATACCCTTGATGTGTACGGGTAGAGAATTCCATAATCTAGTGGTGTGAACGAAAAACAGACGACCGAAATTGAAATAATTATAGTTTGGTAAATTTATGTTTAGTGTCTTTTGTGAGCGAGAGAATATAATTTTATTTAAAAGATATGGTGGGGATTTATTGTGAATGATATTATGAAGGAATATGCAGTTACGGGCTTTGAGGTATTGTTTTAAAGTGCAGCCTAATAAGCTCCTGGAGTAAGCAGAGATGGGATCATGTCTACGCAAATGGTGTACATACCTCACTGCCTCGTTAAATGCTACTTGTAGTTTTTGCTGCGACAATGAATCAAGGTTGCAGTAAACTACTTCCGCGTACCTTATGATAGGAAGTATCAGATTTCTTACAAACTTCCGCATAGTGTCGATTCGGGTAAAGCTGGTAGACAACCTTAGTTTGCGGAGGCATCCATAGATACGACCAATGACAAGGTTTATGTGGTTGCAGCAAGACAGATTACGATTTATAACAAAACCAAGACTTGTTACGGAGTCAACAAGCCTCAGTTTGCAGTTTGACAGCCATAAGTCTGGTACGAGACTTAGATCAAACAGCCTGTTTGAGATTGGAATGACCTGAGATTTTGACGAATTTAGCAGTAATCCATTTACCACTGACCACTTGAAAATTTAATCCAAGTCTGTGTTTAACGAGGATACAAGCTCATAGGTTTCTTTCATAGGTCGACCCAAATAAAGTTGGACATCGTCCGCATACAGGTAAATAGAAACATGATTACACACGGACGGCAAGTCATTTATAAACATACAGAACAGTATTGGTCCAAGAATTGACCCTTGTGGTACCCCTCGCCTAACAGGTCTTAGTACTGACAACAAACTACCATTAACAACTCTTTGCATTCTATTACTTAGAAAACTGACAATAAGTTTTAATGGTTTCACATCAAAGCCAAAAAGATGTTGAAGTTTCCAGACAAGGATTTCATGATTAACCTTGTCAAAGGCCTTTGAGAAGTCAAGCAAGCAGAGGAGGGTAACATAATCTTTGTCTAAGTCGTGTCTTATGTCATCCAGGATTTTGATCATAGCTGTGGAGCAGCTGTGATAAGCACGAAATCCAGATTGGAATGGGCTCAGAAGGCAGTTTACAGACAAGTGGTTAACTATTTGCTTTGCAATGAGTTTCTCAAAGACCTTTGACAAGCATGGTAACATGCTGATAGGTCTGTAGTCACTTTCTGAGATGGCATTAGGCTTTTTGGCAAAAGGAACAAGTCTTGCAGTTTTCCATAAGTTAGGGTAGGTTGAAGTAGTAATACAATAATAATTATTGATAACGTGAGTTTGGTGACCAATGATTTCGGGTAGAATCAGTTTGACAAACCGGATAGGTACCCCGTCTTCCCCGATAGAATTTGAGCTGATGCTGGCATAACAATTTATAATGTCGTTTTCTGTTACTACTTCGAAATCAGGCAGTACAGGTATCGATGAGTCTTGAACATCAGAGAAATCAAAGCTATTTATATGTGACCCACTATCAATGAAATATTCATTAAGACTATTTGGATGAAGATCACACTTAGTACTACTTTTTTTACCTGAGATTCCAACCTGGCACAGATTACTCCACAGCTTTTTTGCAGGCAGCGTTGCATTTAGCTTCGGCGCATAATAGTTGCGTTTAGGACTGCGTATTACAGCCGTTGCATTATTTCGCGCTTGCTTATATGCATTCCATTTAGCATCAGACGGTTTGTGTTTCCATTTGCTGTACAGTTTATTTCGAGCTTTGACTACGCTAGTAACTTCCGTGAACCAGGGACAGCTACTATTACAAATCCGTACTGTTTTTGTAGGTACACATTGATCGTACAAATTTCTAACGATAAGTTGAAAATGCTCTAGTTTTTCGTTTGCATCGGCACTGAATCTGCAGCGATACCATGGTGGTAACAGATTAGCAGTTCGGAGTTCATTTAGATCAGTGGAGTCGAGATCTTTAAAGGTAAATGACAAAGGGATGGTAGAATGAGCAAACTGAATATTAAGCGTACAAAACAGAAGATCGTGATCAGAGATGGAATCGATAGTAAGCTGATCGAAGAGAAGAATCAACGAAATGTTAGAAACAATGAAGAGGTCAAGAAGGCTAGGAACACAATCATTGGCAAAACGTGTCGGATACTGACTATTGACTATTTCCAATCCTAATGATTGAGACAGATCATTGATTTGGAAAACCCGAGAATTCTTTTTGAGCAAATCTGCATTAAGATCTCCACATATTATGATGTGCTCCCTCATATACCGAGCAAAACTCAGAATGAGCAGAGAAAAGTGGTATTGGGGAGCAACTTCGGTTCGGGTTATAGGCGCAGGAAACTAAACATTTTGCATTACCACCATATACTTCCACAATTATTTACTCGACATCTGAGTCTACAGAACTAATTTTTAGAATTCAATGTTGATTTACAATAAATTGCGACGCCTCCGCCTCTCGTGTAGGCCACTCTGTCATTTCTGTGTAGTTTGTAGTTAGGTATATCGAAAACGCAATTTTCTATTTCAGGCTTAAACCAGGTTTCTGACATCAACGCTCGAGTTTGTGAATAAATAGCGCAGATAATCAATTTTTTCTAAGTTCAAACTACGTCCAAGTTAATATCACATCATAGAGCATTTGTTTGATCCGTAAGCAATGTAAACAAGCTGCGGTCAAATCATATGCAACAGATATAATTGTGGGGAAACCAATTGACGCGAACGATCATTGTTGACACAGCTGCGACTTAACGGCAAAATGCTTTTAGTCGAAGTCAAGTGATTGCAGCTGCGTCGGCATATTCTTCGTGATCTGTATAAGAAGTCCAAGGTCCAGCAAAAGTAATTTATGTGATAAGTTCAAAGTCCATCAAAGGGACGCTGTCATAGAACAGCACATACTATATAAGGCACTTAATGTTAATCTGTAGATCAGTTTTTCCATCAGCGTCAGAGTGCTCACGACTAAGTTTTTCATCAACACCACAGGACTCACGATCAGTTTCTCATCAGCGTCAGGCAGTTCTTCATCAGCTTCAGGCGATCAACATCCAGTTCTTCATCAGAACCAGCAGACTGAGGTCAAGTTCGTCGTCAGCACCAGTCACCCAACCGCAGTTAACACATGAGTATCTGAAGACACAGGTTGAGTTCCTGATCCACACCCGACAGCTCTACCCCAGTTTCCTGAACAAGCACACCGGCAAACGCAGATGGAACTCCGCAACATCGATAAATAATATTAAGCTAGGCTAAGTAATAAAGTTTAGTTTTTTAAAAGTCAAAGTTGAGGTAAAAAATTTATTTGCATTGAGGTGGCAGACTTTAAGTCCCTGTTGACATTTAGATAGCACACCCAACATCGCGAAAGTCGATATTTCATTCACACCACTGTAAGCATTCAATCGTGAGCTACTACCCATTTAGAAAGCATAAATAACTACAAACTAATAAGTGCATTCCCATCACACAATAAAACAGATGTTGGTGTAGAACAAGAAAATAAAGGAAAAGAGGATGTAACAAATATGTAGAAGAAAGACATAAGACGATTAGGGATGAGGTGGGAAGGAAGAGTAAAAGAAGGTGAACATAGTATATGAATATAAGCTAAATATAAAAAGAAAACATTACGCAAAAAAATGAGTATTTTATAAAACAAATTAGAAATGTTTAAGATGAACATATTTATCATAACATATTACAATCATTGACTAGTCGCGGCTACAGCAAGTAGATCGTCGGAGCTTTCGATAAGAGAGCTTTTTCCAGTTGGAGACTTTTTGACATAAACAAATCCAGATTTTGTATAAGCGCCCCGCTTATACAGCCGTTTCTTTCGTTTCAGGTCTAATGCACTGTGAATCAGAGTTCGGGCATGCTCTGTTAAGCTGCAGTCAAGCCCAGTCCTCGGGGACTAATTTTTCTGTGAAAATTTTTTAAACATTGCCTTTATTGGCAACATTTCTGACCTGCAATAGGGCCCTGACGTAAAACATTGCTACTTAGTTTTATTCTTCGCAATATAACTGCCGGTTGGCTGTTATTAATTTAACCATATATGGAGCGACCATATATTCAGTGTCTCCAAGAATGCTGCGAAATGCATAGGATTCTTATACAGATGCAAGAAATATTTCTCACCCTTAGATCTGGCTACAATCTATAAGGCGTTCATTCGCCCCAAATTAGAGTTTAACGCTCATGTCTGGTCCGGTGCTTTCAAGACCTCACTGCACCTAATAGACAGAATACAGAAACGAGCCTTAAAACTGATAGGTGACTCCAGCCATACCATAACATTAGACTCGCTGGAACACCACAGGAATGTTACCTGCCTCTCCCTGTTTTATAGTTACTACCACCAAAAATGCTCTGATGAAATAGCCAGTTGCATTCCGTCCCTTCAACATTTCTCCCGCAATACACGTCTCTCTAGGAATGCTCACCAATGTACTCTGAAGCCCGCTTTCGGACGTACTGTCAAATATAGAGAATCTTTCATTGACAGAACCACACGAATCTGGAACTCCCTGGATTCGGTTTTCCCTCCTCAATGCAATATGCAAGCATTTAAGATCAATGTCCATCGGCATCTCCTCTATTCCTCTTCCTCTCTACCTTCTGCCCGCACTGTGTCACCGACATAACAAGGTTATTAGACCTTGAGTGCGCGCAAATTTAAAAAAAAAAAAAAAGCACTACAAGAATTATTATTTCTACTATTATTAACAAAAAAATGTTTACTGCCTTCCGCCTCTGCAGTTTCCACTTCGTCTTTCTTACTCTCATAGTTTTCTGATTCTTCATTTTCGGAGCCATTGTCAAAAACCGGTACTGACTATCAGAGAGTCTACTTGAATTAGAATCGTCATCACTGAAATTTTTATCAAATAAGCCTGTGTGGCTCTGCTGAACGCACTCTGAAGAATAAATTATTGTATTGTTTTGTATGTTGGCGTTACAGTCCATGAAGAACCTGAGCCGAGCTTCTCCCAATTACCCATGTTGTGTGTGATTTAATTTTCCCATAGGTTTATTGCCGGTTCCGAACGGCGAATTTCGAGAAGCTTTTCATGACAATTGTGCTACAGGGGGTTTTGTCAGAACCCCACTGAGGAGAAACACCGTGAAAAACACATTCGATGACATGGCTGTGCCGGGATTCGATCCCGTGTCATCGGCGTCAGAGGCCAACACACTACCCACTGCGCCACGGTGCTCTCATTGTATTGTTTTAGTTATTAAAAATTGAATTATTTCTAAATTACACAAAATTGTTTTTGAAAATAATTAATACTGACATATTGAAAAAAATTAAGATTGTAACAGGTGGTGTAGTCGCTGCGGGTGTGGAGCGTTATTGGGTTGAGCATGCAGTCTGTCGACCAATGTACTCCAACCAAACAGTGCAAGGACTTGTGTGTGATGTTTTTCACTTAATGGTTGGTGCAACCACACTGATCGCGTGTCCCCTTATATACTGCCAAATTGTTTACAAATCATTTTCTTTTTTACATTTTTAATTGGAAAGATTTTAAATTAATTTTTCTGAGATACTTTTGTTTTATTTTACTTTATTTTTCTGTTATAATTTTTTTTTTAACGTTTTTTTTATATGTATATGTACTTGTTGGGTTGTTACTTACTTACTTTGATGGCGCTACAGTTCGAGGTGAACCAGGGCCTCAACCAACAAGCCTCTCCAGCCGGCCCGATCTTTGGCCAGTCGCTTCCAATGCCGCACGCCCAGTTGGTTGAGGTCCCGTTCCACCTGTGCGCGCCACCTTAAATGCGGTCGTCCTCTGCTGCGTCGTCCCTCGGGGTTGGAATCGAAGACTCTTCGGGCCGGAGCGTTGATGTCCATTCGCTCTACAAATGCCCAGCCTTCTTAGACGTTGGATCCGAAGACGTCTAACTAGGCCGATGTCGCTGTACAGCCCGTACAGTACCTGGTTGAATCTCCTCCTCTACTTTCCGTTTACACAAACGGGACAAAAGATTGCACGCAGAATTTTCCTCTCGAAACGCCCAAGAGCCTCTTCATCCGCTTTTGATAACGTCCAAGCCTCAGCGCCGTAGAGGAGTGTAAAATATTAGAACCGCTCTGGTTGGCTGCTGAAAGTCGAATGACACTTTATTAAAAAATATGTAAAAAAGAGAGCGAGAGAATCATTACATCTCAACACCTCCTTTCATTAGTTTTATATAAATTCAAAATACAGTCTTATTAATTAAAATTCAATTTACGGATACAATACTAAAAATGTTCAATTAAGTTATTCTTTATAATTGATAGGTTTGCGAGGTCGAAGCCGCTTCGGAGATGGCAACTCATCATCGGCAGTCCTAAATGACGACTCATTCACTGAACTAGTCGGATCATTTGATAGATTAGCATTTTCCATTCCTGTACTTTTCGCGAGATCAATATGTTTCTCTTCCATAAATACTGGTGATCCCTTCTCCTCTCTATCGCAACTATCCGATGGATTCGTCTGATTCGTATCATCCCACTGACCACGTATCTGGTCGACGTGTCGTTTGATAGTTCTATTATTATGAGTAATGATACATCTATAGTTACGCGGGCCAAGTTTCTTTTCGATTTTTGCTTTTGTCCAACTAACGTTGTTGGGATCAGTGTAGTCTCGAATGTACACGTTTTGATTTACTTTAAATTCAACATTTCGTTTGCCCTTATGATTCTTTGCACCACGTAATTGATTACTTTGTACTGTATCTTTCGTGATCGGTGGTTTTAATAAACTAAATCGCGTTTTTAATTCGCGTCCCATCAACAATTTCGCACGTGTTTCGTTAGTTGTACTATGTTTTATACTACGGTAATCGAATAACAATCGGTTAATAATGTTATCCAAATCGTACGAATGGTTATCTTTTAAACTAGCATAAATTGATTTTTTTTAAGTTTTCACGAAATTTTCGGCTTGCCCGTTGGAAGCGGGATGCCCCGGTGCCGTCAGAACATGTTTAACCATGTTGTTAACCAAAAAGCTTTTAAACAGTTCTGAAGTGAATTGTGGGCCGTTATCAGTAACGACAACGTCTACCAAGCCAAATCGACAGAAATTTTCTCTCAATTTGTTTACCACAAATTTGGAATTGGCATTTTTTGTTTTGTAAACTTCAACCCACTTAGAAAAGGAATCGATGTGTATGTATGTATGTATGTTGGCGTTACAGTCCATGAAGAACCTGAGCCGAGCTTCTCTTAATCAGCCATGTTGTGTGTGATTTCATTTTCCTATAGGTGAAAGGGACCTACAGTTTATTGCCGGTTCCGAACGGCGAATTTCGAGAAGCTTTTCATGACAATTTTACTACAAGGGGTTTTGTCAGAACCCCGCTGAGGAGAAACACCGTAAAAAACACGTTCGATGACATGGCTGTGTCGGGATTCGATCCCGCGTCATCGGCGTCAGAGGCCAACACACTACCCACTGCGCCACGGTGCTCTCAAAGAAAAGGAATCGATAACTATCAAAAATTGAAAACCTTTGATAGGGCCGGCAAAGTCAAGATGTATTCGTTTCCAAGGCGCATCGGTTGGTACCCAAGGAAACAGAATGCTTTTCTCGGGATTAGCTTGAGTCAATTGACATGCGTGACGTTTCCTTATCATGTTTTCAATATCACTATCCAATTTAGGCCACCACATATACGATCTAGCTAATGATTTGGTTTTGACTATACCCAAATGTGACTTATGCAAATCGGCCAATACCTTGCCACGCAATTTGCCCTGAACTACTGTTCTATAACCCCACAAGATACACCCTGCTTCTACCGACAGTTCGCTTCCTTTGTTTTTAAATATACTCATAGTGAGATCCTCTTAATTTGTCCATTGTACCAGAATTGATTGTATCAATCAATTTGGATAAAATTGGATCTTTCCTTGTTTCTATTGCAATCTTTTTGAAATTAAATTGCAACTGATTATCATGTTCTACATAATTAATGTAATTACCTTCCACAAATGGATCATTATTTTCCTTCTGTGGCATACGCGATAAACTATCGGCTAAATTACTCGTACCTTTAACGTACTTGATACTATACACGAAACCTGACAAAATGAAAGCCCAGCGTTGCATTCGGGCGGCTGCCATTACAGGTAAACCTTTGTTTTCCCCAAGTATAGTCAAAAGGGGCTTGTGATCGGTATGTAATTCAAAGTGAACGCCTAGTAAATACTGACGCAATTTGGAAACGCTGAATATGATTGCTAAAGCTTCCTTTTCCAAGGTACTGTAATTTGTCTCTGATTTGCTAAGCGCACGAGAAACAAATGCTATTGGTTTAAGGGTGTTATTTGCCATAACCTGCGATAAAATTCCAGCCACGGCATTTTGACTCGCGTCCGTTGACAAAACTAGGGTAAGTTTCGGGTTGAAATGGACCAAAACTTGATCCGACGTTACTTCCGACTTCATCAATTCGGTTGCCTTTTGGCAAGAAACATTCCAACGAAAACCATTGTCCTTTCGCAGCAATTCGTATAACGGTGCCATCTTATGAGCATAATTTGATATAAACCGCGAATAATAATTCACCATGCCTATAAAAGCGCGTAATTCCGTAATGTTACTTGGAATGGGTGCATTTACAACCGACTCAACTCTACTCATGTTCTTACTCAAGCCATTTTTATCAATATTAAATCCTAGATACGAAATCGTTTCTTGGAAGAATGAACATTTATCCTTGTTCAGTTTCAACCCCGCGGTTAGCAGCTTGCTCAAAACTAGTCTCAAATTGTTTATGTGTTCACCTGAGGTTTTACCCGTAACGACAATATCGTCCACATAATTCGTGACGTTGGGAATATTTTTCAATAATAACTCGAAAGTTTTTTGAAAAATCGCTCCCGCTGGTTTGACACCGAAAGGTAATCTTTTCATTTTAAACACACCTATGTGTGTACTCCATGCACACAATTCTTGAGAGTTCTCATCTAATATGAGTTGGTTGTATGCGTTGGATAAATCTAATTTGGTAAATAACTAGCCTCCTTGCAGTGAAGCGAAAATTTCTTCTATGCGGGGCAACGGATACTTAAAATCAATCAAATATTTATTGATCGTTGTTTATAATCCCCACAAATCCTAAGCTCACCATTTGGCTTAACTATCGGCACTAATGGTGTACCCCAATCAGAATCATCAATAGGCTCAAGCACGTCCCTTTCAACAAGATCTTTTAATTGGTTTTCAATAGTTTTTTTCCATGCTAATGGAATGGGTCTTGGTTTACAAAACACTTTTTTTGCCTCGGGGACGCATTCTAATTTAACGGTTCCCATTTTATATTTACCCAAACTTCCATCGAAAACCTCGCTAAATTCTTTTTTTAATTGACCAATCTTCGTGGTCAAAGAATCATTAATGGCGTTTATTTGGTGGTGTGTTTGAATTAGTTTGAAATTGAATTGTCTTAAAAAGTTTCTGCCTAACAACGGAGGACTAACCGTGTTCGTAACAACGAATGTAATTATTTTTTCCTGGCCTTCATAACAAATTTTTGTGTCAAACTCACCTATTACGTCAATCGAATTACCCCCGTAACCAGTAAATGTACTTTTACATCGATCCAGCTCCGATCTTTGATAAAATTTATCAAAGAACCCTATGGGCATCAACGAGAGTGGAGCACCAGTATCGCATGTCACGTCTAATTTCACACCATTAATCAAAACTGGCAGCGTGTAAACGTGTGAATTGTTATTAACAGCTGTATCCACCTTGTGAGTCACCAACTCGGTTTCAGCTGCCCCTGTAGTAAAAATAGAAAAATCAAAAATTGAACTGTTTTCATTTAATTCATTTGTAACATCTTTAATTGAATTATCAATAAAATTAACCGCCTTTTCCATCTCCCTGCATACTGATGCTAGATGTCCCACTCTGTTGCATGTGTGGCATGTGAACTTCTTAAACTTGCAGGAGTTCGACTGGTGATTTTTCCACCCACAATGTGCACATGGTTTCTTGGTTTTCCTGTTGGCCTTGTTGTTGTCACCACGGATTCTTCTTTGTCCCTTGATGAACATAACCTCATCTGATGCCGCGCCGCTATCCATCCTTTTGAATGACATCTTTGATTCGACTATTAATGCTTTCTTATACGCATCCGCTAACTTTAAATTTTCATCTTCTTCACATAGTTTCTCGAAAATTGGACCCGACGTGCCGCTGATAAATTTGTTTAAAACAAATTGTTCCAGGGAAGATCCAAATTTGCAGTTTGACGCCAATTTTTTTGTACGTGCATACCATGACGCAATGGATTCGTTTTCCATTTTCTCAGCAGCAAAAAACGTTCTACATTCACGGAATACAATAACAGTTGGCATGTAGTATTTTTCTAGCAGTTCACACAGTTCCTGGTATTCTTTTTTTGCTGGCATAACTGGATCACATAAACTACGGATAACGGAGTATGTGTCAGCTCCTATGGCTTTTAATAAGATAGCCTTTTTTTTGTTTTTCCTCCGCACAATCCACCTCCTCAAAATGAATTTCTAGTCTTTCTTTCCATAAAGACCAATTATCCCTCTCTGGATTGAACTCTGGCATGAGCGAATTTGCGTACACCATTGGTATGATGGTGGTTTCCGATTGTTTCATTTTCTTTTTTCACACGAAAAAAAAAATTGCCACAATTGTGTATGATCACTTGTAATATTATTACAAAACACGATCGCGTGCGTAGTTAACAACTTTTGTATATTCTTTTTAATAAAAAGAAATTGACGAACACATTTTTTTTTCTCCTCGTCGCCAATGTAAAATATTAGAACCGCTCTGGTTGGCTGCTGACTGTCGAATGACACTTTATTAAAAAATATGTAAAAAAGAGAGCGAGAGAATCATTACATGTATATACCTTATGATACTACTCAAGGGCCGGGATGATTAAGGTTTTGTAGAGGGATACCTTTGTTTTTCAAGAGAGGGCTCTACTACTCAATTGCCTCTTGAGCCTGAAGAAGCAGCGGTTGGCAAGAGTTATTCTGCGTTTTATCTCAGCGCTGGTGTCGTTGCTGCTTGTCACAATCGAGCCAAGGTAGACGAAGTCCTTGACTACTTCAAAAATATAGCTGCCGAAGGTGACGTTCTGACCAAGACGTCGGTGTTGTACGCCTTTCTTGGATGACAGCATATATTTGGTCTTGTCCCCATTTACCCTTAGACCCACTTTAGCCGCTTCTGCTTCAATACTTGCGAACGCCTCAGTGACGTCTCGCTTCGTTCGTCCAATAACGTCAATGTCATCTGCGTAGGCAAGCAATTGTGTGGACTTGAACGTACCTCTTGTATTGGCCGCAGAGTCCCGCACGATCTTTACAAGAATAGTGTTGAAGAAATCACATGACAGAGCGTCACCCTGTCTAAAACCTTTTTTAACATCAAAGGGGTCGGTTAGTTCACCTCCGAGAGCGAGAGTTCTCCATAGTCATCCTGCACAGTCTGACGAGTTTGGCAGGAATGCTAAAACATGACATGGCCCTATATAACTCGTCTCTATAAACACTGTCATGCGCGGCCTTAAAGTCGACGAAAAGATGGTGCGTGTCGACCTGGAATTCATGGGTCTTCTCCAAGATCTGCCGTAGTGTAAATGTTTGGTCTATCGTGGATTTTCCTGGCCTGAAACCACACAGGTCCACGAACGGCTTCAGGTGCTTACACAGTACGGCAGAGAGGATCTTGTACGCGATGTTCAGGAGGCTTATCCCTCTGTAATTAACGCAGTCATAGGGGTCGCCTTTCTTATGGACCGGGCAAACGATTCTGAGATTCCATTCATCGGGCATGCGTTCTACCGACCATATCTTGCAGATGAGTTGGTGCATGCTCCTGATCAGCTCATCGCCAGCTGTTTTAAACAGTTCCGCGGGGAGTCCGTCTGCTCCAGCAGCTTTATAAGACTTAAGTCGAATCGAATATAATCGAATATAATAATCTTGTTACAAGAATATATCAATAGGTTATCCATGGGCTAAACTTTGTCGTCAAAATTGGGAATTAACACAAGATGTTACTCATAGGTAGGTATATATACTACCGTATGCGGAGCTATTAGGGCAAAATGACGCCCAACTATGTAGTTACAAATATCGATATTATCTCTGTCGGTAACCTTACTATGCGTGACTGTCGTAGTTTTTTAGGGTTTTAGGTAAAACGGAACCCTATTACTAAGACTTCGCTGTCCGTCCGTCCGTCTGCCACCAGGCTGTATCTCATGAATCGTGATAGTTAGACAGTTGAAATTTTCACAGGTGATGTATTTCTGTTGCCGCTACCACGACAAATACTAAAATGAATATTTAAGGGGGGCTCCCACACAAGAGACATGATTTTCATCCAAAAAATCCACTTGGTCACATACTGAACTAAGGTTAGCCGACAATATCCCTCAACCAGTAGCAAACTTCCCAGTCTTGATCTCGTTTGTGTCTTTGATAAATTGATCATCTGCAAACCTTTTTCCCATATTTCCCATTACTGTTATTCACCTTTTCACATCGTTGCTGTCAAGTAAGATAATTGATTTGAATTCAATGGACACTTTGATGATCAAATATATCTTATCATGAAGATAGTACATACATACATACATAATCTCTTTCATATTTATATATACAGATGGTACGGAACCCTTCGTGCGCGAGTCCGACTCGCACTTGGCCGGTTTTTTTTTTTTACTTAGCTCAAAATTTATATTTTTTATGCGTGAATTGCACTTTAAATTTGAAATGAATAACTGTGCAGTCTGATAAGATTGCCATCGGCATAAAAAATTCTTGCTTTTACCATTTGCTTTTTCCTCAAGGAAAACCGTCCTTCTATCATTCTAATTTAGTGAATAACACAATTGTTCTTATATCCAAAGCTGCCGCACTTGTGTAGGTGGTCTATATCAGGTTGCTGGCAAATTAAAAATAGAAAGTCACATAAAGGAAAGCGGAAAATAACGGTAATCGCATTTCAAACGAACCTTTTTTGTTCCCCCTCCGCCGTTTGTTTCCGACAAGGATGTTACGGAAAAAGCACGCACGCCCAGGTGGTAGATACATATTCCGTAAGTAAATGTAAATATTACACTAACAGTACCGCATGGCATGTATGAATTTAGGTTGGCCCACCCGCCGTAAAACGTACTTACATTTTATTCTTTAATAGCTGCACGTGAACAAGGTGCACACAGTCGGATACCACCTCATCGTGCTAGCAGGAATTTCAAGAGCCAAACGAAAAAGAATCATGAAAAAAGGACGCAAAACAGGAAAGTAGTCGAATAAATTTAAATTTGCATGTAAAATACTTTTTCTCGTGCCGTTCACCATCTTGCCGACAGGTGAATGGACATTTAAGGTTTGTAAAAAGAAAAACATCGAAATAAATGTCGGAAGAAATCACTAGAAGGAGGATTGGAATGGAAGCCACCTCCGAACTCAATTGATGAAACGAGGAACTAAGTGCATTCAGCTATACCATTAATGGACACATGTACATATTAACTACAATATGTAGATACAATCTATATATTTATGGCACGGTTTAATTTATTGAATTTGCTGATGTCACGATACGTCCATCGACGAAACCAAGGTGTCAAGTTCGACAAAAGCAATTTCACCATGTACCATATATAGTTCCTATCATCCCATGACCAAGAAGAAATCATCCTTTTGTCATTAACACATAAAAGCTTAGCAAGGAGAGAAAGTCAGATTGTCATTTTCCAGTGTCATGACCTGGGGTTAGTATTGTGCTTTCGTATACATTACCGGGGAGTACGTACATTATTAATGCATTAAACGGGCGTCAGAATCGATTTTACGTGTTGAAGTTAGTACTACCATGGCTCTGCTCCGTCGTTCGATGATGAATTTCTTCTTTTACCTTTTTATATTTCTTTGTCACCTCGATCTTGTTAATACATTATTATCACATACATCCTCCCTTCTTCGGTCTCCTTGTCGTGGCGGGAGGCTTAAGAGGTCATAGACCTCGAACTAGGACTCGAAGACCCAAAAATGAATGGACAAACCTAAGGAATTGTGTACTCCAGGTGGTGCCCGCAGCAGCGGAAATCCACCCGCGATCTCTTTGATCGCGGCCGGGGCAAGGATTCTGGAGGTCCCAACATTCATTTTTAACCCTACGGCAGCCCGGAACGACACCACCCCTGCGGCTCACTGTCTGACCACCTGGTCCGACTGAGCATGAGCGGTGCATCCAGCGGAGGCGACACCAACGATGGCATGGCACGGGAAACCGCAAAGATGAAACGCGCCCCAAAATTGGGACGTACTGCTGAATGCACCGAAGTGCCCAAAAAGTAGAGGTAAGAGGCGCGCCCGAAAATTGTGCAAGGAGGCTGACAAAGCCGAAGGCACAATGGTCGAAGCTAAACCTCTGGGGGAACCAGTTAAGAGAGTTAGGTCGAGAGGTATCTCGTACCGGAACCGACCCGACCCTCCTTCCTGAGCTCCACCCCTCTCTCGAAGGTGCTCAGCGCGGAAAGCGTCGGTGATTGGGAAAGGCTGCTGAAGGAGGCATAAGCATGTCTGCACCTTCGGCATGCGCCTCGAACACTCTTCCTCTTACTGGGAAGAGGAGCTGGAAGCTTTCAGGTTTCTGCAATGGCCGGCGCTGTCGCTGAAAAAGGTGGTGGGGCTGACGGAGTCTGCCGACTCCGAACGTAGAAGGTCGTAGAAGTCGCGGCGAACCGCGGCCATCTCCTCTGAAAAGGTCAGTATAGTTTTTATCCAGATCAATCTACAGCATTGCAGGGCTGCTACTGCTCTTTTGAGTAGTAGAATTGCATGCAGTAGTACACATTTTCATGTTGTATCCAATTAAGAACCGTGGGTGTGGAATAATCGCCAATGTGGGCTTGGTGGTATACGTGATGCTAAGAGACTAAGAGTATGCCTCATCATATCGAACTCACTACCGGCAACCAAACTTTGGCACTTTTGTGGACAATATCTGGTGGCTGCTAGAGTAAGCTACAAAACGCACGGAGCAATAGAACACTTCGTCGTTGCGTCTGCCTACTTTCCATACGATTCGTTACTACCTCCACCACCGAAGTAAGTCTCTGATCTCCTAGAGTATTGTGAAGCCAGAAAGATTGGTCTCATCTTGTGTTGCGATGCTAATGCCCGAAACACTGCTTGGGGCAGCAGCAAGTGTAACACTAGAGGGAATCTTTTAGAATTCATTTTCTCTTCTGAACTTACCATCAACAAAACAATGTTGGCTCTCAACCAACGTTTGTTACGACAAGACGACAGGAGGTGATTGTCCTGAACCTATCCAACAGATATGTCAAGGACATCACTAATTGGCGAGTCTTGCCTGATGCTACGCTGTCGGACCATAAATATATATAATTCCGATTAAGTTGTGGGATCTCTTCATTGCAACCTAGACGGAATACGAGAAGGACGGACTGGGTACGGTTTAGAGAGAAGCTTGAGAAATCCACTCAGGTCCTACCTAAACTCAGAACGCTGTTCATAACCTGAATAGTGTCATCGCCAGTTGTTTGGTTCCCTGATGGAATGCCGAGCTCCAAAGTCTTCGCAGGGAAGCCAGAAGTCTTCTGAATAGATCACTCAAATCGAATTCGGCAGATGACTGAAACATGTATCGGTCGAAGCAGAAAGAATATAAGAAACTTATTCGTCACTCGAAAAATGATTCTGCGAACAGTGCGACTAGCAAGTTGGCTAAAGTCCTCAAACGGGGAAAACCGACAAAGCTGGATACACTTAGAAAATCTGATGGTACCTTTACTGAGTCTAAAGCGGAAACTCTTAGTTTACTGTTTGAGACTGAGACAGGCAGTTAAGGGAAACTGCAACTGAAGCGATGAAAAAAACTCGGCGTAGCTGGTATATTGCGTCGCATAGCGCATGACGCTATTGAATTTGCTGTGACATCCTTCGATGGTATCAAATCGCCGGGCACCGACGGGATATATCCTGTTATGCTGCAAAAAGGTATAAGGCAGCTGCTTCCTACTCTGAAAGAATTTTCAATGCTAGTCTAGCACTTGCTCACATACCATTCCTTGGCGCACAGTGAAAGTGGTCTTCATTCCCAAAATAGGAAAAGAGGACTACTCACTTGCCAAGAGCTTCAGACCAATTAGTCTAACATCCTTCCTGCTGAAAAGCATGTAGAGACTGGTAGAGTCGCACGTGCACTAAGTTGGCCTTCGAATGCACCCTCTTTCGAAGATGCAACATGCTTACCAGCGTGGAAAATCCTGCGAGACTGCGCTTCAGAACCTATTTGGAAGAATTGAATGCGCGCTCGAAAGGAAAGAGTACGCGCTGGGCATTTTCATCGACGTTGAGGGAGCTTTTGACAACGCAACTTTTGACAGCATGTGCAACGCTGCCAGACATCATGGCGTTTACGAAGCAATGGTTCTATGGATCAAAGCAATGCTCATGCACAGGACATTGACCGCTGATGCAGGCCTCGATCAGTATGTCAAATCCGGCGTAAACAGGGGCTGCCCACAAGGTGCTTGATGCTCTCAATCCCTCTGGTATCTATGCCCAGGCCTATGCGGATGATGTCGCCATTCTTTCTGTCGGCTTATGTTTAGCGACTATTCGTCTCAAAGCACAGGCGGCGCTAAATGTGATCGATGATTGGTGTACTAGAAATGGGCTGTCAGTCAATCCTCTTTAGACCGATGTCGTTCTCTTTACGAGAAGGAGGAAAAATACTGACATGACTCAGCTGATACTAAGAGGCACTTCAATCCCGATATCCAAGGAGGGTAAGTATCTAGGAGTCATCTAAAATACCAAGCTTCTCTGGTCAAAGCATGTTGAGTCAAAAACCACCAAAGCGCTGTCAGCTTTCTGGCAATGCAAAGGACCTTTTGGCGAAACATGCGGTCTATCGCCGGCAAAGGTCCCCTGGATCTACACGGCAATGATAAGACCTATAATCTCATATGCATCGGTTGTCTGGTGGAACAGACTAAAACGCAAACACGCCGTGGCCTCTTTCACCAAATTCCAAAGAACGGTTTGTCTCAGCTGCACGGGGGCTTCCCCCAGCACGCCGGACGCTGCTCTAGATGTTATGATGAACCTTCCACTTCTTGATATATTTATCAGACGGTGTGCTCTGAAAGCCATGTCTCGTCTGAAGAGAAATGGCATTTGGTATAATAGGAATAACGGGGTGCTTGCGCAAGAATTATCCTGCGGCCCCTGTCTCAGGGACATGCCTTCTGACGCACTGACGCCCGTTATTCTGCTGTGCCGTAATTTCACAGTCGAGTTTCCATGGCTTCAGGTTTGGCTATGGCCGGATACTGAACCTGGAAAGGATAGTCTTCCCATTTTCACGGATGGCTCCAGGTCTGGGCGGTGGTCCGGTGCTGGGGTCCTCTTTGAGCGCGAAAATATCCGACTGCCTTTCTCCTTAGAAAAATATGCGTCTGTCTTCCAATGAGAGATATAAGCAATCCTAATGGCCATGTACAATGTTGTGAAGCACAGGTGGAATGGGGAAAGCATATGCGTCTGTAGTGACAGCCAAGCTGCACTTAAAGCTGTGTGTAACCCTTTAACTAGCTCCAGTGCTTGATCTCAAGTCCTTCCTGAACAAAGTCGGCAGACTAAATTCATTACGGCTTGTATGGGTACCAGGCCACTCTGGGATCCCAGGGAACGAGATCTCTGATGAACTGGCCTAAATAGGTTCAGAGGAGAGCTTCTCAGGGCCTGAGCCCGCTCTAGGTCTACCTGCGTCCACGGCGAATTCCTGCATTAACGATTGTGTATTTAATACGCACAACCGTAGATGGAGGGATTGTCCAGGTTACAGGATGACTAAGCACGTATGCCCTGATGTCTGCAAAGAATCTGCAGCATTCCTCCTGTCTTTAAGGACAGTCGACTGCAGAACGCTTGTGGGAGTTATCACGGGCCATTACACTTCTGCCAAGCATCTCTTCGTGCTCGGCATCAGTGAGACGCCTACCTGTGCTGCATGTGGCGAAGAAAAGGATGACGCTGCAGAGCATTATCTCTCTGTGATTGTCCCGCCTTTGCTCGCGCACGGTGGCGCACCCCTGGAGCCAACGTGGTGTGTGCCGAATCCCTAAGCTCTACATCACTGAAGCTTCATCAATTTTTTCTCCGGAAAACGGGGAAAATACAGTAATGTAAGGTGTCTGTCTGGAGTACAATGGACCAGTGTTTGCGTTTGAGTGCTCCAGCGGATAGCAGAAGCCTTCAACATACTAATAAAAAAATAAAAATAAAAATACGTATTGTATATCCTATGTTTCTTCTTCGATATTAACGAAACCTTGGTTGTTAAAATCTGTCAAACCTTTAGGACTTTAGAGCGTGCCAAAGACATATGCGTACCTACATACTCTCGCTAAACATAACCTTCCTTTGTAGGTCTGGTAAAATAAATGCTCACATGGCATGTGAGAAACAAATCAAATACCCTTTTCATAACCGATTTTGACAACTTAAACTTAAGCACATTGTCAATGGCAAACATATTCCTTTTTATGTTAGCAAAAATCATTCAAAGTCTATTAAAAATTGATATCATACCATTTCTCATGTACGCCACATAGGAATGCCCAATCACAGTTACAACTGACGGAAACGAAGCTGTCAAAATGGGCATAAGTCCAAAAAGTTTTTCTTTTCCTGACATCTTTCCGAACATTACCATTTTAAATTGACAAGGATAGGGAAAGTGAAATGAAAAAGGTTTTCATTAATAATTGGGAAGTTTTCTTAAGATCCGCACGCGGGTGCAATTGTTTTCGCTTCACTGCTACTGAAATATGAAATTAGGGCCTTTGCCCTAATGCTCTCAAGAAAGACCTCATAAATTACAATTAAATGAAATGCCAGACAAAATGTTGGGGCCCAGTTTGACCACACGCTTTAAGTTGCTTGAATATATCTCCTTAAACTTAAATATATAAATGTAATCCTAAACTTTGAGTATATTATACCTTATAGCCCCAACACTGCCCACTCCTAATCAATTCTAGCTCCTGTAAATATTGCATATTCAACGCTACGACGGCAGAATATATCCCTTAAGCAACTAACTAACTAAACACTTTCAGGCAGTTACGACTAATAAACTCAATAATAGCTTCGTGAATAATTCACCGTAAACACACATGTTACGCCACTTGCCACTGAGAGCAACTGGAGTTACCCTCTACTTATGGGATTAGTTTGAGATCTTGTGTTATCCACTTAAGGACTGATGTTCCACTGGTTGGACTTAAGCCAAACTACTCTGTCAGTCGACGTGACATTTATCAGCTTTCCATCAGTGCAACCTAACTTTTGTCCGGCAGCAGTTAAGAATTTCCAACTATTCGCTAGCAACTAGCATCAGGACCTCCGAAAAGCATACGTCGCTTGCATAAAAAAGAGATCTAATTAGGACATCTTAAACCTGTCATTCGGCAATTTTCCTTACTTTTGGTGGCTACATTGGCACCGGCATTGTTAATGACTTATAGTGTGATTATACCACTTGCAGGAACAATACTTACTCCTACATGAGATATCCTGACTCTTAGAAAAGCTGACGAAACGTTTTCGCCAGGACTCACACAACTATACATATCTATATTAGCCATCATCGTAATACACATATACATATCTACTTAACAGATTGTATTTGAATATCAAATGAGCATATGCAGAAGAGGAACATAAATAAATAAAACAAAACACTTTGAAATCGTGCCTGCACCGGAGTGTGGAACCCGCCAATTCTCCTGACAGTAACTCGGGGCAGCTTATGAACGGAGTATGAAGGACACAATTTATGGTTGTGTCATTTTTTGGAGATTAATGACTTGCTTGAAGAACTACGATTAACCGTATTATGTATTAGTCGCCAGAATGATTACTACTTGAGCCTGAGGATTTCAACTTTGTGACAGAGGATCCAATGGCATGGTATAGAACCTATGTCAGATGGAATATGAAATATATTATGTGAAGGGTTTCTTCTTTTTCTTTCTTTTTGAGGCTTCTGCTATCTGCTCGACAAACACCTAACTTAACTGAATTTTCCCAGTTTTCGGGTGAAAAATAAAATGTGAAGGAGGCTCAGCGATGTGGAGCTAAGACATTCGGAACACACTACGTCGGCCCTAAGGGTACGCCAACTTGTGCGACAGTCAGGACAGGCGGAACAGTCGCACAGAAAGTATTCTACTGTGTGATCACCCCCCCTACATGCAACACAGGTAGCATCAGTGAGTTGCCAAGGACGCAGCGCCTGGCCTCCGTACAGCTGTGACAAACCGTCCTTGGGGTTTTGCGAAAGGGGCTGTTAGCCTGTTCCAAAAGACCGGCTATAAGCCCTATGTGTTGCCAAAAGCACCTTGCATTATCTAAAAGCTGACAGCACTTTGTTCGTTTTTGACTCAACATGCTTTAACCAAAGAATCCTGTTATCTAAAATGACTCCCAGGTACTTAGGTACTTATGTAGCTTCCTTGGATGTCGAGATGGGTATGCCTTTCAACACCACCTAAGTCTTTCTTTGATTTGATCTCTTCGCAGGGGGTCATTCATTCTTAGATTTACGAAAAAGCTTCTTATATTCTTTTTGATTCCACCCATAGTTATTCCAGTCATATTCCGAAGTCGATTTGAGTGACAGTGACCTACTCAGGACACTTCCAGCTTTCCTGCGAAGACTTGGTGGCCCGACATTCCACCAGGGAACCAATTTCCTGCAGGGAGGTTAGCTGAAAGGACAAGCGAGCTCAAAACAGTTGGTGTTGACGCTGCAGTATAATTGTCAAGTAAAACTTTCCGTTACGTCAGCATATACATATATATACATATATATGTATATACAGCAAAGCAGTTGATCGCATTTAACATGGCACACAGCCTCCGCGTGGCCCCCTCTGGATAGCTACCCTGGCACCCGCCAGGTAGTGAACCAATGTGTGCAGCGACCCAACCCCTTGTTCCTGGGGAAAGAGTAACCTGGCCCTCCAGGTTGGGGGTTGTTCTTAGAGGTAACATCCACATCACGTAAAAACCTACTTGTTCAGAAGCAACCACAAGCCTGGTTATGGACGAATATAAAGCTGACGACCCCTGCAAACGACTAACGGACTTGAGAGTCTGCACCTGGAATGTGAGGTCCCTCAACGGACCGGGTGCAAGCGATTAATTGGAGCAAGCCCTTAACTGCTATAAAGCAGTTAAGTGCGATGGGATGGACCAGGCAAAAGACGGATCAAAAACTACATCTACTACGGGAACTGCTACAACGAGAACAAACAGCGCCTAATTGGGTGCCAATTCGTTGTTCGAGGAAGACTCCGACAAAACGTCTTAAGCTTCCGAGATATAAGCGAACGCCTCATAACCATCCGCATAAAAGCTAAATTTGAAAACATAAGCTTAATATGCGCTCACGGCCCAACGGAAGAAAAGGACGATCGACTCACAGAAGAATTCTACGATCTCCTTGACAGAACCTATGCCCAATGTCCCAGCTGCGACACAAAAATAGTTCTAGGAGATTTTAATGCAAAACTGGGCAAAGAGGACATATTTGAGTCGATCATAGGAAAGCACCAACCAGATTAATCACATAGCGAGCGACGCCAGACACTCCTCCAGTATTCTCGACGTACGAATCTTCCGAGGGGCCAACATCGACTCGGACCACTACCTTGTTGTAGCCAAGGTACACATGAGGATATCAAGAATGCTTAGAAATCGAGTAGAACTATGTAAGTTTGACATCGGAAAGCTACGATCGCAAGAGACTGCCAGAATCTTTGCCGATCGTGTCTCCTCCAAGCTCTCTCAAAATCCGTCCACAGCAGCACAAGCAATAGAGCAGGAATGGACACATTGCCATAACGCCATCAGAGACGCCGCCTCAGAGGTGCTGGGTTTAAAACCGCTACCACCTAGAAACCCCTGGTTCGATGAACAATGCAAACAAGCTCACGAGGCAAAACAAGAGGCATATAAAGCCAAGCTGCAACGACTGACGAGAGCTATGAGCAGAAGAGAAGAGAGGAACACACGCTTTTCAGAAAAAAGAAGAGAGAGCACGGAACTCACGCTCCAGGAGATGGAGAGACGCTTCCGCAGGAATGACGCCCGTAAGTTTTACAATAAGGTAAAACGAACATGCCGTAGCTACAAAGCCAGAGCGGCAGCCTGCAGGGATGAAAATGGAGAACTGGTAGTAGAATCGCCGTCGACGACGATGTAGGAGAATTCCATCCACCCGACCTAGACGAAATCAAAACAGCGATACCAAGGCTTAAGCCTAATAAAGCCGCGGGCGCAGACGGCCTGTCCGCTGAGCTTCTTAAGGCGGCTGGAGATGAGCTGGTAAGGTGCATGGGCATCTCATTGCCCGACGAATGGAATCTCAGCATCGTTTGCCCGGTTGATAAGAAAGGAGACCCTATAACTGCGCCAACTATAGGGGAATAAATCTCCTTAACATCGCATATAAGATCCTCTCTGCCGTATTGTGTGAACGCTTGAAATCGTTTGTGCGTAACCTGATCGGCTCTTATCAGTGTGGTTTCAGGCCAGGTAAATCCACAAAAGACCAAATATTTATGCTACGGCAGATCTTGGAGAAGACCCAGGAATATCAAATCGACACTCACCACATTTTCGTCGATTTCAAAGCTGCATATGAAAGCGTGTATAGAGATGAGCTATATAAAGCCATGACTAGTTTTAACATCCCTGCCTCCATTAAGGTCGGTAATGAGCAAAGCGAGACCTATGATGCTAAAAAAGGATTTAAGCAAGGTGACGCGCTGTCATGCAACTTTTTCAACATCGTGCTTGAAAAGATCGTGCAAGAGTCACTGGCCTACACAAGAGGTACAGTTTATTTCAAGTCTACGCAATTGCTTTCGTACGCCGACGACATTAACGTGATTGGACGGACACAGCGAGACGTCAATGAGGCCTTTGTAAGCATTGAGGTAGAAGCGGCTAAGATGGATCTCAAGGTTAATGAGGGTAAAACCAAATATCTGCTTTCATCTTAAAGAGACGAGCTACACCGACGTATTGGCCAGAACGTCACCATGTGCGGATATAACTTTGAAGGGTTCAAGGAATTCGTCTACCTTGGTTCACTGATGAGTGGCGACAACAACACCAGCGCTGAGATAAAATGCAGAATCACTCTTGCCAACCGCTGTTTCTATGGGCTCAAAAGGCAATTGAGAAGTAGAGCCCTCTCTCGGAAAACCAAGGTGACACTATATGAGACCTTGATCATCCCAGTCCTCCTTTACGGCGCAGAGGGTTGGACCTTAACAAAACCGGATAAGGATGCCCTTGGTCGTTTCGAGAGGAAAATTCTGCGCACTATCTACGGTCCCGTTTGTTCAAACGGTGTATGGAGGAGAAGATATAACGAAGAACTGTACGGGTTGTACAGCGACATCGGCCTGGTACGACGTCTACAGATACAGCGTCTAAGTTGGCTAGGCCATGTAGAGCGCATGGAAAATACAGCTCCGACCCGAAGAGTCTTCGAATCCACCCCGGAAGGAAGGAGCGGCAGAGGACGGCCGCATCAACGGTGGCGCACGCAGGTGGAAGGGGACCTTAACGAACTAGGCGTGCCGCGCTGGGTTCACCACGGACTGTAGAGCCACCTAAGTAAGTGGGTATATATATATATATATATATATATATATGTTTGTGTGTGTATGTATTTAAAGTATCTTAGATAATCAACCACATCGATCAAAGGTGTCAATGCAAAGACGGTTTTGCCAAAACAGTGGGCCTAAATATAATTTCAAATTTTTATGTCCAATTTTCGACAATTTTATCAAGCAACTGGGGCCGTATCTCAGCAAAACATTTTGGCCAATGTTGAATTCCAAATCGTCCAACTTGAGTTCACATACCCCCGAAGAAAGTAATCTAAAGGTGTGAGATCACATGATTGTTGAGGCCAGTTCACAGGTCCATTAGGCGAAATTCGCGGCTCGGCTTAGTTGGTGTTGCATCCGTCAATGTTTTGCGTGTTGTGTTGATGGGGGAATTTGATTTACAATTCTGCAACACTCGTGGGTTAAGAAAGAATTTCTTTGCCACGTATGTCCATCTCTCTCTCTACAAACCGGCTGTTTTGGAACTTTGTGAAACACAGGTTGATGAATAGTCCGATCCCTCGGATCTTAGTCTTCCTGGATATAGCTTAGTGCCATTATTCGTCACTATTATTCTCACCGCGGTCTCGCTATCTATGTCCGTAGTGATATCGCTTACCAGCTGCTTCCGCAGTATAGCCAAACATCCACCTCGGAATTTAGTTTCTTATGGCTCAAATTCACTCTTCGTAAGCACACAATTCACTACTGTTTTCTTTACAGAAGCCCAAACCTGGAAAGAGACATCACCTTCGACTCGTTTAATGCACTGTCCGACTCCATCCAAAGAATTGTTTCCCTGTTTCCCCGCACTGAAATCGTTATAGCGGGCGACTTCAATGTTCACAATTCTCAGTGGCTTCGACATTCTGGACAGACAACACCCGGACGAGGGTATGTCGAAATTTTCGCTGAGTTGAATCAATTAACCCAGCTTGTGAGTGAGCCATCTCGTATTCCGGATGTTGCCAGTCATATCGCCAATACCCTGGACTTGTTTTTTACCTCTCAACCTGATAAATACACTTTGAAAGTATTGTCTCCTCTAGGCTTGTCCGATCACTGTGTCATATCAGCGAAATTCCCATATTCATTCCACACAGTTAAAGAAAAAGCTCCAAAAAGAATAGCATGGATATATAAGAAAGCTAATTGGTGTGGCCTTAACAACTTCATTCGGATCTTTAACTGGTCGTTGTGCTTTCTCGACAACGACGTGGACGCTGCAGCAGATAGGATCACAAACATTATCCTTACTGGCATAACCACTTTCATCCCCAACAAGGTAAAAGGTGTTAAGCCAGAGGATAATGCGTGGTTTGACTTGAGCTGTAAAGAGGTAATTAGGTCAAGAGAGATAAGCTTTCAGAACTATAAAGCAAACACTACTGAGGAAACCCAAAAAGATATATACAAGCCAGAAATGACTGCAACTCTGAGGCGTAAGATCCTACAATGTCCCAAAGGTAGCAGAAGTTTTTGGTCTTTCGTCAAAAACATCAAGAACTCCGTCTCGTCGTCTATACCCACGCTCATCCACAATGACATTCCAGCTGTCAAACCCTAAGACAAAGCCAATCTTTGTCAATCTCGCAGCTTCCCAGATCATCTTTGTCTCCGCCTTTTCTGGAGTACGTTAATTTCACCATGGGACAAATTTACTTCCGTACTCGTACAGTTGCAAGGATTCTTAAAGAACTTGACATACACAAATCCGCTGGTCCAGATGGTATATCCCCAATAATTCTGAAGAGGCGTTCTTCTGTACTGTCAAAACACTGCGTAAGCTTTTTCACCTTTACTGCTCTTCTGGACTCTACCCGAGTAGGTGAAAAACAGCATTTGTCCAGCCCATTCCCAAAAAAGGCGAATCTTCTTCTCTCTCCAATTACCGACCCATTGCACTAACGTCCCTTCTTTCCATGGTCATGGAAACGCTGATAAATCGTCAGCTAATGAAATATCTCGAGTCGCAGAAACTCCTCAATGACCGACAGTATGGTTTCCGCAGCAACAGATCCACTGGTGATTTGATGGTATATCTCGCCGAGAAGTGGTATCGCTCGCTCCACCAGGTAGGTGAGAGCAAAGTAGTTGCACTTGATATTTCGAAAGCATTTGACAAAGCTTGGCATTAAGCTGCTTTGTTGCAAATCCGTGCATTCGGTATCGACGACTCTCTTCTTCTATGGATTAAAAGCTACTTTTCGAATCGTTCAATTCAAGTTGTCTTGGACGGATTCAAGTCTGATACTCACTTTGTAAATGCTGGTGTTCCCCAGGGCTCCGTTTTGTCTCCGACACTCTTTCTCATTTTTATAAATTTTCTCTTGTCTGTTACTTCTAATCCATTCCACTCCTTCGCTGACGACAGTGCCCTCAGCTTTTCATATTCGTTCACTTCTTTACGACCCTGCACTTTGGCTGTAAATAGTGAGCGGCAGCGTATGTTAAGCTCATTAAATTCCGATATTGAAAGCATCATCCAGTGGGGTAAAAACAATAGAGTGGAATTGAATGCTTCCAAAACACAATGCTGTCTTCTGTCGCTAAAGCGTAACACTGACCCATTGCCATTATCCATGAATGGCACTTGTATCTTTGAAACCGGCAAGCTTTCCATCCTGGGTATATGCATCAGTGACAACCTTTGTTGGAACGATCACATATTTAGTGTCGCTAAGAATGCCGCGAAATGCCTAGGTTTCCTATACAGATTACAGATGCAAGAGATTCGTCACACCCACCGATCTGGCTATAATTTATAAGGCGTTCATTCGTCCTAAATTGGAGTTCAATGCTCATATCTGACCTGGCGGATCTAAGACCTCACTGCACTTACTTGACAGTATACAAAATCGTGCGGTAAAACTCATAGAAGATTCCAGCATCACAAACACATTACACTTGCTGGCTCACCGTAGGAACGTCTCCTGTCTTTCATTGTTTTATCGTTATTTTCATCATAAATGCTCTGATGAAATAGCCAGTTGCATTCCGCCCCTTCAAAACTTCTCCCGCGATACACGTCTCTCTGGGAATGCGCATGAACTACACGAATGTGGAACGCGCTACCTCGCTCGGTCTTCCCCCCTCAATACAATATGCAGACATCTAAGACCAATGTCAATAGGCACCTCCTCTCTCCCTCCCTGTTACCTTCTGCTCGCACAACGTAACGTTATAAGGCCTAAGCCTTGAGTACGCGTGTGTCCATAAAAAAAAAGCATGTTTCCCGTATTAAATTGATGATGTTGCGCGCCGTGTGTCATGTTGCCCCATTTTGTTAAAACCAAACCAACGGAGGAACGAAGAAGGCAGAAATCATGTTTCTGTGGCGCTCTCTATTGACGGTAACATTTCGGCCGGCGTAATCCTTAAAGAAATATGGACCGATGACTCGACCAGCCCATAAAGCACACCAAAGAGTGAGTATTAATGGTTGTAAGGACGTCTCGACAAAAGCTTGTGGGTTTTCTCCACTACAAATTTGGCAATTTGTCTTTTTGTCAATTTAACCAAACCATGGGGCCAATTGGAGAGCAAAATGTTGCGCTGAAAATGAGGATCAAGCTGAATCATTTACCTATAACGTATAATGGTCACGAGGTTTCCACTCTTACACAAGCTGGATCGTATAAACTGTTAGGCCAATGTCTTTCCGTAAAATCTTCCACAAAGTGGATGAGCATAGCTCAAGTTACTGAGCACGATGACGGATCGACTCATTCGAATTCTCCTGCGCTCCACAACGGCAATAACTTCTTTTGCTCGCATTATTTGTCATCTTTGGGGATGCGTATCTTCCACTACAGTGTACGTGGTGCTAAAACAATTCATCGCGTTCCGAATAACTGGCTCAGACGAAACATGGGTGATTAAGAGAACCTCGGCTTTGGTCCTTCATTGACTGTAACGCCAACATACGAAGGTAAGATGTATTTTGACGTACGTGATCTAAGATCAACTTTTTGTTGTCCAAAAATAATATCTTATTCACCAAACTTAGCATCCTATGACTTTTTACTCCTTCCTCCGGTCCTTTCATGGGACCGAGAGTTGCACAATTGAGGAGATAAATCGTTTGAAGTGCTCAAAGTTATACTAAGAAACTGGTATCCTATGTGCTTCGAGGATTGGAAAAATCGCTGGCATAAGTGTGTTATATGTCAAAGGGGGCTTATTTTAAAGGGAACGGAATAGATATGAATGAACTTAAACACAGTGTGGGCAGAAGGGATTTAATAGGCGAAAAGGGGAAGAAACCTTCTTATGGCTATTGCACATAAAGCTTTTCTTAAAGCAATCCACATTGGTGTTATGCGACTAAAGAAAGATTCTTTGCAATTGACAGTACATCCGAAGACAGGGTTAAGTATGAACTGATGTGCATTCTGAGCTTGGTGGGTATTGCCTGTAATAACTGAAGGATCCTAAATCCGGCCCAGACATATATGCTTTAGCCAGATAAGAGGGAAGAAGAATATTTTGCATCGCTTAAGGAAACTTTAACATTGGATAGACTTTTTAACGACGTTGAATATGTGGTCATTTCAACGAAGGTTTCTGTGTTTTAGGAGAATTAAATTCAACATGATTAAGGCTATCTAATTTCCTTTTTAAGATCCTTGGTTAAGATTTCATTTCCTCATTTAACTATCGGCATTGATTGAACTTAGCTTAAGCATCCGCTCTAGTTGTACGGCCAAAGAGCAAAGCCGTGAATCTAAGAACGAATACGGAAAGCTAAGAGTACTGTCATGAATTGGATTAGAAGCAACAGTCAAGAGATCATTCATGAATATTAGGAAGAGAGTTGGCGACAGACCACGTACGTGGACTTAGACCCTATGCAAATGAATTTGCTCTAGATAAAATGATGAATGTGTTTACAATACAATACTGAAGAAGTAGCGCGATCCTAGTATATTATCTTAGGCAGTGATACCAGGCCAAGAATACGCCAACGTACTAAACCACACCATGCACCCTTCAACCACTCTCTTCGCGGGACTGCCGTTAGGTATTACTTCGCGGGGCTGGTTTGCACTTTATGCCCTTCTTTCCCAAATTGGTGCTTCCTGTTCCAAGGGAGCTGCTGTTTGGTTTTGGTTGCTCTCCCTGTGTCTCTCCAGACGCCGGAGTTTCTTCATGGTTCTCGCTGCGGTTTTTTTCACAGCGTCCCATATTTCGCTCGATGTCAGCATATGCTTTATGACGTTCTCGGGAGTCGGTATTTCCCCAATTATATCTTCTAGATATTTATTTTCTGCATCGAAATTTGAGCATTGAAAAAATATGTGTTCTGCATCTTCTCTAGCCTCTCCACAGTTTGCACAGATAGGAGATTCATCAAGGCCAAACCTGTAAAGATAGGCTCGGAAGCAGCCATGTCCGGTTATGAACTGGGTGAGATAAAAATCTACTTCTCCGTGATGCCGGCTTATCCAACTTTGCATGTCCGATATAAGTCGATGGGTCCATCTTCACTTTGTTGACTGATTCCATCTCTCCTGCCATATTGCAATGCTACGCAGTCTTTCTTCTAGTTTAATATCTCTGACTGAGGCAAGGGGTTCCTGAATTATGGCGTCGTAGAACCTTTGCAACTCGATGGCCAAGATATCGGCTGGTAGCAATTCAGCAATTACACATATAGCATCATCCGATACCGTCCGAGAAGCACTGCACACTCTTAGTGCGGATAGTTGGTTGGTGGAATTTACTCATCTTGAGTGGGACTTTGCCCATATTGGTGCCGCGTACATAATTATTGACTGCGCCACTTTTGACAAAAGTCCTCCGATGTTTGTCATCATTCTGGCTAAGGCAGCACACACCTGCCGCACTTTATTTCAAGGTGTTCCTTGTAGCTGAGCCTAGCGTCAATCATTACACCTAAGTATCTGATAGACGGTTTCGACGTGATGGTGATTGTTTCCCTTTTCTTGCGGCTGCTTACTAGTATTGCTTCTGTTTTGTGATCGGCGAGCTCTAACCCGACTGTTGACATCCAGCGTCTCACTTTTCTGATATATTCGTTCCCCATGTCCTTTATTTCTTCCAGGTATTTCGCTGCTACTACGATTGCAATATCATCAGCGAAGCCCATGATTTTTGATTCGTTGGGAATATCTAGCCTCAGAACTTCATCATACATAAGGTTCCACAGAATAGGACTTAGCACCGATCCTTGTGGTACTGCCCTACCCCGTCGTCGGTATCGTAGAAAAGATACCGTTTCTCGAAATTGCTTTCAATTATTTTGCTGAGGAATCCTGGCACCATCTTTTCTCCAAGTGAGTATAGACTTTGTCTCCCAGTTTGCAGAGTTGAACACATTTTTGACGTCCAGTGTTATTACGGCACCGTATTTCTTTGCGCCTCCAGCCCATCTCTTGCCCTGAATAGCTTCTTCCAGAACTGTGGTTACCCTCCGTAAAGCATCGATTGTAGAACGGGCTTGCCTGAATCCGTACTGTTCGTCTGAAAGTCCCCCGGCTTCATTTATTGCCACCTCGAGTCTGTTGGCTATAATTTTCTCCAGTATCTTCCCCATTGTATCTAATAGGCAAATCGGACGGAATGACGACGGCTGTTTATTTCGCGGCGTTCCTCCTCGGTGGGGTACTGGCAAAACCACCCGTAGTATACTTGCCGTGGAAAAGCTCGACTCATGCCGTTCGGAATCGGCATTAAATCACACACAACATGGGTGATTGAGAGAAGCTTGGCTTGGTCCTTCATGGGCTGTAACGCCATCAAAGAAGAAGTAATAAAGTTAGTTAGTTAGAAAGAAACCGTCGAGACTGTCATTGAATCGGGAGCTAAGCCTAGTCGATTTTTCACATAAGGGCCGTATTTGGAATGCCATCAAGCCCAGGTGACTTATTGTCCTCGAAATGTATGCACACCTTTAAGAGTTCAGTTTCGGTGAAAGTTGTGACTTCCTGTGATACCATTCACAATACGTGATTATGTTAACTTTGACATTGTTATCGTAAACATTTGTAATAGAAATAGCACTCGGAGTGTGTTACCATACGAGTGCATTTGTCTTGAAACATTGTACTTGAAACATTCAGTTTGGTCAAAAAATAAAAAGGAAACATTTTCATCCAATAATTTTCTATTTTTCGTCAACTTTGGATAATGATGAACCATCGTGAACCACCATGTATTACTGGCAATTTTCTTTTTGTACATTTCTGCCTGTCTGTCATCTTATCTATCTCAAGGCATAACTAGCAGCATATGTATTGCGCTGTAACTATACCGCAAAGCAGAAATAGTGTTAAGGTCTTCCCAAATCAATTTCGCATCCAGCTATTTTTAAAGCAGAAAGTGATGTATAATCATAATAGGCGTCCAAAGGCACACCGTCACAGATGATGAGGTTGTCCAGATGCAGACCAATATGGACTGCAATAACGATCTGCCCCGATCTTGCTTCTCTCTGAGGACGCAATGGTTAGTGTGTTGGACTCTGGCGCACGATGAGCGAGTTCGGATCCCGATAATGTTTATTTCGCGGCGTCCCTCCTCGACGGGGTACTGGCAAAACCCCCCGTAGTATACTCGCCAAGAAAAAGCTTCTCGAATCAAGCCGTTCGGAATTGGCGTTCAACTTTTGGTCCCTTCCACCTGTGGAAAAAAAAATAAATCACACACAACATGGGTGATTGAGAGAAGCTTGGCTCTGGCCCTTCATGGGCTGTAACGCCACCAAAGCAAGCAAGCTTGATTCTGTCACTGTTGCTACTCTTCCTTGATGGGACACCGCTTCCAATTATAATTTTTACTTCTGATAGGCAGGGTTACAGTTTTGTGTAGGATTACCGGCCTTTGACCATAATGACTTGTGTTGTACGTTTTCAAATGTTGCGAACAAGAACGTTCATAGAGTAGCCCACTCTGTCTATGTAGATGATTCCAAACTATCGTGTCATGTGTTGATACTAAGTGCCTTCAGTACTTCCCACTAACTAAAAAATGTCATCCATTTTTCCAGTGACTGGCTAACAAGAGCGAGGTGCATCTATGACACCGAAATTTCAGGATTCGAGCAAACCACTCACAGCATTATTGCTGTATATTTTGTACATTTTTTTGGCATGTTTTTACAGCGCATATACTTTCTTTATAGTTAAAAGGCATCGACATCCTCTAGTGATAAAAAACTGCGGAGACTTAACCGCCAATCCAGTCTTTTAAAAACGAAGATACCTGAGCCATAATATTTTTCTTTGAGCACTCCGTATCGTAACTATCAACTTAGACTGAATGCGGGGTTTTTATCAACATGATCTGTACCCTGAACGCCCTCCGGCCTACTTACGCCCAAAGCCTTTTTTTTAAAGCAGAAAAGGTGTTGGTCGAATAGGCTTTTGTTCATAAGCTGTCGTAAGAGAGGAAACCACATCCCAAATCCCCACCCACCAATGCACGCACAATAAGCTCTCCGGTTAGAGTAATATCACGCACTCTATACTATAAAGAAAAAAGAAGTTCGTGATTTTGAGCGCAGGGAAACGGAAATTATGCTTGAAAAAAGTCCCTCCGAACCGCACGCTCAATAGGTTAGGTAAACGCCGGATCCATGAACCACATCCAGGTTCCGCCACATTAAAAATGATGCTAAAAAAAGCAGCAGTGGAAGGATGGCGTGAAACAGGCACTTGGTGCATTTTATGTTACTCCATCCTGCTGGAACCAACAATACTCATTTTCACTTTAGGTGTCTCCACTTAGAGAAATTTTAAACCATGTGTCACCAAAGCATTACATTTAGTAAAATCATCCGAAAATTTAGTTTCTTAAAAAAATCAGATGAGAATCATTCCATTATTCACAAACCGACAGTTCGAAATCCTTGTAGTCATCAAACCATGAAGCACGCAATGCAAAATCTTTCGTCATATCCCAGACCCAGTATTCTCCTATAGGAAGCTTCCTATTTTCCTTGTTAGCACAAATACCCAAAGAACTTTGATGAATCATCCCATTTTGTGGTTGATACCCATTCAAGGATAAGAAATAATTTCCACCAACTGAGGGTGAAAAATCCGTGTAACTGAAGACGATTGTCTCATGAAAGTTGGTTCCCTACACCACTTGACGATAATTATGTAGGTTCCGTTCGGCAGATGTCACTTATCCTTCATGTTTATGTCCCAATTTATCCACACTCGTTAGGTAAGCCTTTTCTTTCTGCTTTTGGTCTTCACTCATAAGCATGCTTTAACCCAGTACTTTTTATGAGTGTAAGTACGCGTGTGCGTATAACCACCGGTAGGTAAACGATATTGGACGCAGTAATTACCTTGCCTGTGGGAGTTGTAAATGAGTTGCCAGGAGCGTTTAGTGTTTGGATATACTTGACCAATTAGCATCGTTCATCTAATTAGACGATAATGACATGCCATTGCTGCTGGGATGTTTGCAATGCTAGATTCAACGGTTGAAGGTGTTTTATCGCACAATTTGATTAGTGTTATCAAAGGGCGTTGATGTCGGCGAGCGAGCTGCTATTCTTCTTATTCTTCTTAGTGGGCGCTACAGTTCGGGGTGAACCTGGGCCTCAACCAACATGCCCCTCCATCTAGCACGATCTTACGCTAGCCTTTTCCATTGCCGCACACCCAGTTGGCTGAGGTCCCCTTCCACCTGTGTGCGCCATCTTAAGGGCGGCCGTCCTCTGCTTCTTCGTCCCTCGGGGTTGGATTCAAAGACTCTCCGGGCTGGAGCTGTGGTGTCCATTCGCTCTACATGGCCCAGCCATCTTAGGCGTTGAATCCGTAGATGCCTGACTAGGCTCATGTCGCTGTACAGCCCGTAAAGTTCGTGGATGAATCTTTTCCTCCATCCCCCGTCTGCGTTTATAGGCCCAAAAATCGCGCGCAAAATCTTTCTTTCGAACCGAGTGCCTCCTCATCCACTTCTGATAGTGCCCATGCTTCTGCGCCGTACAACAGGACCGGGATGATAAAAGGTCTTATATAGAGTCAACTTCGTCGTTCGGGAGAGGGCTCTATTACTCAGTTGCCTCCTGATCCCAAAGAAACAGCGATTGGCAAGAGTGATTCTGCGTTTGATTTCGGAACTGATGTCGTTGTTCCAGGTCACTGCGGAGCCAAGGTAGACGAAGTCCTTAACTACCTCGAACTTATATCTGCCTATACAAACGTTCTGGCCAAGACGTCGGTGGTGAGCGTCCTGCAAGAAGTATGCAAGAAGTTGCGAGGATTTGAAATAGATTGTGCCTCTTGTATTGGCCAGTGATTTTTGCACAATCATTTCCAATATGATGTTGAAGAAATCATCCTGCATAGTCTGACGAGTTTAGCAGGTATGTCAAAGGTAGACATAGCGTTGTATAGCTCGTCTCTAATTACGCTGTCGTATGCGACTTTGAAGTCGACAAATAGGTGGTGGGTGTCGACTTAAAATTCATTGGATTTTTCCAGGATCTGCCGTAGTGTGAAGATTTGGTCGATGGTGGACTTCCCTGGCCTGAATCCGCACTTATAAGGACCTCTCAGCTTATTTACAAAAGGCTTCAGGCGTTCAGAGAAGATATTGTAGGCGATGTTACGGAGACTTATTCCTCTATAGTGGGCGCAATCAGAGGGGTCTCCTTTCTTGTGGATCGGGCATACGATGCTGAGACTCCATTCCTCGGGCATGCTTTCCTCTAACCATATCTTACGGATAAGCTGGTGCATGCTCCCAACCAGGTCATTCCCAGCTGCCTTGAAGAGCTCAGCAGACAGTCCGTCCGCGCCAGCAGCTTTATTCGACTCGAGCTTCGATATGGCAATCATAACTTTGTCGAGGTCAGGGGGACAAGATTCTCTACGGTCTCCGTCGATTAGAAATGGATAACTTTGCCTGACAGCGGTATATTGACTAACTACGCCGTTATACAGTCTGCTGAAGTGGTTTTTCCATATTCTCAGCATCGACTGCTTCTACTACTAGGTGTCCGTTCTCATCCCTGCAGGCTTCCGTGCTGGCGTTATAACCTTGGCATGTTCTCTTAATCTGTTGATAAAACTTTCGAACGTCACGCCTGCAGTAACACCTCTCCAAATCCTCAATCGCGCGCTTCTCGTGCTCTTTCTTCTTTCTTCTAAGAAGCTTATGCTCCTCTTTTTAACTCGTAGAGCTCACGAGCTGCTCTTGTTCTTTTATGCAGCGAGGTCTTATATGCATCCTGCTTCGCTGTATGAATCCTCCTGCACTCGTCATCGAACCAGGTGTTTCTTCGTGGTGGAGCCTTGGAACCCAAATCTTCGGATGCAGAGCTTTTCTGGGCTTATTTGCAGAGGTTCCACTGCTGTTCTATTGATAGTGTGGAGGATTCAGGTGTATTGGAGAGCTTAAGGGAGACGCGATCGGTAAAAGCACGAGCGGTTTCTGGCGATAGTAGCTTTCCGACGTCATAACTTTGTATCCTTACTCTACTCCGTTGCGTTCGTGATATCCGTAAGCGCATCTTGGCTACTACAAGATAGTGGTCAGAGTCGATGTTAGCCCCTCGGAAAGTTCGAACATCAAAAATAGACGAGGAGTGTCTGACGTCGATCGCGATGTGATCAATCTGGTTGGTAGTCGACTGATCAAAAGACCGCCAAGTGCCTGTGTGTATATCGAGGTGCGGGAAGCGCGTACTGGCTAGAAGGAGATGTCGCTCCGTAGCAAGATCAATCAGCCTGTGTCCGTTATCGGAGGTGGTGCCGTGTACGCTATGTTTGCCGATAACTCGTTCAAATATGCTTTCCTTACCCAGCTTAGCATTGAAGTCTCCTAGTACAATTTTGATGTCATAGCTGGTACATTGGGCATACGTTTTGTCTAGGAGACCGTAGAACTCGTCTTTGGTGGAGTCATCCTTGTCTTCCGTGGGGGCGTGGATGCAGATCAGGCAGATGTTAAAAAATGTAGCCTTGATACGGATTGTTATGAGGCGTTCGCTCACATGCCGAAAGCTTAGGACTTTTTGCCTTAGTCCACCTCGAACAACCAATCCGCATCCGAACAATCGTTGCCCGCTCTCCCTATAGCAGTCGCCCTAGTAGATGTCGCAGTTTTTCATCTGCTTTATACCCGGTCCATTCTATCGCATTTCCTGAATGGATGTGATGTCCGCTTGAGGTTGTTTCGGAGTTTGTGTTTTTTTTTTACGGTTACGGCTCACTAGGCCGTAGCCCAACCGACTCATCCTGTTTTTTGGCGCAGGAGGCTCGCCATTCGCACTTCCCCGTCTGCAATTTCCATAGGAAATCTCCAGATGGCACCACGAGGAGGTGGGGATAGGACTTACTGACAGTGCCGCAAGATGTTCGACTGCGGTGGCTCTTCTCGCTCTTTAGCAGGCCAGCATCCGTCGGATGGATGCTACCCCTACGAGGCCTTTGTTAGTCCTTTGCCATCCAGCGAGCTGCTATTAATCCAGCTTAATTTGATCAAACTTCACCTTGAACTGCGTGGTTTGATTAATAATCTGGTGAGAGGTAAAGAGGCCAGACCTTGCATTAAAAATGAGGCCTTCCCAGAGTTATAAGTAAATTCTGACTCTAGGTGGCTGCATATCGACATAATTAACTAAGTGAATTGATAGGTGCATCGAATTGAAATTTTTAATATTTGGCAAGTAATACTAAAATTATTGCGTCGAAAAGTGTATGTAAATTGATACAGTAAAGTTTCGTAAACACCCAAGCTCAAATCGTCGGAGCAGCGACGTTTTAAAGCTGCTATAACTCGGCAAAACCAGAGAAGAGGCTCTGGCTTATGCAAAATCTACCCCTGTAACCAAAGGTCTGAAACTGAGACGTGATCGTTCCGCTGACACTACCCCACCAAATCCGACTGCTAAGCGCAGCAGGAACGGCAACCTCAAAGTCGATAAAAAAGCTACAGTAATGTAGCTGGGAGGATCTGACTCGGCATCGTCCCCAAGGACTTGGGAGCGAATCCCCTTACCACAGCGCAGATGGCAGCCGTTCAGGAGGCTGTAATTGACACCTCCATCGAGCTGCTGAGTAAGACACCCAAACCTCGCTTCAGGGGATCAACCTACAAGTCAGGGTGGTTGTACTTTGTGTGTGACAACCCAGCTACGGCCGATTGGATGAAAACCAATTTCACGGCTATCAAGGACAAGAGTGGACTTGATATAATGCTTGTTGAAGAGGAAGCTTTCCCGAAGCCCCACATCGTTCGGGGCTTCTTCCCACAAAGCACCGGTTTACCCATCACAAAGGTGTTGGCGACGCTGGATTCTCAAAATGACGACTTACATGCACAGAACTGTAGAGTCATGCAGAGCACGTCAAATAAGGAGAAAAACCTCCTGCACTTAGTTCTGGCCGTCAGCGACAAGTCTCTGGCTCGACTAATAGAACTCAAGTGCCAAGTGGCTTACAGATTTGACATCATTAAGATGATCATCAAGAGCCAGGTGAAAACATCCGTAGATGTAGAACCAATCGCTGTAGCAAAATCTACAACCAGCAGTATGGTGGGCGCACCTACTGCCGTAGTAGGAAAACCTACAGCCAGCAGTATGGTGGTTGCACCTACTGCTGTAGTAGAAAAACCTACAGCCAGCAGTATGGTGGTTGCACCTACTGCTGTAGTTGGGACGCCCAGATGTGACGACCTAAAACCAGCTGCTACATCCACTAAAGGTCGCCTAAATAAAAGAAATAAACGTCCCCTAACTAATCAAGGGGAATCTTCGGTGGGAAGTAGATCGGAAGATCACTCCCATCGGTCCGGAAACTTCAGGCGTGGAAACAACAAGCCATACAGAACGCAGATTATGGGCCTGCATAACAGGTCGCGCAAATTAGTTTACGCTACAGGAGGTTCTCCTCCTAGGGCCGCATGTGTGATCGGCACTAACCTACATTTTCTCCCCATTCCCAGAATTCATCACAAGGGACCTGGTAGCCGTCAGAGTGGAAGTCCCCACCGATGGAGGGGTAAAGGAGGTTGTATGCGCCTCGGCTTACTTTCCTGGAAACGGCCAACGAATCCCTCCAACTGAAGTCCAGGATCTGGTTAAGTACTGCAACCAGAAGAAACACCACCTGGTAATTGGAAGCGACGCCAACGCACATCATATGGAATGGGGTAGTAGCAATACAAACAAATGAGGTGAGTCACTGTAGAATTTTAAATCACTAACGAACTCACCGTTGCAACAAACCCGCATTCATAAATGCGGATAGAGAAGAGGTGCTTGACCTCACCATCTCCAGTCCATTTATTTCAAATGCGATTGGGGACTGGCACGTCTCCAATGAAGCTTCACTGTCTGATCACCATTATATCAGATTTAACATCTCCGGTGAGGTTAAAGAGAGTAAGCCTGGATATCAGCCCAAATGAACGAATTGGGCTCAGTTCCAAGCTCAACTCGCCGCTAAAGAGGATATGCTTCTCAAGTCGATTGGATCGACAGATGATATCGACGAAGCGGCTTATCAGCTCAATGCAGCACTTGTCTCATCCTTTAGAGCAGCTGTACACCCAGGTCAAACACACACAAGCGGTGTGTGCCCTGGTGGAATACTCAGCTTGAGTCCCTAGGGAAGCAGGTGAGATCGCTGTTCAACAGAGCTAAACGGTATAATAGTTGGACTGAATACAGATCTGCTCTAACCAAATACAACCTCTAACTGAGGAAATCCAAGAGAACGTCTTGGAGGAAACACTGCGAGAACATAGACTCGCTTCCAACTGCGGCCCGACTCCATAAAGCGCTATCTCGAGAGCACACAAATGGGCTCGGGCTGCTTCGCAAGTCAGACGGCACCTTCACCGTCAATCGCAGGGAAGCCCTGGAGACTTTGCTCGAGGTACACTTTCCTGGTTCTACTCCTCACTCGATGTCCACTGACGATCAAACGAATAACGTCGACAGTAGAACGAATAGCCTCTCTGGCAGACTCTTCAGTCCTGATAGGGTTAAATGGGCAATTGGCTCTTTTAAACCCTACAAGGCTCCAGGCAAAGACGGTGTCTTTCCTGCGATCTTACAGAAAGACTTGAATACAATTGTATCACCACTGATAGTTCTTTTTAAGTCTTGCTTCAACCTAGGATACATACCCCAAATTTGGAGAGAGGTCAATCTTGTCTTCATCCCCAAGATTGGGAAACCAAGCGAGCAACCTAAATCCTATCGCCCTATCAGTTTGACTTCGTTCTTTCTAAAAACAATGGATAAACTGATAGGGCTCCATATTAGAGGTATCTTGGAAAATCAGATACATCAACATCCCAACCAGTATGCATATCGCAAAGAACGATCTACTGAGAACGCGCTACACCACTTGGTGACGCGTATTGAAAATAGCTTCACACAAAAGGAGATCGCAATTTGCGCCTTCCTCGATATAGTGGGAGCCTTCGATAATACTGGCTATAATTCGATCACACTGCACTATCCTGCAGGGGTGTGGACTATCCCACTAATCACTGGATTAGGGCGATGCTAAATAGCCGTATCATATCAGCCCCATGCGGAGAGGTCTCAGTGACAGTATCGGCGGCTAGAGGATGCCCACAAGGGGGAGTCCTCTCAGCACTGCTTTGGTCGATAGTCATCGACGATCTACTACGCAAGCTAACCACTCGGGGCTACGAGGTCATCGGATGTGCTGATGAACTAGTAGTCATTGTTATGGGCAAGTGCGAAGTCACTACCTGTGAGCGCATGCAGCTTGCGCTCCAACTTATTTCTGACTGGTGTGGCAGAGAGGTTTTATCTATTAGCCCAAATAAGACAATCTTAGACCCATTTACAAAGAGGACAAAGGTACAACCCTGCTCAATCCTACTAAATGGCACACGCATAGGGTTTTCAGAGGAAGTAAAGTATCTAGGTATTGATCTAGACCGTAGACTCAACTGGAACTCCAATATGAGAAATAAACTCATGAAAGCGACTAAGGCCATGTGGGCCTGTCGACGCACCTACGGTAAAACCTGGGTACTTAAACCTAAGGTAGTCCACTGGCTATACACCGCGATAGTAAGACCTCTCGTCACCTACGGGTCCACCGTATGGTGGACAAAAGTTGAGCAAAAAAGTACAATTGTTAAGCTTCAGCGCCTTCAGAGACTAGCGTGTCTCGGCATCACAGGCGCTATGCCAACCTGCCCAACGGCAGCCCAAGAAGCACTCATTAGGCCCACTCCACTGCACCTTTTTATCAAAAAGGTGGCATTACGCTATGCAATCAGAATTCTCTGCTCGGGAACAAATATGCCATGTAGACCCGCAGGTCACATGTCCATAATCCTGAGCTGGATATGATTACCACGGATTTGAGATTTTGATCCCAAATCGCTTAGCATGGGAAAACAGTGATCCCCTGCCAAATGTCGAAGGCCTTAGATGGTACACGGATGGCTCCAAGATGACTTCTGGCGTTGGTGCCGGCATCTATGGACCAAATCGCAAGATTTCGAAGGCCCTGGGAATGAGACCCAGCATCTTTCAAGCCAATCTAAATCTTGAGACTGGCATTAGAGGAGTAACTATTAACATAATCTCTGATAGCCAAGCAGCGCTCAAAGCGCTGGATTCATATAGCACGAACTCAAAAACCGTCAAGGAATGCCATGACGCCCTACAAGACCTCGCCAAAGTAAACAATGTTAAACTTTGGTGGGTGCCAGGACATAAAGGTATCAAGGGGAATGAAATCGCCGACCAACTTGCCAGAAAAGGTTCCAGCGATATGTATATAGGTCCGGAACCATTATGTGGCATAGCCGGATCTAAGACAAATTTCTTCTTAGACTAGTGGGAAAAATTGCAATACCTGTCCTTCTGGAATAGCGTTCCGGGACTTCATCAATCTAAACGTCTGAACAAATGTTCTAGTGATATTCTCAAACACAATATGGTGGATATCAGAAGACATATCCCATCAGCTATCTAACAGGACACTGCGGTCTGAGGTATCATCTAAACAAAATTAGCCTCTCGTCTGAAACTGAGTGTCGGCTCTGTCTTGAAGACGAAGAGACGGCGGAACACATACTGTGTGAGTGTGCTGCTCTCTGCCATCTTAGGAAGCGTATCCTTCTCAGTGAAGTTATGACTCCTGAGGGGATCACCTTGGCTCCTACTAGAAGCATTCTCAACTTCATTATAGAAGTGAAGAGGCTCCTCGGCTAATGGGCTAGCAGGCACAATAGACCTGCAAAGGTCGCAGTGTCATCTGTAAATGGTAGCACTAGCCCCATACAAAAAAACAAATGTTTATAGATTTCGTTATTTAGCTTATGAACTAAATTCCCTATTGTCGAAATTACAAAAGCCGACTTCACCCTTCTAAAGCAATTAACCAACTTGTTCAGTTTGCTATTGAAACTTACTTACTTACTTTGATGGCGCTACAGTTCGGGGTCAACTAGGGCTTCAACCAACAAGCCTCTCCAGCCGGCCCGATCTTCGGCCAGCCGCTTCCAGTGCCGCACGCCCAGTTGGTTGAGGTCCCCTTCCACCTGTGCGCGCCACCTTAAATGCGGTCGTCCTCTGCTGCGTCGTCCCTCGGGGTTGGAGTCGATGTCCATTCGCTCTACATGGCCCAGCCATCATAGACGTTCCGAAGACGTCTAACCAGGCCGATGTCGCTGTACAGCCCGTACAGTTCTTGGTTGAATCTCCTCCTCCATTCTCCGTTTACACAAACGGGACCAAAGATTGCACGCAGAATTTTCCTCTCGAAACGTCCAAGAGCCTCTTCATCCGCTTTTGATAACGTCCAAGCCTCAGCGCCGTAGAGGAGGGCCGGGATGATAATGGTTTTGTGGAGGGAAACCTTAGTTTTTCGAGAGAGTTCAATTGCCTCTTGAGCCCGAAGAAGCAGCGATTGGCAAGAGTTATTCTGCGTTTTATCTCAGCGCTGGTGTCGTTGCTGCTTGTCACTATCGAGCCAAGGTAGACGAAGTCCTTGACTACTTCAAAAATATAGCTGCCGAAGGTGACGTTCTGACCAAGACATCGGTGTTGTGCGTCTTTCTTGGATGACAGCATATATTTGGTCTTGTCCCCATTTACCCTTAGACCCACTTTCGCCGCTTCTGCTTCAATGCTTGTGAACGCCTCATTGACGTCTCGCCTTGTTCGTCCAATAACGTCAATGTCATCTGCGTAGGAAAGCAATTGTGTGGACTTGAAGTAGATCGTACCTCTTGTATTGGCCGCAGAGTCCCGCACGATATTTTCAAGAATAATGTTGAAGAAATCACATGACAGTGCGTCACTCTGTCTAAAACCTTTTTTAACATCAAAGGGGTCGGTTAGTTCACCTCCGACCTTAATGGAGCAGCGGGAGTTTGCTATTGAAAACAGAATAAAAATATTTAAAATCTCTTTTCGTCGTAAATTTCCATTTACAAACTTCCTGCTTCACATTCCAATCCGCATTTATCAGTACTTTAAGAAAAGCGTTTGCGATTACTTAGTTATATCACTGTAAAAAGCTACACTCATTTCCTGTTCCCGCTGTACTGAATCAATACAAATTGGATTGCAGTCAAGAGCACCGAGCAAAAAAATACAACCGACGACCAATCGTACCTCACAATGGTGCTCCTAATGAATTTCCTTTTTATTTTGCTTCGTTCTTCTTGTCTGTATGGTATCGAGTCGATGGATAAACGACTGAACGTTTGTAATTTCCGCCTTTTTGCAACTACTGACGAATTGAATTAAATTATATCCGTGGCACTTTGTTCGGATCAGTTTAAGTGGACTCTAGATACAGTTTCGTTTTTGGCTGTCTATTGTCGCGAGTCCCTTCAACGGAAAGTTAAATCGAACATCAGTTTCTATACAATTGATAGAGGAGTCAAAGTTAAATCAGTTAAAGAGTTGAAGTGCAAATATCTGAGTGACAATCTACAAGTGGGTACACAAACATTTATTCTATTCAATTGATCCAAATTACATATTTCAAGTACTATTACTTAAAATTAATATATGCTTACTTACTTACTTACTTATCAGGCCAGCGATCCATGGAGGATCTGAGCCTGAGCTATAGCTGTCTTCCCTCCTTGACGGTCCCGGGCACGCTGCTTCCAGTTATCAAGACCAAGATATCTTACATCCGTGATTACTTGGTCTTTATACCGGATGTTCGGTCTTATTCTTCTTCTCGAACCGTTTGCGTTTGCGAGTATTGAGATTGAGGCGGCGAAAATTGGTTTGGCGGTAAACGAGGGCAAAACTAAATATATGGTGTCATCAAAAAAGGACGCTCAACACCGACGTCTCGGCCAGAACGTTTGTATAGGTGATATAAGTTCGAGGTAGTTAAGGATTTCATCCACCTGGGCTCCGCAGTGACCTGGAACAACGACATCAGTTCCGAAATCAAACGCAGAATCACTCTTGCCAATCGCTGTTTCTTTGGGCTCAGGAGGCAATTGAGAAATAGAGCCCTCTCCCGAACGACAAAGTTGGCTCTATATAAGACCCTTATCACCCCGGTCCTGTTGTACGGCGCAGAAGCATGGACACTATCAAAAGCGGATGAGGAGGCCCTTGGTCGGTTCGAGAGAAAGATTTTGCGCGTGATTTTTGGGCCTATAAACGCAGACGGGGGATGGAGGAGAAGATTCAACCACGAACTTTACGGGCTGTACAGCGACATGAGCTGTCGCTGGACCATGTAGAGCGAATGGACACCACAGCTCCAGCCCGGAGAGTCTTTGAATCCAACCCCGAGGGACGAAGAAGCAGAGGACGTTCGCACTTAAGAAGGCGCACACAGGTGGAAGGGGACCTCAGCCAACTGTGTGTGCGGCAATGGAAAAGGCTAGTAATAGATCGTGCTAGATGGAGGGGAATGTTGGTTGACGCCCAGGTTTACCCCGAACTGTAGCGCCCACTAAGAAGAAGAAGATTATATAAATTTGCCTGTAGTAATTGTCTTAAATGAAGTATGGATTAATGGGGATGAATTTTGTTTATATAATATTCCTGGATACGCACCACCTCTTGGTAAATGTAATGAATCTTACCGAGCTGGCGGTGTAATTATATATGTAAAAATGTGTTGTACGTGCGATATCACTAACATAAATGTTTTGAGCGCCGATATCGTGAAATTGTCTTTGGAATATAACAATGTTTTGTATACTATGTTATGTATATATGTATAGGCTTCAGGAGGTAAATAAAACTGTGATTTTAAAAGAGTCTAAGACTAGAAGTTTGATTGTCTTAGGTGAGATCAATATCAATATTCTCGATCACTCCGATAAAGTCACCGAGGACCATTTGCCTTTAATGGCTTCAAAAGGTTTAAAAAGTGTTGGAAATGATCCAACTAGAGTTAGTAATTCATCTGAAAGTTATATTGACCACATTTTTATAAGAGTTTGCAAAAATGTTGGTAAAATCATCAAAGGAGCAGTTCATGACTACGCAATTACGGAACATCATATGACTTCTTGCAGTACTAGTGTAAATTCATTCTAAAATCCCAAAATTACATCTCGTAAAACGTCACAAAAAATAGACTATGACTTGCTAAAAGAATATCTCTCATACGAGTTTTGGGAATCGGTGTATAACGAAAATTATCCTTCCAGTGCATTTTTGACATTCCTATCGATTCTACACAAGTATATACAACATTGTACCAGAAAAGCTTCGACCATAAAAAATCGTAAGAGACACTTGAAACCTTGGATAACAAATGATCTTCAAAATCTTATAAGAAAAGGAAATCCTTCCTCTTTGATGGCGTTACAGCCCATGAAGGACCAGAGCCAAGCTTCTCTCAATCACCCGTTTTGTGTGTGATTTATTTTTCACATAGGTGAAAAGGACCTACAGTTTAATGCCGATTCCGAACGGCATGAGTCGAGAAGCCTTTTCACGGCAAGTATACTACGGGGGGTTTTGCCAGTACCCCGACGAGGAGAAACGCCGTGAAATAAACATTCGATGGCGTCGGTGTTATCTTGATCCGAACTCGCTGATCGTGCGTCAGAGGCCAACACACTACCCACTGCGCCACGGTAGGCGCACGTGTACGCGCATTGTGTATTAAATACACAATCTTTAATGTAGGAATTTACCCTCCTCTGAACCCATTCTAGCGAGTTCATCAGAGATCTCATTTCCTGGGATCCTAGAGTGGCCTGGGACCCATACAAGCCTTAATGAATTTAGTCTGCCGACTCTGTTCAAGAAGGACTTGAGTTCAAGCACTAATTTGGAGCTAGTTAAGGCGTCACACACAGCTTTTAGTGCAGTTTGTCTGTCACTACAGACGCACATGTATTCCCCCTTCCACCTGGGCTTCACAACATAGTACATGGCCATTAGGATTGCGTATATCTCTCATTGGAAGACAGACGCATATTTTCCTAAGGAGAAGTGCAGTCGGATATTTTCGCGCCCAAAGAGTACCCCAGCTCCGGACCCCCGCCCAGACCTGGAGCCATCCGTGAAAATGGGAAGACTATCCTTTCCAGGTTCAGTATCCAGCCATAGCCAATCCTGACGCCATGGAAACTCGACTGTGAAATTAGGACGCAGTATGATAACGGGCGTCAGTGCGTCAGAAGGCATGTCCATGAGGCTGGGGTCGCAGGACAATTCTTGCGCAAGCATACCGTTATTCCTTTGCGAGTTGTACCAAAAATCATTTCTCTTCAGACGAGACATGGCTATCAGAGCACACCCTCTGGTAAATATATCAAGAGGTGGAAGGTTCATCACAACATCTAGAGCAGCGCCCGGCGTGCTGGGGAAAGCCTCCGTGCAGCTGAGACAAACCGTTCATTGGAGTTTGGTGAAAGAGGCTACGACGTGTTTGCGTTTTAGTCTGTTCCACCAGACAACCGATGCATATGAGATTATAGGTCTTATCATAGCCATGTAGATCCAGAGGACCTTTGCCGACGACAAACCCCATGTTTTGCTAAAAGCTCCTTTGCATTGCCAGAAAGCTGACATGACTATGGTGGTTTTTGACTCAACATGCTTTGACCAGAGAAGCTTGCTATCTAAGATGACTCCAAGATACTTAGCCTCCTCGGATATCGGGATGGAATTGCCTTTTGGTACTAGCTGAGTCATGTCAGTATTGTTCCTCCTTCTCGTAAAGAGAACGGCATCGGTCTTAAGAGGATTGACTGACAGCCCTTTTCTGGTACACCAATCATCGATCACATTTAGCGCCGCCTGTGCTTTGAGACGGACAGTCGCCAAAGAATGGAGACATCATCCGCATAGGCCTGGGCATAGATTCCAGAGGCATTGAGAGCATCAAGCAGAGAATCGACCACCATGCACCCTAACAGCGGAGACAGGACGCCACCTTGCGGGGAGCCCCTGCTTACGCCGGATTTGACATACTGGTCGAGGCGGTCAGCGGTCAATGTCCTGTGCATAAGCATTGCTTTGATCCATAGGACCAGTGCTTCATCTACGCCATGATGTCTGGCAGCGTTGCACATGCTGTCAAAAGTTGCGTTATCAAAAGCTCCCTCAATGTCGATGAAAATGCCCAGTGCGTACTCTTTCAATTCTCCCAACTAAGTTCTGAAGCGCGGTCTAGCTGAATTCTCCGCGCTCGTAAGCATGTTGCATCTCCGAAAGAGGGTGCATTCGAAGGGCAACTTTGCGCACGTCCAACTCTACCAGTCTCTCCATGTTTTTCAGCAGGAAGGATGTTAGACTAATTGATCTGAAGCTCTTGGCAAGTGAGTAGTCCTCTTTTCCTATTTTGGAAATGAAGACCACTTTCACTGTGCGCCAAGGAATGGGTATGTGAGCAAGTGCTAGACTAGCAGTCAAAACTCTTTTCAAAGTAGGAAGCAGCTACCTTATACCTTTTTGCAGCATAACAGGATATATCCCGTCGGTGCCCGGCGATTTGGAGCCATCGAAGGATGTTACAGCAAATTCAATGGCTTCGGTCGTAACGACGCGCGACGCAATATATCAGCTACGCCGAGTTGTTTTCATCGTTTCAGTTGCAGTTTCTCTTGAAGGAGTGTGCAACGAGCCGATATCGATCTGATTTCCCGGGAAATGAGTCTCAAACAGTAAACTAAGAGTTCCCGCTTTAGACTCAGTAAAAGTGCCATCAGATTTTCGGAGTGCATCCAGCTTTGTCGGGTTTCCCCGTTTGAGGACTTTAACCAACTTGCTAGTCGCACTCAAAGACTTGATCCCTTCGCAAAAGGTCCTAAAAGAATCATTTTTCGATTAACGAATAAGTTTCTATTATTCTTTCTGCTTCACCCTATACTTGTTTCAGTCATCTTCCGAATTCGATTTGAGCGATCTATTCAGAAGACTTCTGGCTTCCCTACGAAGACTTTGGAGCTCGGCATTCCATCAGGGAACAAATTTCCCACAAGTAGGTTTGCTGACAGGACATGCAAGTTCAAAACAACTCGCGACGACACTATACAGGTTATGAACAACGTTTTCTATCAATTTCTGAAGTTCCTCTCTAAACCGTACCCAGTCCGTCCTTCTCGGATTCCGTCTAGGTTGCATCGAAGAGATCCCACAACTTAATCGGAATTAGATATATTTATGGTCCGACAGCGTAGCATCAGGCAAGACTCGCCAGTTAGTGATGTCCTTCACATATCTGTTGGATAGGGTCAGGTCAATCACCTCCTGTCGTCTTGTCGTTACAAACGTTGGTGGAGAGCCAACATTGTTAATGGTAAGGTCAGACGAGAGAATGAAGTCTAAAAGACGGTCCCCCGTCTGCTGCCCCATGCAGTGTTTTGGGCATTAGCATCGCAACACAAGATGAGACCCAAGTTTGGTTGCCAATAGTGGGTTCGATATGATGAGGCCGACCCTGGACCTTTCGGATCGCTCATCATAAAAAATCGTAACATCACATATACCAACAACGCTACATAGGCGTTTATTCCACACCCATGGTTCTTGAAGGGGTACGATGAGGGGGTTTGTACTACTGCATGCAATTCTGCTACTTAAAAGAGCGGTAGCAGCCTTGCAATACTGTAGATTGATCTGAGTAAAAATCATAGATTCATATTGCAGGACACGTCCCATCCTTCGACTTACTTACTTACTTATCCGGCCTGCGATCCATGGAGGATCTGAGCCTGAGCTATAGCTGCCTTCCATCCTTGACGGTCCCGGGCACGCTGCTTCCAGTTGCCAAGACCAAGATGTCCTACATCCGCGATTACTTGGTCTTTATACCGGAGGTTCGGTCTTCCTCTTCTTCTCGAACCAGGAGGCTCGGAGTCGAAGACCCTCTTAGCTGGAGCGTTGATGTCCATGCGCTCGATGTGGCCGAGCTAGTGTAGTCGACGGATCCTTGCCTTCCGGACTACATCCACATCTTGGTACAGCTCGTAGAGTTCGCGGTTGTGTCTTCTTCTCCATTCACCTTCCTCACAGACAGGACCAAATATCCCATCCTTCGACTACTTGAAATTAAAATGGAAAGAGATCCTACCAAGGCCGAAGTAGGGGCGTGAATTGTACGCAGATTTCAGAGCCCCGACAGACGCTTCATCCATCCCCACAACCAGAGTAGAGCCCTTTTTTTCAGAGAGCCCTTACTCTCCTTGTAGGAGTAGATAACCCAAGCTCTCGTGTTAAGCCCTGGATTCTGTGTGCGTAAGCGCGTCAGCACATCCTCCTTATTTCCAGGTTTCCCCGGAATCCGGCAGATGGCGCGCGTTAATTTCGGGAGACCAATTACCTGTTAAGTAGCAGTTCCCAGAGGAGGGATTTTCGGCACGGTGTTCCTGATCCAGGCCGATGTCTGCTGTGATGGACTGCTCACCATTCATCAAAGCTGACTTTTCTGCCTGTAAGCAGAAACCCGTTGCCGAGGCTAGCTCCAGTGCTTGCAGTCTGCGTTGATCATTCTACTATCATCGCCAGCATTCCCTATTCTGACCTTTTCAGAGAAGATGGCAGCCTCTCTATTAGAGGGCTGCTTCACTCGACTCCTTACGGTCACTTGGATCTTCCTCTCGGAGGAAGGGGTTTTTTTAAGTAATGTCCCCGCCTCCGAGAAGCAGTTTTGGGCTATCTTCGTCTTCTGGCCAATGCTTTGATCCATCTGGGTTGCCACATCTGCTATTAGACTCCGATTTCCCACCGCCTCACCGGAGAGGGAGGCATCATAAACTCTCTCCCTAAAGAGGTTATCTGTGGCGGCCGTCTTCCGTTTGCGGAGGCTTTTACCTTTTTCGGTTAGAGCTCCCGCTCCCTTCGGCTACCGCTTTTGGACCGCCTCGCCAGTTCGAGGACTTCTAGAACCCGTAGCGACTTGGCCTTCGGCGTTCAGAGTCCGTTTGTCGGCCCCGCCAGCTTTTTCGGCGGCAGTGCCAGCCATGGCAGAAACCTGAGCGCTTCCGGCCCCGTCGTACGGGAACTGATCACGCACAGGCGGGCCACATATTCGAATTGCTACGTAAACATATTTCACCACACATTTCATTCGAAGCATGTTCCCATAGAAGCAAGCGAATGCAACAGTGACGTTGTGCATGAACTCGGAGACAAACCCAATGACACCTGCACTCCACCGGGTACATAGCCGCCGCGTAATGCAAGGTCAGCAGTTTTGTCACTGGATACGAAGGTGGCCAGTGGTGTGAATTAGTTTAGAGTATTCAGTCTATATCTGGCACTCGAGCGGAATAAACCTTCAACTCCAATAGTGGATTTATATTTTGGTCGTAAGTCGGACAGTTGGGCTAGCCTTCGGGCTAGCGTTCGCGTTTCTTTTACTAACCCTTGCTGGGAATCCTTTAACTATAGCTTCAGCCCATATTTGCACACAATATCGGTTTACAATGCTCTTGAGTGAAAAAAAAACGACATGTTTGTTTTCCAGACTAGGTAGCAAGGACACATGTACATGAAAACAAAAATCTTACTCCTGATAAGCGTTTTTCAACTGTTTTACGTACATACATATGTACATGTGTAATTCAAGGATAAATTCATCAGTTCTAGTCACCGCAATGATATAACGATATACTATTACATATGCACATAACTCAAAATGTTGGGCCGTGCCCATACTTTGCACAAATTGGAATATTCAATGCTTTCGGTTGGGTTTTGCGGAAAAAGGGTTGAAAAGACTTTAAATTGGATGCAGTTCACCTCAGGCAAATAGAAAAATAAATAAAGCACGTGACCGATACCTTTCCTTTTTTTGTTTTGTTGTTCTCTAGTTAGAGGGAAGGTTTTACGGGTATAAATCAGGTGAACGATAAATTCCTTAATATTTGTACACCTTCCCACTGAGGATTAGTTGGTCTTCAATATTCGTTTTCATTTACTACACCAATTATATGCACCTGTTTACTATGGAGCAATAAGCATTTAGGAATTATTAGGATCATTAATTTCCAATAGCCATAATATGGTGACATTTGCATACACAGTGGTATTCGGATTAGCTACTTCAACAGATTGTTTGTATAATTGAATTCCACAGAACGTAGCGAAAGTGCTAATGATATCATATTTCATATGTGACATTGAACCATAATCCAGACAGATAAGATTATGGGTTATACATACATACATACTAGCGCGCTGGAAATGCAAAGTTTCCAAATATTCTCCATACATCGACATCAACAGCATGTTCTAGGTCTAGATTCTTCTTCTTCTTCTTCCTCTTAGCGGGCGCTACAGTTCGGGGTGAACCTGGGCCTCAACCAACATGCCCCTCCAACTAGCACGATCTTTTGCTAGCCTTTTCCATTGCCACACATCCAGTTGGCTGAGGTCCCCTTCCATCTGTGCGCGCCATCTTAAGTGCGACCGTCCTCTGCTTCTTCGTCCCTCGGGGTTGGATTCAAAGACTCTCCGGGCTGGAGCTGTGGTATCCATTCGCTCTATATGGCCCAGCCATCTTAGGCGTTGAATCCGTAGACGCCTGACTAGGCTCATGTCGCTGTACAGCCCGTAAAGTTCGTGGTTGAATCTTCTCCTCCATCCCCCGTCTGCGTTCATAGGCCGGAAAATGTTGAAACTTGAATTAAATATTATATAAATTTATTACAAATTAAATACGTACTATGTTCTCTAAACTTAAGTTATATATTATCCCTAAATGGCAACACTTAAATCTCTAGATATCCCATGTACATGACAACTTTTGAAACCACTCTTGAATTACACGTCGAAGTATACACTTGTCTTTTTATTTCTAAGAGAAAATCACGCGCCAAATCTTTCACTCGAACCGACCAAGGGCCTCCTCATTCGCTTTTGATAGTCTCCATGCTTCTGCGCCGTACAACAGGACCGGGATGATAAGGGTATTATATAGAGTCAACTATGTCGTTCGGGAGAGGGCTCTATTACTCAATTGCCTCCTGAGCCCAAAGAAACAACGATTGGCAAGAGTGATTCTGCGTTTGATTTCGGAACTGATGTCGTTATTCCAGGTCACTGCGGAGCCAAGGTAGACGAAGTCCTTAACTACCTCGAACTGCCTATACAAACGTTCTGGCCGAGACGTCGGTGTTGAGCGTCCTTTTTTGATGACAGCATATATTTAGTCTTGCCCTCGTTTGCCATCAGACCAACTTTCTCCGCCTCCATCTCAATACTCGCAAACGCCTCCTTGACATCTCGCTGTGATCTACCTATTATGTCAATATCGTCGGCGTATGCAAGGACTTGCGAGGATTTGAAATAGATTGCGCCTCTCGTATTGGCCAGTGATTTTTGCACAATCATTTCCAATATGATGTTGAAGAAATCTCACGACTGCGCATCGCCCTGCCTAAATCCTTTTTTGACATCAAAACTATCGGTAAGGTGTTCACCGATTCGGATGGAGCAGCGAGCATTCTCCAAAGTCATCCTGCATAGTCTGATGAGCTAAGCAGTTATGGCATAGGTAGACATAGCGTTGTATAGCTCGTCTCTAATTACGCTGTCGTATGTGGCTTTGAAGTCGACAAATAGGGGGTGAGTGTCGACTTGAAATTCATTGTTTTTTTTGCAGGATCTGCCGCAGTGTGAAGATCTGGTCGATGGTGGACTTCCCTGGCCTGAATCCGCACTGATAAAGACCTATCAGCTTATTTACAAATGGCTTCAGGTGTTCGCATAAAACGGCAGAGAAGATTTTGTAGGCGAGTTAAGGAGACTTAATCCTCTGCAGTTGCCGTAATCAGAGTGGTCTCCTTTCTTGTGGATCGGGCATACGTCACTGAGACTCCATTCCTCGGGCATGCTACCCTCTGACCATATCTTACAGATGAACTGGTACATGCTTCTAACCAGGTCATCCCCAGCTGCCTTGAAGAGCTCAGCAGACAGTCCGTCTGCGCCAGCAGCTGTATTCGACTTGAGTTTCGATATGGCAATCTTAACTTCGTGGAGGTCAGGGGGACGGAGTTCTCTGCGGTCTTCGTCGATTAGAAATGGATCATTCTGCCTGACAGTGGTATATTGACTAAGATCGCCGTTATACAGTCTGCAGAAGTGGTTTTTCCATATTCTCATCATCGACTGCGATTCTACTACTAGGTGTCCGCTCTCATCCCTGCAGGCTTCCATTCTAACTTTATAACCTTGGCATGTTCGCTTTACCTGTTGATAAAACTTTCGAACGTCACGCCTGCAGTAACACCTCTCCAAATCCTCAATCGCGCGCTTCTCGTGCTCTTTCTTCTTTCCCCTGAGAAGCTTATGCTCTTCCCTTCTTTTTATCTCGTAGAGCTCACGAGCTGCTCTTGTTCTTTTATGCAGCGAGGCCTTATATGCATCCTGCTTCGCTGTATGAATCCTCCTGCACTCGTCATCGAATCAAGTGTTTCTTCGTGGTGGAAGCCTCGAAACCCAAAACTTCGGATGCAGAGCTTTTCAGGGCTTGTTTGCTGTTGTTCTATTGATAACGTAGAGGATTGAGGTATATTGGAGAGCTCAAGGGATACGCGATCGGCAAAAGCACGAGCGGTTTCAGGCGATAGTAGCTTTCCGACGTCATAACTTTGTATTCTTACTCTACTCCGTTGCATTCGTGATATCCGTAAGCGCATCTTGGCTACAACAAGATAGTGGTCCGAGTCGATGTTAGCCCCTCGGAAAGTTCGAACATCAAGAATAGTGGAGGAGTGTCTGACGTCGATCGCGATGTGATCAATCTGGTTGGTAGCCGATTGATCAAAAGACCGCCAGGTTCCTTTGTGTATATCGAGGTGCGGGAAGTGCGTACTGGCTAGAAGGAGATTTCGCCCCGTAGCAAGATCAATCAGCCTGTGTCCGTTATCGGAGGTGGTTTCGTGTAGGCTATGTTTGCCGATGACTCGTTCAAATATGCTTTCCTTACCCAGCTTAGCATTGAAGTCTCCTAGTACAATTTTGATGTCATAGCTGGGACATTGGGCATACGTTCTGTCTAGGAGATCGTAGAACTCATCTTTGGTGGAGTCATCCTTGTCTTCCGTGGGGGCGTGGACGCAGATCAGGCTAATGTTAAAAAATGTAGCCTTGATACGGATTGTTATGAGGCGTTCGCTCACATGCCGAAAGCTTAGGACTTTTTGCCTTAGTCCACCTCGAACAACAAATCCGCATCCAAACAATCGTTGCCCTCTCTCCCTATAGCAGTCGCCGTAGTAAATATCGCAGTTTTTCATCCGCTTTATGCCCGGTCCATTCCATCGCATTTCCTGGATGGCGGTAATGTCCGCTTTATAGCGGTCTAGGGCGTCCGCAAGTTGTTCGGCTGCATGTGGCCTGTTTAGGGACCTAACATTCCACGTACAAAGCCGAAGATCATTGTCCTTTTTTCGTTTTTTGCAAGGGTCGTCAACATAAATCCGGTCCGTTATACCCGAGGCTTGTGGTTGTTTCGGAGTTTGTGTTTTTTTTACGGTTACGGCTTACTAGGCCGTAGCTCAACGGACTTGGCGCAGGAGGCTCGCCATTCGCCCTTCCCCGTCTGCAATTTCCGTAGGAAATCTCCAGATGGCACCACGAGAAGGTGGGGATGGGACAAATTAACAGTGCCGCCAGATGTTCGACTGCGGTGGCTCTTCTCGCTTTTTAGCAGGCCAGCATCCGTCGGATAGATGCTACCCCTACGAGGCCTTTGTTAGTCCTTTGCCATCCGAAGCTCGCGAGTATGGAGGAAAAAGGTGATCGCTTCTTACAACTACTACACGAGTTAAGAACCGAAAATGCGGAACTGAAGATGAAAATAAATAATCTGGAGAGTAAACTCAACTGGCAACAGCAGCATCTTCTTAGCAATTCTGTCGAAATCACTGGCATTTCAAGTGTCACTAACGTAAATGCTTTGAGCAAAGCCAAGCAAGTTTTTACGAAAGCCTTGTCCATCGACGTTACTGACTGTGAAGTCGAAAATTGCTATGTTAAGAGAGTGCAGTCTAAAACTTCCAAGCCGAAGTCGATTATTTGTGTTAAGTTTTCCGATGCACAAACAAAGCAACGAATAATGACCTCAAAGAGGATAAACAAGAAAAATCTTAACACGCAAGTGATTGGTGTCGATGGCGATGTCGGCAGTACTTCCAATAACAACAACATCAGCAAAAAGGGCAACGGAACTGGAATTTTTATAAACGATGCTTTTACAGCATTACACAGGCTCTTTTCAAAAAAACGAAAGAGGCGATCAAGCTGAAAGGTATAAAATATGTAAGGTATAAAAACAACAAAATTCTTGCTCGTAACGTTGAGGGTGGAAATGTTATTTCAATTAGATCAGCCATACTCAACCTGCGGCCCGCCAATCTTTTATGTGCGGCCCGAAACACACTAATGGGGAACACAATTTTTTTAAATTATTTTGTTTATTGAAAACATGCGTTAAATGAAACATTATGGTACGCACATTTTTCAGTTCTGACATCAATACTCTCACAATAATTTTTTTAACTTTATGCAAAATATTCCGCCTAAATTCTCTGACGGGATAATGCAAGACATCGCGTCGTGAATTTCGACCGATGCATTTCAATGGTGGCTGTTAAAATCAGGAATAAACAATGAGATACCAATCTTTCGTACGTCTGCCCGTTGATCGCCGAATGGGTTGGTTGTTGCTTTTGTAATACACACCGATACTATACGTGTTATTCTCCGTTTAAAAACGACGCTTTTGACTAACACAGTGATAGTCTCAAGACGCCGATGTGTTGAGTCAAGACGTGGCAAAATGGTCGCAACAAGCAGAATGACATAGTCAAGACGCCGTCAAACCGCAACGCGTTTGTAGGTGCAAACTGTAAAAGTGCCTGTCAAAGCCAATAGATTGGTATCTCATTCTTTATTCCTGGTTAAAATGCCAGCGGATATGACGCAATGGCCATCGATGCGATACCTCATGACGCGTTTACTTTCAGCATGTAACATTTGGTTTCGCAAAATGATAATTAACGCGATGCCTTATTTTTTGTGACCAACCAACGCGATGTCTTGCATTATATGTCCAGCTTTATATGTGTCTCGCACTAGCATCGTAATGTTTTTTTTTGTGTTTACTTACTTATCCGGCCAGCGATCCATGGAGGATCAGAGCCTGAGCTATAGCTGCCATCCATTCTTGACGGTCCCGGACATGCTGCTTCCAGTTATCAAGACACAGATGTCTTACATCCGCGATTACTTGATCTTTATACCAGAGGTTCGGTCTTCCACTTCTTCTCGAACCAGCAGGCTCGGAGTCGAAGACCCTCTTAGCTGGAGCGTTGATGTCCATGCGCTCGATGTGGCCGAGCCAGTGTAGTCGACGGATCTTTGCCTTCCGGACTACATCCACATCGTTGTACAGCTCGTACAGTTCGCGGTTGTATCTTCTTCTCCGTTCACCTTCCTCACAGACAGGACCAAATATCCGGCGCAGAATTTTTCTCTCGAAAGAACCCAAAATCAGCTCGCTGTCCTGCTTATCGTCCAGCTTTCGGCTCCGTACAGCAAGACAGTATGAGCGTTTTGTAAAGCATGACTTTGATCTTTCGAGTGTGGAGTTTTGACCCCAGTTGTTTGGACAAGCCGTAGTAGTAGCGGTTGCCAAGGGCGATTCTATGCCGGATCTCCACTGTGGTGTCATTTGTAGAATTTACGTTTGCCCCAAGGTAGACAAGCTCCTTGACTACCTCGAAATTGTAGCTGTCAATTGTTATATTTTGTCCCAGGTGGTGAGCGACGGATTGGTTTTTGCTTGACGGCATGTACTTCGTTTTGTCGTCATTGACCGTAAGACCAACTCGTTTCGCCTGTTTTGTAATCGCCGTGAATGCTTCCACAATGCCAAGGCGAGAACACGCGATGATGTCGATATCATCCGCGTATCCTAGCAGCTGGACGGTCATGTAAAATGTAGTGTCTTCCCTGTTGACGCCTGCCCGTCGCACTATCTACTCCAGCACCAGGTTGAAGAAGTCATATGACAGCGCATCTCCTTGCCGAAATCCGGTGCATGTTTCAAACGGTTCCGAAGTCCTAGAACCGAGTTGCACGGTGCATCGCGTATTTTTTGGCGTGGCGCGACACAACTGGATCAGTTTTCCCGGGATCCCGGATTCGGTCATCGCACCAAACAGTCCTTCACGATGAATGCTGTCGTATGCGGCTTTGAAATCGATGAAAAGATGGTGTGTATCGATTCGAAACTCGTTGGTCTTTTCCAGGATTTGCCGAAGTATGAAAATTTGGTCTATAGTCGATTTGCCGGGCCGGAAGCCGTACTGGTAGCTGCCGATTAGTGCGGTGCAAAACGGGCTTAGACGTTCACACAATACGCTGGACAGGATCTTGTATGCGACATTGAGCAGGGATATACCTCTATAGTTCTTACAAGAGGTAGGACCGCTTTTTTTGTGGATGGGGCAAATAGAGCTGATATTCTAGTCGTCGGGCATGCTTTCGTCTTCCCAAATTCTGCAGATGCATGCTCCCTAACAGAACATCGCCACCAGTCTGGAAGTACTCTTATGGCAAGCCATTTAAGCCTGTGGCCTTGTTATCCTTCAGCTTCTGAATAGCTGTGCCGACATCTTCTATGCTGGGTGGGAGGACTACGTCAGCGGCTAGAGCTGGGATTTCCTCGGTCCCTACCGCTCTCTCTTGTTTATGCTCGTTAGGTAGCTGCTGGAAATGCTGCTTAAATACATCCACTATTCCCTGCGGGTCGGTGACAAGATTACCCTCGCAGTTTCGAAGAGCCTGGGTGCCCTTTTTGAAGCCTCCTCCAAGGCCTTGGCTTTCTTGTAAAAGGCTCGTGTTTTGTGCTTATCCCTAGACTCCTCGAAAATGTCATCACCCAAAATGTATAATGTTTCGGCCCGCGTGAATTAGCAAACATATGAATGTGGCCCGAGGGAAAAAAAGGTTGAGTATGGCTGAATTAGATCTTTTAATGATCTTGCCCTTCTTTAGGGCATTTATTGCTTGTGCCAACGTTTTCAATGAATCCTAATAATATTTTAAACAATGACTTTTCCATCCCTTATCCTAGTAGTTCCAACTGCAAAAATTTTATTAAGAATATGATTTACTGCAATAATACTTTTGTTGGTGTTCATCCGAATATCAGAAGCTTGAGAGAAAACTTCGCGTCTCTTGTCACACATTTAGATTCTTCTGAGTGCACACCGGATATTATTTTTGTCTCTGAAATCTGGATCTACTGCGTTGAGAAAAATGATTACTCTATTCCCGGGTTTAAATTGTTTGCTAATACATACGAATGAAAATTATGCGGCAGGTGGCGTTGGGTTGTTTGTGAGGGATACTTATAAGATTGTCGATGTCCTGTGTTTTGACTCCCTAAGTGCTGATGTCATTAAAGTTTCAATTGAAACTAATCACGATGTGTACGACTTTCTTTGTGTTTATAGACTTCATATGTTCAATGTTTCAACGTTTTTAAAAGAATTTTCGCAGTTATTAGAAAAAGAAAAAGCCAAAAATTTAATAATTTTTGGTGATTTCAATCTTAATATTTTGGAACATAGCGAAACGAATTCGAGCTACTTAGCACTATTAGCGCCACATGGCCTAGCGAGCTTTATTAATAAGCCTACTAGGACTAGGACGGGCAGTTGCTTAGACCATGCTTATGGACGTTTCAGAAATATTTGTGTTAGTAACTGTGGAAGCTGTGTAATTGACATGATGTTTACTGACCATTCCATGACAGGACTTTCAGTAAATATTTCGCGCAAAGCTACTATCAACAATCGTAGAACACCCAGTAATTTAATGAAAATAAACTCCTGTCAGCTAAATAACAACCTTTTAAAAGAGTTTTGGGAAGATGTTTACTCGTGTAGTGATGCTTCAACTGCTTTCACTATACTTATAGATACCCTTAAGAAACACATCCTACATTGTTCCTCTTCCTTGACATTAAGAAAAGTGCAAAAAAGACTTAAACCTTGGATTTCAAGGTATTTATTGAATAAAGTAAAAGGCAAAAATAAACTAAGAATCAAATGTTCTAATCATCCCTGGAATATGAACTTAAAAGGAAAATATGTAAGACTGTGCAGTGACCTCAAGAAGGAGATTCTTCTTTGTCGCGAAACCTATTACCGCTCCCAATTGAATTCTGCAAAAGGCAATTTAAAAACTGAATGGCGGTTAGTTAATTCGATTCCTAATAAATCAACCTATTCCAAAAAACCTACTACTATTCATATCGAAGACAGGGAAGTTTCTGAAAAACTTGATATAGCAAATGAATTTAATACATACTTTACTAATATATCTAGTACTTCACAACCTTGCAGTGTCCAGTCTAATTGTTGTATATTCTCGTCCTCCCACAATAGTACTGAAATGTTATAGCCTAATAGCTTTGTTTTTAAGCTAATAACTCCTTTTGAGGTCTTAAAAATTATTGGAACCCTCAAAAACTCGAGTTCGTGTGCTGCTGATGGTATCTCAAGTTCAGTTGTTAAACACATTGCTTGTTTTTTAATAGACGTGTTAGCGGACATTTTTAATAAATGCATTTTTGCGGGAGTTTTCCCGGAAGCACTTAAATGTGCTGATGTAGTACTATTCAAAAAAGGATCTCCTGTTGAAGTCTCCAACTATAGGCCAATTTCTCTTCTTCCGGTATTTAGTAACATTTTTGAAAAACTTGTAAAAAGTAGGATAGTACATTTTTTAAATGCAGCTAAATATATTCATCCATTACAATTTGGCTTTCAGAAAGGTAAATCGACTGAAGATGCACTACTACAGTTTTGCTCTAAAATAATGTTAAGCCTGGATAATAAGAAATGTACGGCTGGTTTATTTATTGACATTACTTAAGCCTTTGATATGGTTAACCATAATATCTTATTAAGAAAACTTGAAAAAGCTGGGTTTCGTGGCTTCATGTTGGACTGGTTCGGATCTTATCTTGAAAACAGATCCCAACGAGGTAAGATGGATAAGGTTAGAAGCGAAGCTAGGATCATCAACATGGGTGTACCGCAGGGCTCTCTTTTGGGTCCAATTTCATTTTTGATTTACGTTAATTCATTGCTTTCGCTTAACTTCAAAGACATACCTACCGCCTTTGCGGATGATATCGGCTTTTCGTATAGTTGTGACAGTCCTCTGAATCTTATTTGTGATATAAACTGGGATCTTAACTTATTGCGTCACTGGTTCGAAGAACATAGTCTAATTATTAGCTCAAAAACTAAAATAATATTCTTCAGTTTATCAACCCAACAAACCTCTCAACCCGATATGTATTATCACGCACCGGAATGTCAAAAATTTAAACAAATTTGTTTCAATAATTGTTTACATTGCCGTTCATCTTCCTCCTTCTGTAGTAGCCTCATCCGCAGTAATAAAGGTTTTTTTAATTGAAAAGGTTGAGGAGTGTAAGTACCTGGGTCTTACTATTGATTCAAAAATGAGTTTCTTGACCACGTTGAAACGTTGAGAAACTATTTCCGATTGACTCTTAGGCATTTTTTTTTATTTGCGGAATATCTGCTCAAGAAACCTCCTTAAAACAATTTACTATGGAATTTTCCATTCCAAGCTGCAATATGGAATAGCTTGTTGGGGAGGTGCGTATTTCAATAAAATACATCCTCTGTTAACCCTGCAGAAATGTGTATTAAGGAATATTTGCCGTAAACCCGCCAGATATCCCAGTTCTACCTGTTCGTCATTTATATTGTTTTAAAGTGTTAAAGACCTTTTTCATGGGATCTGGTTACCGTAATTTTTGTATAATTTCTAGTCATAACTGACGTGGAAATAATTCTAATTTGTTACCTATACCCGTCTTTCGTACCACTGCGTATCGTAATTTGTATTCTGTATCATCGCTCCGCTTATTTAATAAGCTCCCCCAGTCAATCAGAGCTACTTCTATATCCGGTTTGTTTTTAAAACATTTGAAACTATGGCATTTTAACTTAGAGTGTATGAGGTTGGAATCACTTCTGTGCTGATTCCTTGCCTAATTCTTAAGCAACTGATATTCTGATACTAAGTTTTTGTCTTTTCGTTTATTAAACTTTAAATTTTATGATCTAATTGTTGTTTATTCCATCATGTTATTATAATATAAAGTTTTATAAGTGTTGAGCTCGTAAGATTTGTTATCTACGGTCGCCCCACCCAACAATACTAATTTATTTTTACTGTAAAAGTCTAATGACGTGGCTTTCGATACTATTTTTCCTTAATCCTAGGATAAATATAGAATGTCCTCAATTTTCTTATATGTAATAATCTAAAAAGTGTTATCTCTGGCAGTTGTGATGTATGTAATTTAGTATAGGAAATTATACTAATAAATAATAAGTAAAATAAAAAAAATGATTTTAAATTTACAAAACACGTGGATTATATATGCAAGAAGATAGCCAAGAAGTTAGGATTTTTTTGAAGAATTCGAAACAAGGTGGATACTATGACGGCAGTAACTATATATAATTCCATAACCAAACCGCATTTTGAATACTGTGCGACAATACAATGTACTTAAGCTGTAATCAAGGACAAGTAAACAGACTGCAAAAATTACAAAACAAAGGAATGAGCTACTAGCTATTTTCAGCATCAAAAATGGAAATGCGCCAGCCTACTTGACAAATAACGTTGTAAGGGTAGCGGAAGTTCAGCCATATGGACTAAGAAACACCAATGACTACAGAGTGGAAGGGGCAAGATCATCTGCAGCGGAAAGCACTGTAATGGTAAAAGGGTTACGACTGTTCATTAGCATGCCTGCCGATGTTAAATTATAAACAAACCGTAGAATTTATAAAAAGAAATGTACTGAAATTGTAAAAAGAAGACAAATGTAAAAATGTATGTAAATTGTAAAATGTATAAAAATGTAATGTAAATTAAAGTATGGTTTTACTAACAAATCTAAACCTAACCTAACAAATCCGCATCCAAACAATCATTGCCCTCTCTCCCTATAGCAGTCCCCGTAGTAAATATTGCAGAGGTAGGTCTAAATAGTGGTATAATAATGTGTTCCTACCTTCCTTTGAACAATACGTATAGTACTAATTTCGTCTTACATGCTTTTATTCCAAAGTGGATAAGGAAAACATATTTAGGTGGACGAAAGGTTAAAAACGCCAACATATCACCGCTGGTTTTTGTGACAGGGAATTAACTTTCACATTTTCTGTAAGTTCAAGGGATTTGAAAGTATCCTTATTATTAATTAACTGTCGACATCACAGTCTATTCCAATATTTTGGGAAAGAGGTTTTATTTGTAACCATCATTTATCAGCAGCCACTATTCTGATACCGACGTCATTAGCAGCCCGCAAATCTAAACAAAACCGCTGATTGCGCTTTTTAGGGTTCCGTACCCAAAGGTAAAACGGAACCCTATTACTAAGACTTCGCTGTCCGTCCGTCCGTCTGTCACCAGGCTGTATCTCATAAACCGTGATAGTTAGACATAGATGATAGTTTCACAGATGATGTATTTCTGTTGCCGCTACCACGACAAATACTAAAAACAGAACAAAATGAATATTTAAGGGGGGCTCTCATACAACAGACATGATTTTCATCCAAAAAATCCTGCCTGCAACCAAGTTCTGTCATTCGATGAGGTAACATATTACACAGTCTCTTTCATATTTATGTATACAGATGGTACGGAACCCTTCGTGCGCGAGTCCGACTCGCACTTGACCGGTTTTTTAATCTGAACATATCTTTCATTGATGTCTTCTTCTTGTTGGGTGACATTACGGCCCAAGATTCTCTTAATCACCCATGTTGTGTGAGATTTATTTTCCACACAGGTGAAAGGGACCTACATGCAATTTAATGCCAATATAGATGTAGAATGACCTAAATGAATTACGCCTATTTAAATGTCTTACACAGTCATGTGAGCTTGTACTCATATGTATTCGCGAAGATGTTCTCTTTGTATTCAGTCGCTATTATAATGTCCTTAGACAAAGAGTTAAATAAAGATTTTGTATTTCTAGCAATTGGCTAATTTCCTTATTTCCAGTTAACTTTTTCGCTTTACAGGCCGCTTAAAAGATGCTACTTTTAAAGCATAATCCTTTTATAGAAATGAAAGGTTAAAACACGTTTAATTTCATTAGCCTCCTTATAAGACAACTATTAGTGGAGGGGTCCTAGGCGTCCATAATCTGTAGTCAGATCACCCAGTTTCGGCTTTGACGACATAATTGCCACTCATTGATATTAGGTGTTCTTTATTATGCCCACTGGGAAGGGAGGGAGCGAGCAAACCGAGCAAAGAAGTTGATTGCGGGGGTGGCCGTGGTGCAGTGGTTCACATCATCGACCGCCGAGCGGAAGGTCTATAGTTCAAATTTGCTTCATAGCCAAGAGAAAGTAATTCCTATAAGGGCAAAAAGTGTGCAACGCAGTTGTGAATGGAAAGTGACCAGACGTACTGCTGCAGGCATAACACTCACAGTATATGGTCAACTGAAATTCATCCTCTTCGTATGCAATATTAAAGTGCTCGAACGAATTATTACGGACTATAACCGAAGCGGAATTTGGTCGGCACTCATCCCATCTAGGACAACCACCGCTGAGAGTAATGAACGAACATCAACGACCCAAACCACTGCACTCCGTTCAGGTTGTGTGTGTAACAACACATCATAAGAGAATATAAAACCTCTTGAACCTGCGCGAGTCTCTAAAAAAAAAACAAACAAAGAACATGGCAAACGATCATGGCTTCGATTTCTGTCCCTGTTCAATCCAAGTAACACACAGCCTCCGCGTGGCCCTCCTGGACAGCTACCCTGGCACTCACCAGGAGTGAACCAATGTATGCAGCGACCCAACCCTTTGTTCTTGGGGAAAGAGGAACCTGGCCCTCCAGGTGGGGGTTGTGCTTAGGGGTAACATCTCGAAGACCTTGCTGATACTCGGAAGGAGACATATCGACCGGAGATTTGCCGGGTTAGAGGAGTCTTTGCCCCTCTTATGGATTGGTTGGACCACCGCCGTTTTCCAATGCATCGGATAATATGCATTATTCAGTGCATTGTTAAACAGGATGGTGTTAGGAAAGGATAGTACGGATGGTGCAAAAACCTTATGTAAAATTTGTAAAGAATATACATATGTACATACATATATGGTGAGAATAATGTGAGTAAACACTGAACCCTGTAGTGGCTTGCTCGATTCCGTTTTGGAAATTTCTGTGTCAAAGATGCACCTCGCTCTAGTCGGCCAATCACTGAAAAAGTCGTTGAAATTTTACAGTTAGTGGAGAAGGAAAAGTGAAGGCACTAACCATCAACGACATGGTTGTCCCATCTAAAATGATCGAGCTACTCAAAGAAGCTCCATGTCGGGAAGATACCTATCATGACAATACCAGGCCACGCACAGCTTTGACGTCCGGAAAAAGTCGACGGAACTTGGTTGGAAAGTTTTGACGCTAATTTGAAAGTCCCGTTTGCCTTAAGTCTTGTATGCTTTTACAGAACAGTATTTGAAACAACCTCCTGAGACTCTCCAAAGATGTTCAATTTGACTTAAGTAAGGAGAATGCGTTGACCAAATCGTGACTTTAACCCCGTTTTCGTAGAACCAAGTCTCTGCAGGATTGAATAATGCATAGATTCGTCTAGGCCACATACTTTTGACACTTGAAATACGGTTTTACATCTGACTCAAACATTTTTCTGAAAAATTATGAAATTTATCACAAAACCGATCCTTTTGAAGATAATTCAGGAAACTTTCCTTGCAAAAGCTCTTTAAATTCCTGAGCAAATGGTAATGTTAAAATCTTCAAAAAAACGATTTTCTTTAAAACCCATGGGGCACAGGGGCTTATGTCCATTTTCGGTGCTCTCAATTTTCTAGTGGAGTAGTTGTAATAGATTTGATTAAACATTTAAATAATTTAATCCAAAAACACCCCCGCTGTCGGGGCTCAGTTGATTAAATCCGACAATCACAGTCAAATGTATTACACCGTCTTCCTTATGGTGCGCTTAAAACATAAACAATGCCAGTGGCGCAAAGAAGTATACGTACTTGTCCTTCAATTATACCAAATATCTGCCAGTGAATTAGTTACGGAATTAGTTTTTCAGGACGCTCACGAGCAAGAGTAAGACTTTTGTCGACTTCCATAAACGATTGACTCTTATACTGACAAGCTGAAAATAGAATAACATCCATCAGCCTATTGGGCGAACTAAATGAGTGCAATATTTTGCGCTTTAGTCTGCCACCATATTTAATTGATGGTATTTGGTCAATTCAATAGAGGTAGCGTACAGTACCAATTCAAATAATTGATTCGATCAGGAGGTAATTTCACCGGCATCTATATCCCAACATTCTTGTGTATATGTATATACTTGCGTGCCGGTGAATGGATTCGGCTTCGGTTACGGGTACTCTCGTACAAATGTCCTTGCGTTAGTATTTACGAAAACCACAGAACGGTGTGCCGTTACAGGAGGTAGTTGAGCTCCATGACCTCGAGGGAAAACAAATTTAATCATTTTGTGATGCTACAACCACAGGGCTTAGCGAGGTGTGATATTAAGATTGGAGCGCGGAGCTTACTTGGAGGCTGGAGTGAGCCTTGAAATTAATTGAGTGGCAGTCATTATTTAGTGATTCAATTCTGGAATTATATTTCCTGATGGGTGATACACATGGGCTTTCAAGGCAATTGGTTAAACCGAAGCATAATTTAGAGAACGACTTACTTAGTTACTTAGGGGGCGCTACTGTCGTGGTGAACCTGGGCCTCAACCAACAAGCGTCTCCAGCGACACGGTCTTTGGCCAGCTGTTTCCAGCGCCGCACGCCCAGTTGGTTAAGGTCCCCTTCCACCTGTGTGCGCCACCGATGATGCGGCCGTCCTCTGCCGCGCCTTCCTTCCGGAGTGGAAGACTCTTCGGGTTGGAGCTGTATTTTCCATACGCTCTACATGGCCTTAGACGCTGTATCCGTAGACGTCGTACCAGGCCGATGTCGCTGTACAACCCATACAGTTCTTCGTTATATCTTCTCCTCTATACACCGTTTGAAGAACCGGGACCGTAGATAGTGCGCAGAATTTTCCTCTCGAAACTACCAAGGGCATCTTCATCCGCTTTTGTTAAGGTCCAAGCCTCTGCGCCGTAAAGGAGGACTGGGATGATTAAGGTCTTATATAGTGTCACCTTGGTTTTCCGAGAGAGAGATCTACTTCTCAATTGCCTCTTGAGCCCAAAGAAACAGCGGTTGGCAAGAGTGATTCTGCGTTTTATCTCAGCGCTGGTGTTGTTGTTTCTGGTCATCAGTGAGCCAAGGTAGACGAATTCCTTGACCACATCAAAGTTATATCCGCCTATGGTGACGTTCTGGCCAATATGTCGGTGTTGTCCGTCTCTTTTAGATGAAAGCAGATTTTTGGTTTTACCCTTATTAACCTTGAGATCCATCTTAGCCGCTTCTACCTCAATGCTTACAAAGGCCTCATTGACGTCTCGCTGTGTCCGTCCAATCACGTCAATGTCATCCGCGTACGCAAGCAATTGAGTAGACTTGAAATAAGTCGTACCTCTAGTGTTGACCAGTGACTCTTGCACGATGTTGAAAAAGTTGCATGACAGCGCGTCACCTTGCCTAAATCCTTTTTTAACATCAAAGGTCTCGGTTCGCTCATTACCGAGCTTAATGGAGCAGCAAGACGAAGAGGTGGTGAGTGTCGATTTGGTATTCCTGGGTCTAGAGAACGACGTACGGGTCAAATACGTATAAATAAATATTATTTTTTGTAGACGATATATGAAGAAATCAAATTCTCACAAAATTTTTATTTTGCTTTGTGAAGGTAAATAAATTCCACTTTTGACTTATATAACAGAAGGGCAATCGAAGTGAAAAACGTAGTCTAATGTCTATTTCACACGTACTTAAAGCTGTTTATTGAAAGCGCACTTAAGTTGTCAAGGTATCTCTTTTTGGAACCTAATTTGATTTCCGTTCAATTTGTCACTTAAGCGTAAAGTGTACACCTACCACACTTAATCGAACTAAAGTTCTACTTAAAAGAACGAAAAAGAATATATTTTTAAGGAGAAAAGCAGAATCACTTGAATGAAAAACAACTTCAAACTTGAAGAATATTTTTCCTTTTTGTTTTTAAACTTCCAAGAACGGAAAATCCCTTTTGAGGGACGTGTGTCGCAAAGTACATTGATTTTCCAATTGGATGCTACACCAATTAGAAATAACCCACGTTTTGAAGATTTAAATTTCCTTCTTTACTCCTGGCATAAATATATACATAATGGTTACTGAGGTGTTAGAGGTAGACATGTGTATATGCTTATTTTCAAAAGCCTCTATATTGTTTGTCAATGCCTAGCCTTAGCAAATACGCACGGATTTTTGTAGCTTTTTCCCATTTTCATGTTTACACTCTAATAAATGTCAAGCAAGGATAAAGTTTTGAAACCTGTCACATAAGATGTCGTCCCGTTTGAAAACATCATCCAAAGGATTTTGTTGATCATCCTATTTTTTCCTTTAGATTCCTTCAAAATTGGTGCGAAAATTATTTTGACAGAACATGCTTTGTACATATCTGAACGTTTACAATGAACCGCTCTATATATTGTATATTTCGTGCTTTGCCATCAAAACAAATACCTACCATGATGCCAACTGTCATCAAGGAAATAGAGTTTTGGAAATATTATTAAGCCTTTCACGTAAAGAATACATCTCAACAAAGTAATGCGACTACTGTAACTTTCTTCTTTTATAAGTCTGATGATTCATTATATTTAAATGCTGTCTGCTAAGTTCCTTAACTGCCATAACTCACTTAAGCGCGAAAGGCTTCTGTAATGGCATTTTCTTGTTGTGAAAAGTGCTTCTACACCAGAAGCATGCAAAACTTTCTCCAGAAAGTTGACAATTTATTTGAATCGCACTCTATTTGAATGGCTGGATCACTTACTTATCCTGATAAATGCGCTCAAGTTATTTTGTGATGAATGCATGTTGTTGCACTTTACTCTAGTGGGTCTACTCAAAACAATTGGATTTTAAAATCGACTCCTAAACTATGACATTTGTTCATATTGAATGTACGTATGTTGGCGTTACAGTCCATGAAGGACCAAAGCCGAGTTTCTTTCAATCACTCATGTTGTGTGTGATTTTATTTTCCCATAGGTGAAAGGGCCGTACAGTTTTTTGCCGGTTCAGTCAGTACCCCGCTGAGGAGAAGCACTGTGAAAAACATGTTCGATGACATGGCTGTTGTCGGGATTCGATCCCGTGTCATCGACGTCAGAGGCCAACACACTACCCACTCCGCCATGGCGCTTACATTTGTTCATATTACCATATTTGAATGTAAACTGATACTCTTTCTAATTCTTACTTTAATACTGACTGAATGGTATTTTCGATGACTTATTGACACTGGTGAGCGCATTTCGTGCTACACACTGCAAATGCTGTGTTTCAACAACACGCAGCAAGTGTGTCATTTGACACATTTTAATATTAAGTGTCACTTAACACGTTTGATTTTTGAAATTGAGACACTTATTTGTGTGATAACTAAAACACCTCTTATTGTGTGTCTAACGAAATCTTAAGTGTATTACAACGACAAACTCATTAATAGTTAACACATTTTGGGCCAATCAATCAAACAAAAGGGAAATTTCCCAACTATATGCTACCGAGCCAGAAAGTAATTTGCGTAGTGGTTAACACACTGTATTCTCAACCCAGTGATCCGAGCTCAAATCTCAATGTCTGCAGCATCATCATGATGTTGCTTCACAACAAAAAGAAACAATCAATTCAAGCAAACAAAAATCAAAGAACAATGTTTTTTTGTTTGTTTTTCTCTTATAAAATACATATTTTACCCTACCTTAATCTACCCTGGCCTACACTACCCTATGTAAGTTCACCATTGGTCTTCCGGACTTTGCCTTGAAGAGGCTACTGAACCTGAGACGCTCGCGCTCGCAGATTATGATGTCATGTTTGTAAAGGAGCCGTCGTTCCACAGAATTACGGCCCACATGAAAAATTAGGGGTACCGCCAATCTATCCTGAATCCGCCCACAATTATCTAAATAAGGGAATTATTATGGGGAGGCAAAGCCGTTCAGCCGCACGTTCCCAAGACTCAGAGCCCCAGAAATCAAGTTATTCGCCGAAGTTCCTTCCAACGTGACCTCGAGTTCTTTCAGAAAGTTATCTATCCGTAAAATCCCTGCCCTATTGTATAGGACCTCGTTGGTATATATGTAACTTTCTGGTGTTCCGTGTAATCCAAGACGAGTCCTTAGACATTGTCTCTCAAACACCCAAATCTTTTTCATTAAGCTTCAGCTCAAATTAAACCTGACGGGACATCCATAGGCAACCATGGGCACATGGCATCAAGTTGACTGCAATGAAACAGCCGTCTTGTCAGAGCGAAAGCGCCCGGGTTCTCTCTAGAATAACATCCACATTTTTATTAAAATATAGATACTGATCCAGCCAGATCCCGAGGTACCTGATTACATTTTATTTGCCAGTGGAGGATTGTGAACTTTCGCCAGTGTTTTCTAATATCCCTAGAGGTCCTAGACAAAGGCGTTCTGAATAAAATAGTCTCTGAATTCTGGAAGCTGATTTTCCATTTCCAGTCAACACAGAACTGCTGAATTCTATCGAAGCTCTTCTTCTTTACGGGCGCTACAGTTCGGGGTGAACTTGGGCCTCAACCAACAGGCCCCTCCATCAAGCACGATCTTTTGCTAGTCTTTTCCACTGCCGCACACCCAGTTGGCTGAGGTCCCCTTCCACCTGTGTGCACCATCTTAAGTGCGGCCGTCCTCCGCTTCTTCGTCCCTCGGGGTTGGATTCAAAGACTCTCCGGGCTGGAGCGGTGGTGTCCATTCGCTCTACATGGCCCAGCCATCTTAGGTACAGCCATCATGTCGCTGTACAGCCCGTAAAGTTCGTGGTTGAACCTTTTCCTCCATCCCCCGTCTGCGTTTATAGGCCCGAAAACCACGCGCAAAATCTTTCTCTCGAACCGAGGGCCTCCTCATCCGCTTTTGATAGTACCCATGCTTCTGCGCCGTACAACAGGACCGGGATGATAAGGGTCTTATATAGAGTCAACTTTGTCGTTCGGGAGAGGTCTCCATTACTCAATTGCGTCCTGAGCCCAAAGAAACAGCGATTGGCAAGAGTGATTCTGCGTTCGATTTCGGAACTGATGTCGTTATTCCAGGTCACTGCGGAGCCAAGGTAGACGAAGTCCTTAACTACCTCGAACTTATATCTGCCAATACAAACGTTCTGGCCAAGACGTCGGTGGTGAGCGTCCTTTATTGATGACATCATATATTTAGTTTTGCCCTCGTTTGCCGGCAGACCAACTTCCGCCGCCTCCATCTCAATACTCGCAAACGCCTTATTGACATCTCGCTGTGATCTACCTATTATGTTAATATCGTCGGCGTATGCAAGGAGTTACGAGGATTTGAAATAGATTGTGCCTCTTGTATTGGCCAGTGATTTTTGCACAATCATTTCAAAGATGATGTTGAAGAAATCACACGACAAAGCATCGCCCTGCCTAAATCCTTTTTTGACATCAAAACTATCGGTAAAGTGTTCACCGATTCGAATGGAGCAGCGAGCATTCTCCAAAGTCATCCTGCCTAGCGTTGTATAACTCGTCTCTAATTACGCTGTCGTATGCGGCTTTGAAGGCGACAATTAGGTGGTGAGTGTCGATTTGAAATTCATTGGTTTTTTCCAGGATCAGCCATAGTGTGAAGATTTGGTCGATGGTGGACTTCCCTGGCCTGAATCCGCACTGGTAAGGACCTATCCGCTTTAGGACAAAAGGCTTCAGGCGTTCACACAAAAAGGCAGAGAAGATTTTGTAGGCGATGTTAAGGAGACTTATTCCTCTGTAGTTGGCGCAATCAGAGGGGTCTCCCTTCTTGTGGATCGGGCATACGATGCTGAGACTCCATTCCTCGGGCATGCTTTCCTCTGACCATATCCTACAGATGAGCTGGTACATGCTCCTAACCAGGTCATCCCCAGCTGCCGTGAAGAGCTCAGCCAGCAGCTTTATTCGACTTGAGTTTTGATATGGCAATCTTAGCTTCGTCGAGGTCTGGGGGACGGAATTCTCTGCGGTCTTTGTCGATTAGAAATGGATCACTCTGCCTGACAGCGGTATATTGACTAACATCGCCGTTATACAGTCTGCAGAAGTGGTTTTTCCAAATTCTCAGCATCGACTGCGGTTCTTTCTACTGCTAGTCACGCCTGCAGTAAAACCTCTCCAAATCGTCAATCGCGCGCTTCTCGTGCTCTTTCTTCTTTCTTCTGAGAAGCTTATGCTCCTCCCTTCTTTTTAGCTCGTAGAGCTCACGAGCTGCTCTTGTTCTTTTATGTTGCGAGGCTTTATATGCATCCTGCTTCGCTGTGTGAATCCTCCTGCACTCGTCATCGAACCAGGTGTTTCTTCGTGGTGGAGCCTTGAAACCCAAAATTTCGGCTGCAGAGCTTCGGCTTGCTTGCAAAGGCTCCACTGCTATTTTATTGATAGCGTGGAGGCCTGAGGTGTGAGAGCTTAAGGGAGACGCGATCGGTAAAGGCACGAGCGGTTTCTGGCGATAGTAGCTTACCGACGTCATAACTTTGTATTCTTACTCTAGTCGGCTGCGTTCGTGATATCCGTAGGCGCAGCTTGGCTACTACAAGATAGTGGTCCGAGTCGATGTTAGCCACTCGGAAAGTTCGGACGTCAAGAATAGTGGAGGAGTGTCTGATCGCGATGTGATAAGTCTGGTTGGTAATCGATTGATCAAAAGACCGCCAGGTGCCTTTGTGTATATCGAGGTGTGGGAAGCGCGTACTGGCTAGAAAGAGATTTCGCCGTGTAGCAAGGTCAATCAGCCTGTGTCCGTTATCGGATATGGTGTCGTGTAGGCTATGTTTGCCAATGACTCGTTCAAAGATGCTTTCCTTACCCAGCTTAGCACTGAAGTCTCCTAGTACAATTTTGATGTCATAGCTGGGACATTGGGCATACGTTCTGGCTAGGAGAACGTAGAACTCATCTTTGGCGAATAGCGTGGCCTTGATACGGTTAATAATAATAATAATCATTTTTGCTTTATTTCATATAAAGGCAACAATAAGGTAAGTACAAATTCAATAGATACAGATTTTTTTAAAATCAAACATTTATATGAAATAGTTTGGAACGTTCTGTTGTCAGAGGGATAAGTGACGAATGTACCATTAGGGAGGAAAAGTAAATACAAACGTGTTGATGGGAAATGAGAAAAATTGAGCAATAACATTGAAACTTATTCTGAAATATGTATCATGAAAACAACTAATGAAAGGAAGAAAATAAAGTTACAATATAGGGTTGGTAAGATTTTCAATTTGATTATAACTAAGAGATAAAAGCCAGAGTTTAGTTTGTTTCAAAAAGATTGATTCATTTCGTTCGCATCTAAGTCTTACAGGAAGTTTATTGAAAATACGGCAGGAAGTGACAGTGTAAAATCTAGAAAACAGTGTTTTATTGACTAGAAGTACTGTGACGAAATTTAAGGAGTTGACACGAAGGGAATGGCTACCATACAATCTAGCAGCTGTATAACCCGATTTATTAAAAAATATTTTAAGAACCTTATAAAAGTAAAGATGTCTTAAGGGAAGAATTCTAAGATTTTTGAACAGCTCAAAGCATGGAGATCTGCGGCTAACCTTGCAAATTAAACGAACTGCATGTTTTTGTTTTATAAGCTGAACCCTAACAAAGTGTGCACCCCCCAACCCGAGAGTCCATATTGAAGTTTGGAAAGTGAAGAGAGCATTATAAACCCAACTGAGAATTGATGAACTACAATAAAGGCTTGTATGTATGTATGTATGTTGGCGTTACAGTCCATGAAGAACCTGAGCCGAGCTTCTCTCAATCACCCATGTTGTGTGTGATTTTATTTTCACATAGGTGAAAGGGACCTACAGTTTATTGCCGGTTCCGAACGGCGAATTTCGAGAAGCTTTTCATGACAATTTTACTACAGGGGGCTTTGTTAGAACCCCGCTGAGGAGAAACACCGTGAAAAACACGTTCGATGACATGGCTGTGTCGGGATTCGATACCGAGCCATCGGCGTCAGAGGCCAACACACTACCCACTGCGCCACGGTGCTTAGGTGATAGGCTTAGATGATATATTTGACGGACAACCGCGTTTAGATAATTTTTTAGGTGGGACGTGTGATCCGACCAATTTAGTTTGTAGTCCAAAATAACTCCCAGGTATTTAAAGCTCTTAACACGTTCAATAAGGAAACAATGGTCTGAGCGCAAAGCATTGTCGATGAAACTGGGTGAACACATATCATGGTTGCAATCGCGACTTAGAGGAAATCTTGAGCAACAAGGTGGGTGATATTTAAGGGAAATATCTTCACACTTGTCAGCTCTATCGAATAACATAAATTTGGTCTTAGCGTTTATGGAAAGTTTATGAACTCCAAACCACCTACGAAGGGTTTCCAAATCAAAGTTAATATCCGCATACAAATTAAGATGGGTGCTGTTAGTATAAGACAAAGCAGTATCATCAGCGAAAGCTGTTATTTTACCCCTAAGGGGTTGACTAAATAATGAATTCACATAAATCAAAAACAATACAGTGAAACGTTCAGAGCTTAGAGAAGATTGAATCTTAACTCTCTGTCTACGGTTGAGTAAATAGGATGTTAACCACAGATTAGTAGAACCTCTAAATCCAGCATCAAATAACTTATCAAGTAATAGCGTGTGATCTACCATGTCGATGGCTTTTGTTGCGTCAATAAACAACACGACGCTATTGTAGATCTCACCGCAAAGCTTTCGTAATGCGTCTTCAGTAGATCTACCAAATCTAAAACCATACTGAAAGTCACTAAAAAATTTAGCTTTATTTTGGAATGCCACCATACGTGATTTCATACCGCGTTCAAAAATCTTTGAGAAAACTGAAAGCAATGAAATTGGTCTATAGTTATCCAAGGTAGATGTATCCCCTTTTTTATGTAATGGAATTACAATTGCAGTTTTTAGGACAACCGGAAAAATACCTTTCTGAACACTAAAATAAAATAAGTAGGAAAGTATATCAGCTATAAAAAAAGATATGTTTTTGTAGCTGAATACGCATTTTGTTTTTTCGCGAGATTTTTCTTAGTAGACTGGGTGTCAACCAAGGTTTAAGGGACTTCAATTTTAATGTGGGAATCCGAAAAAAAATGAGTGGCTTAGTGAAAAAGAGTTACGCAACTGCATATGATATTACAAAACGTTTGAAAAATTCATCGAACTTAAATAAAAGCTTAGGAGTGGTCGTCCGAGTAAACTGACATTGAGAGATAAGAGGAAAATTATTTTAATGATAATGAAGGGACCTAAGACACCGTGCTCCAAAATTGCCTCAGAAATAAAAGAGACCTCCCGAACAGAAGTTGACCCTCGGACAGTCCGAAGAGTACTCAGAAATGAGGGGTATAGGGCTAGAACTTGCAGAGGGAAGCCTTTTATTACTAAGGTGAACAAATGGAGGAGACTGGATTTTGCAAAAGAATTCTCGGGCAAACCAAAATCGTTTTGGGAGAAAGTTTTGTTCTCCGATGAGAGTAAATTTTGTGTTTACCGATCGGATGGACGAGTTTTGACTTGGAGGAAAGCAGGCACCGAATTAGATCAAAAAAATGTTCAATCAACTGTCAAACATGGTGGTGGTGGAGTCATGGTATGGGGATGTAGGGCAGCTTCTGGTGTAGGGACGCTTGTATTCATCGACGAAATCATGAAAAAAGAAGTATACCTTAAGGTCTTGAAGGAAAATTTAAAGATCAGTGATAATGATTTACATCTGAGCAACGATTTTTACTTTCAGCAAGATAACGACCCAAGGCACACTGCTCAAATGGTTCGATCGTGGATATTATATAACACTCCTCATACCTTGAAAATACCACCCCAATCACCAGATCTCAATCCCATAGAGCATCTGTGGGATATGTTGGATAAACGGGTGCAACAACACAACATAACGACTAAACAGCAAGACTTGCTACAGGAAGAATGGACAAAAATAGGTACTTACTTCACAAAAAAGTTGGTACTTTCCTTGTCAAACAGACTGCAGGCAAATATACTGTTATTAACCTAACAGGCAATTCAACCAACTACTAAATTTTAAGTAATTAAAAGAGTTTATTAAATTAAGATAAAATTACGAATACTTTTGTCCAACCAAATTCTCAATTGTTTAGTTACTTTTATTGCTACTATTTGTTTTTGTAATGAAATTTATTTTGAGTTTTATTTAATGTGTTGTATACATCTTTCTCTATAAGATAAAAAAACGTGTTCCAAAAAAATAACTTTTTTAACTTGTCTTTTCCTCTTTTTATCGTTAGTAACATCACATTACGAATACTTTTGTCCATCAGAGTATATATGTAGTTGAGTTCAAATTTGGATAAATCATCAAAACTAATTATTTTACAAACTTTGTCGCCGTCTTTAGCCCTGACAAGTAACCATGAATTTCTCAACCAAACATACTTCAATTTCTTGTTTTCCTTCAATTCTTTCGCTTTCTTTAGAAGAGAACGAGTGTAAAAAGTAAGTATTGTTGTTATTATTAACAGCGTCAGCAAGAAAATCGGAGTGCAGTTTGAGCTTTTGCGATCTCATTTTGCCCATTATTTTTTCCTTTTGCGACAACGAGGTAGAGTTGGGTAGTTCGGGGTAGTTGTCGGACACATGTCCCCTCGTTCCGCAAATTGAATGAAAATAGTTCCGTAGTTCCATTCAACCCTTATTCATCAATCACATATGTACAAAACGAAAAAAAAAAAACATAAATGCAACGAACATGCTTCTCATACGGTATGAGTTATACCCCGTAGTTTTCACGAAACCCAAAAGTATGGAGATGTGGCGATAAAGCTCGAACAGTTGGTGTACACTGTACAGCACACTTGAATTGAAATGAAGAAAAGAAATGAAAGAATATAACGCCCGCACCGCATTTCGTGAACGAATGTCATACATGTGTATGTATGCATTCAGGTCCGGGCATGGACATGGTTTGCTAGTTCCATATCGGTGCGATAATACATTTAGTTCCGGACATGGACATGCTTTTGCTAGTTCCATATCGGTGCGAGTATACATTTAGTTCCGGACATGGACATGTTTTTTCTAGTTCCATATCGATGCGAGTATGCATTCAGGTCCGGAGATGGACATGGTTTGCTAGTTCCATATCGGTGCGAGTATGCATGCATGATTTATGGTACTTGATCAGCGGAGGATAAATAAAATGTCCTTTCTTTACTTCTTATGGATAACAACAGTAATTACTGTTTATTGCCCTCGTTTTTATATAGGGTTTGTGTGTTATTGTTTGCCTACTAGACACAAACACCGGATGTGAGCTAGAGGTTCATTAATTGGTTCTTTGTTTGGTTTGTGCAATAATATTTTATTATTTTATGATATATGGTCTGCGGGGTACATATGTACATATGTATTGTAGTTCCGATCAGGAAAAGAACGGTTCCATGTTCGTTCCGCGGTTGGAATTATTTTGCGCAACTCTACAACGAGGTGAACTTCACACACATTACCGATCTTTCCGTTTTTACACCCGCAGTCATACTAGTGTTTTTTTTTTATATAACACTGTGCAATATCAGAGCAGCTGATTTGTTCGCCAACACTGTCCTTGAGTAATTTCACCATTTGCTCCGTGACATTATTTTTGTTTACATTGGGCAGACCAACAATGTTCACCATACACTCTTTCTCCTTCTGTTGTAGCATAGATAAATTAACAAGATGGCAATCTCGATGGCTTTGACAGGCATTTTGACAACTAGCCCCTACAAACTCGTTTCGATTTGACGGCGTCTTGACTATGTCATTCTGCCTTGTTCCGACGTCTTGACTCTAAAGTAGGGTACACACCGTCGATCAAAAGTGACACTTTTGTTGGTTGTCACTCAAAACTGATAGTGTGTACATGTAAATGATCGCTTGTCGATCTAAACTGATGAGTTGCAAAAATGTCTGCTACTGAGTGACGATCAGCGGCCATGTTGGTTTTTGATCGACAGTGTGTACATGAATTGTTTCATTCAAGCGTTGGACATGGATGAGAGTAGGCAATTCCTGGAGCAATTTATAAATATTTATGAGTCTCATCGTTGTCTCTGGGACGTAACGTGTCCAGAGTATATACTTCGAGACAAAAAAGAGGAAGGTTATAAGGAATTAGTAAATTTAATGAAGCAATATAGGAAAAACAGTGATGTGAACGACGTTAAAAAAAAAATCAATACATACGTTGAGAAATGGTTACCGCCGAGAACTGAAAAAAATCAAACAACCCGAATCATCTGGTGCTGGTGTGGACGGTTTATAGTCCCACACATATGTTGATACCAGTCGATAGTTTGTCGACAATGAATACCAGTACACGGGAGTTAGAAAATGATGAGGTAAGTGTGTTTTCATTCTTTTATTGAACAATGAACAATATGGAGGAAACAATAGTTAACAATATGGTTAGTTGATAATATTCCATTGCCAGGGAACTTGCCCCTCGTGGTTAAAATATCTACAATAATTTTCCCGTATATTTACCGCTTGTTGATAGGCAGAATTATTTTTGGTTTGTTGCAACGGTGTGAAATGCGAGTTCGTTAAATCACTTCCGTGAATTAAGTCGCCTGTTTGCACATTTTCCCAAATAGATACTGATCGTGAAGCATATTCTCTTTTGTTGTATTTTATAAGGAAATTGTGCAAATAACAACAAGTCAATGTGACAATAGCAGCATTCTCTGGTTCCAGACACATTGGCTTCTGAAAAACGCCAAATCTGGAACTTAGTATGCCAAAGGCATTTTCCACAACTCTCCTTGCCCGGCTCAAGCGGTAATTAAAAATTCTCTTCTCCTTCGTTAAATTATACTGGGCATACGGCTTCATAAGATTTTCTGAAAGCGGGAAAGCTTCATCTGATACAAAAACATATGGACATTTTGAATCAGCTTCGGGTAAACGTTGCGGATTAGGCAAATTTAGTTTTCCATTTATGAAATCCTGCCAAAATTGTGTGTAGAACATAACTCCACCATCGGACACACGTCCATTCGCACCCACATCCACCATTATAAATTCATAGTTCGAATTCACAACAGCCATCAGAACTATGCTATGGAAACGCTTGTAATTGTAATATCTTGATCCGGAATGGGCTGGTTTCCTAATGGTTACATGTTTCCCATCTATGGCTCCGACACAATTGAAGAAATTCCATTTTTAGCCAAAATGCAATTCCACCCTTTTCCATTCTTCTTCCGTGTTTGGAATCTGAAAATATATAATTGATATTATTTGTTTAGAACATTTGTAGATACTTAAACTAATATATAAAACTTTTTTTCTAGCCAAACTATACCGAGGAGCTACAACCGCCGCCCAAGCGAATCAAAACTAATAAGCAGGAGGACATTTTAAACAAAGCGTATTCTTTTCTTTCAAAAGAAAATGATACATATGATTATATGACCAATACTTGGGCTGGTAAACTGCGCGATATGAACAAAACACAAAGCCTGATTGCAGAAAGAGCAATAAATGAAATTTTGTTCCAAGGTCAGATGGACTTGCTGACTTTGGGTTCAGTAAATCGCATTCAGCAACCACTCCACAACACCGAATTAATTTACTCCGCTTCATCCACGCCATCTTTATCAGGGGACAGTCACAGATTCACGCCCGATAACATTTCATATCAAACAAGCCGCACATCCACACCCAGCCAATATCTATCTCAAGAAAGCCAACAATTCACCAATTTTTCATTCCCACCAGAACCAACAGCAACCGTCAAGTTCCAAGAAAAATCAACAACCATCCAGAAACCCGAAGCTACCACTTCCAAAAAACCGGCCACCATAACTATAAGACAACTTTTCAAAGAATTTAATTTAAAAAAAACTTTAAGATAAAAATGTATGTTCAATACAAATAAATAAAATTTGAATAAAATTACCTTGATGTATTCATTCAGCACACAATTAATGGCTTAACATGTTTCTAGAATTATTTCGCCAATAATACTTCTTCCCATGATGCTGCTGTAGCTTGAATCGACGAAACTTCGACCAGTAGCAAGAAAGCGAAGTGTTACGGCTAATTTTTCATGAGGAGTTATTGCTTCTCTTAATATTGTATCCTGCTTTTGCAACAAAGGGGTTACAAGTTTCAACAAGCCTTCATAATTCCTACTACACATTCTGAAATAGTTTTTAAAATCGGAAGGTTCCGTGTCGTGAATCTCTTCTACAATATTAATGTGAGAATTTATTTTTCTTGTTTTAATCCAATCCTTCATCCACTTCCTTCTATTAATTTTCTTCTTTTTGCACAGAGCTAAAATAATTAGCATACAGGCTTTTTCTTCGTTGTCCGTGTTGACTGCGCAAAATTATGTACTTGAATGATGTTTTGAGTGTCAAACAAAATCTATAGTGTGTACATGAGACACCTAACTCAAGACTGACGTCAGTTTTGATAGTCACTTTTGATCGACGGTGTGTACCCTACTTAAGTCAAAAGCGTCGTTTTTAAAGCGGCCCCTAGACGCTCAATATTATTGTGCAAAATACTGCACAATTTTATTGGCTTGCTGCCCCAGACGGTTCAATATTTTCCCCAATAATTTAGTTGACCGCTCATATTTGTAATAAAAGTCGAAAGCGTTTTGATTTTCTGCAATATATAACAGAATCTTGCAATATTATCTACAGACGAACAATAATATTGTGCAATATCAAATATTGCACAATATTATTAGGCGTCTAGGGGCCGCTTGAATTACAAATGCAACAACCAACCCTTGCGGGGATCACAGGGCAGACTTACGAAAGTTTTCCATCTTGTTAATTTATCTATGTGTTGTAGTATGTTGAGTTTCACCTCAAGAGCATCGACTCTCTGAACTAACGAACTGTTGCTCTGTTCCAAGAACTGTATTTTTGCGAGAGCATCAGCATTCAGTTGCTGGAGTTTCATAATATCGCAGTATAAAGTTTGGAGAGTAACGTCTGATGCAGCGGTGGAATTTGTATGCTGAGATGACGCAACAGACTTAGAAGTGGACGGCAAAGCGCAAGTCGATGTAGAGTTAACTCCCGGGGCATTCAAAGGAGAGGAGAGGAGAGCGGAAGATCATTTTTTCGGTTTTTGCAAGGGTCGTCAACATAAATCCGGTCCGTTATATCCGAGGCTTGTGGTTGTTTCCGAGTTTGTGGTTTTTTACGGTTCCAACCGACTAATCCTATTTTTTGGTGCAGGAGGCCCGCCATTGGACCTTCCCCGTTTGCAATTTCCATAGGAAATCTCCAGATGGCACCACGAGGAGGTGGGACTTACTAACAGTGCCGCAAGATGTTCAACTGCGGTGGTTCTTCTCGCTTTTTAGCAGGCCAGCATCCGTCGGATAGATGCTACCCCTACGAGGCCTTTGTTAGTCCTTTGCCATCCAGGACTTTCTTACTGGAACAGGAAAAAGAACGGCAAGTCGATCAACCCTAATCAGTGATTTTACATTCTCATCCAGGACCTTTAATAAAATCTCTACCGGCGTACCCATTGCGACTGTTGAGGCGCTAAGTTCGGCAGAAACGAATAAATCATGTCTACTCGTCTCGCCTGCTCTGTGATCTGCTGCTGGAGCTGGCCGATCTGCCCTTGAATGGCGAGCAGAATCGGTAACAGGTCCGCTTCAGACCCCGGTGATTTAGGGACAGGCACTGGGGCTTTGGGAGTAGTTATTAGTGCTTTTACCGCTTTTCACTGACCTAGGTGTCCCGAGTTCCCACAGAGTGCGCATAAAAGTTTTCCTCTTTCAACTAACTTCTCTGCACCCCGGTCGCTTTCACCACCTGGTCTTGTAAGGTGGTGATTTTCCTTAGACCCTCCAGACTGCTGTTGGGTGTTAGCTGGACCATTGTATTGTCATTACTCTCGAACTTTTTGAGTTCTGAGAGCTATTCCTCAGCGTAATATATTAACTCCACGTTTTTGAGGAGCATTGTCTGCAGTCTCTCGGCTTTCTCAAAGTGTAGAACTCCGTAGTGGAATCCTTTAGCAAGGACCTCATTTGGTCATTTTTATCTAGTGGGTGACATAGTGTCCTCCTAAACAATCTACTCTAAAACTCTCTGGACTAATAGCGTACTTACCTATATCGACGGCTTGCTTAACAGGTATTTAATAGGCGTAGATGGGCGGCACGCTTTCCTCTTCTTGGAGCGGCGCCTTGGTGACTATTTCTGCTGTTATTGTTGTTTTACAAATTATTGAAATATCCGAAAAATGTGATATGTGACGCTTTTGTACTATAAAAAAGATGAAAACGCTGTAAAAGACCGAAAAGTGAAGGGTACTCTGGGAATTTTGTAATGGAACGCTGGGCTCAGGAATGCTGACATAATCAGTGGATCAGGAGCAGCATGCAAATCGCCTAGACATAGCAGAGACACTAAACACCAAAATTAAACTGTTTTCACAGTTCGGAATCATCTAAAAAGAGTAGACTACTTAAAGGAGATTAATGTTTGGGTACTACATAAATTAACTTAAAGAAATTTGACTGAATTATCATCAGCGAAACGTTTATAAATGCGATGACGGTGAAAAACTTAAAACATCGAATGCAAGCGACCCTATTCAGAGGATGGTAACCTTTCATAGACAACTTCAAATTGTTTGTGGGATTGGAGGCGATTCATCCATTATGATTTGCAAAACCTGGCGAAACGATCAATTCAGTCCTCTACTGTATACAGCAAGTCCGTTTAAATGGAACAATATCTCTGATAGCTTGGAACAAATTGACCGAATTTAATTGTGTAGCTTGCATTGTCTGACTACCATTTGTTTCGGTTTCTGTCAAACTCTCCTGCTGGCAAAATATTGGCCGGCCGATTCGCTGGAAAATCACAGAAGTTTTTCGGAGTAGACTTATCCGGATCCTTCAATTCTACTTGGGTGCCCGAAGGTTTGGTTTCTAGGTCATACTGAAAATACCACCAATCATGATTTTTCTACTAGAGGTTTCGATCCTTTCTTGACTCGTTGATAAGGTCCTTCCAGATGGCATTTCCCAACTGGACAGATTTTGCCCAACCCAACCCCAAGAAAGATTAACCTTTTTCTCCTCCCAACTACTGATACATTGTACTAATGTCGCTTCTCTTTGAGGTCATGGTAACGCTGATCAACCTTCAATTATTAAAATATCTCGAATCGCGGAAGCTCCTCAATGACCGACAGTATCGTTTCAGTAGCAACGGATACACTAGTGATATAATTGCATATCTTACCGAAAACTAGAATTGTCCACTTCAGCAAAACACGTGGAAGCGAAATAGATGTACTCGATATTTCGAAAACATTTCAAAGGATTTGAGAGCTCTCTTGCTAAAAATGTATATTTTTGTGATCAATGAGTTCCCACATATTCGGTGTCGTCAAGAATCCTGCGTAATGAAATTGTTGTTTGCTGGAACATCGCAGGAATGTCTCTTGCCTTTCTTTGTTTTGCCGATCCTTCCACAGAAAATGCTCTAAACAGGTATCCAGTTGTTTTGCGCCCTCTCAGCAATTTCCCCACAACACCCGTCTCTCTAGGAATGTTTAGCAATATCCCCTGAAGCCCAGGTTGGGACGTACCGAACAAACCACATGATTTTGGAATTCCTTTCAGGATTCGGTCTTACCCCATCCCTATAATATCGTTGTCCTTTCTATTCTTTTTGCTTCTTACCTTCAGCGTGCACTTTGTCGTCAACATAAAAAGGTGGTAGTGCGAGCTTATCATATAAATAAAAAGTTTGTATGTCACAAAGTGTGAACAGACTTCTGGGAGGCTCAAGCGTTCGTTCAAAATGCTGCTAATTCCATAAATTACATTAAAAATGTTAGCTTATGCTTGATGAATTGTAACACGGTTTTGATGGCATAACGGCAGTAGGTTCTAACAGAGGGTTAAATTGACAATGAGGAATGTACATCCCAAGTCAAGTGGTGCCACTAGAATGTATAAAAAGTCCTGTTAGCTTTGAAGGACTAAAGGACTAAAAAGATACCGGGTTAGCTTGCTTATTGATTCACAACCAGGTACCAACTGACTTAATCAAACAATTTTGATTTATTCGAAACTTGCTATGTATTTGCCACGAGCAGGAATTGGGCTAGACGCTGATTACGCACTTCATGTGGGTTGGTGCTACCCTGGCACCCGCCAGGTAATGAACCAACGTGTGCAGCGACCCAACCCCTTGTTCCTGGGGAAAGAGGAACCTGGCCCTCCAGGTTGGGGGTTGTGCTTAGGGGTAACATCCCTATCACGTAAAAACCCACTTGTTCCGAAACGATAACAAGCCTCGGATACGGACGGATACAAAGCTGACGACACCTGCAAAAGACTAACGGACTTGAGAGTCTGCCCCTGGAATATGAGGTCCCTTAACAGACCGGGAGCAGGCGATCAATTGGGGCCAACCCTTCACTGCTATAAAACAGATATAATCGCACTACAAGAAGTGCGATGGGATGGATCAGGCCAAAGGCGGATGAAAAACTGCGATATTTACTTCGGAAACTGCTACAAGGAGAACAAACAGCGCCTATTCGGGTGCGGATTCGTTATTCGAGGAAGACTCCGACAAAAAGTCTTAAGCTTCTGAGATATAAGCGAACGCCTCATAACAATCGCAATCGAATGGCAGAACGAGCCATTCGTAATGGACGACGATGTAACAGAATTCAGTCCACCCGACCCATCAACGATAGGTCGACGACGATATCAAGACTTAAGTCTAATAAAGCCGCGGATGCAGACGGCCTGTCTGCTGAGCTTAATAAGGCTGCTGGAGATGTACTGGTAAGGTGCATGCACCATCTCATTTGCAAGGTATGGTCGGAGGAAAGCATGCCCGACGAATGGAATCTCAGCATCGTTTGCCAGGTCCATAAGAAAGGAGACTCCTTTAGCTGCGCCAACTATAGGGGAATAAGTCTCCTTAACATCGTTTGTGGATAACCTGATCAGCTCTTATCAGTGTGGTTTCAGGCCAGGTAAGTCCACGATAAACCAAATATTTACGCTACGGCAGATCTTGGAGAAGACACTCAACACCTCTTCGTCGATTTCAAGGCTGCATATGACAGCGTCTATAGAGATGAGCTATACAAAGCCGTGTCTAGTTTTAACATCCCTGCCAAACTCGTCCGACTCTGCAGGACGACAATGGAGAATTCTCGCCGCTCCATTCAGGTCGATAATGCTAAAAAAGGATTTAGGCAAGGTGACGCGCTGTTACGCATCTTTTTCAGCATCGTGCTTGAAAAGATCGTGCAAGGGTCACTAGCCAACACAAGAGGTACGATTTATTTCACTTACTTACTTACTTACTTACTTTATCAGGCCTGCGATCCATGGAGGATCTGAGCCTGAGCTATAGCTGCCTTCCATCCTTGACGGTCCCGGGCACGCTGCTTCCAGTTGTCAAGACCAAGATGTCTTACATCCGCGATTACTTGGTCTTTATACCGGAGGTTCGGTCTTCCTCTTCTTCTCGAACCAGGAGGCTCGGAGTCGAAGACCCTCTTAGCTGGAGCGTTGATGTCCATGCGCTCGATGTGGCCGAGCCCGTGTAGTCGACGGCTATTTGCCTTCCGGACTACATCCACATCTTGGTACAGCTCGTAGAGTTCGCGATTGTGTCTTCTTCTCCATTCACCTTCCTCACAGACAGGACCAAATATTTATTTTAGGTCTACGCAATTGCTTGCGTACGCCGACGTGATTGGACGGACACAGCGAGACGTCAATGAGGCCTTTGTAAGCGTTGAGGTAGAAGCGGCTAGGATGGGTCTCAAGGTTAATGAGGGTAAAACCAAATATCTGATTTCATCTAAAAGAGACGGACTACACCGACGTATTAGCCAGAATGTCACCATGGGCGGATATAACTTTGAAGTAGTCAAGGAATTCGTCTACCTTGGCTCACTGATCACCAGCGACAACAACACCAGCACTGAGATAAAACGCTGAATCATTCTTGCCAACCGCTGTTTCTTTGGGCTCAAGAGGCAATTGAGAAGTAGAGCCCTCTCCCGGAAAACCAAGGTGACACTATATAAGACCTCAATCATCCCAGTCCTCCCTTACGGCGCAGAGGCTTGGACCTTAACAAAAGCGGATGAGGATGCCCTTGGTCGTTTCGAGAGGAAAAGTATGCGCACTATCTACGGTCCCGTTTATTCAAACCGTGTATGGAAGAGAAGATACAACGAAGAACTGTACGAGTTGTACAGCGACATCGGCCTGGTACGACGTCTACGCATACCGGACTAAGGTGGCTAGGCCATGTAGAGCGTATGGAAAATACAGCATAAGCATACCTCCTTCAAGATGCCAGACTCTGGTTGAAAGCATGCCCCGAAGACTTTGTGCACTTATGGCAGACAAAGGCTTTCCAACGAAATACTGACCTTTTATGTATTTTTCTTTAATACGATTTTTTGTTTCGAATTTTTTTTCTTTTCGTTTCTAATTCATTGGTCAGCTTTTAATTTAACTCGTTTTGTTTTTCATGCATTTTTATTATATATTTCATTTTACTTTATTTAAATGAATAACTAATATCCATGTATATTTACTCAAAAATATAAAGTTACTTTTTTAAGCGCCCTTGAAAAAAAGAAAGATAATCGAACTCACTAAAGGCAAAAGCAGCCGTTTCTAATTCTCTGACCACCACGGTCACAGTATGGCCTGTAAGGACATTTCATGTCGACCGCCAAGAAGCTTTTACGTCTGACCTAAATATCATATAAATATCAACCCTGTAAATGTGTCAGCCATTACAAGCCAACCGTATCTTAACGTCTGTCTTAAATACGGACAGAATGCATAAATTAAACAAATCCTGTTCCAACCCCCAACTGAAGTGAAGTAATGGAACTATCGTTAACTTTACGGTATGTACACGTTGTGCGATTTTTCTTCTCGATTTGCTTCATTGCTGCTCGGGTAGACATTTCTGCGTACATACATATGTACATATTTAGAAAAGGACAAATGAGAACACAAGCAGCCGGAAGACTTAAGTGGCTTGGCCTAGACAATGAAGTAAATACGATTTGTATGCTCCTCAAATGTTGATTCACGTGCTGCGGCTTATCCAAGCGCGCTTAAGTATTTAATACTTAAAACTTAACTTATCCTGTTCCTGCGTCCCTTACTCTACCAAATTCAGCTTCTCCTAGAAAACGCACTTGCTAAATGTAAAAGAACAAACAGACAAACGAAAAAAAAAAAAAAAAAAAAACAACAAACCAAAACAAATGAATGGCTTTACCCTCAAAGGATCAAATGTTAAAGAGATTATTGTCACCTCCGCTGCTGTATCTAACTATTGTACGTAGACAAATTTTGATTTCAGCTCGCAGCGCGAAAAACGACAATGAAATTAATGGACGAACTGTGTCAGTGATTAATTGAAGACATTCTCCGTTGGGTGATTGCGACAAGAAAAGGCCAGATAAATACACTTTGATTCGAGTATGACAGCCAAGTGAAAGTTAAATCGAAGCTCTGTCGGGGTTGAATGTGAAATTTCAGAACGAAGCCATCTAATAAGGTAAATAATGCTGCAAAGCATCGGGACTAATTTAATCACAAGGTTAAATAAAGGTACAATAGGCTGAGGATAAAAAAAAAATATTCCCAATGGATAAGGTACACCAAAATCTTGAAAGGATAAAGTAAGCACTCTTTCTAACGAGGTGGTGAACTCGTCCAACTTCAACTGGTTATGCAAACTTGAAAAGTTTGACCATTTGTTTAGATTAGGAAAGTTTGTTTATGGGCTTGAAGGGCCCTCAACTCATGCTTCATGAAGATAAACGATTTGATTAGTGTCAAGGTCATAAATTATCAAAAAATGTTGTGAGTTTACGTGGACACCATTTCGAAATGATTCTACCTGTCAGTTTGGCCGTTTGCTCGATAATATAAACACAATTTCCGACCAATTGGTGGATGCGATCTAATCAGATTCGTAAAGACAAATTAATTGCCATTACGAACATAGCAATGAGTTCCTCCTCTTAAAGGGTATCGTGTCCTTAGCTTCGCGTGCCAATCCACTTGGGATGTGCACTTCAGTAAGCCCAAACGACACCTTTACTAATTACAACTGCAAATACGACATCATTACTTTACTTCTGTTTCTAGGTTCACAAATTACATTTTAACAAGCCTGCAGGGCAATCTGCAGCACGCGGAAAGGTAAATTCAAATGAAAGCACATACTTAATGAAGGAGTGGAAATCCGCCTTTGTTCGTGTAAAGTCCTTTTACTCGTAATATAGAGTGTCCTGGACTAGTGCTTGCTAGGAAATTCAAAATAAAAGTGTTGAACATCTGAGAAGAACATTTGAGAGTGTGAGAAAAGCTGAGTGAGATTATTTTTGATAGGTCAATTAGTAGTTAATTTCACACCTACACAGTGTATTTCTACCAAAAGAGGGTAATGCAGATACTATTAATAATTTCTTTAGCACACTCTCTAGCTTAAACGATTTGACGGATATTGATATGTAAAGTGTCACTAACATTATCTTAACTGCCCGAGTGACACGGGCTATATTAAAGTTAATTGTGGTGTCTACTTGCCTATAAGATCTTTTATTTCTGGACGTCTTTCATGACTTTATTTATATATATTCTCACTTGATTATAATAAAAAGGTTTTAAAAAGCATCAAGAAATGTGTCTTGTGGATCTAGCTTTAATAGGAAACTAAAGCAGGTGGTTGCTTAATTTCGAAATAGACCAGAGAAAACGCTTTCAATTCAACTTCAAAGACTATCTCTTCTGAGTAGTCTTCTAGTCGCTGAGCTTCGAGGGTTCATGATGAAAAATACCTTCCATTCGAATAGACCATTTAAATTAAGTGACTGCTAAGAACGATCGAGTATTCGAGACACTGTCCTATCGGAATTCGAGTGCTCACGATCTGTGTACTGCCACTGCGACTCAAACAGATGAGAGAACTTGCAGGCCTACAGTGGCTCCAAGCTCGTTCACTTGGAAAAAACTTCAAAAGTAAAAATCTCTGAAATGTTACAGCAAAGTATGAAATATTTTTTTTCCCAAATTCAATCTTTTATTCAAAACTTACTTACTTAGGTGGCGCTACAGTCCGCGGTGAACCTGGGCCTCAACCAACAAGCGTCTCCAGCTGGCACGGTTTTTGGCCAGCTGTTTCCAGCGCCGCAAGCCCAGTTGGTTAAGGTCCCCTTCCACCTGCGTGCGCCACCGATGATGCGGCCGTCCTCTGCCGCGCCTTCCTTCCGAGGTGGATTCGAAGACTCTTCGGGTCGGAGCAGTATTTTCCATGCGCTCTACATGGCCTAGCAAGGGCATCTTCATCCGCTTTTGTTAAGGTCCAAGCCTCTACGCCGTAAAGAAGGACTGGGATGATTAAGGTCTTATAAAGTGTCACCTTGGTTTTCCGAGAGAGGGCTCTACTTCTTAATTGCCTCTCGAGCCCAGCGTTGGTGTTATTGTCGCCGGTCATCATTGAGCCAAAGTAGACGAATTCCTTGACCACTTCAAAGTTATATCCGCCCATGGTGACGTTCTGGCCAGTGCGCCGGTGTTGTCCGTCTCTTTTAGATGAAAGCAGATATTCGGTTTTACCCTCATTAGTCTTGAGACCCATCTTAGCCGCTTCTACCTCAATGCTTACAAATGCCTCATTGACGTTTCGCTGTGTCCGTACCTCTCGTGTTGGCCAGTGACTCTTGCACGATCTTTTCAAGCACGATGTTGAAAAAGTTGCATGACAGCGCGTCACCTTGCCTAAATCCTTTTTTAACATCAAAGGTCTCGGTTTGCTCATTACCGACCTTAATGGAGCAGCGAGAATTCTTCATTGTCATCCTGCACAGTCGCACGAGTTTGGCAGGGATGTTAAAACTAGACATGGCTTTGTATAGCTTATCTCTATACACGCTGTCATCTGCAGCTTTGAAGTCGACGAAAAGGTGGTGAGTGTCGATTTGATATTCCTGGCTATTCTCCAAGATCTGCCGTAGAGTAACTATTTGGTCTATTGTCGATTTACCTGGCCTGAAACCACACTGATAAGAGCCGATCAGGTTATTCACAAACGGTTTCAGGCGTTCACACAATACGGCAGAGGAGATCTTATATGCGATTCTAAGAAGACTTATTCCCATATAGTTGGCGCAGTTATAGCGGTCTCCTTTCTTATAGACCGGGCAAACAATGCTGAGATTCCATTCGTCGGGCATGCGTTCCTCCGACCATACCTTGAAAATGAGATGGTGCATGCACCTTATCAGCTCATCTCCAGCCGCCTTAAGAAGCTCAGCAGACAGGTCGTCTGCGCCCGCAGTTCATTAGACTTAAGTCTTGGTATCGCTATTTTGACTTCGTCTAGGTCGGTATCTTGTGTATCATCGCCGTTATACAGAAAACAAATTTCTTGCAGCTACTTTACAATATTATTTAAATACTTAACAATTCATTATTACTTAAAAACTATAGAGCAAAAAAGGAAACATAATAAAATAAACAACAAAATTAAAGCAATGTATTCGTTTTCGAGACGACGTTTTAATTGATTTCTATCCATGTTAGAGTCAATTATGTCGCTGGCTGTATTATAAAGTGAAGAGCATCTTGAGATTGCTTCATTTCGAGCTTAGTTAGTTAGTTTTAACGAGTGGAATTTGGAGGAACAGGCGTTCTCTTAAAATTCTTTCTGGGGCATATATGTTAAGAGAAGAAAGAATTTCGGGACAGTGAATTCGACTAGTGACAATGTTATGCACGAACAAAATGCCTTGGATCTTTGGTCTCTTTTCTAATGAAGTTAAGTTTATAAGATGGCATGAAGTGCCAGATTAATTTTCTAATGACGAATCTTGTAAACGACTTTTGAACACGTTCTAACCTGTTTATATGTACTGCTTAATATGGGTCCCATATGATCGAACAGTATTCTAAAAACGGGCGAACTAAGGCAATATATAAAAATTTTGAGGTGTAGGGATCACTGAAGTCTTTGCAGTAACGCCTTATGAAACCTAATAAGGAATTTGCCTTTGCAGCTATGTACTCAAAATGAGGAACGAAAGACATTTTTGAGTCGAATATAACCCCTAAATTAGTAACTTGGTTAGTAAGGGCTAGTTGTTTATCACCAATGTAGTAGTTGCAACAAATGGGAAAAGAACAACAGTGAACAGAGAAAACTTTGCATTTCTCAATATTTTGGGATAGATTGTTTGTTTTGCACCACTGAACAATGTTGCTCAGATCCGCTTGCAAATTCAGGCAATCCATTTCGGTATTGACTTTACAGCATATCTTCAAATCGTCAGCAAATAACAAAGTTAAAGAAAAATTAACAACTTTGAAGATGTCATTAATGAAAAGAATAAACAGTAATGGGCCTAAATGGCTACCTTGAGGAACTCCTGAGTAGATTTCGATGGGTGAAGATGTTAGGTTGCCGATCTTTACCTTTTGATGTCTATTTTTTAGATAGCTGGAGATCAATTATAAAAACAACATATTAAACCCAAGGTGTTTTAGTTTAAGAAGCAACAAATTGTGATCTACTGTATTAAAGGCTTTTGAAATATCTGTGTAGATCACATTAGTCTGCGCACCAGAATCCATGGCCTCGAACACAAATTTTTAGAACATCATAAGATTGGTGGTAGTCGACATACCGCTCATGAACCCATGTTGGGATGGACAGCCCAGCTGTATAGAATATCAGATTTTTTCTAAGTAAGCTTTCAAATAGCTTTGGATTTGCAGATAATTTCGATATCTATACTAATATTATAAATGTGAAAGTGTGTGTGTCTATTTGTCTGTCTTTCACGGCAAAACGGAGCGACGAATTGATGTGATTTTTTTAAGTGGAGATATCTGAAGGGAGGGAGAGTGACATAGGCTACTTTTGTCTCTTTCTAACCCCCCACTTCCCTAAAATATTGGTGGGGGGGGGGGGTATTTGTATGGAGCAAAAAAAAAATGAGTAGGGGATGGAAATTTGTGTGAGACAAACGAATACAACGATTGATAAAATAATTGAATTAAAACAAATTAACCTTCACATGAACAGTATCTACCCAATATTTCCGCGACTTTTGATTATATGTTCATGCCGCCCCGACTCAGTGACTAACTTTTTTGTGGCTTTGAGAATATGTTAAAAAAAAATTATTTAGGGAATGTTCCTCCAGGGCTTGACCATTTTTCTACGTGCACGAACAGTATCTACCCAGGTAGATACAGTAATTTTCATACATCTTGTATTGAGATTTTCGTAGTGTGACACTGAAATATCATGAAACGGCGAATTAGATAAAGAACGTGTTTTTTCATATACATATACATATGTACGTACATATGCATATGTACATTCATGACAACAATGCCAACATTTCTCCACATTTCGAGAATTTCAAATGCCTACTCAGATTCGATTTGCACAACTTCGCTTCAAGCGAAATATCGTATTTTTTGGGTGGATAACTATGGAGTGCCATGAGTTATTCAAAGTAAACAAATTTGCAAGCTTCAAATGACTGAAACACCCGCTCGAACTCAGCAAAGGCTACTTGAAAACGCAAAACGTCAAGCTGCCTTAAGAGCCGCTGAAACACCTGAACAAGCACAGACACGCAGAAATTTAAATGCGCAGCTCCAAGCAGAACGTCGGCGTAATTTTGAAAGAAATAATTGGTCGATATTTAATGAAGCTGCATTTAATTACGATCCACTAACTGATTATAAAAGTCACAGGCTGATTGTTGTAGGACTGATGGACAAGGCGTGTCGTTTTTGTAGCGCATTAAAATTGAAAGATGAGACCCAAGGCATGTGCTGTAGCGGCGGCAAAGTTTCACTTCCTCTACTCGGGACGCCAGAGGAACCTTTAAAAACTCTAGTTTTATATGATGCTGATGAGTCACGGCGCTTTTTAAATAAGATCCGGAAATATAACTCATGCTTTCAGATGACGTCTTTTGGAGTAGACCGGGAAGTAATAATGCCAGGATTTTCGCCAACATTTACGGTGCAGGGGCAAATCTATCAAAGGATCGGTGCACTTTTTCCAGCTGACAACGAACAGCACAAATTTTTGCAGGTTTACTTTATGGGAGACGAAGAAGTTGAGGTAGACCGTCGATGCCAATTTATCCCGGGAGTAGAAAGAGACACGGTGCTGAAAATTCAAAGATACTTGCATGATAATAATACTTTAGTAAACACGTTTAAAACTGCCTTAGAGAAACTACCTGAACAGCATTATAAGGTAGTTGTACATGCGGACAGGACTCCTCGAGGTGAGCATGAAGTGTGCTATAATGCGCCATTGATTAATGAAATTGCAGCCGTAGTAAGTGGTGAACAATTTTCTTCACGGGACATTGTCTTGCGAGCATTTTATGATGCTCTGCAACACCCATATTCCAAAGGACAAGAAGGGTATCACTTTGAAATTCCCCTTGTTAATCCAGTGACAAAACAACCCATTGCAAACAAAAACGTATCGTGTATGGATTTTTATGTCTATCATATAATGTTACGACAAGATGATTTTAACCTTTTAGCTCGGTGCAGACAAATATTTCATCAGTTCTTGGTGGATATGTACGTGAAGGTGGAAAGCGAACGTCTTCGTTTTATTACTTTAAATCAAAAAAAGCTACGTGTTGATAATTACGTATATTTGCAAGATGCAGTTGCTAGCGACGCCAATGTTAATCCTTCAGATCTAGGAAAAATGGTTATTCTTCCGTCAACATTCGTTAACAGCCCCCGCTACCTACACCAATACACACAAGACGCATTTACTTATGTACGAACTTACGGCAGACCTGACCTTTTTGCCACATTCACTTGCAACCCTTCATGGAAGAATAACTGATGAACTAATACCGGGCCAAAAAAGTACTGACAGGAACGATTTAGTTGCCAGAGTGTTTAGATTAAAAGTGCAAAAATTAATGAATGTAATTACCAAGGGTAAAATATTCGGCGAGGTACAATGTTTCATGTATTCTATTGAATGGCAAAAAAGGGGACTACCACATGTGCATATTCTAATATGGCTTAAAGAGAAGATGCGGCCCACCCAAATAGTTGAGTCAATTAGCGCCTAGATTCCTGATCCTGAGCAAGATAAAGAATTGTAGGGCACTTTTGTCCGAAACATGGTACACGGTCCCTGTGGTGCACGAAATCCAGCATCGCCATGCATTAAAGATGGGAAATGTACAAAGAATTTCCCTAAACAGCTGTTAAAAGAAACTGTGCACAATGACAATGGCTACCCGTTATACAGGCGCACAGCACCCGAAGATAGTGGCCGAACAGTTACAATTAAGACTCGATCTAGTAGAGCGAACGAAATCTTAGACAACAGTTGGATAGTCCCGTATTCGCCCATTCTATGTAAAATGTTCTATGCTCATATTAATGTAGAAGCCTGTTGCTCTGTCCGCGGAATCAAATATGTATGCAAATATATAAACAAACCAATGAATTTCAAGTCGACACTCACCACCTATTTGTCGACTTCAAAGCCGCAGACGACAGCGTAATCAGAGACGAGCTATACAACGCTATGTCTACCTTTGACATACCTGCTAAGCTCGTCAGACTATGCAGGATGACTTTGGAGAATGCTCGCTGCTCCATCCGAATCGGTGAACACCTTACCGATAGTTTTGATGTCAAAAAAGGATTTAGGCAGGGCGATGCGCTGTCGTGTGATTTCTTCAACACCATATTGGAAATGGTTGTGCAAAAATCACTGGCCAATACAAGAGGCACAATCTATTTCAAATCCCCGCAACTCCTTGCATACGCCGACGATATTGACATAATAGGTAGATCACAGCGAGATGTCAACGAGACGTTTGCAAGTATTGAGATGGAGGCGGCGAAAATTGGTTAGGCGGTAAACGAGGGCAAAACTAAATATATGCTGTCATCAAAAAAGGACGCTCAACACCGACGTCTCGGCCAGAATGTTTGTATAGGCAGATATGAGTTCGAGGTAGTTAAGGACTTCGTCTACCTTGGCTCCGCAGTGACTTGGAACAACGACGTCAGTTCCGAAATCAAACGCAGAATCATTTTTGCCAATCGCTGTTTCTTCGGGCTCAGGAGGCAACTGAGTAATAGAGCCCTCTCCCGAACGACATAGTTGACTCTATATAAGACCCTTATCATCCCGGTCCTGTTGTACGGCGCAGAAGCAAGAAGACTATCAAAAGCGAATGAGGAGGCCCTTGGTCGGTTCAGGAGAAAGATTTTGTGCGTGATTTTTGGGCAATTAAACGCAGACGGGGGATGAAGGAGAAGATTCAACCACGAACTTTACGGTCGTACAGCGACATGAGCCTAGTCAGGCATCTACGGATTCAACGCCCAAGATGGCTGGGCCATGTAGAGCGAATGGACACCACAGCTCCAGCCCGGAGAGTCTTTGAATCCAACCCCGAGGGACGAAGAAGCAGAGGACGGCCGCACTTAAGATGGCGCACACAGGTGGAAGGGGACCTCAGCCAACTGGGTGCGCGGCAATGGAAAAGGCTAGCGAAAGATCGTGCTAGATGGAGGGGCATGTTGGTTGAGGCCCAGGTTCACCCCGAACTGTAGCGCCCACTAAGAAGAAGAAGAAGATAAACAAAGGAAATGACCAGGCTATATTTAATCTCAGGAATGAAGGTGGAGCACATCTTCCAAATGAAGTGCAAACCTTTCAAGCAGGACGGTACGTCAGCAGTAATGAGGCAGCGTGGCGGCTCCTTGGCTTCTCCTTGCATGAAAGACATCCAGCAGTAACCCACCTTGCTGTACACTTAGAGTATGGAGAGCGCATATAAATGAAACCAACTGTGGTGCTTGTATATAATTTTCTTTATTATTTAATTCATTTTTTCTTAAATTATATCTAACAGTTTGTTTAAATAAAATGTTGACTCTTCTTTTGTATGTGCGCTCCTACTTCTCGGACTTCCACTGAGAGAGTGACTGCTTTCTAGAAAAAGAACTCCACCAAAGCGTCGGCACAAACGGTTGCGAAACTCACCACCCCGCCAACTAACGGACCATGCAGCCAAGCGCTTTGGAGTAAACAAGCTTGTTTACAAGCCAGATTGTAGCGGACAATGCAGCTAATCGACATGAAGCAAACAAGCTTGTTTCCAAGCCAGAGCACCGTAGATCTTTCCGTTGTGGCGCTGTGGGTTTTTTAACTTATACCACCAAGGCCACACAGCCGCTTATTCCACACCCACATTTCTTGGATGCATATAACGTGACGAGAGCACCGTGGTGCAGTGGGTAGTGTGTTGGCCTCTGACGCCGATGACACGGGATCGAATCCCGGAACAGCCATGTCATCGAACGTGTTTTCACGGTGTTTCTCCTCAGCGGGGTTCTGACAAATGCCCCTGTAGTGGAATTGTCATGAAAAGCTTCTCGAAATTCGCCGTTCGGAACCGGCAATAAAACTGTAGGTCCCTTTCACCTATGGGAAAATTAAATCACACACAGCATGGGTGATTAAGGGAAGCTCGGCTCTGGTCCTTCATGGGCTGTAACGCCAACATACATACATACATATAACGTGATGATTTGTACTACTGCATGCAATTCGACTACTTAAAATAGTGGTAGCAGCCCTGCAATGCTGTAAAAAAAATTGTCCTGACCTTTTCAGAGGAGATGTCCGCCTCTCTATATGAGAGCTGCTTTTCTCGACTCCTTACGGATCTCCTTCTCGGAGGAAGAGGTCTTACCGTGTGATGTGCCCGCCTCCAAGGCACGGTTTTGGGCTTTCTTCGCCTCCTGGCCTACGCTTTGATCCATGTAGAACGCCACATCTGCCCTTGGACTCCGACTTCCCACCGCCCCGCCGGAGAAGAAGACATCACACACTATCCCCCTAGCGAGACTGTCCTTGGCCGTGGTATTCCATTTGCGGGCGCTTTTCCTTTTTCAGTCTTGGCTCCTGCTTACTTCGGACGCTGCTCTGAGACAACTTGCCGATTTGATAATCACCAGGACCTGTAACAACTTCTGCTGTGTTCAGAGTCTGCCTGTCAGCACCGCCACCTTTTTCGGCGGCAGCGCCGGCCCCGTTAAGGATCTTGAATGCTTCCGGCCCCGTCATGTCGGGACATGATCACGATATTATTGTGTGGTTACCCCAAGTAGAAGGAAGAGAGTTCGAGGCTCATGACGGAAGTGCTGGCATGCTTATTCCTCCTGCGGCAGCCTTCCCTAGCCGCCGACGCTTTCTGAGCTGCGCACCTCCGAGAGAGCAGGGGACCTCGGATGAGACAGTCGGATCAGTTTCGGTAGGAGATACCTCCGTCGACCTAACCCTCTTAGCTGGTTTCCCCAGAGGTTTAGCCTCGACTATTGTGCCTTCGGCTCTGTCACCCTCTTCGCCCAATTTTCGGGCATGCCTCTTTCCCCTTCCCATCTCAATTTTGGAGGATGTTCAACCTTTGCAGTTTACCGTGCCACGCCATCGTCGGTGTCGCCTATGCTGGATGCACCGCTCATCCTCAGTTCGACAAAGCGGCCGAAGAAGGGAGGAACGACACATCATAAAATAGGACCACTTGTTTCCTGTTAAGGTGAATATCCCTTTGAGAGTATTATCCTTACCAAGATGGTCCATCCGATTTATCCAACCGTGTCCTAAGCGTTCAGAAGGAGGAGAATGCAAAGCTCAGTCAACAAAGGATCTTATGAGCAAATAAATACCTTCGTGCTTGGAGGCATTTTTCCAAATCTCTTGAAAATGAAGCTGCTAACCTGAAATCTTGCCAAAGGGATTTCCAATCGATTCCCAAAAGTTTTCTTTTCTTTCAGCCACAATGTTATATTCTAATTAACTCCTATGTGCACATATTCACATAAATATTAGTAAAAGACGTATTTGATAGGAAGGGTATTAGCAGTTTAATTTACCAACCAATTACATAAGCCCCCTTGTTGTCCTTTCCTATTACGAATTCCATAACACCGCCATAACCGCAGACATGGCATATTCCATTAATTCACAGTAATTTTTTCAAACTACTCCATCATCCTCTGGCTTGGAGCTTTAACTGCAAATCCGACTTCATTTTGCTTAACCAAGCTCTTTATGTATTTCACCATCGAAAGTATACTAACACTAGCTTTTTCCCGCGGCTTCGCTCACGTTAAATTCCGGGTAAGACGGTTCCCCTTTCCTGATTTAGAACACAGAAGAGAACACGGAACGCTACTGTAGACGATATTATATGTCTTTCCATTTGGGGATAGAATGTAAAGATTCTGGGCATTGGACACGCGAACATGCTACATACAATTGTCCATGGGAAAAGCACGGCTTTTCTAAGTTCACCCCAGCCACCTTTAATTTTTAACCTTGCGCATTGTTAATGGTCATAGCGAAACTAAGCTTTAGAGGAAATTGCAGCCTTATAAACTTTAACGGGAGATCTGTGGGAAATATTGGGATTCGTGGCACTAATGATATTGCGACCAAGTTGTGTGACACGAAGTCTCGTCCCATTACATAATCTCGGGGCATCTAAATTTCGTGAACAAACAACAAACGTATGCAGCGAAAAAAAACCCCGACCAGAATGGCGGTTGTGCGGCGGGCTTACAATCCGCCCACGTAAAAAACATAAAAGTTATGAATGAGCAAGATGCCTCGGATACACGGACGGATACTCGACGACGACAACGCACGAAAAAGGAACACGATTTGCGAGTATGCTCCTGGAATGTCAGAACCCTGTACACTCCCGGAGCTGCTCATAAACTAGAAGGAATCCTCACGCAGTACAAGGCGGATATTACTGCGGTCCAGGAAATACGCTGGATAGGAAACGGTATGATTAGGAAGAAAAATTGCGACATTTATTACAGCTGTCACAAAAGATTGCACTTACTGGGATGCGGATTTGTCGTGGGAAAGCGGTTAAGGTCGAAGGTCATCGACTTTAAACCTATAAGTGATCGCCTGGCTGTGATCCGCATCAGAGACAGATTTTATAACATCAGCCTTATATGTGCACACGCCCCTACCGACGAGGCTGAAGACCCTATCAAGGAGGACTTCTATGACCTCCTGGACAACGCCTACGGAGCTTGTCCGGAGTACGATGTAAAAATCGTGCTCGGGGACTTCAACGCCAACATCGGTAAGGAATACACCCTTGGCGGAGTGATCGGAAAGCACAGCCTCCACGATACAGCAACAGATAACGGCTTCCGACTCGCTGACTTTGCGACAGCTCGTAATGCGGTGATAAGTAGCACAAGATTCCCCCGCAAGCGAATCCACACAGCAACCTGGCGATCTCCGGACGGTCGAACCGCCAACCAAATCGACCATGTGCTCATTGACGCAAGGCACTCATCAAACATCCTGGATGTGCGAACATTCAGAGGGGCAAATGTCGACTCTGACCACTTCCTCGTAGCAGCAAGGTTCAGAGCTCGACTGTCCAATGTCACAAAGCTGCACCAGCCCATCAGGAGGAGGTTCGACATTGGGCGCCTGAGCACACCGGAGGTTGCCAGAGTCTACAGGGAGCAGCTGAGCGAAAGACCCTACGGTATGCCTACGTCGAACACAAATGCCAATAATATGTGGCTGCATTGCCGCTCAGCCATTCAGGAAGTAGCCGAAACCACCTTAGGATACCTACCACCCCGAGTGTGAGCAAAAAAAGGCAGCAACCGACGAGGCGTACCAAAAGGCGCTGCAGAGGAAAACCAGGGCAGCGCAAGAAGAGTACCGAGCCAGAAGAAGGGAGGAGAAAAAACTACTGCGACAAAAGAAAAGAATCTTCGCAGCCTCCCAGCTCAAGGATATCGAGGAGTCTTGGGATAAACATAAAATACGAGCCTTTTACAAGAAAGCCAAAGGCCTTGCAGGAGGCTTAAAAAAGGGCACCCTGGCTCTTCGAAACTGCGAGGGTCACCGCAGGGTCTTGTCACCGACCCGCAGGGAATAGTAGATGTATTTAAGCAGCACTTCCAGCAGCTGCTTAACGAGCATGACCAAGAGAGAGTGGTAGTGACCAAGGAAATCCCAACTCCAGCCGCTGAAGTAGTCCTCCCACCCAGCATCGAAGAAGTCGGCACAGCTATTCAGAAACTGAAGAACAACAAGGCCGCAGGCTCAGATGGCTTGCCATCAGAGCTCTTCAAGGCTGGCGGCGATGTTCTGGTAGGGAGCATGCACCAGATCATCTGCAGAATTTGGGAAGATGAAAGCATGCCCGTCGACTCTATATGCCCCATCCACAAAAAAGGCGATCCTGCCTCTTGCAAGAACTATAGAGGTATATCCTTGCTCAATGTCACATACAAGATCCTGTCCAGCGAATTGTGTGAACGTCTAAAACCTTTTTGCACCGCACTAATCGGCAGCTACCAGTGCGGCTTCCGGCCCGGCAAATCAACTATAGACCAAATTTTCACTCTTCGACAAATCCTGGAAAAGACCAACGAGTTTCGAATCGATACACACCATCTTTTCATCGATTCCAAAGCCGCATACGACAGCATTCATCGTGAAGACTGTTTGGGGCGATGGCCGAATTCGGGATCCCGGTAAAACTGATCCAGTTGTGTCGCGCCACGCTAAAAAATTCGCGATGCACCGTGCAACTCGGTTCTAGGACCTCGGAACCATTCGAAACATGCACCGGATTTCGGCAAGGAGATGCGCTGTCATGTGACTTCTTCAACCTGGTGCTGGAGCAGATAGTGCGAAGGGCAGGCGTCAACGGGGAAGGCACTATCTTTTACAAGTCCAACCAGCTGCTAGGATACGCGGATGATATCGACATCATCGCGTGTTCTCGCCGTGGCATTGTGGAAGCATTCACGGCGATTGAAGAACAGGTGAAACGAGTTGGTCTTACGATCAATGTGGACAAAACGAAATACATGCTGTCAAGCAAAAACCAATCCGTCGCTCACCACTGTTATATACCCACTCACTGCCTTTTTCCCTAAGAGCATAAAAAGAAGAGCGAGTACGAAGGTTTCCTCTTGCGGCGTTCGTCAGTCTTAAGTGCTACTTCCTCACTGGTGAACGTCTTGTTAACGTAAGAGTAAAATCCTCTTATTGTAATTTTCCTACTGCTTTATACTACCTATATAATAGAATGAAATAAACAATAATTTGAGTTAAGTCGCGTATTATTGATGAAACATAAGAGTGGCGACGAGGATGGGATTAAAAGAAAAATCTCTCGACCTTTTTTTTTTTAACACCGCGTGCATAATCTAGTGTATAATGCTGGAAGAAAAAAAATTTACAGTGATGTCAGTGAAAAATAGTGGGTTCGACCCATACATTCCGGGAAATAATCTTAAAGTCTGGGAGAAGAGGTTCCGGCAATTTTTATTGAGAGAGAAGATAGCGGAGGAAGAGAAAACCATGTGGTTAATTACGGTGATTGGGTTCGAGCCGTGAGAAGTGCTTATGAAGGAACTAGCATTTGAGGAACTAATGAAAATCCTCAGTAAGCTTTATGACCCGAAAACCAACAAACGTTCTGAACGTTTTAAGTTTTATAAAGCGCTCCAAGATAACGGCGAAACAATCAGTGAATATATAGTGCGAATACGAATGTTATCGCAAACTTGCGAATTCGGCACATTCGGTTTGCGAAATGAGAAAATCCAACAGGCATTGCTCAACAAGGAAACAAAAGAGAGCGAACCATCGTTCGAGAAGTACTGTGAATTGGCCCTCAACATGGAGTTAGCAGAACAATCCACACGGTGTATGAAGTCATCCTCAATGTCGGTGGTGGGTGCTATACATAATAGCCACCTGGGACAAAATATAACAAAAACCAGCTACAATTTTGAGGTAGTTAAGGAGTTTGTCTACCTCAGGGCAAACGTAAATTCCACAAATGACACCACAGTGGAGATCTGGCATAGAATCGCCCTTGGCAACCGCTGCTACATCGGCTTGTCCAAACAACTGGGGTCAAAACACTTTACTCGAAAGACCAAAGTCAAGACGCTCATTCTGCCAGTTTTGCTGTACGGAGCCGAAAGCTGGACGATAAGCAGGACAGCGGAGCTGATTTTGGGTTCTTTCGAAAGAAAAATTCTGCGCCGGATATTTGGTCCTGTCTGTGAGGAAGGTGAATGGAGAAGCAGACACAACCGCGAACTCTACGAGCTGTGCCAAGATGTGGATGTAGTCCGGAAGGCAAGGATCCGTCGACTACACTGGCTCGGCCACATCGAGCGCATGGACATCAACGCTCCTGCTAAGAGGGTCTTCGACTCCGAGCCTCCTGCTTCGAGAAGAAGAGGAAGACCGAACCTCCGGTATAAAGACCAAGTAATCGCGGATGTAAAACATCTTGGTCTTGACCGTCCGGGACCGTCAAGGATGGAAGGCAGCTATAGCTCAGGCTCAGATCCTCCATGGATCGCAGGCCTGATAAGTAAGTAAGTTAATTAAATTATTTTATTATTCGTTATTATCATAGAACCTATACTAATTTTGCGAGAGTCTCACACAAATCTCCATCCCCTACTGTTTTTTTTTTGCTGCATAAAAATTAACGGGGGCTAGAAAGAAACAAAAAGTAGCATACGTCAGTCTCCATCCGTTCAACTATCTCCACTAAAAAAATCACGTCAATTCGTAGCCCCGTTTTGCCGTGAAAGACGGACAAACAGAAACACACACTTTCACATTTATAATATTAAGTTTAAATACCAACTTGACAACAAGTTGAAAATCCCGTCTTCCAAGCTCAACCCTACTTAACATTCACCCGCTCCCTAGTCCTCTGTGGAGACTTTCCCAAATATCCACTAATGCAAAATTATTTTCATTATGACGATAGCATTTCAACTTTTTCATATTAAGGGCGAAAAGATGGCACGACTTATCGCAATTTCGGTTATTGTACTGTAGATGCCATTTTGCAGCTTAACAATATTGCAAGTACGTGTATGGAAGGAATTGTGGCTTTTCTAGAATGAAAACTATTCAAAGTTTCCTAATAGAACCGCAACGACGCTGCAGGTGTTGCTGAATTGTTTGAGCGCGAAATGTCGATAGCTGTCTGTCAGTCGAAGTTTCTGCATTTTCAGCTCGAGGTTGTGGGCGAGCTATTACTTTCTACTATAAATGTCTCCCGACATTCTCCTGCGTTTTAAGTCAAGTTCAAGTTTGTTGGATCACATGCGGTGCAGTATACGAGTAAAGTACTGAAGCGTACTATTGTATTCACTTATTCGTCAAATATAAAACCGAAATAACACTTCTACATTCAATAAACTCTTCGTGGTTTTTGGAGAGGACAACCTTTCGCATGGAGCACCAACTAATTCGTGAGAATTACCTCAACGTTGACCGACTTGAGATTCTCTCATACCATATTAGATTTGTCACAAGTGTGCTTGTTCCAATTTGGCATTCACCGCATCACTGTGGCGACAATTAACATCTGACTTTGGCGTGGATGAGTATTCACTAGCAGTAGTCGAAAGTCAAAACCACAACTCATAGAAGTACCTTTGGCGAATGACATGCACCTATGATTACATCTGGCGAACAATTAACCTGCGGTGCAGTTCATAACACATTTGATTGAATTAACATAAGCATCAGCTACAAGTATGTTATACTCGTATCTGAAATACAATTTGACTAATTATACGTTCAATAGCTAATACAATTGTTGAGAGAAGGCAAGCATTCTGGCTTCTCTGTTGTAAAGTTGCGCGGCATGATACGATCTTGGTTGATTGTTTTAAATCCTTTCGGATTTAAAGGATAAAAAAGCTGCAGGGTCGGATGGGATTTCAATCGATTTCTATAAGTATGGTACCAGTAGGCTATTAGATAAACTAGTAGCAGTATTCAACAACATTTTTGACATTGGCACAGTACCGCAAAGGTTTAAAGAGGCTTTGATTTTCCCTATCCTTAAAAAGGGTTTTACTTCCGACCCAACCAATTATCGAGGCGTATCCTTCTTAAATGATTCCTACGAGATTTTTGCCGCTATATTGCAGAAGAGACTGGGAACAACGATAGAGAAAAGTAACTTGTTAGCAGAATTCCAGGCTGGCTTTAGACCAGGTTATTCAACTGTTGACCAGATTTTTGTGTGGAGGAAGCTGTACGTTTGCCTTGTGCATTTCAAGGCCGCCTTTGAGTCGGTTAATCGAAATGCCCTCTTTTATAAGTTGTATGGGATGGGGACGATGATACCACAGGCAGTATGGAACGGAGAGGCCCTATCAGAATGGTTTAGGACAGGGTCAGGAGTACAACAGGGGTGTGCACTGAGTCCAAGTTTATTTACGTTTTTTATGGAAGATTTAACGAACTTTTTGACCGGAGGAGTGGAATTCGCTGGAGTACTAGTAAAAGCTCTTCCGTTCGCGGATGACATCGTTCTCATCGCGCATTCACCGGAATCCTTGCAGCAAATGATTAATCGACTTTACGAGTATTGCAGGCTGTGGGGACTTATAATTAATTTGGAAAAATCCAAAATATTGATTTTTCAAGGAAGAGGCGGTAGAAGTACTAGCAGGGATCAGTAGCAGTATAACGGAGAAGGAGTAGAAGTCGTGAAGGAGTACACGACTTCTGACCAGAAGCAAGCATTGCTCATAGCAGCAAATTTAGAGTCTTCAAAGCTGTATCCCAGTCTACTATGTTCTATGCAGCGCAAATATGGAGAAGTAAGCAATGTGAGGACGTCGAGAAGTTACAGCGTTATTTTATTAAGATACTCGTCAGGCTCCCTCACAATACGCCTAATTACATGATCATGTTAGAGACAGGACTTACCCTCTTATTTGTCAAGACGTTAAAGCTGCAAATGGACTACATTCTGAAGGTTTTAAGCTGGCAGGACAACAGGCTCCCGAAGAAAGCGACCCTACAAGCAATAAGAAATAGAACTGGATGGTACTCGGAGTGGTTAGAGCTGGCGCAAAGATGCGAGGATAGGAAATGGAAAACTGCACTACAACAGATCTTAGAGGGTGTAGAGGAGGAGGCTAGGCGGAAATGTATAGATGATGCAAGAGGGTCTATACATCGAAAGACATAGAGTCAACTGGACTACGACCTGAGGAGGAATAATTACTTCAAGGACGAGTTAAACATCCAGGAGATTTCGATGATGTTCAAACTTCGTGGGGAACTCTTCAAACTAAACTTTATGCTTCACAGATAAGATCTGCCTATATTGTGTAACTTATGCAATTTAAGTGAATGAGAAGATAGCATGCATTTTCTGGTAAGATGCCGATTCTAAGGGAAACAAGAAGAAGTGTATTCGGTCGGGATCTTTTGTCGAAAGCGGAAATGATACACATCTTACTTACTTACTTATCAGGCCAGCGATCCATGGAGGATCTGAGCCTGAGCTATAGCTGCCCTCCATCCTTGACGGTCCCGGGCACGCTGCTTCCAGTTATCAAGACCCAGATGTCATACATCCGCGGTTACTTGGTCTTTCTACCGGAGGCTCGGAGTCGAAGACCCTCTTACCTGGAGCGTTGGTGTCCATGCGCTCGATGTGGCCGAGCCAGTGTAGTCGACGGATCTTTGCCTTCCGGGCTACATCCACATCTTTGTACAGCTCGTAGAGTTCGCGGTTGTGTCTTCTTCTCCATTCACCTTCCTCACAGACAGGACCAAATATCGGGCGCAGAATTTTTCTTTCGAAAGAACCCAAAATCAGCTCCGCCATCCTGCTTATAGTTCAGCTTTCAGCTCCGTACACAAGACTGGCAGTATGAGCGGTTTGTAAAGTATGACTTTGGTCTTTCGAGTGAGGAGTTTTGACCCCAGTTGTTTGGACAAGCCGAAGTAGCAGCGGTTGCCAAGGGCGATTCTATGCCGGATCTCCACTTTTTTTATATAGTTACACTCGTACTCAAGGCTATGGCCTTATAACGTTTGGAACGTTGTGCGAGAGAATGTAACAGGGAGAGGAAGAGTTTCGCGCAGGTTGATGTTTTTCCACACAACCTGAACGGAGTGCAGTGGTTTTTGGATCGTAGATGTTCGTTCACTACTCTCAGGCGTGGTTTGTCCTACATAGGACGAGAGCCGACCAAATTTCGCGTTGGTTATAATTCATAGTAATTCGTTGATGCACTTTTGGTGTTAATATTGCATACACAGAAGATGAATTTAAATTGAGTGAGTGTTATGCCTGAAGCAGTACGTTTGGTCGCTTTCCATTCACAACTGTGTTGCATACTTTTTTCCGTATAGGAATTGCTTTTTTATTGGCTACGAAACGAACCACTGCACCACGGCCTTTCCTGTTGACGCCTGCCCGTCGCACTAACTGCTCCAGCACAAAGTTGAGAAGTCACATGACAGCGCATCTCCTTGCCGAAATCCGGTGGATGTTTCAAACGGTTTCGAAGTCCTAGAACCGAGTTGCATGGTCCATCGCGTATTTCATAGCGTATTGGGACACAACTGGATTAGTTTTCCCGGGATCCTGATTTCGGCCATCGCACCAAACAGTTCTTCACGGTGAATGTTGTCGTATGCGGCTTTGAAATCGATGAAAAAATGGTGTGTATTGATCGAAACTCCTTGGTCTTTTCCAGGATTTGTCGAAGTGTGAAAATTTGGTCTATAGTCGATTCGCCGGGCCGGAAGCCGCACTGGTAGCTGCCGATTAGTGCGGTGCAAAATGGCTTTAGACGTTCACACAATACGCTGGACAGGATCTTGTATGCGACATTGAGCAGGGTTATATCTCTGTAGATCTTGCAAGAGGTAGGATCACCTTTTATGTGGATGGGGCAAATAAAGCTGGTATTCCAGTCGTCGGGCATGCTTTCATCTTCCCGAATTCTGCAAATGATTTGGTGCATGCTCCCTACCAGAACATCGCCGCCAGCCTTGAAGAGCTCTGATGTTAAGCCACCTGAGCCTGCGGCCTTGTTATTCTTTAGCTTCTGAATAACTGTGTCGACTTCTTCGATGCTTGGTGGGAGGACTACCTCAGCGGCTGGAGTTGGGATTTCCTCGGTCCCTACCACTCTCTCTTGGTCATGCTCGTTAAGCAGCTGCTGGAAATACTGCTTAAATACATCCACTATTCCCTGCGGGTCGGTGAGAAATTTACCCTCGCAGTTTCGAAGAGCCTGGGTGACCCTTTTGAAGCCTCCTGCAAGGCCTTTGGCTTTATTGTAAAAGGCTCGTGTTTTATGCATATCCCTAGACTCCTCGGTATCCTTGAGCTGGGAGGCTGCGAAGATTATTTTCTTTTGTCGTAGTAGTTTTTTCTCCTCCCTTCTTCTGGCTCGGTACTCTTCTTGCGCTGCCCTGGTTTTCGCCTGCAGCGCCTTTTGGTACGCCTCGTCGGTTGCTGCCTTTTTCCGCTCACACTCGCCATCATACCACAGGTTTCTTGCCGGGGGTGGTAGGTATCCTAACGTGGTTTCGGCTACTTCTTTCGGCACACCTCCGGTGTGCTCAGGCGCCCAATGTCGAACCTCCTCCTGGTGGGCTGGTGCAGCTTTCTGACATTGCAAGAACTATAGAGGTATATCCTTGCTCAATGTCACATACAAGATCCTGTCCAGCGAATTGTGTGAACGTCTAAAACCTTTTTGCACCGCACTAATCGGCAGCTACCAGTGCGGCTTCCGGCCCGGCAAATCAACTATAGACCAAATTTTCACTCTTCGACAAATCCTGGAAAAGACCAACGAGTTTCGAATCGATACACACCATCTTTTCATCGATTCCAAAGCCGCATACGACAGCATTCATCGTGAAGAACTGTTTGGGGCGATGGCCGAATTCGGGATCCCGGTAAAACTGATCCAGTTGTGTCGCGCCACGCTAAAAAATTCGCGATGCACCGTGCAACTCGGTTCTAGGACCTCGGAACCATTCGAAACATGCACCGGATTTCGGCAAGGAGATGCGCTGTCATGTGACTTCTTCAACCTGGTGCTGGAGCAGATAGTGCGAAGGGCAGGCGTCAACGGGGAAGGCACTATCTTTTACAAGTCCAACCAGCTGCTAGGATACGCGGATGATATCGACATCATCGCGTGTTCTCGCCGTGGCATTGTGGAAGCATTCACGGCGATTGAAGAACAGGTGAAACGAGTTGGTCTTACGATCAATGTGGACAAAACGAAATACATGCTGTCAAGCAAAAACCAATCCGTCGCTCACCACTGTTATATACCCACTCACTGCCTTTTTCCCTAAGAGCATAAAAAGAAGAGCGAGTACGAAGGTTTCCTCTTGCGGCGTTCGTCAGTCTTAAGTGCTACTTCCTCACTGGTGAACGTCTTGTTAACGTAAGAGTAAAATCCTCTTATTGTAATTTTCCTACTGCTTTATACTACCTATATAATAGAATGAAATAAACAATAATTTGAGTTAAGTCGCGTATTATTGATGAAACATAAGAGTGGCGACGAGGATGGGATTAAAAGAAAAATCTCTCGACCTTTTTTTTTTTAACACCGCGTGCATAATCTAGTGTATAATGCTGGAAGAAAAAAAATTTACAGTGATGTCAGTGAAAAATAGTGGGTTCGACCCATACATTCCGGGAAATAATCTTAAAGTCTGGGAGAAGAGGTTCCGGCAATTTTTATTGAGAGAGAAGATAGCGGAGGAAGAGAAAACCATGTGGTTAATTACGGTGATTGGGTTTGAGCCGTGAGAAGTGCTTATGAAGGAACTAGCATTTGAGGAACTAATGAAAATCCTCAGTAAGCTTTATGACCCGAAAACCAACAAACGTTCTGAACGTTTTAAGTTTTATAAAGCGCTCCAAGATAACGGCGAAACAATCAGTGAATATATAGTGCGAATACGAATGTTATCGCAAACTTGCGAATTCGGCACATTCGGTTTGCGAAATGAGAAAATCCAACAGGCATTGCTCAACAAGGAAACAAAAGAGAGCGAACCATCGTTCGAGAAGTACTGTGAATTGGCCCTCAACATGGAGTTAGCAGAACAATCCACACGGTGTATGAAGTCATCCTCAATGTCGGTGGTGGGTGCTATACATAATAGCCACCTGGGACAAAATATAACAAAAACCAGCTACAATTTTGAGGTAGTTAAGGAGTTTGTCTACCTCAGGGCAAACGTAAATTCCACAAATGACACCACAGTGGAGATCTGGCATAGAATCGCCCTTGGCAACCGCTGCTACATCGGCTTGTCCAAACAACTGGGGTCAAAACACTTTACTCGAAAGACCAAAGTCAAGACGCTCATTCTGCCAGTTTTGCTGTACGGAGCCGAAAGCTGGACGATAAGCAGGACAGCGGAGCTGATTTTGGGTTCTTTCGAAAGAAAAATTCTGCGCCGGATATTTGGTCCTGTCTGTGAGGAAGGTGAATGGAGAAGCAGACACAACCGCGAACTCTACGAGCTGTGCCAAGATGTGGATGTAGTCCGGAAGGCAAGGATCCGTCGACTACACTGGCTCGGCCACATCGAGCGCATGGACATCAACGCTCCTGCTAAGAGGGTCTTCGACTCCGAGCCTCCTGCTTCGAGAAGAAGAGGAAGACCGAACCTCCGGTATAAAGACCAAGTAATCGCGGATGTAAAACATCTTGGTCTTGACCGTCCGGGACCGTCAAGGATGGAAGGCAGCTATAGCTCAGGCTCAGATCCTCCATGGATCGCAGGCCTGATAAGTAAGTAAGTAAGTTAATTAAATTATTTTATTATTCGTTATTATCATAGAACCTATACTAATTTTGCGAGAGTCTCACACAAATCTCCATCCCCTACTGTTTTTTTTTTTGCTGCATAAAAATTAACGGGGGCTAGAAAGAAACAAAAAGTAGCATACGTCAGTCTCCATCCGTTCAACTATCTCCACTAAAAAAATCACGTCAATTCGTAGCCCCGTTTTGCCGTGAAAGACGGACAAACAGAAACACACACTTTCACATTTATAATATTAAGTTTAAATACCAACTTGACAACAAGTTGAAAATCCCGTCTTCCAAGCTCAACCCTACTTAACATTCACCCGCTCCCTAGTCCTCTGTGGAGACTTTCCCAAATATCCACTAATGCAAAATTATTTTCATTATGACGATAGCATTTCAACTTTTTCATATTAAGGGCGAAAAGATGGCACGACTTATCGCAATTTCGGTTATTGTACTGTAGATGCCATTTTGCAGCTTAACAATATTGCAAGTACGTGTATGGAAGGAATTGTGGCTTTTCTAGAATGAAAACTATTCAAAGTTTCCTAATAGAACCGCAACGACGCTGCAGGTGTTGCTGAATTGTTTGAGCGCGAAATGTCGATAGCTGTCTGTCAGTCGAAGTTTCTGCATTTTCAGCTCGAGGTTGTGGGCGAGCTATTACTTTCTACTATAAATGTCTCCCGACATTCTCCTGCGTTTTAAGTCAAGTTCAAGTTTGTTGGATCACATGCGGTGCAGTATACGAGTAAAGTACTGAAGCGTACTATTGTATTCACTTATTCGTCAAATATAAAACCGAAATAACACTTCTACATTCAATAAACTCTTCGTGGTTTTTGGAGAGGACAACCTTTCGCATGGAGCACCAACTAATTCGTGAGAATTACCTCAACGTTGACCGACTTGAGATTCTCTCATACCATATTAGATTTGTCACAAGTGTTCTTGTTCCAATTTGGCATTCACCGCATCACTGTGGCGACAATTAACATCTGACTTTGGCGTGGATGAGTATTCACTAGCAGTAGTCGAAAGTCAAAACCACAACTCATAGAAGTACCTTTGGCGAATGACATGCACCTATGATTACATCTGGCGAACAATTAACCTGCGGTGCAGTTCATAACACATTTGATTGAATTAACATAAGCATCAGCTACAAGTATGTTATACTCGTATCTGAAATACAATTTGACTAATTATACGTTCAATAGCTAATACAATTGTTGAGAGAAGGCAAGCATTCTGGCTTCTCTGTTGTAAAGTTGCGCGGCATGATACGATCTTGGTTGATTGTTTTAAATCCTTTCGGATTTAAAGGATAAAAAAGCTGCAGGGTCGGATGGGATTTCAATCGATTTCTATAAGTATGGTACCAGTAGGCTATTAGATAAACTAGTAGCAGTATTCAACAACATTTTTGACATTGGCACAGTACCGCAAAGGTTTAAAGAGGCTTTGATTTTCCCTATCCTTAAAAAGGGTTTTACTTCCGACCCAACCAATTATCGAGGCGTATCCTTCTTAAATGATTCCTACGAGATTTTTGCCGCTATATTGCAGAAGAGACTGGGAACAACGATAGAGAAAAGTAACTTGTTAGCAGAATTCCAGGCTGGCTTTAGACCAGGTTATTCAACTGTTGACCAGATTTTTGTGTGGAGGAAGCTGTACGTTTGCCTTGTGCATTTCAAGGCCGCCTTTGAGTCGGTTAATCGAAATGCCCTCTTTTATAAGTTGTATGGGATGGGGACGATGATACCACAGGCAGTATGGAACGGAGAGGCCCTATCAGAATGGTTTAGGACAGGGTCAGGAGTACAACAGGGGTGTGCACTGAGTCCAAGTTTATTTACGTTTTTTATGGAAGATTTAACGAACTTTTTGACCGGAGGAGTGGAATTCGCTGGAGTACTAGTAAAAGCTCTTCCGTTCGCGGATGACATCGTTCTCATCGCGCATTCACCGGAATCCTTGCAGCAAATGATTAATCGACTTTACGAGTATTGCAGGCTGTGGGGACTTATAATTAATTTGGAAAAATCCAAAATATTGATTTTTCAAGGAAGAGGCGGTAGAAGTACTAGCAGGGATCAGTAGCAGTATAACGGAGAAGGAGTAGAAGTCGTGAAGGAGTACACGACTTCTGACCAGAAGCAAGCATTGCTCATAGCAGCAAATTTAGAGTCTTCAAAGCTGTATCCCAGTCTACTATGTTCTATGCAGCGCAAATATGGAGAAGTAAGCAATGTGAGGACGTCGAGAAGTTACAGCGTTATTTTATTAAGATACTCGTCAGGCTCCCTCACAATACGCCTAATTACATGATCATGTTAGAGACAGGACTTACCCTCTTATTTGTCAAGACGTTAAAGCTGCAAATGGACTACATTCTGAAGGTTTTAAGCTGGCAGGACAACAGGCTCCCGAAGAAAGCGACCCTACAAGCAATAAGAAATAGAACTGGATGGTACTCGGAGTGGTTAGAGCTGGCGCAAAGATGCGAGGATAGGAAATGGAAAACTGCACTACAACAGATCTTAGAGGGTGTAGAGGAGGAGGCTAGGCGGAAATGTATAGATGATGCAAGAGGGTCTATACATCGAAAGACATAGAGTCAACTGGACTACGACCTGAGGAGGAATAATTACTTCAAGGACGAGTTAAACATCCAGGAGATTTCGATGATGTTCAAACTTCGTGGGGAACTCTTCAAACTAAACTTTATGCTTCACAGATAAGATCTGCCTATATTGTGTAACTTATGCAATTTAAGTGAATGAGAAGATAGCATGCATTTTCTGGTAAGATGCCGATTCTAAGGGAAACAAGAAGAAGTGTATTCGGTCGGGATCTTTTGTCGAAAGCGGAAATGATACACATCTTACTTACTTACTTATCAGGCCAGCGATCCATGGAGGATCTGAGCCTGAGCTATAGCTGCCCTCCATCCTTGACGGTCCCGGGCACGCTGCTTCCAGTTATCAAGACCCAGATGTCATACATCCGCGGTTACTTGGTCTTTCTACCGGAGGCTCGGAGTCGAAGACCCTCTTACCTGGAGCGTTGGTGTCCATGCGCTCGATGTGGCCGAGCCAGTGTAGTCGACGGATCTTTGCCTTCCGGGCTACATCCACATCTTTGTACAGCTCGTAGAGTTCGCGGTTGTGTCTTCTTCTCCATTCACCTTCCTCACAGACAGGACCAAATATCGGGCGCAGAATTTTTCTTTCGAAAGAACCCAAAATCAGCTCCGCCATCCTGCTTATAGTTCAGCTTTCAGCTCCGTACACAAGACTGGCAGTATGAGCGGTTTGTAAAGTATGACTTTGGTCTTTCGAGTGAGGAGTTTTGACCCCAGTTGTTTGGACAAGCCGAAGTAGCAGCGGTTGCCAAGGGCGATTCTATGCCGGATCTCCACTTTTTTTATATAGTTACACTCGTACTCAAGGCTATGGCCTTATAACGTTTTGAACGTTGTGCGAGAGAATGTAACAGGGAGAGGAAGAGTTTCGCGCAGGTTGATGTTTTTCCACACAACCTGAACGGAGTGCAGTGGTTTTTGGATCGTAGATGTTCGTTCACTACTCTCAGGCGTGGTTTGTCCTACATAGGACGAGAGCCGACCAAATTTCGCGTTGGTTATAATTCATAGTAATTCGTTGATGCACTTTTGGTGTTAATATTGCATACACAGAAGATGAATTTAAATTGAGTGAGTGTTATGCCTGAAGCAGTACGTTTGGTCGCTTTCCATTCACAACTGTGTTGCATACTTTTTTCCGTATAGGAATTGCTTTTTTATTGGCTACGAAACGAACCACTGCACCACGGCCTTTCCTGTTGACGCCTGCCCGTCGCACTAACTGCTCCAGCACAAAGTTGAGAAGTCACATGACAGCGCATCTCCTTGCCGAAATCCGGTGGATGTTTCAAACGGTTTCGAAGTCCTAGAACCGAGTTGCATGGTCCATCGCGTATTTCATAGCGTATTGGGACACAACTGGATTAGTTTTCCCGGGATCCTGATTTCGGCCATCGCACCAAACAGTTCTTCACGGTGAATGTTGTCGTATGCGGCTTTGAAATCGATGAAAAAATGGTGTGTATTGATCGAAACTCCTTGGTCTTTTCCAGGATTTGTCGAAGTGTGAAAATTTGGTCTATAGTCGATTCGCCGGGCCGGAAGCCGCACTGGTAGCTGCCGATTAGTGCGGTGCAAAATGGCTTTAGACGTTCACACAATACGCTGGACAGGATCTTGTATGCGACATTGAGCAGGGTTATATCTCTGTAGATCTTGCAAGAGGTAGGATCACCTTTTATGTGGATGGGGCAAATAAAGCTGGTATTCCAGTCGTCGGGCATGCTTTCATCTTCCCGAATTCTGCAAATGTTTTGGTGCATGCTCCCTACCAGAACATCGCCGCCAGCCTTGAAGAGCTCTGATGTTAAGCCACCTGAGCCTGCGGCCTTGTTATTCTTTAGCTTCTGAATAACTGTGTCGACTTCTTCGATGCTTGGTGGGAGGACTACCTCAGCGGCTGGAGTTGGGATTTCCTCGGTCCCTACCACTCTCTCTTGGTCATGCTCGTTAAGCAGCTGCTGGAAATGCTGCTTAAATACATCCACTATTCCCTGCGGGTCGGTGAGAAATTTACCCTCGCAGTTTCGAAGAGCCTGGGTGACCCTTTTGAAGCCTCCTGCAAGGCCTTTGGCTTTATTGTAAAAGGCTCGTGTTTTATGCATATCCCTAGACTCCTCGGTATCCTTGAGCTGGGAGGCTGCGAAGATTATTTTCTTTTGTCGTAGTAGTTTTTTCTCCTCCCTTCTTCTGGCTCGGTACTCTTCTTGCGCTGCCCTGGTTTTCGCCTGCAGCGCCTTTTGGTACGCCTCGTCGGTTGCTGCCTTTTTCCGCTCACACTCGCCATCATACCACAGGTTTCTTGCCGGGGGTGGTAGGTATCCTAACGTGGTTTCGGCTACTTCTTTCGGCACACCTCCGGTGTGCTCAGGCGCCCAATGTCGAACCTCCTCCTGGTGGGCTGGTGCAGCTTTCTGACATTGGACAGTCGAGCTCTGAATCTTGCTGCTCCGGGGAAGTGGTCAGAGTCGACATTTGCCCCTCTGAATGTTCGCACATCCAGGATGTTCGACGAGTGCCTTGCGTCAATGCGCACATTGTCGATTTGGTTGGCGGTTCGACCGTCCGGGTTGAGGTTGCTGTGTGGATTCGCTTTCGAGGGAATCTTGTGCTACTTATCTCCGCATTACGAGCTGTCGCAAAGTCTGTGAGTCGGAAGCTATTATCTGTTGTTGTATCGTGGAGGCTGTGCTTTCCGATCACTCCGCCCCGGGTGTTCTCCTTAACGATTTTGGCGTTGCAGTCCCGAGTATTTAAGTGAAATGAAGCATGAGTATTTTTCATAGTAATTCAGAAATGAATGTATTATTTCCTCGCCTACGATATGAAACTGTCCTTAAGTCGACAGAGTCATTCGTAATCCGTCTCACCGGAATATGAACACCTAACACATTTTCATTCAAATTCGGCTTACGGTCGATAGTAATCGATGATGTGCCATAAACTACTTATTTTCGAATGATCTAAATTAAGGTTAAACCAATTAAAACCGGTAGAATCGCATATTGCCTCATGTTGCATATGAAAATTATATAATCCACAATTAGCCCTCATGTCAGTCCACTCAATTAGCATGCGTCTCATTAAATATTAATTGCATGGATTTATTAGTTTCCAATTAGTCGGGTGATTTGGTATAATGTTTTTTTTATGCATGACTAAGTCTGATTAGGTCAAGCAGTTATTTTTGAATTTTTATATAACACTCTTTAAAAAACCCACTAGACTGTGACTAGTGAACTTCCTTTCAACTTCGGTAAAGGGATGCTAATCAGGAAACCTAGAATAGATGTCATAAAACGAAATCCATTATTTTTGAATGAAGCTAGAGGCTTTATTTCGCTTAGTGCTGTTTTGTTCGATAACTTGTTGCTATTTTAATGGTAGTACCACTATTCAACTTTTAAATAAGCCCCTCTTTCTAGTGGCGAAAAACTGAGAGAACCTCTCTTGAGACGAAATTTTCAACAGCAAACCATTCGCCATCCTTTGATGCCAGGTCCGGACTACGGGGGTTACTGCTTAAGTGTTGATTTTAAAAATTTAAAATCGAAAACGGCTTCAATATTTTTCAAAACTTTCCCCATGGTGACCAATACCATAATATTTTGCATGTACATATTTACATCACGACGACTAAGAAAGGCCTCATAGGGCTAGCGTATCCGACATACGCTGGCCCGTAAAATAGCAAGCAGAAGCCCCTGCAGCCGAACATCTAGCAGCTCTGTTAGTAAGCCGTATTTCCACCTCCTCGTAGTGCCACCTGGGGATTTCTATTTTGTAACCGCGAAGGGAAAAGGGCGAATGGCGAGTTTCCTGAGCCACAAAACAGGATAAGTGTCGGTTGGGCTATGTCCCGACAAGCCATACCTGGAAAAAAACCAACAAGCCAAAAAACCCAAAAAAGCCTCGGATACAAAATAAACGGACGGATTAACCGATGACGATCCAGGAAACAACCAAAGGAAAAGGAAGAATGATATTCGGCTTTGTACGTGGAATGTAAGGTCCCTCAACAGACCACGTGCAGCCGAATAACTTGCGGAGGCTCTAGACTGTTATAAGGCAGATATTACCACAATCCAGGAATTGCGATGGAATGGACCGGGCAAAGAGAGGATGAGAAACTGTGATATCTACTACGGCGACTGCTGCAAGGAGAGAAGACAACGCTTATTCGGATGCGGATTTGTTATTAGAGGCAGACTTAGGCAAAAAGTCGTGAGCGAACGCCTCATAACAATCCGTATCAAGGCTAAATTTTTAACATCAGCCTGATCTGCGTCCACGCCCCCACGGAAGACATTGATGACTTCGCCAAAGATGAGTTCTACGATCTCCTAGACAGAACGTTTACCCAGCTATGACACCAAAATTGTACTAGGAGACATCAATGCTAAGCTGGGTAAGGAAAGCATCTTTGAACGGATCATCGGCAAACACAGCCTACATGACACCACATCCGATAACGGATACAGGTTGACCTTGCCACAGGGCGAAATCTTCTTTTAGCCAGCACACGATTTCCCCACCTCGATATACACAAGGGCACCTGGCGGGCGCCAGATTAATCAGTCACCAACCAGATTGATCACATCGCGATTGACGTCAGACACTCCACTATTCTTGTTGTTCGCACTTTCCGAGGAGCGAACATCGACTCAGACCACTATCTTGTAGTAGCCAAGATACGTCAACGCATAACGCGAACACCGCGGAGTAGAGTTAGAACACCAAGCTATGACGTCGGAAAGCTACTATCGCCGGAGATCGCCAGTGCCCTTGCCAACCGCGTCTCCCTCTCACCGATATACCTCAGTCCTCCACTCAGTCAGTAGAGCAACAATGGAGCATATGCAAACAAGCCCTGAAGAGCACAGCAACGGAAGTGCTGGGCCCTAAAGCTCCACCACGACGAAACCCCTGGTTCGGTGACGAGTGTAGAAGAATTCATGCAGAAAAGCAGGAGGCATACAAAGCCTCAGTACACAAAAAAAACAAGAGCGGCTCGTGAGCTCTATGAGCTTAAAAGAAGGGAGGAACATAAGCTTCTCAAGAGAAAAATGAAAGAGCACGAGAAGCGGGCGATTGAAAACTTGGAGAGTTGCTATTTTATCAGCGGATGAAACCAATATCTTAAGGCTATAAAGCCCGAACGAAGGCCTGTAAGGATGAGAACGGACACCTAGTAGTAGAATTGCAGTCGATGCTGAGAATTTGGAAAAACCACTTCTGCAAACTGTATAACGGCGATGACAGCCAACATACCGCCGTGGGGCAGAATGATCCATTTCTTAACGACGAAGATCGCAGAGAATTCCGTCTCCCTGACCTTGACGAAGTTGAGATTTCCATGTCGAAACTCAAGTCGAATAAAGCTGCTGGCGCAGATGGACTGTCCGCTGAGGTCTTCAAAGCGGCTGGGGGTGAGCTGGTTAGGAGCATGCATTGGCTCATCTGTAAGATATGGTCAGAGGAAAGCATGTCCGAGGAATGGAGTCTCAGAATTGTTTGCCCGATCCACAAAAAAGGAGACACCTTGGACTTGGCCAACTACAGAGGAATAAGTCTCCTTAATGTGACGAGCTATATGACGCTATGTTTATTTTTGAAATGATTGTGCAAAAATCACAGGCCAATACAAGAGGCACAATCTATTTCAAATCCTCGCCACTCCTTGCATACGCCGACGACATTGACATAATAGGTGGATCGCAGCAAGATGTCAAAAAGGCGTTTGCGAGTATTGAGATGGAGGCGGCAAAAATTGGTTTGGCAGTTAATGAGGGAAAGACGAAATATCTGCTGTCATCGGAAAAGGACAGATATAGGTTTTGAGGTAGTAAAGGACTTCATTTACCTCGGCTCCCCAGTAACCTGAAACAACGACACCAGTTTTGAAATCAAGCGCAGATTTACTCTTGCCAACCGCTGCTTCTTTGGCTTAAGAGGCAACTGAGAAGTAGAGCCCTCTCTCGTACGACCAAGTTGACCTTATATAAGACCTTAATTATCCCGGTCCTCTTATACGGCGCAGAAACATGGACTTTATCTAAAGCGGATGAGGAAATCCTTGGTCGTTTCGAGAGAAAGATTCTGCGTGCGATTTTCGGTCCTATGAATACAGAGGAGAGTTGGAGGAGAAGATTCAATCACGAACTGTACGGGTTTTACAGCGACATGAGTCTAGTCAGGCGTCTACGGATCCAACGCCTAAGATGGCTAGGCCATGTAGAGCGAATAGACACCACAGCTCCAGCTGTGTAGAGTCTTTGAAACCAACCCCGAAGGACGAAGAAATAGAGGACGGCCGCACTTAAGGTGGCGCGCACAGGTGGAAAGGGACCTCAACCCACTGGGCGTGCGACATTGGAAAAGACTAGCGAAAGACCGGTTTTTTTTTTTTTTTTTTTTATTATTCTTCACATCATTTTATATTTAATTCTCTCCATCTTTAAATTCTTAATGTGTGCCTGATGAGTTCTCTTCCCACTTGCCGTCGTTATCGTGACTCGGTTATCTTTGGCCACGACTTCTCTCCAGTACAAGAGTTTACTTTTCCACTTTATACCCTTCACAACCACATAAACGATATCACCTTCGCAGTATCCTTTCGGCGTATTCCTTCTCAAGTTCTACCTAGTATTCCGCACTTCCATATTTCGCTTGATTATACCCCTAAGATCTTTATTGGTCTTGGAACGAATGTTAAGAAGGTTCTGATAGTTAATTCTCTGATACCTATTGAAGAAAATATCTACAGGCTTTATCACCGAATGAATCGTATTATTATATTTATCAACTGCTACGTGTACTAGACCTTTTACATTAAGTTCAGAATTTTCCGTCCTAAGACACCTATAAATTTCCAGAATTGTGAATTGAATTCTCTCTATCTGCCCATTGACTTCACTTGTCAGGGATGGCGTAAGATATAATTTCATGCCTAAATTCCTAACGAGATTTATAACAATTGGGCTGAGAGAGCTTCTCTCATTATCAATGACTAAGATTTCTGGTACTGTAAAACAATGTAGGACTCTTACAAGCTTTGATCTTAGGTATATGGCTGATTTCTCTTTCAAATTAAAAACTTGCCAAGTTTCGAGAATTTATCCATTACAGTCAGGAACTTTTCGTTTTGAATCTCCATTATGTCTATGTGCCGAATCTGGCATGGATACTGAGGATGAGGTGTTGGTTGTAACTCTGGTTTCGGAGGGTGTCTATCGTACTTGTTGGCGTTGCAGATGTCGCATGAGGCTGCAAAGGCCTTAACCCGGGAGAACCTCACTTTCCGCAAGTAGAGGTTCTCGAGTATTTGCTCTTTGTTTTCTTTATGAGCTCTGTGGGCTCTTCGGTATTCTTTCTCGATAATCGTGGCCCTACGTTCTTCGTTAGCTACATCTTCCCCTACTCTTTGCGTCACTCGCACCTTATATTTCCCGAAACTCTATACGTACACATTTCGAAGCATATTAAAATGATTCTCCGGAATTTTGATCCCATTTACCACTTTTGGATTTGTGTATTCCCTTACGAGTTCCTTAAGCTTTCCTGCGTTCAATGTTGCACAAGAGATATAATAGCGGTGATAATCGGGATGGTGTTTTTCGTGAGGGCAAAGGACCGTTCCAATCCTGATGATGATTTGGTTCCTAAAGACGTTTATAGGCGCCTCCACGTGTGGTATTAGATCTGAGGCATCTTGTTCGGCGCTAGGCATGGTCATAGTGCGAGCATGCTTGCGCCTCCTTCAGCAGCCTTTCCCAATCGCTGACGTTTACCGCGCCGCGCATCTTGGAAGGGGAGGACCTCAGGAAAGAGGGTCGGATCAATTTCGGTAGGAGATACCTCGGTCGACCTGATCCTCTTAGCTGGTTCCCCCAGAGGTGTAGCCTCGACCTCGGAGGTGTAGCCTCCGTACTCTCTCTTCTTTCTTCTGAAAAGCGTGTGTTCCTCTCTTCTCTTCTGCTCGTAGATTTCGCGAGCAGCTCTCGTCCGTCGTTGCAGCATGGCTGTATATGCCTCTTGTTTTGCTGCATGGGCTTGTTCGAATTGTTCATCGAACCAGGGGTTTCTCCGTGGTGGTGGTTTGAAATCCAGCACCTCTGAGGCAGCGTCTCTGACGGCGCTCTGGCAATGAGCCCATTCCTGCTCTATTGTTTGTGCTGCTGTGGGCGGATTTTGAGAGAGCTTGCAGGAGGAACGATCGGCAAAGATTCTGCCAGTTTCTTGCGATTGTAGCCTTCCGACGGCAAACTTACGTTGTGCTACTCGACTCCTAAGCATTCTTTATATCCTCATTCGTAACTTGGCTACAACAAGGTAGTTGTCCGAGTCGATGTTAGCCCCACGGAAGGTTCGTACGTCGAGAATACAGGAGTAGTGTCTGGAGTCGATCGCAATGTGATCAATCTGGTTGGTGGTCGATTGATCAAAAAACCGCCAGGTACCCTTGTGGATGTTGAGATGGAGGAATCGCGTGCTTGCTACAAGGAGGTTACGCCCCGCTAGGAAATCGATTAGCCTGAGTCCGTTGTCGGATGTGGTGTTTGGGGGCTATGCTTTCCTATGATCGACTCAAATATGTATGTCCTCTTTGCCCAATTTTGCAGTAAAATCTCCTAGAACTTTTTTTGTGGCGTAGCTGGGACATTGGGCATATGTTCTGTCTAGGAGATCGTAGAATTCTTTTTTGAGTCGATCGTCCTTTTCTTCCGTTGGGGCATGAGCGCATATGTTTCCAAATTTAGCCTTGATGCGGATTGTTATGAGGCGTTCGCTTATATCCCGGAAGCTTAAGACTTTTTGTCGGAGTCTTCCTCGAATAACGAATCTGCACCCGAATAGCCGCTGTTTGTTCTCCTTGTAGCAGTTCCCGTAGTAGATGTCGCAGTTTTTCATCCGTCTTTTGCCTGGTCCATCCCATCGCATTTCTTGGAATGCGGTTATATCTGCTTTATAGCAGTTGAGGGTTTGCTCCAATTGATCGCCTGCACCAGGTCTGTTAAGGGACCGCACATTCCAGGTGCAGACTTTCAAGCCCGTAAGTCGTTTGAAGGGGTCGTCAGCATTGTATCCCTCCGTATCCGAGGCTTGTTGTCGTTTCGGAACAAGTAAGTTTTTACGTGATAGGGATGTTACCCCTAAGCACAACCCCCAACCTGGAGGGCCAGGTTCCTTTTCCCCCAGGAACAAGGTTCCACATTGGTGAACCCTGGCGGGTGCCAGGGTAGCTATCCAGGGAGACCACGCGAAGGCTGCGTGTCAACTAGGATTGAGCAGGGACAGAGATCGAAGCTGGCGTTTGCCATGTTAAACGCTATCAACTTCTTTGCTCTGTTTGTTCGCTCCCTCCCCCCCTCTTTACTTAACAGTACATTCAAATGCAGGATTAATGGTGAATGATCAGAGGGAAGAAGAATCGATGTGGAGACTCTATAAGAGGTTGTCCTTGGCACAAATATAGTGTAAATCTAATCTCATATAACCCCACCACAAAATCCCATTGTAAGAAATATAAACGTGAACTGAACGCACCCATTTGAATCGGTGTACATACTCGCATTTGTGCCCAGTTTCACAATCCCATGCATTCCAGCCGGCATCAACTTACAAATCGCGTCCGATCGCGCTCCAGCTTTGTCAGCATCTTTGCGCAATTTTCGGGTATGCCTCTTTGCCTTTCTTTTTTGGCATTCCACCTTTGCGGTTTCCCGTGCCACGCCATTGTTGGTGTCGCCTCCCCTAGATGCACCGCTCATGCTTAGTCCGAACAGGTGTCGTTCCGGGCTGCCGTAGTGTTAAAAATGAAGGTCGGGGCCTCCAGAATCGGTGCCTCAGCCGCAATCAAGGAGATCGCGGGTGGATTTCCACTGCTGCGGAGTACTTACTTCCCTTTGTTTATCCATTCATTTTTGGGGTCTTCGAGGTTTATGATTTCTTAAGCCTCCCGCCACGACAATGCGCCCGAAGAAGGGAGGAATAATAACTTGCCTTACCGTCGGACTGAAATGTATTGATTTTGGTTTCATCTGACAAAGTGACTCGTTTCCAGTCATCCAGCGTCCAATTCTTATGTTCTTCCCAGAACTTCAACCTACCCTATTCAATATCGAATATCCACCTAATGAATTCTGTTTTCCATATCAACAAGAGTTTTTTCCAACTAAAAAAACTAGAAAATGTGTAAGTTAACTAGATGGAAACGATTTAAAAGGAAAAGATTTCTATAGATGTAATTACGACTAAATATTACCTGTCTCCTACTGAAGACATTTCCTACTGAAGCAGTTGAATTAGATTCAATCTAAGTATTGTAGTCTTCTGAACCGGTTAGGCAATTCGGTAGACTGTAGTGTTGCACATTCAAGAACTCGGAGTATTTACAACCGAAAAGATTAAAATATATTACCCCCATAAAGAGCATTACCTAAATCGCTTAGTTATCCTTTTAAAGCTCTTACCATACAGAATATATAACCTCGTTAAGGGCAGTGAACAAATAAAAAAGTGGGACTTAGAAACTCGGTTTACCTTCCTGTTTTATCGAGCATCCCAATAAAAACAAAATTTCCATAAAAATAAATTAAGGACGTGTTCATGCATCGCCTTACAACTTCAACTTAACCTGCACGCTATTCGAAAACGCTCAGAAAAGACCATTGGAGTAGGGAGGGTAACTGGCAAGAGGAACCTTAATAATTAGAAATTTATGACGGTCCACCTTCGATCTCCCGATAGCAATAGCTCTGTTGTTCACCTGTCCAGAATATACACATGAGCACATGTGCAATGTAACGAACATGTATGCAGAACGTTCACCTCTATATTGCCATATTTTAGAGAATTAATTGCACCCGGTCTGGTGTACCTCCGGCAATTGGCTGAAAGCTTTAAGAAGTATTCGTGCAGAGGAGGCAGATTGCCACTTCATCATGCTAAAACACTGGCATTATGATAATTAGAGGGTGAATGCAAATTTTCCAGCTGCATAATGAAAACGCGTCTTTGACGAAGCGACCTGGCCGGAGTATAGAATGCAACGATGTTGCTTTGTTGGAGGACACTACCGGCGTGGACTTGTGGTAGCTGGCTGTTTCGAAATATACAAGTTGATTGTTTGCTATATTGTAGAGGGATTTTAATTGAAATTAGGAAACTTGCGGATCGGATATGTATTTTCCCCTTTGTATTTTTATATACATACATATAGTACGTACCCTTTAGCAGTATCTATGCGACTGAATGATTTGTGGATGCCTTGGACTGTTATAAAATATTACCATCCATAATCCAGGAAATGCGTTGATATATTATGTATGTATATATGGCAGGCAGAGGCGGGCGAAACATTGAGACATCTACCATGAAAATTGTTACGGAGAACGACATCTATAACGAATTTCTAGCTGGGTGGATTAGGTAGGTAGGTAGGTAGGTAGGATCGTAGCCTTCCCAGAATTGAGAAGAATACACATACACATGTGCAGCTATGAGGGGGTTTTGCCCCCCTATTCGTGGAACCATTTTGTGCTTCTTAGGAAGTTAAGAAGAGCAGGTATCCCTAATTTCTGAACATCTGTCAGACTGTTAAGGAAGTAAGAGCCTAGGTAACGTTTCCTGATATTGCAAAATGCTGGACAGGCACAGAGAAGGCGGTGAATGGATTCGACCTCCTCCTCGTCCTGACAGCTTCTGCAGAAACCGTTCGGAACTATTCCTAGTTTTTGTGTGGGACTGCCAATGAGGCAGTGTCCTGTGATGACACCGATGACTTTGAAGATGTCAGTTCTTTTTAGGGAGATTATACTTCTTGTTCGTTGACTATCAAGCCGAGGCCAGATTTGCCTGGTGATGACGCAGGTATGTCCCTGGGTCCATCTCGGGTTCGTCTCGGCCCTAGCGAGATTGGTCAGATTATATTTAATGGTCGTAAGGGGTACTCCCTCACAAGCCACGATTGAATATAGCCTCGTTCTTTGTTTGGCGAGTGTGTCAGCTTTTTCATTTCCTGTAATATCGTTGTGTCCCGGTACCCAGATAAGCTGTATGTTGAACTGTTCTGCCATCTCGTTAAGAGATAGGCGACAGTTGGGACTAGATTTTGATGTGTACACATAGGACTCCAACGACTTTAAGGCTGCTTGACTGTCCGTGAGAATGCGAATATCCGTGGTGGATATTACGTTCCACTTCAGCCAACACAGGGCCTCTTTTATTGCCAACAGTTCCGCCTGGAAAACGCTGCAGTGATCTGGTAATTTTAGAGCTTTATATAGCTTAAGTTGTTTGCAAAACACTCCACTGCCCACCCCGTCTTTGGTTTTAGACCCGTCAGTATAAAAATCCACGCATTTCCTGCGGGGTTGAGCTTAGCGAGCTTGGGTGGATTAAGGGTTCCTACATACAATTTATTACACCTGTTGTGGCTTAGAGCTGAATTTGTTTATTTGTAATGTCAGATGGATAGTCCTTTCGCTGGTTCCGTGACAGACCATTACAAGTCCCCCTGTCTGTTCATTGGCATTATAGTCGAAAAAAAGAAAATGTAATTTTAGATCTGTTTTTGGTTCCATACTTCTTTGCGAGGCTGTATTTGTTCAGTGTTTTGAATTGCCCCCTACTGAACATCTGATCCTGTGATTTAACCGAAATGTCTCCAAATCTGTAATTGACATGTAAATAACACAAACACGTACAAGATCTATAAAAGCCAAGGAAGATATACAGTTTCTTCTTCTTCTTAGTGGGCGTCACAGTTCGGGGAGAACCTGGGCCTCAACCAACATGCCCCTCCATCTAGCACGATCTTTCGCTAGCTTTTCCATTGCCGCACACTCAGTTGGCTGAGGTTCCCTTCCACCTGTGTGCGCCATCTTAAGTGCGGTCGTCCTCTGCTTCTTCGTCCCTCGGGGATGGATTCAAAGACTCTCCGGGCTGGAGCTGTGGTGTCCATTCACTCTACATGGCCCAGCCATCTTAGGCGTTGAATCTGTAGACGCCTGACTAGACTCATGTCGCTGTACAGCCCGTAAAGTTCGTGGTTGAATCTTCTCCTCCATCCCCCGTCTGCGTTTATAGGCCCAAAAATCACGCACAAAATCTTTCTCTCGAATCGACCAAGGGCCTCCTCATCCGCTTTTGATAGTGCCCATGCTTCTGCGCCATACAACAGGACCGGGATGATAAGGGTCTTATATAGAGTCAACTTTGTCGTTCGGGGGAGGGCTCTATAACTGATGACAGCATATATTTAGTTTTACCCTCGTTTACCGCCAAACCAATTTTCGCCGCCTTCATCTCAATACTCGCAAACGCCTCATTGACATCTCGCTGTGATCTACCTATTATGTCAATATCCTCGGCGTATGCAAGGAGTTGCGAGGATTTAAAATAGGTTGTGCCTCTTGTATTGGCCAGTGATTTTTGCACAATCATTTCCAATATGATGTTGAAGAAATCACACGACAGCGCATCGCCCTGCCTGAATCCTTTTTTGACATCCAAACTATCGGTAAGGTGTTCACCGATTCGGCTGGAGCAACGAGCAATCTCCAAAGTCATCCTGCATAGTCTGACGAGTTTAGCAGGTATGTCAAAGGTAGACATAGCGTTGTATAGCTCGTCTCTAATTACGCTGTCGTATGCGGCTTTGAAGTCGACAAATAGGTGGTGAAATTCATTGGTTTTTTTCCAGGATCTGCCGTAGTGTGAAGATTTGATCGATGGTGGACTTCCCTGGCCTGAATCCGCACTGATAAGGACCTATCAGCTCATTTACAAAAGGCTTCAGGCGTTCACACAGAACGGAAGAAAAGATTTTGTAGGCGATGTTAAGGAGACTTATTCCTCTATAGTTGGCGCAATCAGAGGGGTCTCCTTTCTTGTGGATCGGGCATACGATGCTGAGACTCCATTCCACAGGCATGCTTTCCTCTAACCATATCTTATGGATGAGCTGGTGCATACTCTCAACCAGATCATCACCAGCTGCCTTGAAGAGCTCAGCAGACAGTCCCTCTGCGCCAGCAGCTTTTTTCGACTTGAGCTTCGATATGGCAATCTTAGCTTCGTCTAGGTCAGGGGGACAGAATTTTCTGCGGTCTCCGTCGATTAGAAATGGATCATTCTGCCTGACAGCAGTAAATTGACTAACATCGCCGTTATACAGTCTGCAGAAGCGGTTCTTCTCAGCATCGACTGCGGTTCTACTACTAGGTGTCCGTTCTGATCCCTGCAGGCTTTCGTTCGGGCTTTATAACCTTGCCATGTTCGCTTTTTTTGTTGATAAAACTTTCGAACGTCACGCCTGCAGTAACACCTCTCCAAATCCTCAATCGCGCGCTTCTCGTGCTCTTTCTTCTTTCTTCTAAGAAGCTTACGCTCCTGCCTTCTATTTAACTTGTAGAGCTCACGAGCTGCTCTTGTTCTTTTATGCAGCGAGGCCTTATATGCATACTGCTTCGCTGGATGAATCCTCCTGCACTCGTCATCGATTGTGGTGTATTGGAGAGCTTAAGGGAGACGCGATCGTTAAAATCACGAGCGGTTACCTTTGTATTTTAACTCTACTCCGTTGCGTTCGTGATATCCGTAAGCGCATCTTGGCTACTACAAGATAGTAGTCCGAGTCGATGTTAGCCCCTCGGAAAGTTCGAACATCAAGAATAGTGGAGGAGTGTCTGACGTCGATCGCGTTGTGATCAATCTGGTTGGTAGTCGATTGATCAAAAGACCGCCAGGTGCCTTTGTGTATATCGAGGTGCGGGAAGTGCGTACTGGCTAGAAGGAGATTTCGCCCCGTAGCAAGATCAATCAGCCTGTGTCCGTTATCGGAGGTGATGTCGTATAGGCTATGTTTGCCGATGACTCGTTCAAAGATGCTTTCCTTACCCAGCTTAGCATTGAAGTCTCCTAGTACAATTTTGATGTCATAGCTGGGACATTGGGCATACGTTCTGTCTAGGAGATCGTAGAACTCATCTTTGGCGGAGTCATCCTTGTCTTCCGTGGAGGCGTGGACGCAGATCAGGCTGATGTTAAAAAGTTTAGCCTTGATACGGATTGTTATGAGGCGTTCGCTCACATGCCGAAAGCTTAGGACTTTTTGCCTTAGTCCACCTCGAACAACAAATCCGCATCTAAACAATCGTTGCCCTCTCACCCTATAGCATTCGCCGTAGTAAATATCGCAGTTTTTCATCCGCTTTATACCCGGTCCATTCCATCGCATTTCCTGGATGACGGTGATGCCCGCCCTATACAGTTTACCAGAATTAAAAAAGGAGCACCAGCCTATAGTACTCAAGAACTTCTCAATGACTTATCCTGTAATTTAAGAGAGAAATTTGATTGGAAAACTGGTTTGACGCTTAAGAGAACAACAGCAAATTACTCCTCCAACGACAGTAAGGAACCTCAGGCGATCTTCAACACTTTTCATCGTCATGACAGCATTTTGAAAGAAGACCTCTCTGACTCAAAGTTTGTAGGTCAAGTACTAAACATAGACATAACTGGGGAAAACGGCGATTTAGTCTTAATAGTATTAAAAAACTTACCCGCAGCCGTTGACAAAAAAGTAAAAAACGTTCTTAGACCAACTTACTTACTTTCTAAAATTGGTCGAGATTCTAGAGCCGTTTTAATCTCTGGAAAATTTCCGCATGTCCTCGGCGATAGACTAAGCTATGCACTGATTTCAGTGGATAACTGGGTCAAGGGGCGAGGCCTGGGAGTAAAACCGGCGAAAAACAGAGATAGTACTCTTTACAAGGAAAAGATCTGTATCAAGATACGCCTACCCGCATAAATGGTATCGATCTGATCCCGGAAAAAATCTGCGACATATCTTGGCATAAACTTTGACTCCAAGCTTAGTTTTAGAGAAAATATTGAGGAAAGAATCAAAAAGGCCTACGTGGCACTATATCCGTGCAAGATAGCCTTTGGAAAGACATGGGACCTCAGAGCGAGGTTAGTACATTGGTTGTACACTGCGGTGGTAAGACCTATTCTAGTCTTTGGGTCGGTTGTCTGGTGGAAAGCGCTTGAGAAGAAGAATCTTCTTCTGAAGAATCTTCAGAGTGTGTCAAAGCTTCAAAGGGCAGGCTGTCTGGCGGTGACCTGAACTTCCCACCCTTGGGCATATACTGCGAGAGCGTCGCAACCAGAACTGCGCTAAGACTATAGGAATCCGGTCTCTCGAACAAGAGTTCTTACGGACACGCATCAGTCTTGGATCGATGGGCCGTCTCGAGATTCAGAACCGTAACGGACTATGTCACCCGAATTCATTCCTGGGAGAGGAGATTCTCTATTAGAATTCCCCCCAGGGAGGAATGGGCCGGTGATATGGTACGCGCGAAAAGTAAACTGACAATCTACACCGACGGATCCAAAACGAATGTTGGCACAGGTGCCGGAGTCAATTTAGGGTCTCGGGATATACATCGCTCCTATAGGCTCGATGATGGATGCAGTGTCTTCCAAGCTGAGGTCTTCGCTATCAAGCAGACGGCGAATCTGATCAGCAGAGAGAATCTCTCCGGAAAAAGGATCAGCATCTATGTTGACAGCGAGGCAGCCAATAAAGCTTTGCAGGCAGCATGGATAAGATCCAAACTCGTCAAACTCTGCAAAGAGAAGTTAGAAGAGATATCGAATGTAAACGTGGTAACCCTTTGCTGGGTACTTGGTCATGTGAATATCTCTGAAAACGAGAGGGCGGACGAGCTGGCTAGGCTGGGATCAAGTGCAAACTCCGCGCAGGTCCCAACCGAGGCCAAAGCACCACTCAGTGCGCTCTACACAGGGAGATAGAGACGGAGCTTTTAGTGGAAGCCAATAAGCGATGGTGTCACTTAGATACATGCGCAACGGCGAGATCAATTTGGCTCGTCTATAATAAAAAAGGACGGAAAATCTTCTGAAGTTCAATCTTGGGAATATTCGACTGGCAGTCATGCCCTCACCGGGCTCTGCATGCTATCCTATCATGCAGCTCGACTAGGCCAGCCCTACAATGACTTCTGCAGAAGCTGCAGGGACTAAGAGGAAATTGAATCCATTCGTCACCTACTGCGCAAATGTCCGGCGCTAGCCCAAAAAAGGAATGTATTCCTACGAAGTAACATCCTTTCGGGACTAGAAGAGGTAGGTAACATTGGGCTGAGCAGAATACTAGGATTCTTATCCTCGTCTGGATGATTTAGCTCAATGGTAAATGTCTAGGTTTCAACGGGTTAAATAAATCGATTGGGCACAATGGACTCTACGTAGTCTACGTGAGCCTTGACTTTTCGTCAGTAGGGCACTCACTTAACTAACCCAACCTAACCTACTATCTAAAAACCTTTCAGCAAATTCTGATTTAAAAATACATATGAACTTATTTAAGGATACACACTTCGAACATCACAAGACCGAACTTCGAAAGATCTTGGATGATTTGCTCCTAAAAGGCGTTATTACTTAACCGAATTCACCTTAGTTACGGTTTAAAATTCATTTTATCATCACATTCTTATATGTACCTTATGCTAGACAAATTGATTAAAATTAGCCTAATCAACTTAATTACAATAGAAATATCTTAATGGCCTCATGATAGCACTCTAAAATAACCAAAATGTCTTTCGACTTTTATATCTTGAGGCACGGAAGTGCCCCCGCCAAGTCGAGCAAAAAAGCGGCACGGCCATACCATCCTTTTCTCGAATGATTTTAGGCCATTTTCGACCCCCTATAACTTTGTTGTGGATAAAACTAGAAGCCTGCATTTTCAGTAACCAAGCAAACGTTGCATAAACACGGTATATTTCAAATTTCATTCAATTTGAACAAGTAGTTTAAGAATTATAACTAGTCAAAATTTCTTAATTTTGCACTCACTGACTGATTGACTGACTGACCGATCATCAAAAGTCTAAGGCACATCTAACAGACGTATGTATGTATGTATGTATATTGGCGTTACAGACCATGAAGGACCTGAGCCGAGCTTCTCTCAATCACCCATGTTGTGTGTGATTTCCTTCCCCATAGGTGAAAGGGACCTACAGTTTATTGCCGCTTCCGAACGGCGAATTTCGAGAAGCTTTTCATGACAATTTTACTACAAGAGGTTTTGTCAGAACCCCACTGAGAAGAAACACCGTGAAAAACACGTTCGATGACATGGCTGTGTCGGGATTCGATCCCGTGTCATCGGCGTCAGAGGCCAACACACTACCCACTGCGCCACGGTGCTCTCATTCTAACAGATGTAGAAGCTTCAAATTTGGAACATAACTAGTGTTTGGTGTATAAATCAAGGAAAAACTAAAATATTTGGCAATATCGGTTAAGTTTTTTAGACAAACCGACTGCAAAAATAACTTTGTAATCCCATATAAATACATAGATAGGATTACAAACGTACGCATTTGCAGTGAATGGACCAGTTTACCTGTATATGTATAAGCAATGGAATAATAGCGGTAGATAGGCACTGCACGACTACATATGTACATACATCATCGTACGACACGAATACGATCACTCGTCCGACCAGTAAAACGAGTACCCGTGTGCTCGGCATCGAGCAGCTTAAAAGCATTCGTATCGGCGAGTACATACATATGTATGTACATATGTATCTACGCATCCTGCATCGTTAGGAATTGGTATCAGCGAAATCGTGTTAATGCTAAAGAAATACATACATATGTATGTATGTACATAACATTGTATATACTTACATTGTATGTATGCTTACATGCGTAGTTGAATCCGGATTCAACTAGGATCGAAATTCATATTGTTACGAATTTATTCTATCCCCACACCAAATAGGGTTCGCACCACTGGATTGCGATAAACTCAATTGTCCTTTTTATTTAAATTGAAACACACACACTTTTAATTCTTTCACCACAGATCAATTATCTGTGTAGCTTCACCACTTTTCTTTATTATCCAATACAATCCACTTTAAACTTTATTACACAGTACAATCCACTTTAAGCTTTATTACACAATACACAAACCTTTATTGAAAGCTTTTCTTTTCACCTTGGTTGATCACACCGACTTGTTACACGCTGTTTTATACCACAAACTGAATGAATGTCAAGGGCGAGTGTTCGCGCTTATATAGCTCTCGGTCCACCGTCTCGAACGTTCGCCGTTGGAAGTTCCCCATAAGAAATCTCTAGAACGCTCTGTCAACTTCCATTGGAAGTTAACATCATTCCCATCCCCGCTTCCAGAGAGTTTTCGAACTTAACGGTCCGCTTGCATCTCCGCAACACTGCCCTCCTCCTAAACTTGTTCGTCCTCGAACAAGCGATTGGACACTTCTCCGTAATATGGTGCTAACCTCTCTACGTGGACAATTTTATACTTCGCCCGTCTGTTTCCCATCTGCTGTATCCGGTATACCACGTCATTGAGTTTCTTGATGACCTCATATGGTCCGTCCCAGGCTGATTGCAATTTGGGGCACAAGCCTTTTTTCCGTTGTGGGTTGTACAGCAATACCAATTGTCCGGTCTCGAATCCAGAAGTATTCGCCCTCAAGTCGTATCGCGCCTTCATTTTAACGCTGACCAAGTTCAGTCGCTCCCGGATGAACTGATGGATAGAGTTCAGCTGTTCTTTCTTTTCGGTTACGAAGTCTTCCCTGCCGCTAGTTGTCGGTAGTACCACGCCGAACTTCAAGTCCGATGGAAGTCGGAGATCAGTTCCAAAAATGGCTTCGGCGGGTGTTGTTGCCGTTGAATTGTGCTGTGCCGAACGGTATGCCATTAAGAAAAGGGGAAGATGTTCATCCCAGTCCTTCTGATCTCCGACGACGACTTTTCTCAGGTATTCCTCCATCGTCCGGTTGAACCTTTCGACCATGCCATCAGATTGTGGGTGTAATGGTGTTGTCCGCGTCTTTCTGATACCTAGCATGTCACAGAGCTCTTTGAACACCGACGACTCGAAGTTTCTCCCTTGGTCTGAGTGCAGTTCCATTGGTACTCCATAACGCGAAACCCAGTTATTCACGAATGCATTCGAAACGGTTTTGGCTTCCTGATTCGGGATGCAAAACACCTCAGGCCACTTGCTGAAGTAATCGATCACCACTAGTACGTACTTGTTTCCAGCGTTGCTCGTTTGGAATGGGCCTGCAATGTCCATTGCGATTCGTTCGAACGGTGCTCCAACATTGTACTGCTGCATATTTCCTCGAGTTTTCCTAACTGGACCCTTTGCCTTCGCACACTGTTCACACCTGCGAATGAAACGCGTAACCGACTCATGGCATCCTACCCAGTAGAAACGTTTCTTGATCTTTTCTACAGTCTTGTTAACACCAAGATGACCCCCGCTTGGTCCCTCGTGGTATTCTCGGATGACCTCTTCGATTTGTCCTTTCGGAATTACCAGCAGATCGTTTACAATGTTCCCGTCCTCACTTTCCCAACTGCGGTAGAGGCAACCGTTCTTCAGCTTCAAACTCTGCCACTGAGCCCAGTAAGCTTTCACGATTGGGCTTTCACTGGATATTTGCTGCCAACTTGGTCGAAAGCCTCGTTCTTGGTAGTCAATGATGACTGCCAGATCGGCATCCTCTCGCTGCTTTCTTCCAACCTTCTCGGCACTCCAAGCATCTTCTGGCAGCACATGGAAACGACGGATATCGGTGACGTCTTCTTTGGCTTCCGCACGTGAACAATGCTTGCATTCAACCCCGCGAGTTCGGCTCGTTAATGCATCCGCATTTCTATGGCTGCTTCCCTTCCGGTATTCGCGTGCTCTCGCTTGTCCTCCTTTTCGCGATTCAAACCTCGAACGCCTTCTTCTCAGATGACAATTTCTCGCCATGTGCCCCTGCTCGTTGCAGATGTAACATCTACCTGGGAATGGGCAGCTCCTACTCACCGTTGTTTCTCTGGAACTACGCCACAATTTGCTGGAAGAGCGCTTTCTCCGCAGACGACAGTCTTTTGCAATGTGCCCTTGCTGGTCGCAGATATAGCAGCTACCGTGGAACGAGCGACTCCTACTCACTGTCGTTGCTCTGGAATTACGTCGCAATTTGCTGAAGGAACGCTTTCTCCGCAAACGGCAGTTCCTCGCTATGTGCCCCTGCTGGTCGCAGATGTAGCATCTACCCGGGAATGAACCACTCCTATAAGCCGTTGTTGTTCTCGAACTATCCTGGTCTTGAGATATGCGCCGTAGTTTGATGGAAGGTCGGCATATCAAGAGCGATGTTTCGCATGCGAGAGCGCTGGCAACTGTCTCCTTGAAAGATGTCTTCGGCAGGAGAATCAAACTTCGTTGCGTATCGGGGTCCCTTAGCCCTTGGATGAAAGAATCCGTTTTCAGTTTTTCCACCACATCAACTGGAACATCCGCGTAGGCTAGATGAGACAGCCTCTCGATGTCGGCAGCGTACTGCTGGATGGTCTCGTTTCCACGCTGCTTGCGTCCTTTGAGTTCCAGCTTGTGCATCTCCTGCATGTGCTCACTGCCGTTTCTTCGATGAAGAGCTTCCCATATGGCTGTGTAGTTCCTTCTCTGGGTCTCCGGGATGGTCTGTAGAACGTCAGCTGCTTCACCTTTAAGGGAAATTACTAGGGCAGCCACACGATCTTCCTCTCCCCATTGATTCCGTTCCGCTGTTGTCTCGAACTGGAGCTTAAAGATGTTAAAAGCGCTCTTGCCGTCGAAATTGGGAGCTGTGAATTTTGATGCTGCAGTCGGTACGACGATTCCTTGATGCTGTACGTTCTGGATAGTCTTCTCGAGTTCCAGAACCTTCTTGTCGAACCTCGATCCCAGTGTCTCGATTATCTTTTCTTGATTGTTTTCGAGATCTAGAACCTTCTTGTCGAACCTCGATTCTAGTGTCTCGATTACCTTTTCCTGGTTACTTTCCAGATCGAGAACCTTCTTGTCCAGGGCCTCGATTTTCTCTTCCACGTCTTGGAATCGATCGTTGACAGCTTGCTGGATGTCTCTCAAGCTTTCTCGAGTGTTCTCTAGCATCTCTTCCAGCTTCTGATTCAGGGAAGTGGAATTTTCCTCCAGTTTTTGATCTAATTTCTGGGATATGGAAGCACTCATAGCATTCATAGCTGAGAGAATTTGCTGCATATCGAATGCTGGTTCACTGGATGTCGACGGCTTCTCCACCCCGAACTCGTGATTCTCCCAGTCGAAACCTTCTTCCTGCAACGCTGATCGCAGTCTCTCCACCAGGTTGGCTTTACTTCCCACTGTGGATAATTCCCGAGCATCCAGCTCTCTTTTCAGTTGTTCAATTGTCAACTTTTCCAATTTTACCATTTTTTTTTTCTATCTCTTAACAATTCACTTTGTGCAATTCACAATTTAAATAAACGTTCCACTCGTTTACTCGAAATCCCACTTCTGACACCAAATGTTACGAATTTATTCTATCCCCACACCAAATAGGGTTCGCACCACTGGATTGCGATAAACTCAATTGTCCTTTTTATTTAAATTGAAACACACACACTTTTGATTCTTTCACCACAGATCAATTATCTGTGTAGCTTCACCACTTTTCTTTATTATCCAATACAATCCACTTTAAACTTTATTACACAGTACAATCCACTTTAAGCTTTATTACACAATACACAAACCTTTATTGAAAGCTTTTCTTTTCACCTTGGTTGATCACACCGACTTGTTACACGCTGTTTTATACCACAAACTGAATGAATGTCAAGGGCGAGTGTTCGCGCTTATATAGCTCTCGGTCCACCGTCTCGAACGTTCGCCGTTGGAAGTTCCCCATAAGAAATCTCTAGAACGCTCTGTCAACTTCCATTGGAAGTTGACATCATTCCCATCCCCGCTTCCAGAGAGTTTTCGAACTTAACGGTCCGCTTGCATCTCCGCCACAATATAAACGCGGATCGAGTTGAAATAGAGTTGACTCGACTCGAGTTGAAAAAATGCATGTAAACCTGGGTCGAGGAGTCGAACTGACATTTTGTCTCTGTATGTGGGCGCTATTCATGAAAACAAAAGAGTTGAAGAAACAGAAAGGCTACAAATACGTATGGTTTAATGAAAATCAAATTCTCTTAAGAAAGATTGAGGGGGGTAAAGTCATTTCTATTAAATCATTTAATGATCTCGCTCTCATTTAGTATATTTTTGTTTAATAATATTTGCTAAGCATGAATACTTTAAATGAATTAAATAATGACTTTCCCCCCCTTCTTCTTTCTCTTCTGTCTGTGATGATATGCATAAATTTAGTTCCTTATGTAGTGATCAAATTTTTATTGTTCACCAGAACATCAGAAGTTTAAGAGAAAATTTTTCTGCTCTAGTAACATCATTAGTTAATGTTCCCGATATTGTTTTTGTAACTGAAATTTGGGTTTATGACTTTGAGACAAGCGACTATGTTTTGCCGGGTTTTAAATTTCTTGCGAGAACTAACGAAAATTACGCTGCGGGTGGCGTTGGATGTTTTATAAAAGAGGGCTACAGGGTTGTTGATTCCGTGTTTGTTGATTTTGCCAGTGCTGACGTCTTAAAGATCTCTGTTGTTATTAGTAATGAGATATTTGTGTTCATTTGTATATATAGACTTCATATGTTAAACATTGCTTCATTTGTCTGTGAATTCTCTGATTTTTTATCAAAAATTAAATCAAAAAAATTAATCATTTTAGGTGACTTTAATTTAAATATTTTAGATAAAAATGAAACCGTTGCCAATTACTTATTCTTATTAGCGTCACATGGTCTTGAATGCTTTATAAATGTGCCGACAAGAAATTCCTCTGCTACCTGTCTAGATCATATTTATGGCCGTTTTAGTAAAATAGTGTCCAATCAATGTGAAGCATGTGTCTGTGACTTAAAGATTACTGACCATTCTATGCTAGGGCTCTTAATTAAAATTGCAAGGAATAAAACTAACAGCATTATGATCTGCCCACTGCGATGTACCAAGACTGATTTTAATAAGCTAAGAAGTGCTCTGGTTTACGAATTGTGGGAAGATGTTTATGCTTGTAGTGATCCTTCGGATGCATTTGACTTATTCATCGCTTCCCTTAAAAGGCATTTCCAGGACTGTACTTCTTCTTTGCCCCCCTCTAAAACGGTCACTAGACTTTAACCTTGGATCTCTAGACATCTTTTGAACAAAGCGATTAAGAAAAATAAGCTAAGGATTAAGTGCAATAAGTTTCCAAACATTTTGGACCTAAAAAGGAGGTATAAAAAACTGTGTGTACAAATAAAAAAGGAGATTCCGATTTGTCGTGACTCATACTACCGTGCTAGACTAATTTCGGCTAATGGCAATTTAAAAAACGAATGGCATATTTTTAACAACATATTGAATAAATCTCCAGCATGCAAAATTCCTGCTGTTTTACATATTGATAAGAGAGAACTTAATGATAAGTTTGAGATCGCCAATGCCCCTAATCGTTATTTCATTAATGTCGGTGACAGGTCTGTACCATGTCCTCATTATTCAACTTGTTCTCATTGCCCGTCTATTATTAGTACCATTATTAGAACCATTATATTGCTCCACATTTGTGTATTACAATATAACCCCTTTGAAAGTATTCAAAACTATTGGTAGCTTACCTAATACGAAGTCTTCTGGTGCTGACGGTATCTCTACTTTTTCTCTTTAAAAAATTGCATGTTTCGTAGTAGATGTCTTGACAAGTATTTTTAATAGATGCGTGCTTGCAGGGATCTTTCCTAATGCCCTTAAATGCGCAGATCTCATTCCCCTTCACAAAAAGGGCTTAGAAACTGTTATTAGCAATTACCGACCTATCTCACTCCTTTCAGTTTTTAGAAAAATTTTTGAAAAACTCATAAAAATTAGAATGCTCAGCTTCTTGGAAAAAATAAATTTTTTTAATCCAATACAATTTGGTTTTAGAAAAGAAAGTCAACTGAGGACGCTCTTTTGCAATTTTGTACTCAAGTAATGTGCTACCTCGATGACAATAAATGCACTGCTGGATTATTCGTAGACATTACTAAAGCATTCGACATGGTCAACCACAACATCCTGCTCAGGAAACTGGAAAAAACTGGATTCCGTGGTTTTATGCTCAATTGGTTTAGTTCATATCTTCAGAATAGGTTTCAAAGAGTTAAAATTAGTGATATAAGAAGTGGAGTTAAATATTCTACCGTAGGTGTTCCTCAAGGTTCTGTTTTGGGTCCAATTCTGTTTTTGGTGTATATAAATTCCTTGTTAAGTCTTGATTTTAGAGGTTCTCCTACAGCTTTTGCCGACGATATCGGATTTTCCTATGGTTCAAATAGCGCTTTGAATTTAACTGCTGATTTAAATCACGACCTACATTTATTAAGACTCTGGTTTGCTGAACACAATTTAGTTATAAGCTCTAAAACAAAAGTTATGTTTTTCAGTTTCCGTCCTGCAAATAAATTAAACGCAAACGTATACTTTCATGCACCTGAATGTAGAAAATATGAATTGTCTACTTGTTATTGCGAGTCTAGTCGCCCTCCCCAATGTTTTTCTAGTGATCAAATCTGTAGTGATAATTGTTTTCTTATTGAAAGTGTTAATGAATTTAAATATTTGGGACTAACTAATGCTTTGAAAAAATATTTCCGTTCCACACTACGAAATTTTTATTATCTACATACGTAGAATTTGTTCACCTAAGCTATTAAGAGCAATTTATTTTGGTATTTTTCAATCAAAACTACAATATGGTATAGCCTGCTGGGGTGGTGTGTATAATAGTAGAATTCAACCTCTATTAGTTACACAGAAATATATATTAAGGAAATTTAGTCGCAAACCTAATAGATATCCTAGCTATCCGCTGTTCTGTGATCTGAAAATACTGCCTGTTCGTCACCTGTACTGCTTTAAAGCGTTAAAACTATTCTTCATGAAGTCTGGTAACCGTAATTTTCGTTTAATCTCTGACTATAACTTAGGTGGTAATCATTCAAATTTGCTAACCGTTCCTAAATTTAGAACCACTGCTTTCCGTAACTTTTACTTTATTTTATCTCGTCGGTTATTCAATAGTTTACCTTATTATGTCAGAGGAATAACTTCATATGGAGTGTTTACAAAAGAAGTTAAATCTTGGCTCTTTACCTTCGATTCGATTGAGCTTGAATCTCTTATTTCTGGTGTTCTGGTATAAATATCTTTTTGCTTCATTTAACTGGTTTGCTGCAGTTATTTTTATTTAGTGCGTTCCGAATTCAAAAACCATGTTTTGTTCAAATTTGCTAGGTCACCCCAACCTACACATATCTTTCATTGTATACGTTTAAGTTTTTTGAAGTGACATTCTACACTATTTTGTACTTGTATATAAATACAGTTTGTCACATATACTTTTTTATATATTTTTGCTCTCTTACCTGTATGAATATTGAATTACTATTGTACCTGGATTTATGAAAATATATAATATCTAATTAAAAAAAAATTAAAAATATCTCGTTTGCTTGTCTTTCCTTTCGCTTGCTGGCTGGCAAAACGTAGGACTAACACAATCGAAGTAAAAGGTCCGTATATAAAGGGTCCGCCATCTAACGTTTTTTTGTTTTTTTTTTTTTTTTCAAGTAGTGCTTATTTCGTGAATGGTAACACTTAGCTCATGTCTGATTAGACAGATAATTAGTTTTATCCTTCCGCTGAACGAATATGGTTGTGTATACGCCTGAACAACGCTGGGAAATATTGCGACATTACTTTGAAAATCATGGTAATGTTGCAGAATGTGTGCGAAAATTGCGTACGGAATTCGGAAGAAGAGAAGCACCGTCAGCCCCGTATGTTCGTTATGTTGTGAAAAAAGTGAAGGAAACTGGCATCCTCATCGATAAACCAAAGCGTGAAAAGCCAAAAACAGTGCGTACACCCGAGAATATTGCTGCTGCGGCAGAAAGTGTGCGTGAAACGTCATCGACATCAATTCACCGTCGTTTCCAACAATTGAACATATCGGAGACATCATTGAGAAGAATTTTACATAAAGACTTTGGTTGAAGCCAACTGACCATCCAATTGCCAAAAAAATCATCTTTTCAGATGAAGCTCATTTTGATCTTGGCGGGTATGTAAACAAGCCAAATTGTCGCATTTGGGGCACAGAAAACCCGCACGCATACATTGGAAAGCCGGTGCACCCAAAACGACCCACTGTTTGGTGCGGATTTTGGTCCAGAGGCATAATTGGGCCATTTTTCTTCGAAAATGGGCAAGGAGTGGCCGATACAGTCAATGGCGATCGTTATCGGGCCATGTTGAACGAATTTTTGTTCACAAAAATTGAAGAGGAGGATATTGGCAACATTTGGTTTCAACAGGACGGCGCTAACACGTGCCACACAGCCGAAGCTACACTCGATGTTTTGCGCCTTGTTTTTGAAGATCGCATTATCAGCCGCAGATTTGACATCGTTGGACTATTATTTGTGGGGTGCCGTCAAAGATAAGTGTTACGCCGATAAGGCAGAGACAATTGACGCTTTAAAGGACAATATTCGTGAAGCCATTGGTGAAATACAGCTGCACACAATCGAAAACGTGCTTAAAAATTACCGATCGTGTAGGCTACTGCATGGCCAGCCGAGGATTGTACTTTCAAATAAAAAATGAAATTTGAGAAAATATTCAGTAGTATTTTTTATAGCATTTAAAAAAAAAAAAAGTTATTTGGCGGACCCTTTACATACTATCAGTCACTTCAACTACATTTGAACTCTTCGATCTTTCGACTACGTTACGGTAAAACCTGAGTCGAAATTTCAACTCAGTTTCGACTCGATCTTTCGACTACGCATGAACGGGGTTACTGATAGTTAACTTTACCACCCACAAGTAAATAAATATAAATATAATAAGAAGTAAAAAACCGGCCAAGTGCGAGTCGGACTCGCGCACGAAGGCTTCCGTACCATCTGTATATACATATAAATATGAAAGAGACTATGTATGTATGTCACCTCATCAGTCATCACATTAAATCAGATTTTTTGTATGATGACAGATCTTGGTTGCAGGCAGGTTATCGGCATATTACTTTGATAATCACCATTGAATTCAAATCAATTATCTTACTTGACAGCAACGATGTGAAAAGGTGAATAACAATAAATATGGGGAAAAGGTTTGCAGCTAGGATTAATTCATCAAAGACACAAATATATTGTCGACTAACCTTAGTTCAGTATGTGACCAAGGGGATTTTTTGGATGAAAATCATGTCTGTTGTATGGGAGCCCCCCTTAAATATTCATTTGTTTTTAGTATTTGTCGTGGTAGCGGCAACAGAAATACATCATCTGTGTAAATTTCAACTGTCTAACTATTACGGTTCATGAGATACAGCCTGGTGACAGACGGACGGACGGAAAGCGAAGTCTTAGTAATAGGGTTCCGTTTTACCTTTGGGTACGGAATCCTAAAAACGATCCTGGATATACATATGTACATATGTACATATTAAACATAAGTAAAGAAAGAAATTCTTTGTCCTATATTTGGCTTAATCCTTCCCTGCGGAATGTAAAAACAGTATGGCATCCATATTTTCCTCTCCTCTAACACTCGGTTTGCCGAACTGAACGCTCGTTCACTTGAGGGGCTAGACGCCGGAATACATAAGATTTTTCGTCCTAGTTGGTGGAGTAAAGCAAACCCTTTTCCATAGCTTCGCCATCATCGTAAAATATGTCGGTCATTGATGGCTTCCTTTTTATAGCTCCATTTCAACATTAACTTTTGACTGGAAATCGCACTAAACAATCTAATTTAATATACGTAATATGTATTACTTGTGAGATACATTGTGTTTTCATGCGATGACCAGGTCAATCTATTTATTAAAAACATAAAAGATCTTTAACATTGATATGGTCACTATAAGATGTTGTTAGGTTAGCTAATTACGTAATAACTTAAGACAGAAGGTCAGTAGGGACTGAATAAATTTACCAACCTTGTATTACATGGATCTCACGACCTTTTACGGTAGAAGAACTGAGTTGCGAGACTTGGTTTTTTTACAAGTTATGTTTTTGATGGCATAGAATTGTTTGATGCCATAGCCGAACTCGGGATCCCAGGGAAACTGATCCGGCTGTGTCGCGCCACGCTACAAAATACGCGATGCATCGTGCACTTCGTTTCTAGGACATCTGAACCGTTTGAAACATGCACCGGATTTCGGCAGGGAGATGCACTGTCGTGCGACTTCTTCAATTTAGTGCTAGATAGGAAGGCGGGAACAGGGAAAAACCTTTCTTCTACAAGTCTGTCCAGCTGCTAGGATACGCGGAGGATATTGACATCACCGCGCGGTCTCGTCGTGACGTTGTAGAAGCTTTCTAGGCAATTGAGGAACAGGCGAAACGAGTTGGTCTTAAGGTCAATGAGGACAAGACGATGCTACAATAGCTCAGCATGGTCTATAATCTTTTGTTAATGAAATTACTAGACCAACTTCAAGTACTTGTCTTGGCCACATTTTTGGTCGTTTCGCAAAAATAACCATAAATGAATGCGCGGGTATTAATTTTGATCTTCGCATTACTGATCACTGCATGACAGGTATTTTGTTTAGGCTAATTTTGTTTAAATGATATCTCAGACCGCAGTGTCCCGTTAGATAGCTGACTAGTCTTCTGATATCCATCCTATTAAGTTTGAGTATGTCAATAGGGTGCTTGTTCAGGGGTCGTATAAGTCGTTTAGATTGACGGAGTCCCCGAACGCCGTTCCAAAAGGATAGGTGTTGTAATTTTTCCCACTTGTCTAAGAAGTAATTTATCTTAGACGCGGGAATGCCGCAGAATGGTTCCGGACCTATATACTCGTCACTGGAGCCCTTCCTGGCAAGTTGGTCGGCAATTTCATTGCCCTTGATACCTTTATGGCCTTGTACCCACCAAAGTTTAACATTGTTTCTTTTGGCGAGGTCTTGTAGGGCGTCATGGCATTCCTTGACGGTTTTTGAGTTCGTGCTGTACGCTTTAAGCGCTGCTTGGCTATCAGAGATTATGTTGATGGTTACTCCTCTGATGCCAGTCTCAAGATTTAGATTTACGCATGTTAGGATGGCATGCAGCTCTGCTTGGAAGATGCTGGGACTTATTCCCAGTGCCTTCGAGATTTTGCGTTTTGGTCCAAAGATGCCGGCGCCAACGCCGGAAGCCATCTTGGAGCCATCCGCGTACCACCTAAGGCCTTTGACATTTAGCAGGGGATCACTGTTTTCCCATGCTGAGCGGTTTGGGATCAATATCTCAAATCTCTTGTCAAAGGTGAAGGTGTGTGGCAGTGCAGTGGCAGTGCGTCCGAGACTGGGAAGGTGTTGTAATATGGACATGTGGCCTGCGGGTCTACATGGCATATTTGTTCCCGAGCAGAGGATTCTGATTGCACTGCGTAATGCCACCTTTTTGATAAAAAGGTGCAATGGAGTGAGTCCAATGAGTGTTTCTTGGGCTGCCGTGGGGCAGGTTGGCATAGCGCCTGTGATGCGGAGACACGCTAGTCTCTGAAGGCGTTGAAGCTTAACAATTGTAGTTTTTTGCTCAACTTTTGACCACCATACGGTGGACCCGTAGGTGACGATAGGTCTAACTATCGCGTCACATAGCCAGTGGACTACCTTAGGTTTAAGTCCCCAGGTTTTACCGTAGGTGCGTCGACAGGCCCACATGGCCTTAGTCGCTTTCATGAGTTTATTTCTCATATTGGAGTTCCAGTTGAGTTTACGGTCTAGGTCAATACCTAGATACTTTACTTCCTCTGAAAATCCTATGCGTGTGCCATTTAGTAAGATTGAGCAGGGTTGTACCTTTCTCCTCTTTGTAAATGGGACTAAGATCGTCTTATTTGGGTTAATAGATAAACCCTCTCTTTTTTTTTTTTTTTTTTTTTTAGAGACTCGCGCAGGTTCAAGAGTTTTTGTATTCTCTTATGATGTGTTTACACACACAACCTGAACGGAGTGCAGTGCTTGGGGTCGTTGATGTTCTACTACTCTCAGGGGTGGTTGTCCTAGACCTAGTTAGGACGAGAGCCGACCAAATTCCGCGTTAGTTATAGTCCGTAGTAATTCGTTCGAGCACTTTAGTATTGCATACGCAGAGGATGAATTTGAGTTGACCATATACTGTGAGTGTTATGCCTGCAGCAGTACGTCTGGTCACTTTCCATTCACAACTGCGTTGCATACGTTTTGTCCGTATAGGAATTACTTTTTCTTGGCTACGAAGCGAATTTGAACCATAGACCTTTCGCTTGGCGGTCGATGATGTTAACCACTGCACCACGGCCACCCCCAAGCCACCCCCTCTCTGCCACACCAGTCAGAGATAAATTGGAGCGCAAGCTGCATGCGCTCACAGGCAGTGATCTCGCACTTGCCCGTAACAATGACTACTAGGTCATCAGCATATCCGATGACCTCATAGCCCCGAGTGGTTAGTTTGCGTAGTAGATCGTCGATGACTATCGACCAAAGCAGTTGAAGTTGATCGAATTTACAATTCTATTTTGATCACAATAATACGTATAATACACAATGTTACGATCTTTAAATATATGTATATATACATGTACATGTAATAAATACGAATACTTATGTATGTATGAATATCCCGTCCAATGGCCCAAGGTGTGGCTGGTGCAGCGATCAAGATCCAAGTGACCGAGATCTTCACACAGCAGCTGCCACTTGACCGCCCACTCATGTTCATGATAAAAGAATCTCGCTGCAAATGCAGATCGAACGAAAACTGAGAGCTCATCAATTGTGAGAGATAACACAAACAAGAAAAACAAACTGTTGAGTGCGTAACATTGTCAAGTGGGAGCTGCTGTGTGCAGAATTAGTAAGATTCGCTGCAAAGACATTAGGTGATTCTGTATGACGAACAATAATTAGAATACGGATCACACATGAATGTACAGCGAGTCTCACTGTTGTTTGTATACAAAGTTAGCTCACAATTTTAACATCGAATTATGTATAACATTTAAGTACATATAAATATAATTCTTGTCCAGTTCCAAACAGCAGTGGTGAGAGGACTCCCCCTTGTGGGCATCCTCTAACCGCCGATACTGTCACTGAGACCTCTCCGCATGTGGCTGATATGATACGGCTATTTAGCATCGCCCTGATCCAGTGATTAGTGGGATGGTCTACACCCCTGCAGGATAGTGCAGTGCTGAGCGAATCATAGCCAGTATTATCGAAGACCCCCTCTATATCGAGGAAGGCGCAGATTAAGATCTCCTTTTGTGTCACTAAGTGGTGTAGTGCATTCTCGGTAGATCGCTCTTTGCGATATGCACACTGGTTGGATGCAGAGGTGTCTGATTTTCCACGATACCTCTAATATGAAGCTCTATCAGTTTGCTCACTTGGTTTCCCAATCTTGGGGATGAAGACGAGATTGACCTCTCTCCAAATATGGGATATGTATCCCAGGTTGAAGCAAGACCTAAAGAGAACTATCAGTGATGGTAGAATTGTATTCAAGCCTTTCTGTAAGATTGCAGGAAAGACACCGTCTTTACCTGGAGCCTTGTAGGGTTTGAATGAACCAATTGCCCATTTGACCCTGTCAGGGCTAAAGAGTCTACCAGAGAGGCTATTTGTTCTACTGTCAATGTTACCTATGACGTTTATTTGATCGTCAGAGGACATCGAGTAAGAAGTAGAACCAGGGAAGTGCATCTCGAGCAAAGTCTCTAGCGTTTCCCTGCGATTGACGGTAAAAGTGCCGTCTGATTTGCGAAGCAGCCCGAGCCCATTTGTGTGCTCTCGAGATAGTGCTTTTTGGAGTCGGGCCGCATTTGGCAGCGAGTCTATGTGCTCGCAATGTTTCCTCCAAGACATTCTCTTGGATTTCCTCAATTCGAGGTTGTATTTAGTCAGAGCAGATCTATAATCAGTCCAACTATTATACCGTTTAGCTCTGTTAAACAGCGATCTCACCTGCTTCCTTAGGGGCTCAAGCTGAGTATTCCACCAGGGCACACACCGTTTGTGTGTAGTTGTCCTGGGTGTACAGCTGTCTTTGAAGGATGAGATGAGTGCTGCATTGAGCTGGTAAGCCGCTTCGTCGATGTCGTCTGTCGATTCAATCGACTTCTCTTTAGCGGCGAGTTGAGCTTGGAACCGAGCCCAATTTGTTCGTTTGGGCTGATATCCGGGCTCAACCTCATTTTGACTTACTTAATATTGATTTACGTTCGGAAACCTGGGAGGAGGTTTATATGGAAAGTAATGGTTCGAAGGCGTATGATCTGTTTTTGAAATTTCTTCAGAATTACGTAAGTAATTTCACATATAATATTGTCCGCAAGAAATCAGAAGAAAGGCTTAAGCCATGGATTACTTACGCTCTATTAAGAAAAATGTACGCTTCAAAGCAAATTAAGAAAAAAGTGCCTAAACTCGTTTCCGATTGTTGAGCAAGGGAGTTAACAAGGATATACGGATAGCTCGGGATAGATACTTCTAATCTATAATACGGAATTCACTTGGTAATCCGAGGGAGGAATGGAAGGCTATAAATAGTATCATCTACGGCAACTATCCCTATTCCGCCAAAGAGATAGTTTTATGCAATGACGGTGTAACCCTTGATGATCCCTACAACGGTTTTGAACATATTTAATGATTTCTTTGCTTCCGTTGGTCCGTTGTCTTTTTCTAGTGGTTACCCTTCTTATTGCAATGATTGTGCTGGATCATATTTATTCAACGATAATGTTGGAAATAATAGCTTCTTCGATGAGGAAATAACGGGCCTTGAGCTATACAAAATTATCCGTTCACTGAAAAACTCAAGTTCTCGCGGAAATGATGGTATTTCCAATCCTACCCTTAAAAATATAGCACTTAATATTGTAGACATTTTAGCTCGAATTTTCAACCTAAGCATCTCGACCGGGATTTTTCCTGATAAATTAAGATGTGCCAATGTGGTTCCTCTTCACAAAAAGGCAGTAAAAGTGTCAATGCAATGCTGTGCAATTTGGCTTTAGGGAAGGCCTTGCTACAGAAGATGCGCTTTTGGAGTTTTGCTTTCGACATGGTCGACCACAGGGTTTTTCTCAACAAATTACACCAGGTAGGATTTCGTGGTTCTATTCACAACTGGTTCGCGTCCTACTTAAAAAATAGAACTTAAAAAAACTATAGTAGGTAACTCTGTTAGTAAATCTAAAGCTATGAACTTATGCGTGTCCCAAGGATCAGTTCTTGGCCCAATATTGTTCCTAATTTACATCAACTCCCTTTTTAGTCAACCATTTACAGGGAAAGTTACAGCTTTCGCAGATGATCTTGGCATCGCATATCGCTCAGATAGTGCTCTTAACTTAAGCGCGGACATAAACCATGATGTTCACCTTCTTAGATTGTGGTTTTTGGAACATATACTAGTTGTTAGCAACAAGACTAAATTGATGTACTTCAGTCTAAATATGCAAGAGTCCCCTGATTTCGAAATTGTTTTCCATGCAAACAATTGTATAAAAGCTAACGTGTCTAATTGTTTTTGTCCTAAGAAAGCAAGGTCAAGGTCAATGTTAAATAATCAAGGATACTGTGACACACGCTGTTTTAAAATTGAAGAAGTCAATCAGTTTAACTGTACGGGCTACGAGCTGTATATAGATGTGGATATAGTCCGGAAAGCAAAGGTCCGTCGACTACATTGGCTCGGTCATATCGAACGCATGAACACCAACGCTCCATCTTAGAGGGTCTTGGACTCCGAGCCTCCTGGTTCGAGAAGAAGAGGAGGACTGAACCTCCGGTATATAGACCAAGTATTCGAGGATGCAAGACAACAGGGACAGATGGGAATGGAACTTTAATAGTAGGCCTGCCAACTAAGGTCCGAACTTTGAGTTGAGGTGACCGTTCATAGACCGATTATAATTGGTTTTTGATGACGTGATCATTTCAAAATGTGATCAAATTTATTCGTATAATTTAAAAGGCTGTAGCTAAGAAAGTCACATTCGAATATGTTTCTACTCTACTGTCAAGGATGTGTCAACCATTTTGCACATAGCTTCCTGGAACCCAAAATTTCATTCAAAATATTATTCCAATAAATCTATCTCAGCACCTACGTGCCACGTTGTTGTAGTTCCCCTCCACTACATAAGTCACGTAAGCCACTTATCAAATGTAATAACAAAATTCCTCCTATTCCCTTCCAAATTCAATTAATCGAATATGCACTGATAATAAAATTGGATTGAGTACAACTTGCCTACAAGTTTCCAAGTCTCGATTGCAGTTAGACATAAAAAAGGACAAACTTCAACATAACTGCGTTCGGAACGAATCGCAGCTCCCTTAAAGTGTTTTAAAATGTTCCTCAATTAAAAATTCCCCAACTTTATACGGACAACTTTCAAGCTTCCCAATTTCCCTGAGCCGTATGTAACCTTCCGTTCCAGTTGATTGCATAAGAAACTTCCACCATATAAAATCAATAAGCAAAGTAATCGAAGTGCAACTCGTGCACCAAGTTGTGAACACCTTATTCACCCCCACCAACTCTAGAATTCAAAGTTTTCCTGAACCCATCGATTGAACTTCCTTTTCTCTTTCCAGCTGACGAATAAAGAAGAACGATGTATCTGACTACCACAAATGTATGTAAGTAATCCACTCAGTGAAGAATTGAAAATTTAAACAAATTCCACGTCCTTTCGTATTTTGATCAATTAGCATGACGTCGAGTCCTTGAAGAGTCCTCAGTCTTCTTGACCAAGTGACCAGAACTGCTGGACGAAGTTAACGAAGAGCGGAGATTAACATTTTACATCCCACGGTCAGAACAAATACAGCGACAGATAGGAATGGGATAGCTACCGAGGTGTCCTTGTTGTGGCAGCAGAGAATTTAAATGTTTTGAAAATCCAATTGAATAATAATGAAGTGAACGAACATTTCAGGTGAGCATTAAAATTGCAGGAAGCAAAGGCGGAAGAGGAAACTAAATCAAATCACTGTTGCGTGTGCCCTGCGACTGAGCCGTGTGCTGTAACATTCCATTGGTTTCGCAGGACTCACTTTGAGATGTTTATATTTATGGACGGTAAGTTGAAAAATGTGTGCCATTTCTGTGTGGCTTTGGTTCTGTGCATTCTAAATAAAATTTCTTTCACAGCGTGAACATGAACCGGATGTTAAAGAACCTGCCGTATATACGTGTATATTGGATAAATGAAATAAATACTAACACAACTTGGATTAAATGTGCCTCTCTTAGTATGCTAATTGAATTTCGGCTGAATGTGAAATCGACCGGTCCTTCTTATGATATGGCCGAGACGATTTACGTAAACAATGGAGGAGGATCAAACTTTAACATGGTTACGAATATCCTCCCCTGAGTGACGAAACCGGGCAAAAACCAGTCGTAGACAAAGGAATCAGACATAATAAATAATTCCTCTAAATTCACCTCGAGATTTAACGAGGTCTTATTCTGACCGATGTAGTGGAAAAGAAAAATGAAATAAGAGCTGAATTGGATAAGATTACAAGCATGTGGGCTACTTATTATCCGAAAGTAGACAATCTAGTACTAACTTACTTACTTAACGGGCGCTACAGTTCGGGGTGAACCTGGGCCTCAATCAACATGCCTCTTTTCCAATGCCGCACGCCCAGTTGGTTGAGGTCCTTTTCCACCTGTGCGCGCCACCTTAGGTGCGGCCGTCCTCTATTTCTTCGTCCCTCGGGGTTGGATTCAAAGACTCCCCGGGCTGGAGCTGTGGTGTCCATTCGCTCTACATTGCCTAGCCATCTTAGGCGTTGGATCCGTAGACGCCTGACTAAGCTCATGTCGCTGTACAACCCGTAAAGTTCGTGACTGAATCTTCTCCTCCAACACTCCTCTGTGTTTATGCGAAAAATCGCACGCAGAATCTTTCTCTCGAAACGACCAAGGATTTCCTCATCCGCTTTAGATAAAGTCCATGTTTCTGCGCCGTATAACAGTACCGGGATAATTAAGGTCTTATATAAAGTCAACTTGGTAGTACGAGAAAGGGCTCTACTTCTCGGTTGCCTCTTGAGCCCAAAGAAGCAGCAATTGGCAAGAGTAATTCTGCGCTTGATTTCAAAACTGGTGTCGTTGTTTCAGGTCACTGGGGAGTCGAGGTAAATGAAGTCCTTAACTACCTCAAAACTTATATCTGCCCTTTTTCGATGACAGCAGATATTTCGTCTTTCCCTCATTAACTGTTAAACCAATTTTTGCCGTCTCCATCTCAATACTCACAAACGCCTCATTGACATCTTGCTGTGATCTACCTATTTGGTCAATGTCGTCGGCGTATGCAAGGAGTTGCGAGGATTTGAAATAGATTGTGCCTCTTGTATTGGCCTGTGATTTTTGCACAATCATTTCTAATCTTCTTCTTAATGAGCGCTACAGTTCGGGGTGAACCTGGGCCTCAACTAACATGCCCCTCCACCTAGCACGATCTTTTGCTAGCATTTTCCATTGCCGCACACCAAGGTTGCTGAAGTCCCCTTCCACCTGTGTGGGTTGGATTCAAAGACTCTCCGGGCTGGAGCTGTGGTGTCCATTCGCTCTACATGCCCCAGCCATCTTAGGCGTTGAATCCGTAGACGCCTGACTAGACACATTTCGCTGTACAGCCCGTAAAGTTCGTGGTTGAATCTTTTCCTCCATCCCCCGTTTGCGCTTATAGGCCCGAAAATCACGCGCAAGATCCTTCTCTCGACCCGACCAAGGGCCTCCTCATCCGCTTTTGATAGTGTCCATGCTTTTGCGCCGTACACCAGGACCGAGATGAGAAGGGTCATATATAGAGTCAACTTTGTCCTTCGGGAGAGGGCTCTATTACCCAGTTGCCTCCTGAGCCCAAAGAAACAGCGTTTGATTTCGGAATTGATGTCGTTGTTCCAGGTCACTGCGGAGCCAAGGTAGACGAAGTCCCTGACTACCTCGAACTTATATCTCCCAATACAAACGTTCTGACCAAGACTTCGGTGGTTAGCGTCCTTTTTTGATGACAGCATATATTTAGTTTCGCCCTCGCTTACCGCCAGACCAAATTTCGCCGCCTCGAACTCAATACTCGCAAACGCCTCATTGACATCTCGCTGTGATCTACCTATTATGTCAATATCGTCGGCGTATGCAAGGAGTTGCGAGGATTTGAAATAGATTGTGCCTCTTGTATTGGCCAGTGATTTTTGCACAATCATTTCCAATATGATGTTGAAGAAATAACACGACAGCGCGTCGCCCTGCCTAAATCCTTTTTTGACATCAAAACTAACGGTAAGGTGTTCAGTGTTCACCGATTCGGATGGAGCAGCGAGCATTCTCCAAAGTCATCCTGCCTAGTCTGATCAGCTTAGCAGGTATGTTAAAGGTAGACATAGCGTTGTATTGCTCGTCTCTAATTACGCTGTCATATGCGGCTTTGAAGTCGACAAATAGGTGGTGAGTGTCGACTTGAAATTCTTTGGTTTTTTCCATGATCTGCCGTAGAGTGAAGATTTGGTCGACGGTGGACTTCCCTGGCCTGAATCCGCACTGATAAGGACCTATCAGCTTATTAACAAAAGGATTCAGGCGTTCACACAAAAGGGCAGAGAAGATTTTGTAGGCGATGTTAAGGAGAATTATTTCTCTGTAGTTGGCGCAATCAGAGGGATCGGGCATACGATGCTGAGGTTCCGTTCCTCAGGCATGCTTTCCTCTGACCATATCTTACAGATGATTTGGTGCATGCTCCCAACCAGGTCATCCCCAGCTGCCTTGAAGAGCTCAGCAGACAGTCCATCTGCGCCTTCAACTTTAATCGACTTGAACTTCGATATGGCAATCTTAACTTCGTCGAGGTCAAGGGGATGGAATTCTCTACAATCTTCGGCGATTAGAAATGGATCATTCTCCCTGACAGCGGTATATTGACTAACATCGCCCTTATACAGTCTGCAGAAGTAGTTTCTCCATATTCTCAGCATCGACAGCGATTCTACTACTAGGTGTCCGTTCTCATCCCTGCAGGCTTCCGTTCTGGCTTTATAACCCAGGCATGTTCGATTTATCTGTTGATAAAACATTCGAACGTCACGCCTGCAGTAACACCTCTCCAAATCCTCAATCGCGCGCTTCTCGTGCTCTTTCTTCTTTCTCCTGAGAAGCTTATGCCCCTCCCTTCTTTTTAACTCGTAGAGCTCACGGGCTGCTCTAGTTCATTTATGCAGCGAGACCTTATATGCATCCTGCTTCGCTGTGTGAATCCTCCTGCACTCGTCATCGAACCAGGTGTTTCTTCGTGGTGGAGCCTTGAAACCCGAAACTTCGGATGCAGGGCTTTACAGGGTTTGTTTGCAAAGGCTCCATGCTGTTCTATTCATAGCATGGAGGATTGAGGTGTATTGGAGAGCTTAAGGGAAACGCGATCGGCAAAAGCACGAGCGGTTTCTGGCGATAGTAGCTTTCCGACGTCATAACCTTGTGTTCTTACTCTACTCCGCTGCGCTCGTGTTATCCGTAAGCGCATCTTGGCTACTACAAGATAGTGGTCCGAGTCGATGTTAGCCCCTCGGATAGTTCGGACATCAGGAATAGTGGAGGAGTATCTGACGTCGATCGCGATGTTATCAATCTGGTTAGTGCAATGGTTCCCAATCTTTTTCAGCCCGCGGCGCCCTTACAAGTTTAGTATTTTGTCACGGCGCCTTACCTAAGCTTTTGGAAAAAGATGCTTACTTACTTAACGGCGCTAACTAACTAGGCCGTAGCCCAACCGACTAATCCTGTTTCTTGGCGCGGGAGGCTTCCCATTCGCCCTTCCCCATCTGCAATTTCCATAGGAAATCTCCAGATGGCACCGCGAGGAGGTGGCGATAGGACTTACTAACAGTGCTGCAAGATGTTCGACTGCGGTGGCTCTTCTCGCTTTTTGGCAGGCCAGCATCCGTCGGATAGATGCTACCCCTACGAGGCCTTTGTTAGTCCTTTGCCTTTGTTTCTCCAGATTGTAGCAGCTAATAACGGACAATTATCTTCCAATCCCACCAAATCCAGGGCTTGACGTCGTCGAGAGTCACTGGTTTTTGACCATGACAGCTTGTGTAAGATATTTTCATTTTTATCACAGATGGTAATTCGGTCAATCTAAATCTCAATGATTCCCAATGGTTGTTGTTGAAGTATAGTGCCACCCCTATTTTTTGATAACTTGCATGTCACTTCTGCTGCAAAATTTCATCGACCAAGGCGAGTGCATCTTTATCACCGTAATTTCCGGAACGGAATCGAACAACTCACTCCTGGGTCCGGTGCAGCAGCGTTTTTTATAGTAAAAAAGCATCACATGGCGTATTTCTTCAGATGTTAACTTATTTGCAAGTCAATGTACCACTTTACTCGAATGATGAATTACGAAACTGTACAGTCTTAAATGCTACCTTTCAGGAGTGCGTGTCTACACATGTAAATGAAAAAATATTTGTATGCGGACTTAACGAAACACTTCCAAGTTTGATTTCAATATACCAATTTCTAATCCTTTTGAATCAGCTATCTTTTCATTATTAAAAAAGCAACATTTCTCCTCAGCGGCCATTAGTTTCCACATTTATCTCTAGCACTTGCCTATTGCGTACTTGTTCTCCATGATTACCTTGACATGAAAAGCCCCGGATATACTATACACGTATTCCTCCGACCGACAGTCGAAATACGCACTTGAGAGCCCCATTCCACTTTCTCGTCTTAATTTCCAAAGCAAATGCAAATAAGAGACACAAAACACACCAAGCACTTACTTCAAGTATTCTCGGACTCGGCAAACAAGAACCCTTTTTTTCAATTAACGAAATTTAATAGCAAACACGGCAATTCCACAAAGATCACGAAAGTAGAATATCTACAAATAGTATTACGACATCCGCAGTATGACACAATGGTTCTTTGAAAACCATTTGAAATCTGAATAGGAAAGAATTGATTAGGAACTATTCATTAAAACATCAACGAGGCTACGTTTCAATGTCCGGCAGCTAAAATATTACTTCCTCCATCGTAGACATCATCATCTGAATTTAGGACCGACGCCGTTTCTGAATATAATATGCTTTGACGAAAACTGTAACAAGTGTGCCACCGAAATGACAGCTCCTCATGAATATCAATAAACATCCAATCGATGACAAATAATTATGTATGTTCACTCGCAGCCTTTCTTTCTAAACTAATAAGTGTTAATCATCTTGACACCTGTTTAGATGGTTCTTAGGCAGCCGATCGTTGGTAGCGACTAAAGTATGCCTCTGGCAATTAATTGAATACTAACCACAGCTTGATAAATTACCTTACGACCGGTGGCCACTCTTTTGTGGTCTTGTGTAAAAATAGTCGGATCTTTAGTTAGCTGATTACGCGGTAGTTAAAGCATTCCTTAAAACGAGGAGAGCAGTCTGATCATACATATACAGTTGGAACAACCAAAGCTAATAAGCGCTTTGAAATCACAAGTGTTATTGACAGGAGCACCACCTTTATGGCCATTACCGAATAAAGTGATTTGGAGTAGGTTAATTGCATTTAGAGTCAGTAAATCTTCAACCGAAACGATTTTCGTCCAATAGTAAAATTTTTATTTGCATACCTTGACTGATGTTTGTTTTCTTCTTTTCCCTCTTCAATTAGAGTATTGATCTGTTGTGCTTTTTAAGTGGCTACGCGTCCCCATTAGTACCAATGCACAGTGGGGCAGCACAAGCAAAGAAGGCTACATCACAATAGCTTCAAAGGCTCTGTTTTCACACCTCTGATTGATTTCTAATTGAATCTTAGAACTCCATTGCATAGCCTGAATAAAATGAATCAGTAGTTGAAATGATGGCAAAGGACTAACAAAGGCCTCGTAGGGGTAGCATCTATCCGACGGATGCTGGCCTGCTAAAAAGCGAGAAGAGCCCCGCAGTCGAACATCTTGCGGCACTGTTAGTAAGTCCTATCCCCACCTCCTCGTGGTGCCATCTGGAGATTTCCTATGGAGATTGCCGACGGGGAAGGGCGAATGGCGTGCCTCCTGCGCCAAAAAAAAAAACAGGATTAGTCGGTTGGGCTACGGCCTAGTAAGCTGTAACCGTAAAAAAACCACAAACTCCGAAATAACCACAAGCCTCGGATATAACGGACCGGATTTATGTTAACGACCCTTGCAGAAAACGAAAAAAGGACAGTGATCTTCGGCTTTGTACGTGGAATGTTAGGTCCCCAAACAGGCCACGTGCAGCCGAACAACTTGCGGACGCCCTAGACTGCTATAAAGCGGACATAACCGCCATCCAGGAAATGCGATGGAATGGGCCGTGTATAAAGCGGATGAAAAACTGCGATATTTACTACGGCGACTGCTATAGGGAGAGAGGGCAACATTGTTTTGATGCGGATTTGTTGTTCGAGGTGGACTAAGGCAAAAAGTCCTAAGCTTTCAGCATGTGAGCGAACGCCTCATAACAATCCGTATCAAGGCTAAATTTCTTAACATCGGCCTGGTCTGCGTCCACACCCCCACAGAAACAAGGATGAATCCGCCAAAGATGAGTTCCACTATCTCCTAGACAGAATGTATGCCCAATGTCCCAGCTATGACATCAAAATTGTACTAGGAGACTTCAGTGCTAAGCTGGGTAAGGAAAGCATCTTTGAACGAGTCATCGGCAAACATAGCCTACACGACACCACCTCCGATATCGGACACAGGCTGATTGATCTTGCTACGGGGTGAAATCTCCTTCTAGCCAGTACTCCCTTCCCGCACCTCGATATACACAAAGGCGCCTGGCGGTTTTTTGAACAATCGACTACCAACCAGATTGATCACATCGGGATCGACGTCAGACACTCCTCCACTATTATTGATGTTCGAACTTTCCGAGGGGCTAACATCGACTCAAGCCACTATCTTGTAGTAGGGAAGATGCGCTTACGGATATCACAAACGCAGCGGAGTAGGGTAAGAATACAAAGTTATGACGTCGGAAAGCTACTATCGCCAGAAACCGCTCATGCTTTTACCGATCGTGTCTCCCTTAAACTCTCCAATACACCACAATCCTCCATGCTATCAACAGAACAGCAGTGGAGCCTTTGCAAACAAGCTCTGCATTCGAAGTTTTGGGTTTCAAGGCTCCACCACGAAGAAACACCTGGTTCGATGACGAGTACAGGAGGATTCACACAGCTAAGCATGATGCATATAAGGTGTGCCTGCATAAAAGAACAAGAGCAGCTCGTGAGTTTTACGAGGTAAAAAGAAGGGAGGAGCATAAGCTTCTCAGAAGATAGAAGAAAGAGCACGAGAAGCGCTCAATTGAGGATTTGGAGAGCTGTTACTGCAGGCGTGACGTTCGAAAGTTTTATCAAACAGATAAAGCGAACATGCCAAGGGTATAAAGCCAGAACGGAAGCCTGCAGGGATGAGAACGGACACCTAGTAGTAGAATCGCAGTCGATGCTGAGAAAAACCGCTTCTGCAGACTGTATAACGGCGATGTTAGTCAATATGCCACTGTCAGGCAGAATGATCCATTTCTAACCGACGGAGACCGCAGAGAATTCTGTCCCCCTGACCTCGACGAAGTTAAGATTGCCATATCGAAGCTCAAGTCGAATAAAGCTGCTGGCGTAGACGGACTGTCTGCTGAGCTCTTCAAGGCAGCTGGGGATGACCTGGTTAGGAGCGTGCACCAGCTCATCTGTAAGATATGGTAAGAGGAAAGCATGCCCGAGGAATGGAGTCTCAACATCGTATGCCCGATCCACAAGAAATTAGGCCCCTCTGATTGCCAACTACAGAGGAATGAGTCTCCTTAACATCGCCTACAGGATCTTCTCTACCGTTTTGTGTGAACGCCTGAAGCCTTTTGTAAATAAGCTGATAGGTCCTTATCAGTGCGGATCCAGGCCAGGGAAATCCACCATCGACCAAATCTTCACACTACGGCAGATCCTGGAAAAAAGCAATGAATTTCAAGTCGACACTCACCACCTATTTGGCAGAAATAAATTCGAGATAGTTAACCTTGGCTCCGCAGTGACCTGGAACAACGACATCAGTTCCGAAATCAAACGCAGAATCACTCTTGCCAATCGCTGTTTCTTTGGGCTCAGGAGGCAATTGAGTAATACAGCCATCTCCCGAACGACAAAGTTGACTCTACATAAGACCCTTATATTCCCGGCCCTGTTGTACGGCGCAGAAGCATGGATACTATCAAAATAAACGCAAACGCGGAATGGATGAAAAGATTAAACCACGAACTTTACGGGCTGTACAGCGACATGAGCCTAGTCAGGCGTCTACGGATTCAACGGGCCATGTAGAGCGAATGGACATCACAGTCCCAGCCCGGAGAGTCTTTGAATCTCACCCCGAGGGATGAAGAAGCAGAGGACGGCCGCACTTAAAATGGCGCACACAGGTGGAAGGGGACCTCAGCCAACTGGGTGTGTGGCAATGGAAAAGGCTAGCGAAAGATCGTACTAGTTGGAGGGGCATGTTGGTTGAGGCCCAGGTTCACCCCGAACTGTAGCGCCCACTAAGGAGAAGAAGAATAAGTTCATAGTCATTACTTTTAACTATGAATAAGGCATAGTCTTCATGCACTTCTTGGTAAATACTCTAATGAATGAAGTGTTGGGTCAACCTAACAAAATAAAAAATAAAAAATTAAAAGAATCAGAAATAAGGGGAACGTAGCCGCTATTTGCATGACTTGCGCCATGAAACCTGAGTGCTTCACTTTTATTCTTATTGATGTCATCCAACAAAGTAGCACTAGGGTCACTTCCAATGCGAAACTTTATTCATTTTCAGATCCCAGGCGTCATACGAAGTGCCTAGCTATCAACACCCAAGTTTTCCGGTGTATTTCCATTTATAAGTTACAAGTTGGATATATTCGCACTTGACAGATGAGTAATCAATCAGTCAAGTCATCTTAACACGTGCAAACAATACATAATTGGCCAATAAGAACCCCGACTTCCATAAACAAATACATATTTCTCAGCATTACTCCTATACATAGGTAGTTATACGTTGCCGAGGTTCTGTCATGTTTACTCGTCTTATTGACGAATTCATTTAAAGCCTTAATCACGTCTAAAAAACGTTTCGAATCTACAATTCAAATAAAATACCATGATATTGCTACACGTCTCATGGGACGCACTGTATTCGATATGAAATCTTTCTGCGAAGGCATCTATCTCATCATCGCATCGCATCAAACACAATTCATCGATACCTGTTGGTTCGTTCGCGAAAATAGTCAGTCATAGTCTTCTCATTACCATCGAACAACCGAAATCAGCGTGCTGCAGTGGAGGTCTCAATAAACTAAACATCATGGCAGTAACTCGAACATATCTGGTAAATGTCCAAGTCCATTGAAACGAATAACAGACAGTACACATACATTTTGGATTTTCTTTCTAGAGCATTGGCACAATTGTGATCCTCAGTTTGCTGGATATTTCATATATCTTGGGAGCGTCTATTTCCGGCCCGATAAGCAATGACCTATATACCGACACACCAACAGAAGTGTACCAATTGAAACCGCTGTTGATCTATCCCCAATCGAAAGATCTCAAATTCTTCAAACAGCGCACATCAGACGATAAGCATGGTCAAGATAAAGTTATCTATGTGCAATTACTCAAAACGAACTACCGGCCAAAGAATTTGCAATCTCTGGATGATTTCGACATCAACTCGTCATATCCCGGTCCCAAGGATATTTTCTATGTGAAGGCATTAGCTAATGGACAGTTCAGTGATCACCGGCTCATGGTTTATCGCACTCCAGAGTTCTACGCGATCAATGTATATAAAAAGGCCACGTGATTTCATGCCTTGTAATTGTACGAAAGTATCTCATTTAAGTTTGTGTTTCAAATGAAAGTATATTAATTTATTTTACCGAAATCTCCGCCTGGACTTAAGCTGAAGATTTCATTTATTCTGCATTCATTCATTGTTGCTCTTTTTGTTGTTGTTGTTTTGAGAAAACTAGTGAGCTTGTTAGTAAGTTAGTTTTGAATGACAAGTAAGTGTTCCCGCGCGCGCCCATACCATTGCACGCCAACCAATTCGCATTTCGTATTCAATGGAGTGAAAGGTTTTAAATTTCGGTTTTTCAACAATTGACTTCAGGGTGTTGACATTTGCCTTGAGGCATTGCGGATACTTTACATATACTAAAAGATAAATATGAAAATGTTTCACTGAATTTAATACAAAGAAGAAGACGAGAGGAGTAATGGTCAGCTTTTGGCGGTAGAGACAGTTGAACTGGTTGCTTAGTGGTGTGATCAACGCAGATGATGTGCTGTGTAGACAGTAAAAATATGCAAAGTAATTTGCAATTTTATTGAGACACAAGTGTACTGTAGTGTAATTAAATCAAAAATTAGGTTAAGGACTTTACGTAAGATGTATCGAGGGAGATATATAGTTGTGTAAACGCTTTTGATAGCAAATTTATACTGTGCTCCAAATGCTTGGCTAGCTGCGTAAAAAATAAAAGAAACAACCATATATGTACATTAGTTACTTACTTACATTGAGGGCGCTACAGTTCGGGGTGAACCAGGGCCCTCAACCAACAAGCCTCTCCAGCCGGCCCGATTTTTGGCCAACCGCTTCTAGTGCCGCACGCCCAGTTGGTTGAGGTCCCTTTCCTCCCCCCTCGGGGTTGGAGTCGAAGACTCATCGGGCCGGAGCATTGATGTCCATTCGCTCTACATGGCCTAGCCATCTTAGACGTTGGATCGCTGTACAACCCGTACAGTTCTTGGTTGAATCTCCTCCTCCGCTCTCCGTTTACACAAACGGGACCAAAGATTGTACGCAGAATTTTCCTCTCGAAACGCCCAAGAGCCTCTTCATCCGCTTTTGATAATGTCCAAGCCTCAGCGCCGTAGGGGAGGACCGGGATGATTAAGGTTTTGTAGAGGAATACCTTAGTTTTTCGAGTGAGGGCTCTACTACTCAATGGCGTCTTGAGCCCGAAGAAGCAGCGGTTGGCAAGAGTTATTCTGCGTTTTATCTCAGCGCTGGTGTCGTTGCTGTTTGTCACTATCGAGCCAAGGTAGACGAAGTCCTTGACTACTTCAAAAATATAGCTGCCGAAGATGACGTTCTGACCAAGACATCGGTGTTGCACGTCTTTCTGGGATGACAGCATATATTTGGTCTTGTCCCCATTTACCCTTAGACCCACTTTAGCCGCTTCTGCTTCAATGCTTGCGAACGTCTCATTTACGTCTCGCTTTGTCCGTCCAATAATGCCAATGTCATCTGCGTCGGAAGGCAATTGTGTGGACTTGAAGTAGATCGTACCTCTTGTATTGGCCGCAGAGTCCCGCACGATCTTTTCAAGAATAATGTTAAAGAAATCACATGACAGTGCGTCACCCTGTCTAAAACCTTTTTTAACATCAAAGGGGTCAGTTAGTTCACCTCCGACCTTAATGGAGAGTTCTTCATAGTCATCCTGCAGAGTCTGACGAGTTTGGCAGGAAAAAAAACACTGTCATACGCGGCTTTCTTATTCTTACCTCTGATCTTAATATATGCAATAAGGGTCATGTACCCATTTTTGTTACAAAAAATCGAAGGGAGGTACTAGACATAACTCTAGCATCTCCCTCTCTCATTGACAAAATAAGAGAATGGAAAGTTTCTGAGGAGCAACTCTGTAGTAAGCAGGACCCCCGATCACCCGCGGTCCACGGTAGACATAGATAATATGGTTGATATTTTAACAACTACCTTGGGCAACGCACGGGTCAACAGCTGCGCAAGCCACAAATCGAGGAAAAACTCTTATCCCTCGTGGTGGAACGCAAACCTAAGCAAGCTCCGTAAAAACTGTCGAAAACTCTTTAACAAAGCAAAGAGTACTAGGAACGATAGTGACTGGAGCCTATATAAAGCTTCACTCAGAACTTACAAACAAACTCTGAGGAAAGAGCAAAGGCTATCCTGGAAACTTTTCTGTAACAATATGGAAAAAATTTCAGACGCCTACAGATTGAGGAAAATACTCTCGAAAGATCCACAATTCCCAAGCTACCTTACAGCTAACGGAGTCTGGACAACATCTGAAGAAGACACTCTAAACCTTCTTCTCAATACGCACTTCCCAGGATGCCATGAATCGCAGGTTTCACCGCAGCCGCAAGGAACACACTTTTCATCCGCATTAATGGGAAATTTCGAACACATCATCTCCAGAGAGAAAATAATATGGGCGCTAAAAAGCTTCAAGCCCTATAAATCGCCAGGTCCGGATGGAATTTACCCGGTCGAACTTACACAAACCATGGAATGGACTATACCATGGCTAGAGATAATCTTCAAAGGATGCCTAGCTTGGAGTCACATTCCAGACAAGTGGAAGTGCGCAAAGGTGCTTTTCATTCCCAAGGCCGGCAGAAACTCTCACACTACCCCCAAGGATCTAAGGCCTATATGTCTATCATCCTTTGCACTAAACCTTGGAAAGGATGGTAGACCTATATATACGCCATAACTTGGATCCGCTCCTAATTTCTAAGGCACAGCATGCCTACGTTAAAGGTAGATCTATCGAAACAGCCTTGCACACCCTAGTGAGGAAAATCGAAAGATCAATCCATCTTAAAGAATACACTTTAACAGCCTTCCTAGATATAGAGGGCGCCTTTAACAACGTCACTCCGGAAGCAATAACGGAAGGGTTGGAAAAGCTATAGGTGGAGAAGACTCTCGTAGAGTGGATCAGCTAACTACTATCAACACGCAAGATTCACTCGAAATGGGGAAGCCAGGCAATCACCAGAGTGGTTACCAGGGGAACCCCGCAAGGAGGGGTTCTCTCACCTCTCCTCTGGAATGTAGTTATAAATGAGCTACTAATTAAACTGGAGGAAGAAGGCCTGGACGTTACTGCCTACGCTGATGACGTTGCCATTTCAATCTCAGGTAAATACCTATCGACACTGAATGACCGTATGCAAACGGCATTCTCAATTCTTTGCAAATGGGCGCATAGCAAAGGGCTCAGGGTTAATCCCCAGAAAACGGAGCTCGTGCTATTCAACAAAAAGCATAAAATCCCGGAACACTGCCCTATCACTTTGCTTGATACCAGATTAAACTACTCCTCCAGTGCCAAATTCCTTATCATCATACTGGACAGGAAATTAACCTGGAAAATCAACACAATCGAAAGAGCCAAAAAAAGCAACAATAGCTCTCTATTCATGCAAGAAAGCCATAGGGAAAAAATGGGGGTTCAATCCCAAGATTACTCTATGGCTCTATACCACGGTCGTTAGACCCACATTAATGTATGGAGCGACTGTCTGGTGGACAGCACTGGACAAGACAACATACCTCAAACAATTCGAGAAGGTACAAAGGCTGGCGTGTTTATGCATTACCGGGGCCCTCAGGTCCACCCCGACGGCTGCACTTAACATGATACTCGACCTTACACCACTCTATATTTTCGGCAAGCAAATTGCCACACAAACGGCCATTAGACTTAAAGCCAACTCGAACTGGAAGAGCTACGTCTTTGGCCACTCCTCGATCCTGATTAACAGGTCAACCATGGCAGAAAACCTAGACCTCACAAAGCCCACCACAGTCTTGGATAAAAACTTCACAACGTTATACCCGGACAGACAGAACTGGACTCGCCAGACTCAACCTCGCAAAGGCTGCATAGATTTCTATACTGACGGGTCTAAAACCAAAGACGGGGTGGGCAGTGGGGTATTCTGCAAACAACTTAAGCTAAACAAAGCGCTAAAACTACCTAATCACTGCAGCGTTTTCCAGGCGGAACTGTTGGCAATAAAAGAGGCTCTGTCCTGGCTGAAGTGGAACGTGATATCCACCACGGATATCCGCATTCTCACGGATAGCCAAGCGGCCTTAAAGTCGCTGGAGTCCTATGTGTACACATCAAAAACTAGCCTCGACTGTCGCCTATCTCTTAATGAGATGGCTGAACAGTTCAACATACAACTTATATGGGTACCGGGACACAGCGACATCACCGGAAATGAAAGAGCCGACAGACTCGCCAAAAAAGGAACGACGCTACAAACAACTGTGGTCTGCGAGGGTATACCCTTCGCAACCATCAAACACATTCTCACTACCCTCGCCAGGGCCGAGACGAACCGGAGATGGACTCAGGGACACACCTGCCTCATCACCAGGCAAATCTGGCCCCGGCTCGATAGTCAACGGACTAGGAGTATTATCTCCCTAAATAGAACTGAAATCTATAAAGTCATAGGTGTCATCACAGGACACTGCCTTATTGGCAGTCACGCGCAAAAACTAGGTATCACTCCGAATGATTTTTGTAGGAGCTGTCTAGACGAGGAGGAGGTCGAATCCATTCATCACCTTCTCTGCGCCTGCCCGGCATTCTGCACAGTCAGGAAACGATACCTAGGATACCTCCTCAACGATCTGACCGAAGTTCAGCAAGTGGGGATATCTGATCTTCTTAAATTTTTAAGAAGCACAAAATGGTTCCACGAATAGGGGGCTAAACCCCCTCGTAGCTGCACAACGGGCCTCCTTGGCCTATGTGTGTTCTTCCCATCTCTAAGAAGGCTACGGTCTTACCTACCTACCTACCTCCGCGGCTTTAAAGTCGACAAAAAGATGGTGCGTGTCGACCTGGAATTCACGTGTCTTCTCCAAGATCTGCCGTGGGGTAAATATTTGGTCTATCATGGATTTTCCTGGCCTCAAACCACACTGGTAGGAACTATCAGATTCTCCGCGAACGGTTTCAGACGATTACACAGTACGGCAGGGAGGATCTTGTACGCGATTTTCAGGAGGCTTATCCTTCTGTAATTGGCGCAGTCATAGGGTCTCCTTTCTTATGGACCCGGCAAACGATACTGAGATTCCATTCATCGGGCATGCGTTTTTCCGACCATATGTTGCAGATGAATTGGTGCATGTTCCTGACCAGCTCATCGCCAACTGCTTTAAACAGTTCTGCGGGGAGTCCGTCTGCTACAGCAACTTTAAAAGACTTAAGTTTCGATATCGCTATCTTAACATCCTCTAGGTCGGGTGGACGGGATTCTCCTTCGTCTTCGTCCATTGTGAATGGTTCGCTCTGCCTGACGGCGGTGTTTTGACTATCATCGCCGTTATACAGTCTGCAGAAGTGGTCCTTCCACAATCTCCACTACTAGTTGTCCGTGCTCATCCCTGCAGGCTTCTGCTCTGGCTTTATGGCCTTGGAATTTTTGTTTTACTTTCTGGTCGTTCCTGCAGTAACATCTCTCCATCTCCTCGATCTCGCGCCTCTCGTGCTCCTTCTTTTTCCTTCTCAGAAGCGCATGTTCCTTCCTCCTTTTCTGTTCATAGAGCTCGCGGGCAGCTCTCGTTCGTCGGGCCTGTCTGCACTCATCATCAAACCAGGGGTTTCTCGACGGTGGGTGGCTCGAAACCGAGCACATCTGAGGCGGCCTCTCTAATGGCGTTCTGACAACGACTCCATTGCTGTTCTATGGTTTATGCACATTTTTTTTTTTTTTTTTTTTATAGTCACACCCGAACTCAAGGCTAAGCCCTTATAAGGTATTGAACGTTGTGCGAGCGAAGGTGACAAGGAGAGGGAGAGTTTCGCTCAGGTTGATGTTTTGACACACAACCTGAACGGAGTGCAGTGGTTTCGGGTCGTAGATGTTTTTTCACTACTCTCAGGGGTGGTTTGTCGTAGACGGGACGAGAGCCGACCAAATGTCGCGTTGGTTATAATACCCAGTAATTCGTTCATTCACTTTCTGTTGACATTGCAGCGGGACTTGAGACAGCTTGAGGAAGACTTGATCGGCGAAGGTCCTGGCGGTCTACTGCGATTGCAGCTAACCGACGTTAAATTTTGGTGTTCTTATTCGACTCCGTTGATTCCGAGAAATTCGCACCCGTACCTTGGCTGCAGCAATGTTATGATCCGAGTCGATGTTGGCTCCTCGAAAGGTTCGAACATCTAGGATGCTGGAGGAGTGTCTGCCGTGGATCGCAATATGATCAATTTGATTGGTTGTCGATTGATTGAAAGACCGCCAGTTCCCCTTATGGATGTTGAGGTGTAGGTATCGTGTACTTGCTACTACCAGATTATGTCCCGCCATAAAGTCCACTAGCCTTAGTCCATTTTCTGACGTGGTGTTGTGTAGGTTGTGCTTTCCAATGACCCGTTCAAAGATAGCTTCCTTACCCAGCTTCGTATTGAAATCTCCTAGAACGATTTTGGTGTCTTAGCTGGGACATTGCGCACACGTTCTGCCTAGGAGATCAGAGAAGTCGTCTTTGTGTCGGTCATCTTTCTCCTCTGGGGGGCGTGGACACATATTAAACTTATATTGCCGAGATTGGCCTTAATGCGAATAGTTATGAGGCGTTCGCTTATATGTTGGAAGCTTAAGACTTTTTTCCTGAGTCTGCCTCGAATAACAAATCCGCATCCGAATAAGCGTTGTTTATTTTCTTTGTAGCAGTTTCCGTAGTAGATATGACAGTTTTTCATCCGCTTTTTACCTGGCCCATCGCACTTCTTCGAGCGCGGTAATGTCTGCCTTATAGCAGTCCAAAGAGTTGACCAGTTGTCCCGCTGCACCTGGTCTTTTGAGGGACCTAACGTCCCAGGTGCAGATCCGGAATTCGTTTCCTTTTAGACGTTTGCGGGGGTCGTCAACATGTAATCCGTCCGTAACCGAGGCTGTTAATTGTCTCTGAACAAGCTTTCGTTTTATGCGATAGGGATGTTAACCCTAACCGCAACCCCCAACCTGGAGGGCCAGGTTCCTTTTTCCCCATGAACATGGGGTCGGGTCGCTGCACACATTGGCTCACTAACTGGCGGGTGCCAGTAAAGCTACCCAGGGGAGGCCTAGCGGGGGCTGTGTGTCAACTTGGGTTGAACAGGGACAGATATCGAAGCTGGCGTTTGCCAAGTTAAACGCGATCAACTTCTTTGCTCTGTTTGTTCGCTCCCTTCTCCCCTTGTACATACATATACCTTGTTAAATATTTATTTATTAAATCCATCCACAGCTTCAAGCCCGTACGAGTATATATAGTCTGTCAGGCACAACATACCTGTAAAGGTCGCAGTGCCAAACGCTATTTGATAGCAATAGCCCTATACAGTATATGTATAGTCCGTAACTACAATCTAACCGAAATAAGTAAACAAAATTAAGCACAATGGGTCCACTTAAAGACGAGCCCATAGTAGTATTCAGATATTCAGATGCACATACCAATACTTACATACCTCTTCAAGGGGTGCCAGCCTCCTGCCACAAAGATATTCTAATGCCCGACACAATAGCATGGGTATTAGTATTAAAACCTCGCCAGGTGTTTACTCTACCACTTCGCATAATTCTCATATCAATTCCTACGAGTATTCGGTTCGTGTCAGACATTCTCAGCGTGTTGCATTTCATTATGATGCCATAAATTACATTCGTATTTCAAAGATTCTCTGAAAATTAATTCTCATCGGACGCTCTAGTAGTTTATATATATGTGTATATGCAAGGAATTCCGATCGTGGCAGAATGTTAATTTCAGATTACTAGATTCACAGATACGAATTTAATATATGAACGTCAATAGTGCCTTGCATTAAGATACACAAGCTCATTGCTATAGAAATTTCAAAGTATAAGATAGTTCCAAGAGTCGTGACCAAGTTAACCGTCAGTGTCTTTGAATAGATATTAAAGCAAATGGAAGCTATTACTAAAAATTGTGCACTGAAAATATTTTCAATACTTATACTTCCCAAAGGACTAACAAATGCGTCGTAGGGGTAGCATCTATCCGACGGATGCTGGCCTGATAAAAAGCGAGAAGAGCCACCACAGTCGAACATCTTGCGGCACTGCTAGTAAGTTCCATCCCCACCTCCTCGTGGTGCCATCTGCAGACTTCCTATGGAAATTACAGACGGGGAAGGGCGAGTGGCGAGCCTCCTGCGCCAGAAAACAGGATTAATCGGTGGTCGTAGCCCAACCAAGTAAGTCGTAACCGTAAAAAAGACCACAAACTCCGAAACAGCCACAAGCCTCGGATATAACGGACCGGATTTATGTTAACGACCCGTGCAGAAAACGAAAAAAGGACAATGATCTTCGGCTTTGTAAGTGGAATGTTAGGTCCCCAAGCAGGCCACGTGCAGCCGAATAACTTACGAACGCCCTAGACCGCTATAAAGCGGACATAACCGCCATCCAGGAAATGCGATGGAATGGACCGGGTATAAAGCGGATGAAAAACTGCGATATTTACTACGGCGACTGCTATAGGGAAAGAGGGCAACGATTGTTTGGATGCGGATTTGTTGTTCGAGGTGGACTAAGGCAAAAAGTCCTAAGCTTTCGGCATGTGAGCGAACGCCTCATAACAATCCGTATCAAGGCTACATTTTTTGATATCAGCCTGATCTGCCTCAACGCCCCCACGGAAGACAAGGATGACTCCGCCAAGGTGAGTTCTACGATCTCCTAGACACAACGTATGCCCAATGTCCCAGCTGTGACATCAAAATTGTACTACGAGACTTCAATGCTAAGCTGGGTAAGGAAAGTTTCTTTGAACGAGTCATCGGCAAACATAGCCTACACGACACCACCTCCGATAACGGACACAGGCTGATTGCTCTTGCTACGGGGCGAAATCTCCTTCTAGCCAGTATGCGCTTCCCGCACCTCGATATACACAAAGGCACCTGGCGGTCTTTTGATCAATCGACCACCAACCAGATTGATCACATCGCGATCGATGTCAGACACTCCTCCACTATTCTTGATGTTCGAACTTTCCGAGGGGCTAACATCGACTCGGACCACTATCTTGTAGTAGCCAAGATGCGCTTACGGATATCACGAACACAACGGAGTAGAGTAAGAATACAAAGTTATGACGTCGGAAAGCTACTATCGCCAGAAACCGCTCGTGCTTTTACCGATCGCGTCTCCCACGCTGTCAATAGAACAGCAGTGGAGCCTTTGCAAACAAGCCCTGAAAAGCTCTGCAGCCGAAGTTTTGGGTTTCAAGGCTCCACCACGAAGAAACACCTGGTTCGATGACGAGTGCAGGAGGATTCACACAGCGAAGCAGGATGCATATAAGGCCTCGCTGCATAAAAGAACAAGAGCAGCTATTGAGCTCTACGAGTTAAAAAGAAGGGAGAAGCATAAGCTTCTTAGAAGAAAGAAGAAGGAGCACGAGAAGCGCGCGATTGAGGATTTGGAGAGATGTTACTGCAGGCGTGACGTTCGAAAGTTTTACCAACAGATAAAGCGACCATGACAGGTTTATAAAGCCAGAACGGAAGCCTGCAGGGATGAAAACGGACACCTAGTAGTAGAATCGCGGTCGATGCTGAGAATATGAAAAAAACACTTCTGCAAACTGTATAACGGCGATGTTAGTCAATATACCGCTGTCAGGCAGAATGATCCATTTCTAACCGACGGAACTTACTTACTTACTTATCAGGCCTGCGATCCATGGAGGATCTGAGCCTGAGCTATAGCTGCCTTCCATCCTTGACGGTCCCGGGCACGCTGCTTCCAGTTGTCAAGACCAAGACGTCTTACATCCGCGATTACTTGGTCTTTATACCGGAGGTTCGGTCTTCCTCTTCTTCTCGAACCAGGAGGCTCGGAGTCGAAGACCCTCTTAGCTGGAGCGTTGATGTCCATGCGCTCGATGTGGCCGAGCCAGTGTAGTCGACGGGTCCTTGCTTTCCGGACTACATCCACATCTTGGTACAGCTCGTAGAGTTCGCGGTTGTGTCTTCTTCTCCATTCACCTTCCTCACAGACAGGACCAAATATCCGGCGCAGAATTTTTCTTTCGAAAGAACCCAAAATCAGCTCCGCTGTCCTGCTTATCGTCCAGCTTTCGGCTCCGTACAGCAAGACTGGCAGAATGAGCGTTTTGTAAAGCATGACTTTGGTCTTTCGAGTGAGGAGTTTTGACCCCAGTTGTTTGGACAAGCCGAAGTAGCAGCGGTTGCCAAGGGCGATTCTACGCCGGATCTCCACTGTGGTGTCATTTGTGGAATTTACGTTTGCCCCGAGGTAGACAAACTCCTTAACTACCTCGAAATTGTAGCTGTCAATTGTTATGTTTTGTCCCAGGTGGTGAGCGACGGATTGGTTTTTGCTTGACAGCATGTATTTCGTTTTGTCCTCATTGATCTTAAGGCCAATTCGTTTCGCCTGTTCTTCAATCGCCGTGAATGCTTCCACAATGCCACGGCGAGAACACGCGATGATGTCGATATCATCCGCGTATCCTAGCAGCTGGATGGACTTGTAAAAGATAGTGCCTTCCCTGTTGACGCCTGCCCGTCGCACTATCTGCTCCAGCACCAGGTTGAAGAAGTCACATGACAGCGCATCTCCTTGCCGAAATCCGGTGCATGTTTCGAATGGTTCCGAGGTCCTAGAACCGAGTTGCACGGTGCATCGCGTGTTTTTTAGCGTGGCGCGACACAACTGGATCAGTTTTACCGGGATCCCGAATTCGGCCATCGCCCCAAACAGTGCTTCACGATGAATGCTGTCGTATGCGGCTTTGAAATCGATGAAAAGATGGTGTGTATCGATTCGAAACTCGTTGGTCTTTTCCAGGATTTGTCGAAGTGTGAAAATTTGGTCTATAGTTGATTTGCCGGGCCGGAAGCCGCACTGGTAGCTGCCGATTAGTGCGGTGCAAAATGGTTTTAGACGTTCACACAATACGCTGGACAGGATCTTGTATGCGACATTGAGCAGGGATATACCTCTATAGTTCTTACAAGAGGTAGGATCGCCTTTTTTGTGGATGGGGCATATAGAGCTGGTATTCCAGTCGTCGGGCATGCTCTCATCTTCCCAAATTCTGCAGATGATCTGGTGCATGCTCCCTACCAGAACATCGCCGCCAGCCTTGAAGAGCTCTGATGGCAAGCCATCTGAGCCTGCGGCCTTGTTGTTCTTCAGCTTCTGAATAGCTGTGCCGACTTCTTCTATGCTGGGTGGGAGGACTACTTCAGCGGCTGGAGTTGGGATTTCCTCAGTCCCTACCACTCTCTCTTGGTCATGCTCGTTAAGCAGCTGCTGGAAGTGCTGCTTAAATACATCCACTATTCCCTGCGGGTCGGTGACAAGATTACCCTCGCAGTTTCGAAGAGCCAGGGTGCCCTTTTTGAAGCCTCCTGCAAGGCCTTTGGCTTTCTTGTAAAAGGCTCGTATTTTATGTCTATCCCTAGACTCCTCGATATCCTTGAGCTGGGAGGCTGCGAAGATTCTTTTCTTTTGTCGCAGTAGTTTCTTCTCCTCCCTTCTTCTGGCTCGGTACTCTTCTCGCGCTGCCCTGGTTTTCCTCTGCAGCGCCTTTTGGTACGCCTCGTCGGTTGCTGCCTTTTTCTGCTCACACTCGCCATCATACCACGGGTTTCTTGTCGGGGATGGTAGGTATCCTAAGGTGGTTTCGGCTACTTCCTGAATGGCTGAGCGGCAATGCAGCCACATATTATTGGCATTTGTGTTCGACGTAGGCATACCGTAGAGTCTTTCGCTCAGCTGCTCCCTGTAGACTCTGGCAACCTCCGGTGTGCTCAGGCGCCCAATGTCGAACCTCCTCCTGATGGGCTGGTGCAGCTTTCTGACATTGGACAGTCGAGCTCTGAATCTTGCTGCTACGAGGAAGTGGTCAGAGTCGACATTTGCCCCTCTGAATGTTCGCACATCCAGGATATTTGACGCGTGCCTTGCGTCAATGAGCACATGGTCGATTTGGTTGGCGGTTCGACCGTCCGGAGATCGCCAGGTTGCTGTGTGGATTCGCTTGCGAGGGAATCTTGTGCTACTTATCACCGCATTACGAGCTGTCGCAAAGTCAGCGAGTCGGAAGCCGTTATCTGTTGTTGTATCGTGGAGGCTGTGCTTTCCGATCACTCCGCCAAGGGTGTTTTCCTTTCCGATTTTGGCGTTGAAGTCCCCGAGCACGATTTTTACATCGTACTCCGGACAAGCTCCGTAGGCGTTGTCCAGGAGGTCATAGAAGTCCTCCTTGATAGGGTCTTCAGCCTCGTCGGTAGGGGCGTGTGCACATATAAGGCTGATGTTATAAAATCTGCCTTTGATGCGGATCACAGCCAGGCGATCACTTATAGGTTTAAAGTCGATGACCTTCGACCTTAACCGCTTTCCCACGACGAATCCGCATCCCAGTAAGTGCAACCTTTTGTGACAGCTGTAATAAATGTCGCAATTTTTCTTTCTAATCATACCGTTTCCTATCCAGCGTATTTCCTTGACCGCAGTAATATCCGCCTTGTACTGCGTGAGGATTCCTTCTAGTTTATGAGCAGCTCCGGGAGTGTACAGGGTTCTGACATTCCAGGAGCATACTCGCAAATCGTGTTCCTTTTTCGTGCGTTGTCGTCGTCGAGTATCCGTCCGTATATCCGAGGCATCTTGCTCATTCATAACTTTGGGTTTTTTTACGTGGGCGGATTGTTAGCCCGCCGCACAACCGCCATTCTGGTCGGGGTTTTCTTCGCTGCATACGTTTGTTCACCTCCCAACGGTTGTTGAAGAGGCTATCCAGAGGGCGCCGCGAGGAGGCCGTATGTCAACTTGACCCGGGCATTTAAACAGGGATCGTTGCTGGCATCTCGCCAGGTTGAGAGCAATCAACAACTTTACCCTGTATGTCCGAGCCCATGCCCTCCTCTAACCGACGGAAACCGCAGAGAATTCTGTCCCCCTGACCTCGACGAAGTTAACATTGCCATATTGAAGCTCAAGTCGAATAAAGCTGCTGGCACAGACGGACTGTCTGCTGAGCTCTTCAAGGCAGCTGGGGATGACCTGGTTGGGAGCATGCACCAGCTCATCCGTAAGATATGGTTAGAGGAAAGCATGTCCGAGGAATGGGGTCTCAGCATCGTCTGCCCAATCCACAATAAAGGAGACCTCTCTTATTGCGCCAACTATGTTAAGTCTCCTCAACATCGCCTACAAAATCTTCTCTGCCGTTTTGTGTGAAAGCCTGAAGCCTTTTGTAAATAAGCTGATAGGTCCTTATCAGTGCGGATTCAGGCCAGGGAAGTCCACCATCGACCAAATCTTCACACGTTTGCGAGTATTGAGATGGAGGTGGCGAAAATTAGTTTGACGGTAAACGAGGGCAAAACTAGGGCATGCTGTCATCAAAAAAGGACGCTCACCACCGACGTCTTGGCCAGAACATTTGTATTGGCAGATATAAGTTCGAGGTAGTTGAGGACTTCAGAACAACGACTCAGTTCCGAAATCAAACGCAGAATCAGTCTTGCCAATAGCTGTTTCTTTGGGCTCAGGAGGCAACTGAGTTATAGAGCCCTCTCCCGAACGACCAAGTTGACTCTATATAAGACCCTCATCATCCCGGTCCTGTTGTATGGCGCAGAAGCATGGACACTATCAAAAGCGGATGAGGAGGCCCTTGGTTGATTCGAGAGAAAGATTTTGCGCGTGATTTTTGGGCCTAAAAATGCAGACGGGGGATGGAGGAGAAGATTCAACCACGAACTTTACGGGCTGTACAGCGACATGAGCCTAGTCAGGCGTCTATGGATTCAACGCCTAAGATGGCTGTGCCATGTAGAGCGAACGGACACCACAGCTCCAGCCCAGAGAGTCTTTGAATCCAACCCCGAGGGACGAAGAAGCAGAGGACGGCCGCACACAAGTGGAATGGGACCGCAGCCAACTGGGTGTGCGGCAATGGAAAAGGCTAGCAAAAGATCGTGCTAGTTGGAGGGGCATGTTGATTGAGGCCCAGGTTCACCCCGAACTGAAGCGCCCATTAAGAAGAAGGAGACGCTTCTCAGAAACTGAATCTAAGAGATAATACTAAGTAACAGCTTCAAAGCACAATACGAGATCTGGCCACTAAGTTCCGGGAATTTGTAAACAAGCAATCAAGTAAATTAAATTTGTCGCAAAATTTTACTATGACCTTCACAGTAGTCCCCCTCCCACTCTAGACAGTTGCTCCCACGCAGTGGCTTAACTATAGGGTGGCAGGGCTGGCAAAATGCCACCGGCCCACGACTCAAGAGGGCCCCGGCCCAAGAAGCCACGAGCTCAGAAATAACCTAACATTTTTAACAAAGTACTAAAGTACTTCAAAATTATAATTTTTTTAAGTACTTAAAATCAATCCAAGTGGGGCACAACTAAAAACCATATACAAATTCAAACTAATTATTAAAATTTCAACACAGTCAAAACAAAAAGATGTCGATTTTCAGAATGCATCCATTCATTGATTGCGTTCCGCTGTTTTTTTTAAATTGCAGCTTAAAGGTGATAAACGCGCTCGTGCCGTCATAGTTTGGAGTTGCAACCGGTATGACACTTCCTCGATGCTGAACGTTCGGGATAAATTTCTCAAGTTCCAGAACCTTCCTGTCGAACCTTGATTCTAGTGTTTCGATTCGCTCTTCGACGTCCTGGATTCGATCGTCGGCGGCCTGCTGGATGTTTCGCTTTCTCGAATGTTCTCTAGCATCTCTTCCAACTTCTGGTTCAGAGAAGTGAAATTTTCTTCCAACTTTTGTTGTATGGAAATGGAATTTTTTATCCAACTTTCTACTTACGGCAACGGAATTTTCCTCCAGCTTCTGATCAAGTTTCTGGCTCAGGAAAGCACTCATAGCATTCATAGGCGCGAGAATTTGCTGCATATTGAATGCTGGCTCACTGGCTGTCGATGGCGTCTCCACCCCGAACTCGTGATTATCCCAGTCAACACCTTTATCCTCCAACGCTGATCGCAGTCTCTCCACCAGGTTGGCTTTCCTTCCCTCTTTTGAACTGCTCGATGGTCAATTTCTCTAATATCACCATTTCTTTCACTCTTTCAATAATTCACTTCACAATTCGAATAAACTTTTCACTCTTTTACTCGCAATCACACTTCTGACGCCAAATGTTACGAAAAATTCGAATCGAGGCCGAATTGGGTTTTTATCACATACTTACTTAGGTGGCACTACAGTCCGAGGTGAACCTGGGCCTCAACCAACAAGCGTCTCCAGCTGGCACGGTCTTTGGCCAGCGCCGCACGCCCAGTTGGTTAAGGTCCCCTTCCACCTGCGTGCGCCTCCGGTGATGCGGCCGTTCTATGCCGCGCCTTCCTTCCGGGGTGGATTCGAAGACTCTTCGGGTCGGAGCTGTATTTTCTATGCGCTCTACATTGCCTAGCCACCTTAGACGCTGTATCCGTAGACGTCGTACCAGGCCGATGTCGCTGTACAACCCGTACAGTTCTTCATTATATCTTCTCCTCCATACACCGACTGAACAAACGGGACCGCAGATAGTGCGCAATTGAGAGGCTCACTTGCCTCTTGAGCCCAAAGGAACAGCGGTTGGCAAGAGTGATTCTGCGTTTTATCTGAGCGCTGGTGTTGTTGTCGCTGGTCATCAGTGAGCCAAGGTAGACAAACTCCTTGACCACTTCAAAGTTATAAATCCTAAATGCTTCTTTAACATCAAAGGTATCGGTTTGCTCATTACCGACCTTAATGGAGCAGCGAGAATTCTCCATTGTCATCCGCACAGTCGGACGAGTTTGGCAGGGATGTTAAAACTAGACATGGTTTTGTATAGTTCATCTCTATACACGCTGTCATATGCAGCTTTGAAATTGACGAAAAGGTGCTGAGTGTCGATTTGATATTCCTGGGTCTTCTCCAAGATCTGCCGTAGCGTAAATATTTATTCTATTGTGGGTTTACCCGGCCTGAAGCCACACTGGTAAGAGCCGATCAGGTTATCCACAAACGGTTTCAGGCGTTAACACAATACGGCAGAGAAGATCTTATATGCGATGTGTTACGATTTGATCTTCGAAAGGTTTTCGTTGCCATCTTTCGTTCAGTTTCCATTCGTGGGCGGCTCGTAGCCATTCATTTTGGGAGACCACCCCCACGGACGGCGAATAGTCCGAGGATGCGATCGCAGTTTGACACGCAAACGAGGGGAGCTCGACTCACCGGAGGTCAATCTTTTGTTTTTTTTTTTTTGGTTTTATGTATCTAAGTTTACATAACATTGGGCGAAGAAATCGGTGAGCGATCCTCGGCGTGGGGAGAACATAAGGCCAGAATCAGATCATGGTCATCACGCCACATGTCCCTTATGTACATAGTATAAAAAAATAAGGAAATGTGCGTGCGGAGGTTCTGGTCGGTACGTAAGTAGATTAGGGGATCAGTTGCAGACAGACGACCGACCAGTTGCAGAGGCAGTGTAATTCAGTGCGTTAGTGTGTTATATGGATCTATTTGGTTGATTTTTACATCTTAAATACTTGGAAAGATAAAGTTTAGCTGGCTCCACGTTTTTTTTTTTTTGGAATTCAATCTCCCCTCGTTATAGGTGCATTCCTGGTTGAAGGTTTTCCTTTCCTCCCCTGAATTGTTGGCTGAAACCGTCGCGGGGAAATAGGACGTGCCCAAAAGCGGCAACATCGTCGATCGTGTAATCCCAGCGAACAGAACAGAAGCAGATCTTCAAGCCACGCGGCAGGAGGCGAGACCATCAGTACGGCCAACTGTAGGGAAGCTGGAACAAAGGTACCTATAAAACAGCTTCGCGAGTTCAGGGAGTGCATAGTGGAAGTGCTAGGCTTACCATAATTCCTGGTACGCGACAGTACCACTTTTTTCTTTTGGTAAACGTTGACCCGGCTATCGCGTTTTATATATATAGTATTGGGATAGTGACCAGGGTAGCTACGGTTGGCGTTGCGGGCTAAGGGAGTTCCGGCACGCGGTTCGAATCCTCTGGTTGCGGTCTATGTATTTTTTGTTTTATCGTGGATTATTTTTTTTTTTTTTGATTTTTTTTATCGCGGATTCTCGTGGATTCTTTTTTTGTTTTTTTTTTTACTCTCTTTTTTCTAGTTGACATACGGTGTAGGGTAGTTATAAAAACTAATTTTGTAAACCTAGATTAAGTTAGAATAAGGCATAAATTGTGAATTCTTTGTTCGGAAAAGTTTTTTTGTTATCCCTTCATTTTTTTTTTTGACCTTGCGTAGAAGGTTTCGCGAGTCTCGCAACAAATTCGCGATTCTTGTTGCGGGAAAGTCGGCGGAAGGGCGATCGCGTGCCGCCCATTTTACAATCTCGACTCACGACCAGTCTTAGCAGCTGGCCTAGCACCCCTTTCGTGCGACGTCGCGGCCGGTGGGGAGGAGTATAGGTAACAGATGTTAAGGAGACTTATCCCCCTATAGTTGGCGCAGTTATAGGGGTCTCCTTTCTTATGGACCGGGCAAACGATTCTGAGATTCCATTCGGCGGGCAAGCTTTCCTCCGACCTACTTATTTACTTATCAGGCCAGCGATCCATGGAGGATCTGAGCCTGAGCTATAGCTGCCTTCCATCCTTGACAAGTTGTCCAGACCAAGATGTCTTACATCCGCGATTACCTGGTCTTTATACCGGAGGTTCGGTCTTCCTCTTCATCTCGAACCAGGAGGCTCGGAGTCGAAGACCCTCTTAGCTAGAGCGTTGATGTCCATGCGCTCGATGTGGCCGAGCCAGAGTAGTCGACGGATCCTTGCCTTCCGGACTACATCCACATCTTGGTACAGCTCGTAGAGTTCGCGGTTGTGTCTTCTTCTCCATTCACCTTCCTCACAGACAGGACCAAATATCCGGCGCAGAATTTTTCTTTCGAAAGAACCCAAAATCAGCTCCGCTGTCCTGCTTATCGTCCAGCTTTCCTCCGACCATACCTTGCAAATGAGATGGTTAATGCACCTTACCAGCTCATCTCCAGCCGCCTAAAGAAGCTCAGCAGACAGGCCGTTTGCGCCCGCGTCTTTAATAGACTTAAGTCTTTTTGACTTCGTCTAGGTCGGTTAGACGGAATTCTGTTACGTCGTCGTCCATTACGAATGGCTCGGTCTGCCTGACAGCGGTATCTTGTCTATCACCGCCGTTATACAGTCTGCAGAAGTGGTCTTTCCAAATCCTCGGTATCGACTGCGAATCTACTACCAGTTCTCCATTTTCATCCCTGCAGGCTGCCGCTCTGTCTCTGTAACCATGGCATGTTCGTTTTACCTTATTCTAAAACTCACGGGCGTCATTCCTGCGGAAGCATCTCTCCATCTCCTCGATCTCGCGCTTTCCGTAATCTCTCTTCTATCTTCTGAAAAGCGTGTATTCGTCTCTTCTCTTCTGCTCTTAGATTTCGCGAGCAGCTCTCGTCCGTCGTTGCAGCATGGCTTTATATGCCTCTTGTTTTGCTGCATGGGCTTGTTCGCATTGTTCATCGAACCAGGGGTTTCTAGGTTTGAAACCCAGCACCTCTGAGGCAGCATCTCTGACGGCGCTCTGGCAATGAGCCCATTCCTGCTCTATTGCTTATGCTGCTGTGGGCGGATTTTGAGAGAGCTTGAAGGAGACACGATCGGCAAAGATTCTGGCAGTCTCTTGCGATTGTAGCTTTCCGACGTAGAACTTACGTAGTCCTACTCGATCCCTAAGCATTCTTGATATCCTCATTCGTACCTTGGCTACAACAAGGTAGTGGTCCGAGTCGATGGTGGCCCTTCGGAAGATTCGTTCGTCGAGAATACAGGGGAGGAGTGTCTGGCGTCGATCGCAATGTGATCAATCTGGTTGATGGTCGATTGATCAAAAGACCGCCAGGTACCCTTGTGGAGGTTACGCCCCGCTAGGAAATCGATTAGCCTAAGTCCGTTGTCGGATGTGGTGTTATGGAGGCTATGATCGACTCAAATATGTCCTCTTTGCCCAGTTTTGCATTAAAATCTCTTAGGCCTATTTTCGTGTCGTAGCTGGGACATTGGGCATATGTTCTGTCTAGGAGATACTTAGTAGAATACTTCTTTGAGTCGATCGTCCTTTTCTTCCGTTGGGGCATGAGCGCATATTAAGCTAATGTTTCCAAATTTAACTTTGATGCGGATTGTTATGAGGCGTTCGCTTATATCTCGGAAGCTTAAGACTTTTTATCGGAGTCTTCCTCGAATAACGACTCCGCACCTGAATAGGCGCTGTTTGTTCTCCTTGTAGCAGCTCCCATAGTAGATGTCGCAGTTTTTCATCCGTCTTTTGCCTGGTCCATCCCATCGCACTTCTTGGAGTGCGGTTATATCTGCTTTACAGCAGTTGAGGGTTTGCGCCAATTGATCGCCTGCACCCGGTCTGTTAAGGGACCTAACATTCCAGGTGCAGACTCTCAAGTTCGTTAGTCCTTTGCAGGGGTCGTCAGCTTTGTATCCGCCCGTATCCAGGTTCCTCTTTGCCCAGGAACAAGGGGATGGGTCGCTGCACACATTGGTTCACTACCTGGCGGGTGCCATGGTAGCTATCCAGAAGGGAGGCAAGGAGGAGGATGTGTGTCAACTTGGATTGAGCAGGGACAGAGATCGAAGCTGGCGTTTGCCATGTTTAACGCGATCAACTTCTTTTCTCTGTTTGCTCGCTCTCTCCCCCCTGGATTGTATCACTGGATTGCGAATAACTACAGTTGCTCAGTTTTTATTCGAATTCGATACACACACACTTTGTTGTTTCACCACAGATCATTTAACTGAGCATTTCACCTTTATTTATTGTTACAACCTTTTACACACGCGTTACACTTTATTACACACGCTTTACAACTTCACCACTGACGAGTTATCTGTGCGCTTCACATTTCGCTAGATGGCTTGATTACCGACCGATCACTTGTTACTGAATCCCGTGAACTGAATACTCCCGAGGGCGAACGCTCGCACTTATATTGTTCCCGGTCCACTTTCCCGAATATTCGCCGTCAGACGTTCCCCTGCGGAAATCCCTAGAATGCTCTGGGAAGTTACCATCCTTTCCATATCAGCTTCACCAGAGCATTCGAACTTCGAACATAACCGTCGGTTCGTATCACCGCGGCAATGTAGATATGATTAAAATAAAAAAGATTCAACCTCCAACCATCCCTGATGCAGGGCCAGCATGCCCATTATCAAAAATGACACAGCCGGTGACAGCCGGTGTCAAAACAGTGCGAAAACTGGTGAAAACAGTTTTCTTTCTTTTCGGGTGCGAGTACGATTGCTTCATATTCCATGAAGCATTTGTTCCTGCCGCAAAATTATCCCAAGACAGCTCTTTAGATTGGTCCATATCGCTCCCGCGATGAAGTTGCTAAGGAAGACAACAAATCCGACGGGAAAAACGCACTCTGCCAGTGTAATCTTCTTCCATGGCTCTGGTAAGACGCAATGATTAAAAGACGATTTTATTTCTCTGAATTTACATGCATATGTACATACTACATTGTAGGTAGCTCTGGCAGAGAAGTCCACAAATGGGTACGCGAACTACTTGGAGACGATATGGAATTCTCACATATAAAAGTTATTTACCCAACAGCGCCGCCTCAGCCATATACTCCGGCGGGTGGAGATGTATGTACTGTGTATATGACGAGTTTGAATTCTACGTTTTATATAACTAAATCACTTCCCTAGTAGTATTGGAACGTGTGGTTTGATCGACGTGCGCTTGAAATCCAAGTCAAAGAAAACCGAAAGAGCTTGGCCAGTATATACGAAATTGTGCACGAGTTAATCAATGAAGAAAAAGCACTTGGCATACCGGTAGAACGAATAATTGTTGGTGGATTTTCTATGGGAGGCGCTCTTGCCTTGCATACTGCATATCACCTCAACACTGATTTAGCCGGAGCCTTTGCTATTTCTTCCTTCCTGAATAGAGGCTCGATTGTGTACGATTCATTGAAGAACCGCAATAAGCCAAATTCCGCACTGCCTGAGTTGATGATGTTTCACGGAGAAAAGGATCCTCTAGTTCCGATTTCGTGGGGAAGAGAGACGTTTGATGATCTGCAGAATTTGGGTGTTAAGGGCAGCTTTACTCCTGTACGAAATGCTGAGCATGAGTTGACAGAGCTGGGCCTAACACGCATTCGGGAGTGGATTCAAATCAAACTTCCTCCGCTAAGCAGTGATATACAAAATAAGTTATGAGACAACGAAGTTGACTCTCCAGGGAAAGGTATCTAGTTGTAATTGGCTTGTGAGATTCTATCTAATAGACGGATCAGAGATTTAATAAATGGTTGCCAATAAGATCGTCTTTCCTTAAATGAATTGGACTGGCATATGCTTTGATTTGTTGGCTTGCTGTTCGATCATGGCTCTCTCAAGAGCCGTAGAAAACAAGACAACAATAGAGCAGAATAGCTGAGTCTAAACTTCCATTAGCTAAAAACTATTTGCTCATTAACATTCTGCCATATACATATGTACCATCCCTGTAGACCACAGCTCATGGCCACTCAATGTTATTCATCTGTTAATACGACAGCTGACTGCTGAGTGGAAACACTATCAACAGCTGACAGCTGCCTTCGCCAGTTCGTTCCTCGAATCGTAAGCATTGTACTTTACTATCCATTGAATTATTCGTCTAATAAGTTGACTTTATTTCAATCTTAGTTACACCAATCTAGCAATGAAGCTTCTGAAGAGGACTATAAATCCATCGGGCAAGACACACTCTGCCTCGGTGATTTTCTTACACGGCTCTGGTAAATCTCATTTCACAGCGTTGACATTGAATTGGATTACAGTGTTTTGCGTAATTACTTGCAGGTGATACGGGCGCGAATCTAGTCGAATGGGTACGTTACCTTCTTGGAAATGATCTTGTGTTTCCCCATATTAAAATCATATACCCCACGGCTCCGGCTCAGCCCTACACTCCACTCGGTGGCAAGGTACACTCTTTCTCGCGTACAAAGTTCTTTTTTTGTTTTTTCTCGTTCGAAACTCACGTTGCCTCTTACAGCTGTCCAATGTCTGGTTTGACCGGCACAGTATCACCATCGAGTCCAAAGAAAACAGAGAAAGCCTCGACAAAATATACGACACTGTTCAGGAATTGATCAACGATGAAAAATCTATAGGGATTCCAGAGGAAAGGATAATTGTTGGCGGTTTTTCCATGGGTGGCGCATTGGCCTTGCACACAGCTTACCACCTCAATCCCAAGCTGGCCGGAGTGTTCGCATGCTCTTCATTCCTAAACCGTGGTTCCATTGTGTTCGAAACACTAGCGAATCAAAAGAAATCGGATACGGAACTACCCGAGCTTAAGATGTTCCATGGAGATAGGGATAATCTGGTTCTCATGGAATGGGGAAAGGAATCTTTTAGCGAATTGACGAAACTAGGTGTCAAGGGCGATTTCGTCCCACTTAAGGATACATTTCATGAGTTAAAGAAACGTGAGCTGATGGAACTTCAAGAGTGGATAGCGGCAAAACTGCCCCCACTGAATAGTGATATACAGAATAAATTGTAAATACGTATGTACAGATGTATACGCGCCACCACATGTGCGACTATCAGGTTTTATTTGTTTTGACAAGCTTTTCGGGTGTATTGTTGATGGACGTAGTCCGGGATAATAAAGTGCTGTGAACTGATATATTTTGTTTGTTTTTACTGTAGCCGATTCCATTATATCATTTCGGCTTTTACCAAGAAATAAATTAGTTAAACCAAGGCAGGCGCTCATAATGCATGGGTCAACCGACAGAACACGCTTGGTTTTGCCATAACAATTTCAAGAAAAGGAGGAAACCAAACACCCGGTCTCAAAACATCACGTTCGTATACATATTCTCCTTATTTACATTCACGCGGTGTCAGTTTCTTGACTTCGTGAAAAACTTCACCTCGCATCTGGCGTAACGTACCTACCTATCAGGCCAGCGATCCATGGAGGATCCGAGCCTGAGCTATAGCTGCCTTCCATCCTTGACGGTCCCGGGCACGCTGCTTCCAGTTGTCAAGACCAAGATGTCTTACATCCGCTATTACTCGGTCTTTATACCGGAGGTTCGGTCTTCCTATTCTTCTCGAATCAGGAGGCTCGGAGTCGAAGACCCTCTTAGCTGGAGCGTTGATGTCCATGCGCTCGATGTGGCCGAGCCAGTGTAGTCGACGGACTATAGACGGCCAGTCGGCTATAGCCAGCAGGCGACTATAGACGGCCAGTCGGCTATAGCCAGCCAGGCGACTATAGACGGCCAGTCGGCTATAGCCAGCCAGGCGACTATAGACGGCCAGTCGGCTATAGCCAGCCAGGCGACTATAGACGGCCAGTCGGCTATAGCCAGCCAGGCGACTATAGACGGCCAGTCGGCTATAGCCAGCCAGGCGACTATAGACGGCCAGTCGGCTATAGCCAGCCAGGCGACTATAGACGGCCAGTCGGCTATAGCCAGCCAGGCGACTATAGACGGCCAGTCGGCTATAGCCAGCCAGGCGACTATAGACGGCCAGTCGGCTATAGCCAGCCAGGCGACTATAGACGGCCAGTCGGCTATAGCCAGCCAGGCGACTATAGACGGCCAGTCGGCTATAGCCAGCCAGGCGACTATAGACGGCCAGTCGTCTATAGCCAGCCAGGCGACTATAGACGGCCAGTCGTCTATAGCCAGCCAGGCGACTATAGACGGCCAGTCGGCTATAGCCAGCCAGGCGACTATAGACGGCCAGTCGGCTATAGCCAGCCAGGCGACTATAGACGGCCAGTCGGCTATAGCCAGCCAGGCGACTATAGACGGCCAGTCGGCTATAGCCAGCCAGGCGACTATAGACGGCCAGTCGGCTATAGCCAGCCAGGCGACTATAGACGGCCAGTCGGCTATAGCCAGCCAGGCGACTATAGACGGCGAGTCGGCTATAGCCAGCCAGGCGACTATAGACGGCCAGTCGGCTATAGCCAGCCAGGCGACTATAGACGGCCAGTCGGCTATAGCCAGCCAGGCGACTATAGACGGCCAGTCGGCTATAGCCAGCCAGGCGACTATAGACGGCCAGTCGGCTATAGCCAGCCAGGCGACTATAGACGGCCAGTCGGCTATAGCCAGCCAGGCGACTATAGACGGCCAGTCGGCTATAGCCAGCCAGGCGACTATAGACGGCCAGTCGGCTATAGCCAGCCAGGCGACTATAGACGGCCAGTCGGCTATAGCCAGCAAGGTGACTATAGACGGCCAGTCGGCTATAGCCAGCCAGGCGACTATAGACGGCCAGTCGGCTATAGCCAGCCAGGCGACTATAGACGGCCAGTCGGCTATAGCCAGTCAGGCGACTATAGACGGCCAGTCGGCTCCCCTTACTCCTAAATGCAACTCTCCCATTGCGTTATGCTAAAGGTAATGACCACAATGTTTGTTGTCGATAGAAGCGATGTTGATGAGGATGTACATCCGGCGAAGTAGTAGCAATGCGCTGCTAAAGAATTACCTATCACTGCTCAGAGGAGATCCTGGTCTCTTCCCGATTACCAATCACGCGGACTATTATCAAGGCAAGATCAAGTTGATATCCTTCTAGGACCAGAGGTCAGTTGACCTCTTCAAGCTGGCATTCAGCAGAATCGGCGAGGTCTGGGAAGAAGCTCAAATAGAGACTGTACCAATAAACCAAGTTCCTAATAAACCGAGAGCTGGGACCATTATTGCGGCCTACCCCGAGGACCCCAAGGAGACCAGAACTTCGGAACCATCCGAAATTTTAACCCCGACTCACCCACAAAAGAATAGAAAATAGCCAAGTTGGAGCATGTGAAAGAATCCTCTAGTTAATCTTATCGGCATTGATTCAACAGGGCTCAGAATTAATAAGAAAGACAACGAGGACTTATCCCAAAAAAAAACTTCCGAAACAGCATCAGCTGACTACAAAGTATCGACCAGCTCAGAGCAAGTGTCTCCCCTGGAGCCAATGATTTCTGAGGAAACTCTCTCAGATGAGCTCCTCTCTACAAATGGTGATGAAATGACCAAGCTTGACCTTAATGAGACTGATCTTGAATCTGATGAAGAGTCAGCCAATATCACCGCGGTGGAATTAAAAGACTGCGGCCCACATGCGACAGATACTACAGATTAATCTCTATCACTCAACTGCAGCCTCGGCTCCACTAATGCTCCGCCTTTCTAAAAACGGGGAAGACACAGTTCTGATCCAGAAAACGTGGACTGTAAATAACCTGGTACTTGGACTCGCAACATCAAATTACAAGCTCATCTATGTACGTGCGTGTTGCAGGTAAGCCAAGAGCTTGAATCTTAATTAAATTCAGCACTAAATTCCAACTCTTATCATACACGTAGAGTGATCAAGACATAACGGCGGTAAGCATCGAGGGTGTGACGCAAATGCGTACCACACGATATGGGGCAGCAGCAACATCATCGAACGAGGTGTCACTGTTTAATTATCTGTTAAAATACAAACCTCATCGTATGCAACATTTGTTGTGAACCAACCTTCAGAACAGACAAGCAGTTCCAGATGTAACCTTTACATCGCAGGACATTGTCGATAAAATTGATTGGAATGGAATGGAAGGTCATCAAAGAGTGTTAGAGATTACACGCAACTGGCGGGGAGATCCCGATTACTTACTCACTTACTTAGGTGGCGCTACAGTCCGTGGTGAACCTGGGCCTCAAACAACAAGCGTCTCCAGCCGGCACGGTCCTTGGCCAGCTGTTTCCAGCGCCGCACGCCCAGTTAGTTAAGGTCCCCTTCCAGCTGCGTGCGCCACCGTTGATGCGGTCGTCCTCTGCCGCGCTTTCCTTCCAGGGTGGATTCGAAGACTCTTCGGGTCGGAGTTGTATTTTCCATGCGCTCTACATGGCCTAGCCACCTTAGACGCTGTATCCGTAGACGTCGTACCTTAACGGAGCAGCGAGAATTCTCCATTGTCATTCTGCACAGTCGGACGAGTTTGGCAGGGATGTTAAAACTAGGCATGGCTTTGTATAGCTCATCTCTATACACGCTGTCATATGCAGCCTTGAAATCGACGAAGATGTGGTGAGTGTCGATTTGGTCTTCTCCAAGATCTGCCGCAGCGTAAATATTTGGTCTATTGTGGATTTACCTGGCCTGAAACCACACTGATAAGAGCCGATCCGGTTATCCACAAACGGTTTCAGGCGTTCACACAATACGGCAGAGAAGATCTTATATGCGATGTTAAGGAGACTTATTCCCCTATAGTTGGCGCAGTTATAGGGGTCTCCTTTCTTATGGAACGGGCAAACGATGCTGAGATTCCATTTGTCGGGCATGCTTTCCTCCGACCTCACCTTGCAAATGAGATGGTGCATGCACCTTACCAGCTCATCTCCAGCCGCCTTAAGAAGCTCAGCAGACAGACCGTCTGCGCCCGCGGCTTTATTAGACTTAAGTTTTGTTATCGCTATTTTGACTTCGTCTAGGTCGGGTGGACTGAATTCTGTTACATCGTCGTCCATTACGAATGGCTCGTTCTGCCTGACAGCGGTATCTTGTCTATCATCGCCGTTATACAGTCTGCAGAAGTGGTCTTTCCAAATCCTCAGCATCGACTGCGACTCTACTATCAGTACTCCATTTTCATCCCTGCAGGCCGCCACTCTGGCTTTGTAGCCATGGCATGTTCGTTTTACCTTGTTGTAAAACTTACGGGCGTCATTCCTGCGGAAGCATCTCTCCATCTCCTCGATCTCACGCTTTCCGTGCTCTCTCTTCTTTCTTCTGAAAAGCGTGTGTTCCTCTCTTCTCTTCTGCTCATAGATTTCGCGAGTAGCTCTGTAGCATGGCTTTATATGCCTCTTGTTTTGCTGCATGGGCTTTTTCGCATTGTTCATCGAACCAGGGGTTTCTAAGTGGTAGCGGTTTTAAGCCCAGCAGCGTCTCTGACGGCGCTCTGGCAATGCGCCCATTTCTGCTCTATTGTTTGTGCTGCTGTGGGCGGATTTTGAGAGAGCTTGGAGGAGACACGATCGATGGATGTTGAGATGGGGGAATCGCGTGCTTGCTACAAGGAAGTTACGCCCCGCTAGGATATCGATTAGCCTAAGTCCGTTGTCGGATGTGGTGTTATGGAGGCTATGCTTTCCTATGATCGACTCAAATATGTCCTCTTTGCCCAGTTTTGCATTAAAATCTCCTAGGCCTATTTTCGTGTCGTAGCTGAGGCATTGGGCATATGTTCTGTCTAGGAGATCGTAGAATTCTTCTTTGAGTCGATCGTCCTTTTCTTCCGTTGGGGCATGAGCGCATATTAAGCTAATGTTTCCAAACTTAGCCTTGATGCCGATTGTTATGAGGCGTTCGCTTATATCCCGGAAGCTTAAGAATTTTTGTAGGAGTCTTCCTCGAATATCGAATCCGCACCCGGATAGGCGCTGTTTGTTCTCCTTGTAGCAGTTCCCGTAGTAGATGTCGCAGTTTTTCATCCGTCTTTTGCCTGGTCCATCCCATCGCACTTCTTGGAGTTCGGTTATATCTGCTTTATAGCAGTTGAGGGTTTGCTCCAATTGATCGCCTGCACCCGGTCTGTTAAGGGACCTCACATTCCAGGTGCAGACTCTCAAGTCCATTAGTCGTTTGCAGAGGTCGTCAGCATTGTATCCGTCCGTATCCGAGGCTTGTTGTCGTTTCGGAACAAGTGGTAGGGATGTTACCCCTAAGCACAACCCCCAACCTGGAGGGCCAGGTTCCTCTTTCCCCAGGAACAAGGGGTTGGGTCGTTGCACACATTGGTTCACTACCTGACGGGTGCCAGAGTAGTTATCCAGGGGGGGCCACTCGGAGGCTGTGTGTCAACTTGGATTGAGCAGGGACAGAGATCGAAGCTGGCGTTTGCCATGTTAAACGCGATCAACTTCTTTGCTCTGGTTGCTCATTCCCTCCCCCCTAGATGCCGATTACCTTGGTAATGTATTCTGAGAATATAATTTTTTTTGGCTGTGGGATAGAATTTTGTTTGCATATGTACTTGGGGGCATGAAAAAATGTTGCGATGACAAGATGCCGCATACATGCATCAAATGTAGGCATAGTTTTAGGAGTATTCAGTAATCCAGGTGATACATACATACATACATGATACCCTGAAGAATCCGTGTGAAAAAGTCTGAGGTTGGTATGTTGGATACAAATCCATATGTATATACGTACATACATATGTACATATGTATGTGCCCATTTCCGAATCGAAAAAAATGCTTACAGCCAATTACTCATGAGCGCGTGCGCCTAAAAGGGCCCACAGACACCACACTTGTGTGTACACATGTGTATCGACACCGGTGTGTGATTACGCCACACACGTCACACCGATAGAGACACCGACACCAAAAATCAAAAACTTTTGGTTTTTACTCGCTCCGTGTCTGACACCGAAGATGGTGTGTGCACCAGCCCACATACAGCAGACATGTGCGCACACCGACACATGTGTACACACAAGTGTGGTGTCTGTGGGCCCTTTAATAATTGCTCGTTGGGTAGCGCACACTCACAAGCAACTCATAAGTGTTTACGTTTCCTTACCAAACCACGACACTGTCCGAGCAATCTCATATGTATCGGCTGCCGTGCGAATACCGTAATCAACCAGCGTCGGGTGCGGTTAGTACTTAGATCGTGGACCGCTTGGGAACACCGCATGTTGTTCAATTTTCATCAATGTTTTCTAATGACGTTATCACACAAAATAATCGTCCGTAAACCGACTTTACAGCCGTTCGGAATCGGCATTAAACTGCAGGTCCCTTTCACCTATGTGAAAAATAAATCACCGACAACATAGGTGATTGAGAGAAGCTTGGCTCTGGTCCTTCATGGGCTGTAACGCCATCAAAGAAGAAGAAACCGACTTTACAGACAACCAATTTTTTTTTTACGTTAACTTCGAAGTTTGATTTTTTTCACAGCTCCAAGAGACTGTAGGCCTGATTATACCGTTTTAATTTCAACTCGATACCTCCACGCGTTCCCGATATAAAGGGTCTTGACAGACAGACAGACGGACGGACAACAAAGAGATCCTATAGGAGTGTCGTTTTTCCTTTTGAGGTACGGAACCTTAAAAAGAAGGTCGAGAATAAAATTGAGATATCTGCAACTGGGGGTGGTCCCAACCGCCTACACCATTTCAATAACGCGGAAGAAGCAGTCATTAAAATTTTTATTTTTTTTTAACTCGGACAGGTTCAAGAGTTTTTTATTTTTTTTATTTAAATATTCTCTTATGATGTGCCTATAGACACACAACCTGAACAGAGTGCAGTGGTTTGGGTCGTTGATGTTCGTTCACTACTCCCAGGGGTGGTTGATTGATTGATTGATTGAGCCGACCAAATTCCGAGTTGGTTATAGTCCGTACTAATTCGTTCGAGCACTTTAATATTGCATACGCAGAGGATGAATTTCAGTTGACCATATAGGTACTGTGAGTGTTATGCCTGCAGCAGTACATCTGGTCACTTTCCATTCACAACTGCGTTGCATACTTTTTGTCCGTATAGGAATTACTTTTTCTGGGCTATGAAGCGAATTATAACTATAGACCTCCCGCTCGGCGGTCGATGATGTTAACCACTGCTCAATACTAAATACTCAATTCAAGTACGTGCACAACAACCGTTGAAGAACCGTTGCACAAAAGCAATTTCACAATATGGCGTTAGATCTGATGGGAGACATAAAAAGAAGCATGCGGAATATGGAGCACTATATTAAGAGGGGAGAAGAACAAAATGATGATATGCTCAGGTTAAAGAAAGAAAAATTTAAAGTATACAAAGAAAGCGAAGAAAACCAAAATATGGACAGAAGAGCAAAGAAGCAGAAACACGCCTGCATACTTCATCATAGTCTTTTAGACTCAGTTTTGTGGCAGTAGGAGGCAAATTATTTTTTAAAATGGTTACTTACTTACTTACTTAGGTGGCGCCATAGTCCGGTGTGAACTTGGGCCTCAGCCAACAAACTCCTCCAGCTGGCACGGTCTTTTGCCAACTGCTTCCAGCGACGCACTCCCATTTGGTTAAGGTCCCCTACCACCTGTGTGCGCCACCTTAGATGTGGCCGTCCTCTGCAACGTCCTCGTTCCGTGTTGGAGTCAAATACTCTTCGGGCTGGAGCTGTGCCGTCCATCCGCTCTACATTGCCTAGCCATCTAAGACGTTGGATCCGTAGACGTCGTACTGGGCCGATGTCGCTGTACAGCCCGTACAGATCGTGGTTGAACCTTCTCCCCCACTATCCGGCAATACAACTTATTTACTTACTTAGGTGGCGCTATAGTCCGGTGTGAACCTGGGCCTCAGCCAACAAACTCCTCCAGCTGGCACGGTCTTTTGCCAACTGCTTCCAGCGACGCACTCCCATTTGGTTAAGGTCCCCTACCACCTGTGTGCGCCACCTTAGATGTGGCCGTCCTCTGCAACGTCCTCGTTCCGTGTTGGAGTCAAAGACTCTTCGGGCTGGCCTGGCCATCCAAGACGTTGGATCCGTAGACGTCGTACTGGGCCGATGTCGCTGTAAAGCCCGTACAGATCGTGGTTGAATCTTCTCCCCCACTATCCGGCAATACAACTTATTTACTTACTTAGGTGGCGCTATAGTCCGGTGTGAACCTGGGCCTCAGCCAACAAACTCCTCCAGCTGGCACGGTCTTTTGCCAACTGCTTCCAGCGACGCACTCCCATTTGGTTAAGGTCCCCTACCACCTGTGTGCGCCACCTTAGATGTGGCCGTCCTCTGCAACGTCCTCGTTCCGTGTTGGAGTCAAATACTCTTCGGGCTGGAGCTGTGCCGTCCATCCGCTCTACATTGCCTAGCCATCTAAGACGTTGGATCCGTAGACGTCGTACTGGGCCGATGTCGCTGTACAGCCCGTACAGATCGTGGTTGAACCTTCTCCCCCACTATCCGGCAATACAACTTACTTACTTAGGTGGCGCTACAGTCCGTGATGAACCTGGGCCTCAACCAACAAGCGTCTCCAGCTGGCACGGTCTTTGGCCAGCTGTTTCCAGCGCCGCACGCCCAGTTGGTTAAGGTCCCCTTCCACCTGCGTGCGCCACCGTTGATGCGGTCGTCCTCTGCCGCGCCTTCCTTCCGGGGTGGATTCGAAGACTCTTCGGGAGCTGAATTTTCCATGCGCTCTACATGTCCTAGCCACCTTAGACCCTGTATACGTAGACGTCGTACCAGGCCGATGTCGCTGTACAACCCGTACAGTTCTTCGTTAAATCTTCTCCTCCATACACCCTTTGAACAAACGGGACTGTAGATAGTGCGCAGAATTTTCCTCTCGAGACGACCAAGGGCATCTTCATCCGCTTTTGTTAAGGTCCAAGCCACTGCGCCCTAAAGGAGGACTGGGATGTTCAAGGTCTTATATAGTGTCACCTTGGTTCCCCGAGAGAGGACTCTACTTCTCAATTGCTTCTTGAGCCTAAAGAAACAGCGGTTGGCAAGATTGATTCTGCGTTTTATCTGAGCGCTGGTGTTGTTGTCGCTGGTCATCAGTGAGCCAAGCTAAACAAATTCCTTGACCACTTCAAAGTTACATACGCCCATGGCGACGTTCTGGCCAATACGTCGGTGTTGTCCGTCTCTTTTAGATGAAAACCGATTTTTGGTTTTACCCTCATTAACCTTGAGACATATCTTAGCCTCTTCTACCTCAATGCTTACAAAGGCCTCATTGACGTCTCGCTGTGTCCGTCCAATCACGTCAATGTCGCCGGCGTACGCAAGCAATTGCGTAGACTTGAAATAAATCGTACCTCTTGTGTTGGCTAGTGACTCTTGCACGATCTTTTCAAGCACGATGTTTAAAAAGTTGCATGACAGCGGGTCACCTTACCTAAATCCTTTTTTAGCATCAACGATCTCGGTTTGCTCATTACCGACCTTAATGGAGCAGCGACAATTCTCCATTGTCATCCTGCACAGTTAGGGGTGGCCGTGGTGCAGTGGTTAACATCATCGACCGCCGAGCGGAAGGTTTATGGTTCAAATTCGCTTCATAGCCAAGAAAAAGTAGTTCCTATACGGACAAAAAGCATGCAGCGCAGTTGTGAATGGAAAGTGACCAGATGTACTGCTGCAGGCATAACACTCACAGTACCTACCTATATGGTCAACCGAAATTTATCCTCTGCGTATGCAATACTAATAGTGCTTGAACGAAATACTACGGACTATAACCAACGCGGAATTTGGTCGGCTCTCGTCCTATCTAGGTCTAGGACAACCACCCCTGAGAGAAGTGAACGAACATCAACGACCCCAACCACTGCACTCCGTTCAGGTTGTGTGTGACAACACATCATAAGAGAATATAAGAACTCTTGAACCTGCGCGAGTCTCTAAAAAAAAAAAAATCCTGCACAGTCGGACGAGTTTTGCAGGGATGTTAAAACTAGGCATGGCTTTGTATAGCTCATCTCATTACACGCAGTCATATGCAGCCTTGAAATCGACGAGGAGGTGGTGAGTGTCGATTTGGTCTTCTCCAAGATCTGCCGTAGCGTAAATATTTGGTCTATTGTGGATTTACCTGGCCTGAAACCACACTGATAAGAGCCGATCAGGTTATCCACAAACGGTTGCAGGCGTTCACACAATACGGAAGAGAAGATCTTATATGCGATGTTAAGGAGACTTATTCCCCTATAGTTGGCGCAGTTATAGGGGTCTCCTTTCTTATGGACCGGGCAAACGATGCTGAGATTCCATTCGTCGGGCATGCTTTCCTCCGACCATACCTTGCAAGTGAGATGGTGCATGCACCTTACCAGCTCATCTCCAGCCGCCTTAAGAAGCTCAGCAGACAGGCCGCCTGCACCCGCGGCTTTATTAGACTTAAGTCTTGATATCGCTATTTTGACTTCGTCTAGGTCGGGTGGACTGAATTCTGTTACATCGTCGTCCATTACGAATGGCTCGTTCTGACTGACAGTGGTATCTTTTCTATCGTCGCCGTTATACAGTCTGCAGAAGTGGTCTTTCCAAATCCTCTGCATCGACTGCGACTCTACTACCAGTTCTCCATTTTCAGCCCTGCAGACCGCCGCTCTGGCTTTGTAGCCATGGCATGTTCGTATTACCTTATTGTAAAACTTACGGGCGTCATTCCTGCGGAAGTATCTCTCCATCTCCTCGATCTCACGCTTTCCGTGCTCTCTCTTCTTTCTTCTGAAGAGCGTGTGTTCCTCTCTTCTCGTCTGGTCATAGATTTCGCGAGCAGCGAAATTGCGAAATCCAGCAATACAAACGGAACCGAATATTGTACGCATAACGACCAAGGGCCTCTTCATCCACTTTTGACAAGAACCAGGCTTCTGCGGCGTAGAGCACCGGGATGGTTAAGGTTTTATAGAGGGTCACCTTAGTTTTCCGAGAGAGGGATCTACTACTCATATGCATCTTGAGCCCGAAGAAACAGCGGTTGGCAAGAGTTATTCTGGGTCTTATCTCAGCGCTGGTGTCATTGCTGCTTGTCACTATCGAGCCATGGTAGACGAAGTCCTTGACTACTTCAAAAATATAGCTGCCGAAGGTGACGTTCTGACCAAGACGTCGGTGTTGCACGTCTTTCTTTGATGACAGCATATATTTGGTTTATCCGCATTTACCCACTTTAGCCGCTTCTGCTTCAATGCATGCGAACGCCTCATTGACGTCTCACTTTGCCCGTCCAATAACGTCAATGTCATCTGTCAAAGTAGACCGCCATAGCGGCGATTAATACATAGCCTGCGAGATATAGCCTGCTTTATCTCCTGCTATGAAAGCAAGCCAAGCTGTCATTTTTCTTTGTTTTGACAGTTTATCGCATTTTGTGATAGCAACCCAAGCAGCCACTTCACTCCATTTTCGCTGTTCGTTGCGTTTGTTTTCATTGTTGCATGTGAATTCTTTCGGTTTTTTTTTTTTTTGATGAGTTCTCCTTTCCGACGTCTCTTCATCTTTTTTTTTATTGCTTCCAGCTGTTTTAGCGCCTTCAGTCCAATGATGGTAAAGTGACCAGATCCAAAAAGCCAAAATGTGGGACAAAGTAAACAAATTCACCCGAAAATATTATACTCATACATTTTTTTTTTAATGTGGGACAATTTCAATTTTATTAAAAGGCAATATAAAAAAACACTTATTTTATACGAAAAAGGAGGAACACAATCATAATGACTATAATAAACAAAATTATTCAATAAATTCTCACAAAAAGTGAAAACATAACATAGCTTAATAAAAAAATAAATAAAATCAGTTCAGTTAAAAAAAAGACTAGATTTTACTTTAATCCGCACTTAAAAGAACCTTTTTTTTTAATTCACTTGATTTTAATGCGCTAAGCTTAAATCTGCAAAAATATGTGCGTGTTCTCTTGTCTTTTCGGGTGGCACGCTCATAAGGTTCTATAATACCGTAATGAAATGTTATCAAAAAATCAGCAATGGAGTGTGAAATTATTAAACATTTTTTTTTAATCTACGAAAATTGATTTCGAAATAAATGTCCACTCCTAGTTAGATTTTGGTACCGTTTCATTATGTAATTTTGAAACTTTGGGGGCGTGCACGCCCAATACGTAAGAGAACGCACATACGTATTTGCAGATTTGAGCTTAGCGCAATTAAATCAAACTGATTTTTAAAATGCGCATTAAGGTTAAATATTTTCAAAAAAAAAAAAAAAAAAATGTAAATATTATATAACATTTGACAATTGACGCTTTAAAGGACAATATTCGTGAAGCCATTGGTGAAATACAGCTGCACACAATCGATAATGTGCTTAAAAATTGGACCGATCGTGTAGGCTACTGCATGGCCAGCCGAGGCAGCCATTTGAATGAAATTATTTTCAATTACTAACCGGAAGGATTGTACTTTCAAATAAAAAAAGAAATTTGAGAAAATATTCAGTAGTTTTTTTTATAACATTTTCAAAAAAAAAAAGTTATTTGGCGGACCCTTTATATTAATAAATCATTCACACATATTTCTCTGAAGAATGAATTTTTTTCAATAAGTTATTATTTTTTGACATTTCTGCGAAGAGATGTTGGCCGCTGGAATAGCTCGATTTCACACTCAATATCGCTCTAATTGTTTCGCCAGACAGTTGTGACTTCTCCTCCGTCCGCAATTTATTCACAACTGAAAATATCCTTTCCGTTGACGCATTAATTCCCGGCAAACAGAGCGTATACTCAACAAACTTTTTGGAGTTTTGGTAAGGAACATTGCTGTTTTTGAAATGCGTGAAAATGTCCACCCATCTTGTCAGCTGATATTTTTTCATCATTCCAGTTTTGTAATTCAATAGCAGTCGTATATTGCTTAATATATGATATTTCATCAAGCAAATCATTTTCATTAATTTTATGACTTAGAAAATGTGTATTTAAATAACCAAAATTTAGTTGATCTTCATCCCAAATAATTGCTGATTTAAGTAACAACCAATTAAACTGGCTTACCTACATGACTGAACTGTTCAGTCCAAAGATCTATATATTTAAAAGATGTGCGGTAGAAATTAAGTACATGCGCTAGGAACCATCTTTTTCTGTATATGACCCGTTTCTTCCAATTTACTTAAATCATCTTTAAGTAGTAGTGGCAAGTATTCAGAAGCGATTCGTTCTTGAAGTTTATTTTTTAGGTTCTTTTTAAATTTCGGCAACTTCCATTACATTTAGGGTTTCGTGCTCTATTGATTTTATAGTGCCGTGGAATATAAACGCACTGTTATGCAGAAATTTCAACCAGAGATCAGTCGCATCGTTTTCAAAAAATGATTTTATTGCTACTGGACACTTCTCTATTGAAAGGAAATATGATTTAAGAGGTAAGCAAATTTGTAAAACCCTTTCAATAGCTGGCATTAACGCAAGCCAGCGTGTTTCAGAGTAACCCAACAATTTTTTGTATTCAACATCTACTTCATTGCAGAATATTTTAAGTTCTTCAACCCGCACCCTGAAAATATAAAAAAACTATAAATCTTTTTAATATTAGACTCAATATCGACGAGCATAAGATCAGCTGCAGTTCGTATAGCATTGTTTATAATATGTGCAGTGCAGCAAATACCTATTACCTTTTGAGAAAGGATTGCGTTTATTTTGGCAAGAACAAAATATGTTGTCACCCATGTTGTGTGTGATTTCATTTTCCCATAGGTGAAAGAGACCTACAGTTTATTACCGGTTCCGAACGGCGAATTTGGAGAAGCTTTTCATGACAATTTTACTACAGGGGGGTTTGTCAGAACCCCGCTTAGGAGAAACACCGTGAAAAACACGTTCGATGACATGGCTGTGTCGAGATTCGATCCCGTGTCATCGGCGTCAGAGGCCAACACACTACCCACTACGCCACGGTGCTCTCTAGAAGCGTCTGTATACACAGCAATAAAATTAGATTTCATTAGGCTATTTGTTAATTTTTAGGGTTCCGTACCCAAACGTAAAGCGGAACCCTATTACTAAGACTTCGCTGTCCGTCCGTCCGTCCGTCTGTCACCAGGCTGTATCTCATGAACCGTGATAGCTAGACAGTTGAAATTTTCACGGATGATGTATTTATGTTGCCGCTACAAATACAAATACTAAAAACAGAACAAAATGAATATTTAAGGGGGGCTCCCATACAACAGACATGATTTTCATCCAAAAAATCCTGCCTGCAACCAAGATCTGTAATTTGATGAGGTAACATACATAGTCTCTTTCATATTTATATATACAGATGGTACGGAACCCTTCGTGTGCGAGTCCGACTCGCACTTGGCCGGTTTTTCTAAGACGTGTGGCATGAGAACATTTTTAACAATAGCTTCCGATTTAGTTCTTGCACAAAAAAATTGCTCTGAAAAAGTGAGTGGATAATTTTAGAAGTACAGTCCATCGAAAACTTTGATATTGGCTTATAGTATGAAATGAAAAATCTGCTTCTGCCAAGGCTATATTCTTCTCAGTAGAACCCATTTCTGTCGGCTAAAAAAAAATAGCAAATTGCTGCTTCTTCCTGCTGCGGACTGCAATGTCTTCTTATGTTTATCAGTATTCAAATGTCGTTTTACTGTGGAGTCATTTACTTTTGTCTTTTTTATGAATCTGCTTCGATTTTCTCTGTAAACTTGCACACACGCTTTCTGTCTACCATAACTGAACTGTAAACGTAAAAAGTTTTCAAAAAAACATAATTCCAGGCACAACACTACAACTTACTTTGTCAATATACCCAACAAACTAAATAAATAAAATAAGAAAACTATGAGTGCATTTAGTCGTTATGGTCGTTATGTTCCTGCACACATTTTTTTTAAATGTTGGCAGCATTCAGTTTAATTATTATGATCATTTATAAAACAAACCAACAAAAAATTTAAGCTCGGGACATTGTGGGACATCTTCTGATTTTGTGGGACAATTTTCGATGTGGGACAGTTCATGTAAATGTGGGACTGTCCCACGTAATGTGGGACGAATGGTCACTTTAAATGATGGCTTCAATGTACCCATTCATTGCAATTCTCCACTATACTGAAAAAGTATGCGATGAAATGTCCACTAAAAAAAATCTGACAGTTCGTCTGCTGTCTGCTATCTGCTTTTGCTTCTGCGATGAATTTATCGCCAGTGGAGACGGCGTGTTACTGACGAAACAAAAATGAACTTGGTTGACTCCGATGGCAGACAAGTAGTCTGGAGAAACAGAAAACTAAACATGGAGTTTCAGAAACAAAACTTGTCTCAAACCATAAAACACGGAGGTGGTTGTATTATTTTGTCGGGCTAAATGGCTCCTAATGGTATCAACAATTTCAAGTTTATCGAGACGACAACGGACAAATTCAAATGCCTTGATATTCTCAAAAGGAATGTCCGTCAATCGGTGGAATGAGCAAGATGCCTCGGATACACGGACGGGTACTCGACGACGACAACACACGAAAAAGGAAAACGATTTGCGAGTATGCTCCTGGAATGCTGCTCATAAACTAGAAAGAACCCTCACGCAGTACAAGGCGGATATTACTGCGGTCCAGGAAATACGCTGGATAGGAAACGGTATGATGAGGAAGAAAAATTGCGACATTTACTACAGCTGTCACAAAAGATTGCATTTACTGGGATGCGGATTTGTCGTGGGAAAGCGGTTAAGGTCGAAGGTCATCGACTTTAATCCTATAAGTGATCGCCTGGCTGTCATCCACATCAGAGGCAGATGTGTACACGCCCCTACCGACTTCCTGGACAACGCCTACGGAGCTTGTCCGGAGTACGATGTTAAAATCGTGCTCGGGAACTTCAACGCCAAAATCGATAAGGAGAACAGACTTGGCGGAGTGATAACAGATAACGGCTTCCGGCTCACGGACTTTGCGACAGCTCCTAATACGGTGATAAGTCGCACAAGATTCCCTCGTAAGGGAATCCACACAGCAACCTGGCGATCTCCGGACGGTCGATCCGCCAACCAAATCGACCATGTACTCATTGACGCAAGGCACTCGTCAAACATCCTGGATGTGCAAACATTCAGAGGAGCAAATGTCGACTCTGACCACTTCCTCGTAGCAGCAAGATTCAGAGCTCGACTGTCCAATGTCAGAAAGCTGCGCCAGCCCACCAGGAGGAGGTTCGACATTGGGCGCCTGAGCACACCGGAGGTTACCAGAGTCTACAGAGAGCAGCTGAGCGAAAGACTCTACGGTATGCCTACGTCGAACACAAATGCCAATAATATGTGGCTGCATTGCCGCTCAGTCATTCAGGAAGTAGCCGAAACCACCTTAGGATGCCTACCACCCCCGACAAGAAACCTGTGGTATGATGGTGAGTGTGAACAGAAAAAGGCAGCAACCCACCGAGGAGAAAAAACTACTGCGTCGAAAGAAAATAATCTTCGCAGCCTCCCAGCTCAAGGATATCGAGGAGTCTAGGGATAAACATAAACCATGAGCCTTTTACAAGAAAGCCAGAGGCCTTGCAGGAGGCTTTAAAAAGGTCACCCAGGCTCTTCGAAACTGCGAGGGTAATCTTGTCACCGACCCACAGGGAATAGTGGATGTAAGTTAACGCGACAAATTGTTTCGCTCCCACGCTTCCCACTGAAACATACGAATACCTTCATCCGCTCGAGACATGACACCGTACGTGATGGTATTTGCTGGCATCGCGTCTACTTCGCGACAACAACCGATGCACCTCAACAACGGCAGCGATACCTGATGCCATCGTTGGAATCCAGAGCACTTGACACTTGCAGCTTCCGTTCGAGCGTCGCAGCATTAGTATTTAAGGTAGTGGATAAGTAATTCTGTATTCAGTTCTTTACGAGTTGTAAGGGGTACCTCTGCCCAAATAGAGGTAAATAAATAAAAATTATTTTTTTAAGGTTTTTTTAACTAGAAAAAACCTAATTTGTATTTAAGCAGCATTTCCAGCAGCTGCTTAACGAGCATGACCAAGAGAGAGTAGTAGGGACCGAGAAAATCCCAACTCCAACCGCTGAAGTAGTCCTCCCACCCAGCATCGAAGAAGTCGACACAGCTATGCAATAGCTGAAGAATAACAAGGTCGCAGGCTCAGATGGCTTGCCATCATAACTCTTCAAGGCTGGCGGCGATGTTCTGGTAGGGAGCATGCACCAGATCATCTGCAGAATTTGAATTTGGGAAGATGAAACCATGCCCGACGACTGGAATACCAGCTCTATTTGTCCCATCCACAAAAAAGGCGGTCCTACTTCTTGCAAGAACTGTAAAGGTATATCCCTGCTCAATGTCGCATACAAGATCCTGTCTAGCGTATTGTGTGAACGTTTGAAGCCATTTTGCACCGCACTAATCGGCACCTGCCAATGCGGCTTCCGGCCCGGCAAATCGACTATAGACCAAACACACTTCGACAAATCTAGGAAAAGACCAACGAGTTTCGAATCGATACACACCATCTTTTCATCGATTTCAAAGCTGCATACGACAGCATTCATGGTGAAGGACTGTTTGGTGCGATGGCCGAATTCGGGATCTCGGGAAAACTAATCCAGTTGTGTCGCACCACGCTAAAAAATACGCGATGCACCGTGCAACTCGGTTCCAGGACTTCGGAACCGATTGAAACATGCACCGGATTTCGGCAAGGCGATGCGCTGTCATGTGACTTCTTCAACCTGGTGCTGGAGCAGTTAGTGCGACGGGCAGGCGTCAACAGGGAAGGCACTATCTTCTACAAGTACGTCCAGCTGCTAGGATACGCGGATATTATCGACATCATTGCGTGTTCTCGCCGTGGCATTGTGGAAGCATTCATGGCGTTTGAAGAACAGGCGAAACGAGTTGGTCTTAAGGTCAATGCGGACAAAACGAAGTACATGCTGTCAAGCAAAAAACAATCCGTCGCTCACCACCTGGGACAATATACATAATATGTATATTATGTTATATTATAACAATACTGACTGCTACAATTTCGAGGTAGTTAAGAAGTTTTAAAACCTCGGGGCAAACGTTAATTTCACAAATGACACCACAGTGGAGATCCGGCATAGAATCGCCCTTCGCAACCGCTGCTACTTCGGCTTGTCCAAACAACTGGGGTCAAAACTCCTCACACGAAAGACCAAAGTCATGCTTTACGAAACGCTCATACTGCCAGTCTTGCTGTACAGCGGAGCTGATTTCGGGTTCTTTCGAAAGAAAAATTCTGCGCCGTAGAAGAAGACACAACCGCGAACTCTACGAGCTGTACAAAGATGTGGATGTAGTCCGGAGGGCAAAGATCGGTCGACTACACTGGTTCGGCCACATCGAGCGCATAGACATCAATGCTCCAGCTAAGACTGACTTCGACTCCGAGCCTCCTGGTTCGAGAAGAAGAGGAAGACCGAAGCTCTGGTATAAAGACCAAGTTATCGCGGATGTAGGACATCCACCGTCAAGGATGGAAGGCAGCTCTAGCTCAGGCTCAGATCTTTCATGGATCGCTGGCCTGATAAGTAAGTATTTCATCAAGATCTACAAAACCGCGTTTTCAAAATGCGTTACCATGGAAATCGTAATCGTGCCCAACTGGCAACCGGTCGAATCATCACGAATCATCGTGTCACACAACGGCACTAGACCAGGAAACTGTACGACACCAGGGACTCGTACGCCTGAAAGAGTACAGTTACAGTTGAGTGTAAAGCAAAGAGTACAAGTAACGACAGAGACTAGAGCCTATATAAAGATTCACTTAGAGTGTACAAACAAAACCTGAGGAAAGAACAAAGGCTATCTTGGGAACTCTTCTGCAATAACATGGAGAAAATTTCAGACGCCTATAGACTAAGAAAAATACTTCGAAAGATCCACAATCTCCGAGCTGCCTCACAGCAAACGGAGTTTGGACAACGTCTGAGGAAGAAACTCTAAATCTTCTCCTCAATACGCACTTCCCGGGCTGCTATGAACAGCAAGACTCAGTACACTCGCGAGGAACTCACTCCTCCTCCGCGATAGAGGGAAAGTACGACCGCATTATCTCTAGAGAGAAAATCATATGGGCGTTAAAAAGCTTCAAGCCCTACAAATCGCCAGGTCCGGATGAAATTTACCCTATCAAACTCACACAAACTATGGAATGGACTATACCATGGCTAGAGATTATCTTTGAAGGATGCCTAGCTTGGAGTCACATTCTAGAAAAGTGGACGTGCGCAAGGGTACGTTTCATCCCCAAAGCCGGCAAAAACTCCCGCACTTCTCCCAAGGATCTAAAGCCTATCTAACAATAATAGAATGGCTAAAAAAGCTAAAGGTAGAGAGGACTCTAACAGAACTGATCAGCGAGCTATTATTAACGCGCAGGATTCAGTGCAAATGGGGAAGCCAAGTAACCATCAGAGTGGTTACCATGGGAACCCCGCAAGGAGGGGTCCTCTCACCTCTTCTCTGGAATGTAGTCGTAAACGAACTACTAATTAAACTGGAGAAAGAAGGCCTGGACGTTATTTCCTACGCTGATGACGTTGACATCCAATGAGATGGACATCTTACGCAGATGGAGCGAGCACTTTTCGGAGCTGCTCAATCCCGAACAGGACTCAGGGGGACAGACCTATAGTCTTGCGTGTGGCGGAGAATAGTCCAACGGTGGAGGAAGTCATTTTAGCGATTGAATCGCTAAAAGGTGGCAAAGGCCATCTGCGTAAGATGTCCATCTCATTGGAAAGGAACACACCATCTTTGGATTTAACTCCTTCGATGATGTTGAATTTCCTTCCTCTGAGCCGGCGAATGGTTTGCCAGAACACCTTTTTCGCAGATCTATGGACGGCTTCCAACTTCTCGCCGAACTCCTTCTACGACTGCTCTTTCGCTGCTCGCACAGCAAATTTGCAAGTTCTTCGCGCCACAGTGTATCGGTCACGAGAAGCAGAGTCCCCCAAGAGAATCCAGTCTCTGTAGGCCTTCTTCATCCGCCGGTGTGGATGAAATTCGGTCAGAAATGCTTAAGGCAATGGGTAAAGAGGGAGTATTATGGCCCTCTCGTATCATTAAGGTGGCCTGGGAATGCGGTGAGACACCTAGCGATTAGCAAAGTGGGGTGATTGTTCCTCTTTTCAAAAAGGGGGATAAAAAAGAGTGCTCCAACTATAGGGGGCATATCTCTTTTAAGTGTCCCCGGTAAGGTCTACGCTAAGGTGTTGGAGGCGCGTTCTAGAGCTGTGGTCGAATCCAGGATAGGGGATGAACAGTGCGGGTTTCGTCACGGCAGAAGTACAACCGACCAGCTTTCCACTCTAAGAATGGTACTCGAGAAGGCTTGGGAGTACGCCAAACCAATCTACAGCTGCTTTGTAGATTTGGAAAAGGCGTATGACCGAGTTCCTCGAGGTAAACTCTGGAGTGTTCTGCAGGAGTATGGGATTGATGGTCCTCTGTTGTCTCTATACACAAACTGTAGCAGCTGCGTTCGGGTTAACGGCAGTAAATCGACACCTTTCATATGTATCTCAGCAATCAACAAGCTGATTATAATTCTAAATCCTTCACTCCATCGTTTTCTGTTCAAACACACAAACAACATCGAACCTAAACTGAATATGAAAAAACCTTACTGCGTTTCGTGTTCTTGATGTTTCTCGAGCATTCCGAGCAATTTTGGTTTCACAACAATGTCTATTACGATCCGAAAATGTAATTTCACATTCAGGCTCGATCACATCACATGATTTGCCATCGTATGCTTCTTTATTAATTCCACGAAATACCTAGGTACCTAACTGTACCTAATGAAATAACCGCCCCAGCTCCTCTCAGAAATGTACAAACAAGCAAATAAACTCTTCCTTTTACCATTCGCCTCCTTCTACACCGCCCCAATATTAAAAGACAAAAAGTAAACACGCAATAACCTACTTAAGGCCAACAGCATTACCTTCCCGGAATACGTAATCGAATTACGGTACTTTCGCTCTCTTCCTACAATGAAGGCGAGAAGGTAATATCACAACAATATCAAAACATCATTCACATCGCATCCGAGTGATTTGCTACATTTCACTTTAGGTTACCATAAACGGTAGCAGCACATTAGCATGAAACGTTCTTGGTTGTTTATTCCTACATATGTATGTATGTAGGTACATACATATGTAAGTATCTACAGGGGTACATACATATGTAAGTATGTACATACATACATAATTACCCGCTTTGTCACGCTACTGGCGGAGTATCACGGTTCCAAATCACTTACGCTATTGTTTTTCTAATGATATATCTATGTACATACGTATGTACGTATGTACATATGTAAATATGCATGTATTCGAAGCTTTGTGCCCATTTAGACCATCGGGTTCCCCGTAGCCCGACACGACGGCGGCAATCAATACAAAACATACACACATATGTATGTATGTACCAATCTTCACATGTCCGCATGGAAATCTGTCACATACTTACAACACTGTAAACTAGTAAACAAACAGACAAGTTCGGACTAAGTGGTAATCGGGCGTCACGATCGGTGAGCAAGCCGATAACGATGCCGGCGCGCGATCAAGCAGAGTACGCACATACCTACATACATATGTACATACATTGTGGTCTACATTCATATGCATACATATGTATGTATGTATGCATGTTTGTACGCGTCATAATCTGGTTTCGCACGATGCGTTGAGGTACTTTACCTTTTGCCGGCTTCTGCTCCATAAGGAAATTGTATCGTCATAACGGTATTCTTCTGCTTCGCGTGTGTCTCGTTTTTAGCATCAGTAAATCATGTGACAGACGTACTGCATGCACAAACAGGAACAGCTTTAAATGTGGTCAATCGCCTTTTGCTTTTGTTGATGGACTTTGTTCGGGATTCTGGAAGGTAGTAGAACTATAACGGTTCCAGTAATCCTGATCATATGTATGTATGTACCTACATACGTATTTGGTTATGCTTCCAATGCTTCCGACATGTGTTGCAATTCTGTACTCGAGTTAGTGTTGTGAGCCGGTGCGACCAGAAAATGAAGGAATTTGGGTTGTTACGTGTTCTTAGAAGTGGTCATGTTATCGAAGCGTGGTTTGGCTGCCATACTAGGTAAGTACATATGTACATACATATGTATGTACCTATGTATGGATAATAAGCGAAAACAATTTCATCATCGGTTGAAATGGATTTTCTTTTCGTTTGTTGAAAGTATTTTCTTCATTTGCTCATTCTGTTTTGTGTTGTTTTTATGTGCATACATATGTAAGACCATACATACCTATGTACATATGTATGTTATTGAAGTACGCGCGTTTTGACTAGTTATTTGACGTGTTGTGTACTATCCACTTTACCAGGGTACCTATTCGATATGTATGTATGGATGTACATATGTACTTAAATATGTGAATGGATAGGTATGTACATAGGTACATACATATGTATGTAAGCGGCAGTTACTCTACTTTTTTGATAGTTTGTTGACTTAGGACTAACGGACTTGAGAGTCTGCACCTGGAATGTGAGGTCCCTTAACAGACCGGGTGCAGGCGATCAATTGGAGCAAACCCTCAACTGCTATAAAGCAGATACTATAACCGAACTCCAAGAAGTGCGATGGGATGGACCAGGCAAAAAACGGATGAAAAACTGCGACATCTACTACGGGAACTGCTACAAGGAGAACAAACAGCGCCTATTCGGGTGCGGATTCGTAATTAGAGGAAGACTCCGACAAAAAGTCTTAAGCTTCCGAGATGTAAGCGAACAATCCGCATCAAAGCTAAATTTGGAAACATTAGCTTAATATGCGCTCACGCCCCTACGGAAGAAAAGGACGATCGACTCCAAGAAGAATTCTACGATCTCCTAGACAGAACATATGCCCAATGTCCCAGCTACGACACAAAAATAGTCCTAGGAGATTTTAATGCAAAACTGGGCAAGGAGGACATATTTGAGTCGATCATAGGAAAGCACAGCCTCCATAACACCACATCCGACAACGGATGAAGGCTAATCGATTTCCTAGCGGGGCGTAACCTCCTTGTAGCAAGCACGCGATTCCCCCATCTCAACATCCACAAGGGTACCTGGCGGTCTTGTGATCAATCGACCACCAACCAGATTGATCATATTGCGATCGACGCCAGACACTCCTCCTGTATTCTCGACGTACGAACCTTCCGAGGGGCCAACATCGACTCGGACCACTACCTTGTTGTAACCAAGGTACGAATGAGGATATCAAGAATGCTTAGGAGTCGAGTAGGACAACGTAAGTTTGACGTTGGAAAGCTACAATCGCAAGAAACTGCCAGAATCTTTGCCGATCGTGTCCCCTCAAAGCTCTCTCAAAATCCGCCCAAAACAGCACAAACAATAGAGCAGGAATGGGCTCATTGCCAGAGCGCCGTCAGAGATGCTGCCTCAGAGGTGCTGGGTTTCAAACAGCCACCACCTAGAAACCCCTGGTTCGATGAACAATGCGAACAAGCCCATGCAGCAAAACAAGAGGCATATAAGGCCGTGCTGCAACGACGGACGAGAGCTGCTCGCGAAATCTATGAGCAGAAGAGAAGAGAAGAACACACGCTTTTCAGAAGAAAGAAGAGAGAGCACGGAAAGCGTGAGATCGAGGAGATGGAGAGATGCTTCCGCAGGAATGACGCCCGTAAATTTTACAACAAGGTAACACGAACATGCCATGGCTACAAAGCCAGAGTGGCGGCCTGCAGAGATTAAAATGGAGAACTGGTAGTAGAGTCGCAGTCGATGCTGAGGATTTGGAAAGACCACTTCTGCAGACTGTATTACGGCGATGATAGACAAGATGCCGCTGTCAGGCAGAACGAGCCATTCGCAATGGACCACGAAGTAACAGAATTCAGTCCACCCGACCTAGACGAAGTCAAAATAGCTATATCAAGACTTAAGTCTAATAAAGCCGCTGGCGCAGACGGCCTGTCTGCTGAGCTTTTTAAGGCGGCTGGAGATGAGCTGGTAAGGTGCATGCACCATCTCATCTGCAAGGTATGGTCGGAGGAAAGCATGCCCGACGAATGGAATCTCATCATCGTTTGCCCGGTCCATAAGAAAGGAGACCCCTGTAACTGCGCCAACTATAGGGGAATAAGTCTCCTTAACATCGCATATAAGATCTTCTCTGCCGTATTCTGTGAACGCCTGAAACCGTTTGTGGATAACCTGATCGGCTCTTATCAGTGTGGTTTCAGGCCAGGTAAATCCACAATAGACCAAATATTTACGCTACGGCAGATCTTGGAGAAGACACTCACCACCTCTTCGTCGATTTCAAGGCCGCGTATGACAGCGTATATAGAGACGAGCTGTACAAAGCCATGTCTAGTTTTAACATCCCTGTCAAACTCGTCCGACTGTGCAGGATGACAATGGAGAATTCTCGTTGCTCCATTAAGGTCGGTAATGAGCAAACCGAGACGTTTGATGTTAAAAAAGGATTTAGGCAGGGCGACGCGCTGTCGTGCAACTTTTTCAACATCGTGCTTGAAAAGATTGTGCAAGAGTCACTGGCCAACACAAGAGGAACGATCTATTTCAAGTCAACGCAATTGCTTGCGTACGCCGACGATATTGACGTAATTGGACGAAAACAGCAAGACGTCAATGAGGCTTTCGTGAGCATTGAGGTAGAAGCGGCTAAGATGGGTCTCAAGGTTAATGAGGGTAAAACCAAATATCTGCTCTCATCTAAAAGAGACGGACAACACCGACGTATTGGCTAGAACGTCACCATGGGCGGATATAACTTTGAAGTGGTCAAGGAATTCGTCTACCTTGGCTCACTGATTACCAGCGACAACAACACCAGCGCTGAGATAAAACGCAGAATCACTCTTGCCAACCGCTGTTTCTTTGGGCTCAAGAGGCAATTGAGAAGTAGAGCCCTCTCTCGGAAAACCAAGGTGACACTATATAAGACCTTGATCATCCCAGTCCTCCTTTACGGCGCAGAGGCTTGGACCTTAACAAAAGCGGATGAAGATGCCCTTGGTCGTTTCGAGAGGAAAATTCTGCGCACTATCTACGGTCCCGTTTGTTCAAACGGTGTATGGAGGAGAAGATATAACGAAGAACTGTACGGGTTGTACAGCGACATCGGCCTGGTACGACGTCTACGGATACAGCGTCTAAGGTGGCTAGGCCATGTAGAGCGCATGGAAGACACAGCTCCGACCCGAAAAGTCTTCGAATCCACTCCGGAAGGAAGGCGCGGCAGAGGACGGCCGCCTCAGCGGTGGCGCACGCAGGTGGAAAGGGACCTCAACCAACTGGACGTGCGGCACTGGAAACAGCTGGCCAAAGACCGTGCCGGCTGGAGACGCTTGTTGGTTGAGGCCCAGGTTCACCACGGACTGTAGCGCCACCTAAGTAAGTAAGTAAGTAAGTTGTTGACTTAGTAAGCAAGAGATATGTACTTATGTACATACTAATTAGAAACAGTTCAACCGTCAATGAAGAATTTACCCTAAAATCATAAACAGTTATTTTTTTGTCTCTTGTTGATCTGTTTGACTCGTTTTTATTCAACATGCCAGCAACGATCCCTGATGCCCGAGTCAAGTTGACATACGGCCTCCTCGCGGCGCCGTCTGGATAGCCTCTTCAACAACCATTGGGAGGTGAACAAACGTATGCAGCGACAAAACCCCGACCAGTACGGCGGTTGTGCGGCGAGCTAACAATCCACCCACGTAAAAAACATAAAAAAAAGGAACACGATTTGCGAGTATGCTCCTGGAAAGTCAGAACCCTGTATACTCCCGGAGCTGCTCATAAACTAGGAGGAATTCTCACGCAGTACAAGGCGAATATTACTGCGGAGGAAATACGCTGGATAGGAAACGGTATGATTAGGAAGAAAAATTTCGACATTTATTACAGCTGTCACAAAAGGTTGCACTTACTGGGATGCGGATTTGTCGTGGGAAAGCGGTTAAGGTCGAAGGTCATCGACTTTAAACCTATAAGTGATCGCCTGACTGTGATCCGCATCAGAGGCCGATTTTATAACGTCAGTCTTATGTGTGCACACGCCCCTACCGACGAGGCTGAGGATCCTTTCAAGGAGGATTTCTATGACCTCCTGGAGGGAACCGGCGATGCATTCACAAACGATGCTGGGTACGTAATCGCATCGCTTGCTGTTATACTCGGCGATTATTATTCCGAGTACATTTTACGTTCTCGCGCAGTGCTCTAATAGGTACCTTGATGTAAATATGTTCAAAGGTAACTTGTAAAATGGTCAATCATCGGAATGAAAAAGCAAGAATGGGACATGTCTTATGAAAGTTGTACCAAAATCTCGCAAAGTATTAAGTAGACTAAAGTACCAGAAATTGCCGTAAAAAAAGAACACTAATAATCATAACCGCGGTCGTCGGAGGTGGCTTGCTCGCGCCGCTGCTTCCATGCTTCCCGTCTACAACAGAAAGGCGGCCACTTTTTACCAGGCAACCTTTGTCTCTTACTACGATATCTCAGGTATAAACACAAACCACGTTTTATTTAACTAACTTAAATGGTATCAGTCAGCATGGGTATAAACATTTAAATAATCTTTATATAAATCTAATTCTATAGAATAATAATGGGTTAAGTAATTTGTTAATTTAAAAAAAAAACTTTGAGTGCGGCAGTGAGTGTCGTACATTAGTTCAAGATAATTCTCTCTTAAGCTTGATGTTGTAATTTTCTGTTAGGTACATTGACAGATTAACTTTAACCTACAAAAATAAGAAAAGCTCATAAGACAGAGTGTGAGCTTAAAGAAAACCTGTTGCTGGTATTCAAGAAGTAGAAGGTACCGGATAGGAAAAAAGTAGGACTATCTACAAAAAGAAATGAGATGCCATCAAAAACATAACTTGTAAAAAAACCAAGTCTCTAACCTCAGTTCGTCTACCGTAAAAAGTTGTGAGATCCATGTAATAGCGAGTCGGTTAATTTATTCAGTCCCTACTTAAGGGACCTTCTGTCTTAAGTTATTACGTAATTAGCTAACCGAACAACATCTTATAGTGAACATATCAATATTAAAGATCTTTTATGTTTTAAGTAAATAGATTGACTTGGAAATCGCACTAAACAATCTAATTTAATATAATATGTATTACTTGTGAGATACATACATTGTGTTTTCATACGATGGCCAGGTCAATCTATTTACTTAAAACATAAAAGACTTGTGTTGACTATAAAGCGGACATAACCGCCGTCCAGGAAATGCAATGGAATGGGCCGGGCAAAAGCGGATGAAAAACTGCGACATCTACTACGGTGACTGCTATAGGGATAGAGGACAGAGACTTTTTGGATGCGGATTTGTTGGTAGAGGGGGACTTAGCCATAAAGTCCTTAGCTTCGAGTATGTGAGTGAACGGCTTATAATGATCTGCATCAAGCCACAATTTTGTAACATCAGCTTCATACATATGTGTCCATTGCCCCCACGGAAGACTACGATGACTCCATCAAAGACGACTTCTATGATCTCCTAGACAGAACATACTCCATATGCCCCAGCTATGATACTAGAATCATACTAGGAGATTTTAACGCTAAGCTGGGTAACGAAAGCACCTTTGAACGAGTCATCGGCAAACATAGCCTACACGACACCACATCCGAAGGCGGAGACTGGCCGATTGATCTTGCTTCGGGCCGAAATCTCCTTCTAGCCAGTACGCGCTTCCCGCAATCGGCTACCAACCAGTTTGATCACATCGCGCTCGACGTCAGACATTCCTCCACTATTCTTGATGTTCGAACTTTCCGAGGGGCTAACATCGACTAGGACCACTATCTTGTAGTAGCCAAGATATGTCAACGGATAACACGAACACCGCGGAGTCGAGTTAGAACATCGAGCTATAACGTCGGAAAGCTACTATCGCCGGACATCGCCAGTGCCTTTGTCAACCGCGTCTCCCTCAAGCTTTCCGATTCACCTCAATCCTCCACTCACTCAGTAGAACAGCAATGGAGCCATTGCAAACAAGCCCTGAAGAGCACAGCAACGGAAGGGTTGAGCTTTAAAGCTCCACCAGGAGGAAACACCTGGTTCGATGACGAGTGTAGAAGGATACATGCAGAAAAGCAGGAGGCATACAAAGCCTCACTACACAATAAAACCAGTGCGGCTCGTGAGCTCTATGAGCTTAAAAGAAGGGAGGAACATACGGTTCTCAAGAAAAAAAAAAGAAAAAGCACGATAAGCATGCGGTTGAAAACTTGGAGAGATGCTACTGCAGGCACGACGTTCGAAGATTTTATCAACAGATAAAACGAATGTCTCAAGGCTATAAAGCCCGAACGGAGGCCTGTAAGGATGAGAACGGACACCAAGTAGTAGAATCGCAGTTGATGCAGAGAATTGGAAAAACCACTTCTGCAGACTATACAGCGGCGATGACAGCCAACATACCGCCGTCAGGCAGAATGACCCATTTCTCAATGACGAAGATCGCAGAGAATTCCATCCCCCTGACCTCGACGAAGTTGAGATTGCCATGTCGAAACTCAAGTCGAATAAAGCTGCTGGCGCAGATGGATTGCCTGCTGAGCTCTTCAAAGCAGTTGGGGGTGAGCTGGTTAGGACTATGTACCAGCTCATCAGTAAGATATGGTCAGAGGAAAGCCTGCCCAAGGAATGGAGTCTCAGCATTGTTTTGCCCGATCCACAAAAAAGGAGACTCCTTTGACTGCGCCAACTACAGAGGAATAAGTCTCCTTAATGTCGCATACAAGATCTTCGCTGCTGTTTTGTGTGAACGCCTGAAGCTGGTCGTAAATAAGCTGATAGGTCCTTATCAGTGTGGCTTCAGGCCAAGAAAGTCCACCATCGACCAAATCTTCACACTATGACAGATCCTGGAGGAAACCAATGAATATCAAGTCGACACCCACCATCTATTCGTCGACTTCAAGGCCGCATACGACAGCGTAATTAGAGCTATATAAAGCCATGTTGACTTTTGACATCCCTGCTAAGCTCGTCAGACTATGCAGGATGGCTCTGGAAAATGCTCGCTGCTCCATCCGAATCAGTGCAGAACTGACCGATAGCTTCGAAGTCAAAAAAAGATTTAGACAGGGCGATGCGCTGTGTGATTTTTTTTAACATCATATTAGAAATGATTGTGCAAAAATAACAGGCCAATACAAGAGGCACAACCTATTTCAAATCCTCGCAACTCCTTGCATACGCCGACGACATTGACCAAATAGGTAGATCACAGCAAGATGTCAATGAGGCGTTTGCGAGTATTGAGATGGAGGCTGCAAAAATTAGTTTGGCAGTTAATGAGGGCAAGACTAAATATCTGCTGTCATCGAAAAAGGACGTTTACCACTGACGTCTTGGACAGAACGTGCTTATTGGCAGATATAAGTTTGAGGTAGTTAAGGACCTCATTTACCTCGGCTCCGCAGTGACCTGGAACAACGGCACTAGTTTCGAAATCAAGTGCAGAATTACTCTTGCCAACGGCTGCTTCTTTGGGCCCAAAGCGAACCGAAGGTGAACTTTCCTTGTGCTGACTCGGACCAAAACGTTGTTCGCGTTTTTGGACCACTTCCTGACATTTTAGAGAGATGAAATTTTTTACGCTATTAGTTGACCATATAAATCGGGTCAAGCCGGAATTTTGAATTTCGATTCAGTTTAATTGTAAAAAAATAAAAACCAAATTAAATCTGGAAAAAAATGAAAATATTCGAAAAAAAATTTGCGCGCGCAATTATTTAAATTTGAACTAAAATTCTATTTTAAAGAATTTTGCATGACTACTGATAAAAACAGAGAGTAACAAGAAATAAGTTTAAAAAAAGAAAATAACGAACAACAAGAAATAATAAGAAATCAGCAATAAATCTCATATTGAAGTTTACGAAAAAACGGTTTGGGACAATATGCAACTTCCTTCTAAACGATCCCGGAACCTAGCACGATCGACCAGAGACGCAGCCACAACGACGACCCTCTTCGAAACTCAAACATAGAAACAACACATTTTGGAGACACTGAATTTATCAGAACATTCACCCAGAATCTCGACAAGCACTTGTTCAGACTTTGCGACAACTGCTCATGGCTACAACTCAGCCACCATGAAGTCATCTGCCATTACTGCACTAAAAACCCTGTCAAGTACACTGCTTAAAACAATATGGATCCAGTAGATGTTTCATAGGTTATGAAGATATTGTCAGTCGTCGAGCAGATGTTGGTAGCACGGATTCAACCCGTTCTCAGCGTCTATCGGCTACGCAGTCAAGGTGTCAATGGTCAATTCCGTTACAAAGGAAACGTGCTGAACGTCGAGCAACGTCGAGAACGTCGATCTCCAACCGATTGCAAACGAGTTGCCTAGAGTTCCTAATACAGTCAACATCTTGCTGGTTAGGAAGCAGGGAGCCCAAGGTTACAAAGACTTCAGGCTCAGACGACAGGTGGTACAGGATGTTCTGGTGTTACTAAAGCAACAGAATCGCTTCTTTCCTGACTTGCAAATCAATACGTCCGCCTTAGCGGCACTACCAGAAGACGGTAGCGTTCAAGATCAACTTAGACATGTCGAGGGAAGTGTTGCCAACGACTCAATGCCCGATGTTGCTGAACACAATGACGATTTGGTTATTAATGCGCTTCTCGTGTCAAGTGGTATGAGACAAACCGAGATTGTTCGTGATGTAATCGATTGGCCCGCAGCTTCAGCAAATCCGGTCAACTAATTCACGACTGTTGGATACATCGTCAAAGCTTTTCCTCATCTGTTCCCTTCTGGTGCTGCTGACTTCACTGATAATACACGTTCTAGAGAAAATCAACCCACATTTCAGGAATGGACTCGGTATTAGATGAGTTACCATGACAAGAGATTTGCGCAAGACCCGAGGTTTCCATTCTACAGCCTCAACACAATGCAACGCCACGACGCAATTAGCAAAGGCTTAATCTATGCCAACACGACAAATTTCAATGGATCCCCGGAGTATCTACAACAACAAGCCAGAGAGAATCCGGCGCTGATGAAACGTTTTCCTTACTTTGCTTCAAATATCAGAGGCGCAATGTCTTACTGGTATCAGAAGCGTTTAAAACTTGAAAGTATGTGTAGTATATTGGCATCATTATATTGACACCATTGGTTTAACAGCATGAGTAATCATGCACTTTGGTATTCAAATACATAAGTAAGTATGGTGTAATAGGTGTGAGTTATGTCACCACACAGCCTGCACTCAGGCTTAGCATTACACTCACACCTCTCCCACACCTAATCATATTGTCTCGGGTGCATGCAGAACAGAATGAGGAGTTGGTACTCAGCCACGATTGCGAGCGCGTGCGTGCATTGGCGAGCCGATACTACATTTTGGCGACGAGGAATAAAATCGAGAAAAAAAAAGAGAGTAAAAGCAAATTAAAAAGAAAGGGAATTGATACATACATATCTATGTACATATAAGCAAATAAAAAGATTGAATTGTGATAAGCAATCGAAAAACAGGAAAAAACCAGTCAAATCAAGCAATCACAACTGTTACAGTAAATAATCCGGTGAGTACAAAAAACAGCCCATTTAAATGGGGTTAGTTACCACATATATGTAACTGTTTGAGTAAATAAATTGGAAAATGGGTTGTATGTGGGCCTTAAATGGTTTTGTATTTCGTTAAATCGAAAGAAAATATAGATCCAAAATAAATCTTGAATGTGTATTATGTCACATTGAAAGCAAATGCAAAATTTTGAACAAGTTGTTTTCCATTCAATTGGAAGAGAAAACGAAAACTTCAACTGAAGTTGAATAGAAAAGTATGTTTCAAACAAAATTAAATAAAATTTAATTAAATTAAATTGGAATAGAAAAACTATTTATTAAATTAAATTTATTATTACTTGTTTGTTTCCATTCAATTGGATAGTTCATTAAATTGAAAAAAAAAAAAAAAAAAATAAAAAATACAATAAATGGAAAGAAAATGCCTTAAATGGTGGTTATATGAAAAGCTGTTCTACTGAACTGATCACTTAAATATCAAATGAAGTTTATTAACCTGGCCGTTCCATTAAATTGGAAAACAAATAAAATAAAGAAGAGTGCGCATGATAAAATATATACAAATATGTACGTGTACGTGTTTATAGAGACGAGCTATACAGAACCATTTGCAGCAACGACGCCAGCGCTGATATAAAATGCAGAATAACTCTTGCCAACCGCTGCTTCTTCGGGCTCAAGAGGCAATTGCGTAGTAGAGTCCTCTCTCGAAAAACTAAGGTATCCTTCTACAAAACCTTAATCATCCTGGTCCTCCTCTACGGCGCTGAGGCTTGGACGTTTTCAAAAAGCGGATGAAGAGGCTCTTAGGCGTTTCGAGAGGAAAATTCTGCGTGCAATCTTTGCTCCCGTTTGTGTAAACGGAGAGTGGAGGAGGAGATTCAACCAAGAACTGTACGGGCTGTACAGCGACATAGGCCTAGTTAGACGTCTTCGGATCCAACGTCTAAGATGGCTATGCCTTGTAGAGCAAATGGACATCAACGCTCCAGCCCGAAGAGTCTTCGACCCCGAGGGACGACGCAGCAGAGGACGACCGCATTTGAGGTGGCGCGCACAGGTGGAAAGGGACCCCAACCAACTGGGCGTGCGGCACTGGAAGCGGCTGGCCAAAGATCGGGCCGGCTGGAGAGGCTTGTTGGTTGAGGCCCTGGTCCACACCGAACTGTCGCGCCATCAAAGTAATTAAGTATGTATGTACGTGCATATTAAAAGCTCAGTTAAGCAAGTAACCACTGGTTACTGTTCCATTCAATTGGAAGAGAGTAAAGGCAAAATCAAATGATATGCAACATGTATGTGCGTGCAGGATGCATGTACATATGTACGTACATACAAGTGTTAAAAATGAATATGGATACTCGTGTATACAAGTGTATAGGTACATACATATGTGTGTTTACGTACATAGGCATTAACACTTGTGAATAATTGTGCGTTTTATATAAATTAATTATCATCTATAATTTGTGATAATAATCAGTAACATTTTTGGCATAGAAATGGAAAAGAATATAACACCGCTAGAATGTTTTGATACTGAGGAAGACACCACTTTGGTAGGCCTGAAGTGGGAAAATGGAAGAGGGCGTTAAACATTTACTTGGAAGCTGCGAACATTGAATCTCATATAAAGAAGAGTGCAGTGGATATTGGTGGCTTGGGGATACAAGAGATTTTCTATAATTCGCCAGGAGCAAACGCAGATCCAACGAAGGACGATAATGTGCTTGATATAGCTGTTAAGAAATTGGAGGAATATTTTCTTCCTAAGCAAAGTAACGTATTTGAACGACATATATTTAGGCTGATGAAACAAGAGATAGGAGAGAAGTTTGAGAAATTCTGGATAAGACTAAGAAATCAGGCTGAACATTTTTAGTAAAACCGATGGAAATCTAATTGGCCATATTGCCGACAAAGTTAGTTTAGATGAGTTGAGGAAAAAAATGTTAACTAAGGGTGAAGAAATTACTCTGGATATTATCATAAAAGAAGCCAATACACAGGAGGATGTTAAGGAACAGCTATACAATTATGGAGAGAAGTCTATGAATCAGGATATTAATAAAATTAGAAATAGATCAATTGCAAACCTCAAACAACCGAAAATATAAGGGGGTAGGGTGCTGCGGCAGAAAGAAACACTTGACACAGGAAGTACAATGCCCAGCAAGAAATAAAAAGTGCTATGGCTGTGATAATTTTGAGCGTTTTCGCCAATATTGTAGAACTAAGTTTGCACAAAAGCGGAAATTTCGAATCAGAAAGAGACAACTTTGACAGGAAGAAAAAACAAAAAAGAGGAGATGAAATTGATTACTTAGATAAAGAAGAAATAGACGCATAGATGTATTTCACATTGATAAAAAAACCAAACAAGACGTTTTTAGCTTACTGTAGTAGAATTCCATTGGATGTTCCTGAATGTTTCGAAGCAGATGTAAAGATCGGCGAGAAAACACTAGGAACACTTCGGCTAGGAATGAACACAGCTATCGGTCTCAAAGTTCTTGAAACCCGTATTTACGTTAATAACATAAAAAACGTCGCCTCTCCAAATTTAAGGAAACCGTTATTGAAATACCAATTGACGAATCTAGCCCGTATCCAAACCATAGAGAAGGGTCCCTATTCCCTTGAAAGCTAAAGTAGAGGCAAAGATAAAATAACTTTTAGAATGCGACATCATAGAGGAAGTGAGGAGGTCGTCGAAGTGGGTTTCTCCAATCGTTCCCACTTTAAAAGATCATGGAGAAAATGTTGATTGCCTGTGAAAGGGTAGCTCATTTTATTGACGGTGTTTAAATATTTGGTAGGTTCAAAAATGATTTCTAATGGTATATGGTCCGTTATCAAACTCTTTGCCAAAAAGATAAATATTAAAATGTTCCATAGCCCTAACTAATGCAAGTGCTTCCTTTTATGTTTGACTGTATCTTCGTTCGTATTCCGTCAATGTCGTATTGTCACATGCAATGATTCTTATACATTTTGTGAGTTAATTTGAAGCAAAACTGCCCCTAGCCCAACTGAGCTTGCATCTGCAATAACCTGTGTTCGGTCTTCGACATTATCATATCCTAATGATTGGATATTGGCCACCAACGTCGTCCTGTTCACTATTCCAGTGTTCGTTCAGTTTACTGTTTTTCATCAGCTTTTTGTTCAAGAGATGTTTAAATGGTTATGTCAGTGGCACACTGTATTTTTGCAGTGTTTTGGAAGTTAATTTTAAGATGTTACTCGAATTTCAGCCCTCCCCAACAAGCAGTAGAAAGTAGAAAGGGAGGAGATACATATATATATATATATGTAGTAGTTAGAAATAATGAAACAGAAATTAAGAAGAAACATTGTTCACTTAAAGAAGGTAGAAGGGGAGTGGAAAGCTATTCAAGATTAAAGAGGAACAGAGTTAAGTAAAGTTAAAATGAATTGTTAAAACAAAAAACAAAGCAAAGGATTCCAAAATAAGAAATTGAATTTTGTAAGTTAATAAACAAAAGAAAAAAAACAATAATAGAAAAAAGCATGAAACATCCCTTCCATGATGTAGTATATTGGCATCATTATATTGACACCATTGGTTTAACAGCATGAGTAATCATGCACTTTGGTATTCAAATACATAAGTAAGTATGGTGTAATAGGTGTGAGTTATGTCACCACACAGCCTGCACTCAGGCTTAGCATTACACTCACACCTCTCCCACACCTAATCATATTGTCTCGGGTGCATGCAGAACAGAATGAGGAGTTGGTACTCAGCCACGATTGCGAGCGCGTGCGTGCATTGGCGAGCCGATACTACATTTTGGCGACGAGGAATAAAATCGAGAAAAAAAAAGAGAGTAAAAGCAAATTAAAAAGAAAGGGAATTGATACATACATATCTATGTACATATAAGCAAATAAAAAGATTGAATTGTGATAAGCAATCGAAAAACAGGAAAAAACCAGTCAAATCAAGCAATCACAACTGTTACAGTAAATAATCCGGTGAGTACAAAAAACAGCCCATTTAAATGGGGTTAGTTACCACATATATGTAACTGTTTGAGTAAATAAATTGGAAAATGGGTTGTATGTGGGCCTTAAATGGTTTTGTATTTCGTTAAATCGAAAGAAAATATAGATCCAAAATAAATCTTGAATGTGTATTATGTCACATTGAAAGCAAATGCAAAATTTTGAACAAGTTGTTTTCCATTCAATTGGAAGAGAAAACGAAAACTTCAACTGAAGTTGAATAGAAAAGTATGTTTCAAACAAAATTAAATAAAATTTAATTAAATTAAATTGGAATAGAAAAACTATTTATTAAATTAAATTTATTATTACTTGTTTGTTTCCATTCAATTGGATAGTTCATTAAATTGAAAAAAAAAAAAAAAAAAAAAAAAAATAAAAAATACAATAAATGGAAAGAAAATGCCTTAAATGGTGGTTATATGAAAAGCTGTTCTACTGAACTGATCACTTAAATATCAAATGAAGTTTATTAACCTGGCCGTTCCATTAAATTGGAAAACAAATAAAATAAAGAAGAGTGCGCATGATAAAATATATACAAATATGTACGTGTACGTGTTTATAGAGACGAGCTATACAGAACCATTTGCAGCAACGACGCCAGCGCTGATATAAAATGCAGAATAACTCTTGCCAACCGCTGCTTCTTCGGGCTCAAGAGGCAATTGCGTAGTAGAGTCCTCTCTCGAAAAACTAAGGTATCCTTCTACAAAACCTTAATCATCCTGGTCCTCCTCTACGGCGCTGAGGCTTGGACGTTTTCAAAAAGCGGATGAAGAGGCTCTTAGGCGTTTCGAGAGGAAAATTCTGCGTGCAATCTTTGCTCCCGTTTGTGTAAACGGAGAGTGGAGGAGGAGATTCAACCAAGAACTGTACGGGCTGTACAGCGACATAGGCCTAGTTAGACGTCTTCGGATCCAACGTCTAAGATGGCTATGCCTTGTAGAGCAAATGGACATCAACGCTCCAGCCCGAAGAGTCTTCGACCCCGAGGGACGACGCAGCAGAGGACGACCGCATTTGAGGTGGCGCGCACAGGTGGAAAGGGACCCCAACCAACTGGGCGTGCGGCACTGGAAGCGGCTGGCCAAAGATCGGGCCGGCTGGAGAGGCTTGTTGGTTGAGGCCCTGGTCCACACCGAACTGTCGCGCCATCAAAGTAATTAAGTATGTATGTACGTGCATATTAAAAGCTCAGTTAAGCAAGTAACCACTGGTTACTGTTCCATTCAATTGGAAGAGAGTAAAGGCAAAATCAAATGATATGCAACATGTATGTGCGTGCAGGATGCATGTACATATGTACGTACATACAAGTGTTAAAAATGAATATGGATACTCGTGTATACAAGTGTATAGGTACATACATATGTGTGTTTACGTACATAGGCATTAACACTTGTGAATAATTGTGCGTTTTATATAAATTAATTATCATCTATAATTTGTGATAATAATCAGTAACATTTTTGGCATAGAAATGGAAAAGAATATAACACCGCTAGAATGTTTTGATACTGAGGAAGACACCACTTTGGTAGGCCTGAAGTGGGAAAATGGAAGAGGGCGTTAAACATTTACTTGGAAGCTGCGAACATTGAATCTCATATAAAGAAGAGTGCAGTGGATATTGGTGGCTTGGGGATACAAGAGATTTTCTATAATTCGCCAGGAGCAAACGCAGATCCAACGAAGGACGATAATGTGCTTGATATAGCTGTTAAGAAATTGGAGGAATATTTTCTTCCTAAGCAAAGTAACGTATTTGAACGACATATATTTAGGCTGATGAAACAAGAGATAGGAGAGAAGTTTGAGAAATTCTGGATAAGACTAAGAAATCAGGCTGAACATTTTTAGTAAAACCGATGGAAATCTAATTGGCCATATTGCCGACAAAGTTAGTTTAGATGAGTTGAGGAAAAAAATGTTAACTAAGGGTGAAGAAATTACTCTGGATATTATCATAAAAGAAGCCAATACACAGGAGGATGTTAAGGAACAGCTATACAATTATGGAGAGAAGTCTATGAATCAGGATATTAATAAAATTAGAAATAGATCAATTGCAAACCTCAAACAACCGAAAATATAAGGGGGTAGGGTGCTGCGGCAGAAAGAAACACTTGACACAGGAAGTACAATGCCCAGCAAGAAATAAAAAGTGCTATGGCTGTGATAATTTTGAGCGTTTTCGCCAATATTGTAGAACTAAGTTTGCACAAAAGCGGAAATTTCGAATCAGAAAGAGACAACTTTGACAGGAAGAAAAAACAAAAAAGAGGAGATGAAATTGATTACTTAGATAAAGAAGAAATAGACGCATAGATGTATTTCACATTGATAAAAAAACCAAACAAGACGTTTTTAGCTTACTGTAGTAGAATTCCATTGGATGTTCCTGAATGTTTCGAAGCAGATGTAAAGATCGGCGAGAAAACACTAGGAACACTTCGGCTAGGAATGAACACAGCTATCGGTCTCAAAGTTCTTGAAACCCGTATTTACGTTAATAACATAAAAAACGTCGCCTCTCCAAATTTAAGGAAACCGTTATTGAAATACCAATTGACGAATCTAGCCCGTATCCAAACCATAGAGAAGGGTCCCTATTCCCTTGAAAGCTAAAGTAGAGGCAAAGATAAAATAACTTTTAGAATGCGACATCATAGAGGAAGTGAGGAGGTCGTCGAAGTGGGTTTCTCCAATCGTTCCCACTTTAAAAGATCATGGAGAAAATGTTGATTGCCTGTGAAAGGGTAGCTCATTTTATTGACGGTGTTTAAATATTTGGTAGGTTCAAAAATGATTTCTAATGGTATATGGTCCGTTATCAAACTCTTTGCCAAAAAGATAAATATTAAAATGTTCCATAGCCCTAACTAATGCAAGTGCTTCCTTTTATGTTTGACTGTATCTTCGTTCGTATTCCGTCAATGTCGTATTGTCACATGCAATGATTCTTATACATTTTGTGAGTTAATTTGAAGCAAAACTGCCCCTAGCCCAACTGAGCTTGCATCTGCAATAACCTGTGTTCGGTCTTCGACATTATCATATCCTAATGATTGGATATTGGCCACCAACGTCGTCCTGTTCACTATTCCAGTGTTCGTTCAGTTTACTGTTTTTCATCAGCTTTTTGTTCAAGAGATGTTTAAATGGTTATGTCAGTGGCACACTGTATTTTTGCAGTGTTTTGGAAGTTAATTTTAAGATGTTACTCGAATTTCAGCCCTCCCCAACAAGCAGTAGAAAGTAGAAAGGGAGGAGATACATATATATATATATATGTAGTAGTTAGAAATAATGAAACAGAAATTAAGAAGAAACATTGTTCACTTAAAGAAGGTAGAAGGGGAGTGGAAAGCTATTCAAGATTAAAGAGGAACAGAGTTAAGTAAAGTTAAAATGAATTGTTAAAACAAAAAACAAAGCAAAGGATTCCAAAATAAGAAATTGAATTTTGTAAGTTAATAAACAAAAGAAAAAAAACAATAATAGAAAAAAGCATGAAACATCCCTTCCATGATGTAGTATATTGGCATCATTATATTGACACCATTGGTTTAACAGCATGAGTAATCATGCACTTTAGTATTCAAATACATAAGTAAGTATGGTGTAATAGGTGTGAGTTATGTCACCACACAGCCTGCACTCAGGCTTAGCATTACACTCACACCTCTCCCACACCTAATCATATTGTCTCGGGTGCATGCAGAACAGGATGAGGAGTTCGTACTCAGCCACGATTGCGAGCGCGTGCGTGCATTGGCGAGCCGATACTACAGTATGTATAGTCAGCGGACTTGGTGTTCCAAAATTTTTTTTTGACGTAAGAGGAAGCCCACATGTTCATGGCATATTTTGGCTGCCTGGAGCTCCTGACGTTAGAAACTTTGATTCAATGAATATTGAAGAGCTGACAAATGCCAAACATTATTACGACAACCTGGTGTCAGCGATCAACCCCAATCATTCGGCAAGATCAGTCCTGCACCCCAGTAGAATTAGAGCAACAGACCTCATGCTCACTGACGAAAACATAGCCAAAGGTGTGAACAGATTTCAAAGACAAACGGTTTGCTCGAAGTCGTACTGTCTGCGAACAATCAATGGACATGAGCAATGCCGGTTTGGATTTCCCAAACCACTATTCATTGAATCGAAGCTTGCGAAAGACGAACGAGGAGTTCCCTGTTATACACCTGCTCCAAACGATGGACTACTCAAACCATTCAACAAGTTTGTTTCATTCGCGTGGCGAGCAAACACAGACATCTCCATTATCGCTTCTGAATATGCAGTGACATCTTACATCACTAAGTAGGCCTCAAAAGGTGAACCAATGTCTGAAAATTTCAAACAGACGCTGAGGGCCCTTCTAGAGAGTGGTACCGGTACTGAGTCAAGACAAAGAACTGTGACGAAGGTCCTCATGAAGGTTATTGGCAGCAGAGATACATATATCTGGGTGTGAAGTGTCCACACTTCTACTTGCAGAACCTTTGATGAAAGCCACTCGTCAGTTTGTGAAGCTGTACATCTCCACGCAGGAAAGTATTTTGATAAAGAAACGAGGCATGAAAGATGATGAAAACGATGCTCCGCGAATAATTCAAGCATATGCGTATAGAGCAGCAAATTTGAATGACTTGACATTCATGGACTTTGCCCGAAAATACACTGTTGCTGCTGGAAACCCAAGTTTTCAATCGGTAAACCTTCCTTCTACGTCGAGGGCCGCTGCACGCCCAGTGATGACAGTTCCCGTTTACAAGACGCATCTTGCTAGAAAAGAAAGAGTTGTTGAAGTCATTCCTAAAGTGTTGGAAGGTAAATCCCGTGAAACCGACGACATCTACTACAAACAACAACTGGTACATCACACTCTATGGAGAGTCGATATGACAATTCTACTGACGCACACAACATGGGAAGAGTCATACAAGGCACATGGCGTCGCTGTTTGGGCGTTAAACCTAGATATGGCGGACGTTGTCGAAGAGAATGAGGAGCCAGAGACTCCCATATAAGAGCCACACGATTGGAGCGCTGCGGCGCTTCCGGATCAAACACCTGCAGACGTCGAACTTGGAACTCAAGTTCATTGATGCGGCAATAGCTTCCTACGAAATACCAGAAGTCAAGTCGTTAGTCATCAACGAAGTTGTTAGAAGTTTCGGCTTGGAGCACGTCCAGCTAATGGCTCCAACCGGCGTGGCTGCAAACAATATCGGTGGCCAAACTCTGCATTCCGGACTGCAAATTGCCACATCAGCCAGAGTTACGCCCCTAACTGGAAATAACCAAAGAGAGTTTCAGGAGCATTTCACTAATATCAAGGCTATTAATAGACGAATTCAGCATGATTGGGTTGCGTTTGCTTGGCAGGATAGATGGCCGGCTTAGATAAGCTAATCCTGAGAAGCAGCACGAATGTTGTGGAGGATTTGTTGTTGTATTCTTTGGCGACTTCAATCAGCTACAGCCAGTTTAGGATAAGCCTCTGTATGGCATACCTAATGAGTCGGATGAGTTTTCCCTACGAGGCAAAGCAGCTTATTTGTAGATACAAAGCAGCTGCTTTGATCTCAAGCAGATCATGCGAAAGACTGGCAATGAACAGAAACAATTTCGAGAAGCACTTCATGCTCTAGCCCTAGCCGAGAACAACCTCTCGCACTATGAATTCTGGTCACAACGCTTTGTCGACAATAATCCAGGATCGACCCGAGATTTCAAGAACGCGACACGATTGATGGTGACCAACAAAAACGTCAAAGCTTATAACAAGAACGCCTTACGATCGCTTGGATGCCCAGTGACTCGAATAAATGCCTCAAACAATAATGCAACTGCCGCTCAAGCGTCAGATGACGAAGCTAAAGGACTGAGCACAGATCTGTTACTCTGCGTTGGCGCTAAAGTGATGTTACGCCAGACCCTGTGGACCTCTTGCGGACTGTGCAATGGCTCGATGGGCACAGTCATTGACATTCTTTACGGTCCGACCGAAAACAGAGTCGAGAACTCCATACCAAACGAATCTCCTATCTGCATCATGGTCCTGTTTAAAACTTACACGGGACCGACTTTCGCTACAGGCGCTATTCCTATAACGCAGGTCGTAAAGTCATTCAAAAAAGGAGCAGTCAATGGCACGTGGAAACAATTTCCGTTATCGCTGTCTAACGGCATTAGTATTCACAGGTCGCAAGGAATTACATTGGACAAAGCAGTTGTGGACTTAGGGATTAGTGAATTTAGTGCCGGTGTACAAATTATTTGATTCACAGTGAAATAAATACTGCACGCGGGTGAGATTCTTATTTCAATCTGTTTATTTTGACCTTCGACTGGTCTTTAAATACAAAATTACTTAAACTAATCTTATTCTTATCTTATATGTACATATGTACATATGTGTAAAGGACCAGCGCAGCCCAAATGTTCGGTGCCTTGGTCTTATCTATTGTACCTTTTTTTTATTGGTTTAGGTGACTGTGATATTGGACTATAATTGTAAGGGACCAGCGCAGCCCATATGTGCGATGCGTTGGTCTTATTTATTTAGGTCATATTTATGACTATGCTAAGTGGATGATAGTGGACTGTATTTCTCCTTTTTGTGTTTGCCCTTATGTGCGCTGATAACATATGTGGGCACATATGAGTCATGTTCATTTTTGAACAGCCGGGTTGGCCTACTTTGCGTCTTCGAGTGTCAAGAAAATTGATGGAATCCTTTTCGATCCAAGTTTTCCATCCGAAAGGTTGTTGGGAATCAACTCCAAACCAGCGTTCTTCCTAAAGCGGGCTGAACTCGAAAGACTGAATAGTATGCAATAGATGTGTGTGAAAAACAAAAAAAAAAAAAAACCGGCCAAGTGCGAGTCGGACTCGCCCACAAAGGGTTCCCGTACCATCTGTATATATAAATATGAAATAGACTATGTATGTTACCTCATCAGTCATCACATTTTTTGTAATGATGACAGATCTTGGTTGCAGGCAGGTTAACGGCATATTACTTTGATAATCAAAAATCTTCATGATGAGATATAGTTGATCATCAAAGCGTCAATTGAATTCAAATCAATTATCTTAGTTGACAGCAACGATGTGAAAAGGTGAATAACAGTAATGGGAAATATGGGAAAAGGTTTGCAACTAGGATTAATTCAACAAAGGCACAAAAGAGATCAAAACTGGGAAGTTTGCTACTGGTTGTGGGATATTGTCGACTAACCTTAGTTCGGTATATGACCAAGGGGATTTTTTGGATGAAAATCATGTATGTTGTATGGGAGCCCCCCTTAAATATTCATTTTGTTCTGTTTTTAGTTTTGTAGCGGCAACAGAAATATATCATCTGTGAAAATTTCAACTGTCTAACTATCACGGTTCATGAGATACAGCCTGGTGACAGACGGACGAACGGACAGCGAAGCCTTAATAATAGGGTTCCGTTTTACCTTTGGGTACAGAACCCTAAAAACGATTCAAATAAAATGATCAAAATCGCAGCGATAATCTATGAAATGGCACAATTTTCATACTTTAGCGCCAAAAGTTGTCACACCTTTTTAGTTCGTGAAGTTAGAGGTTCGCTTTGTTTTGAGGAATTTATTCCCATCTAGTATACTTACTTACTTACTTATCAGGCCTGCGATCCATGGAGGATCTGAGCCTGAGCTATAGCTGCCTTCCATCCTTGACGGTCCCGGGCACGCTGCTTCCAGTTGTCAAGACCAAGATGTCTTACATCCGCGATTACTTGGTCTTTATACCGGAGGTTCGGTCTTCCTCTTCTTCTCGAACCAGGAGGCTCGGAGTCGAAGACCCTCTTAGCTGGAGCGTTGATGTCCATGCGCTCGATGTGGCCGAGCCAGTGTAGTCGACGGATCTTTGCCTTCCGGATTACATCCACATCGTTGTACAGCTCGTAGAGTTCGCGGTTGTGTCTTCTTCTCCATTCACCTTCCTCACAGACAGGACCAAATATCCGGCGCAGAATTTTTCTTTCGAAAGAACCCAAAATCAGCTCCGCTGTCCTGCTTATCGTCCAGCTTTCGGCTCCGTACAGCAAGACTGGCAGAATGAGCGTTTTGTAAAGCATGACTTTGGTCTTTCGAGTGAGGAGTTTTGACCCCAGTTGTTTGGACAAGCCGAAATAGCAGCGGTTGCCAAGGGCGATTCTACGCCGGATCTCCACTGTGGTGTCATTTGTGGAATTTACGTTTGCCCCGAGGTAGACAAACTCCTTAACTACCTCGAAATTGTAGCTGTCAATTGTTATGTTTTGTCCCAGGTGGTGAGCGACGGATTGGTTTTTGCTTGACAGCATGTATTTCGTTTTGTCCTCATTGATCTTAAGGCCAATTCGTTTCGCCTGTTCTTCAATCGCCGTGAATGCTTCCACAATGCCACGGCGAGAACACGCGATGATGTCGATATCATCCGCGTATCCTAGCAGCTGGATGGACTTGTAAAAGATAGTGCCTTCCCTGTTGACGCCTGCCCGTCGCACTATCTGCTCCAGCACCAGGTTGAAGAAGTCACACGACAGCGCATCTCCTTGCCGAAATCCGGTGCATGTTTCGAATGGTTCCGAGGTCCTAGAACCGAGTTGCACGGTGCATCGCGTGTTTTTTAGCGTGGCGCGACACAACTGGATCAGTTTTACCGGGATCCCGAATTCGGCCATCGCCCCAAACAGTGCTTCACGATGAATGCTGTCGTATGCGGCTTTGAAATCGATGAAAAGATGGTGTGTATCGATTTGGAACTCGTTGGTCTTTTCCAGGATTTGTCGAAGTATGAAAATTTGGTCTATGGTTGATTTGCCGGGCCGGAAGCCGCACTGGTAGCTGCCGATTAGTGCGGTGCAAAATGGTTTTAGACGTTCACACAATACGCTGGACAGGATCTTGTATGCGACATTGAGCAGGGATATACCTCTATAGTTCTTACAAGAGGTAGGATCGCCTTTTTTGTGGATGGGGCATATAGAGCTGGTATTCCAGTCGTCGGGCATGCTCTCATCTTCCCAAATTCTGCAGATGATCTGGTGCATGCTCCCTACCAGAACATCGCCGCCAGCCTTGAAGAGCTCTGATGGCAAGCCATCTGAGCCTGCGGCCTTGTTGTTCTTCAGCTTCTGAATAGCTGTGCCGACTTCTTCTATGCTGGGTGGGAGGACTACTTCAGCGGCTGGAGTTGGGATTTCCTCAGTCCCTACCACTCTCTCTTGGTCATGCTCGTTAAGCAGCTGCTGGAAGTGCTGCTTAAATACATCCACTATTCCCTGCGGGTCGGTGACAAGATTACCCTCGCAGTTTCGAAGAGCCAGGGTGCCCTTTTTGAAGCCTCCTGCAAGGCCTTTGGCTTTCTTGTAAAAGGCTCGTATTTTATGTCTATCCCTAGACTCCTCGATATCCTTGAGCTGGGAGGCTGCGAAGATTCTTTTCTTTTGTCGCAGTAGTTTCTTCTCCTCCCTTCTTCTGGCTCGGTACTCTTCTCGCGCTGCCCTGGTTTTCCTCTGCAGCGCCTTTTGGTACGCCTCGTCGGTTGCTGCCTTTTTCTGCTCACACTCGCCATCATACCATGGGTTTCTTGTCGGGGGTGGTAGGTATCCTAAGGTGGTTTCGGCTACTTCCTGAATGGCTGAGCGGCAATGCAGCCACATATTATTGGCATTTGTGTTCGACGTAGGCATACCGTAGAGTCTTTCGCTCAGCTGCTCCCTGTAGACTCTGGCAACCTCCGGTGTGCTCAGGCGCCCAATGTCGAACCTCCTCCTGATGGGCTGGTGCAGCTTTCTGACATTGGACAGTCGAGCTCTGAATCTTGCTGCTACGAGGAAGTGGTCAGAGTCGACATTTGCCCCTCTGAATGTTCGCACATCCAGGATGTTTGACGCGTGCCTTGCGTCAATGAGCACATGGTCGATTTGGTTGGCGGTTCGGCCGTCCGGAGATCGCCAGGTTGCTGTGTGGATTCGCTTGCGAGGGAATCTTGTGCTACTTATCACCGCATTACGAGCTGTCGCAAAGTCAGCGAGTCGGAAGCCGTTATCTGTTGTTGTATCGTGGAGGCTGTGCTTTCCGATCACTCCGCCAAGGGTGTTTTCCTTTCCGATTTTGGCGTTGAAGTCCCCAAGCACGATTTTTACATCGTACTCCGGACAAGCTCCGTAGGCGTTGTCCAGGAGGTCATAGAAGTCCTCCTTGATAGGGTCTTCAGCCTCGTCGGTAGGGGCGTGTGCACATATAAGGCTGATGTTATAGAATCTGCCTCTGATGCGGATCACAGCCAGGCGATCACTTATAGGTTTAAAGTCGATGACCTTCGACCTTAACCGCTTTCCCACGACAAATCCGCATCCCAGTAAGTGCAACCTTTTGTGACAGCTGTAATAAATGTCGCAATTTTTTTTCCTAATCATACCGTTTCCTATCCAGCGTATTTCCTGGACCGCAGTAATATCCGCCTTGTACTGCGTGAGGATTCCTTCTAGTTTATGAGCAGCTCCGGGAGTGTACAGGGTTCTGACATTCCAGGAGCATACTCGCAAATCGTGTTCCTTTTTCGTGCGTTGTCGTCGTCGAGTATCCGTCCGTGTATCCGATGCATCTTGCTCATTCATAACTTTGGGTTTTTTTACGTGGGCGGATTGTTAGCCCGCCGCACAACCGCCATTCTGGTCGGGGTTTTTTTCGCTGCATACGTTTGTTCACCTCCCAACGGTTGTTGAAGAGGCTATCCAGAGGGCGCCGCGAGGAGGCCGTATGTCAACTTGACCCGGGCATTTAAACAGGGATCGTTGCTGGCATCTCGCCAGGTTGAGAGCAATCAACAACTTTACCCTGTATGTCCGAGCCCATGCCCTCCTCCCATCTAGTATAAGACCTTAATTATCCCGGTCCTGTTATACGGCGCAGAGACATGGACTTTATCTAAAGCGGATGAGGAAATCCTTGGTCGTTTCGAGAGAAAGATTCTGCGTGCGATTTTGGGTCCTATAAACACAGAGGGGGGTTGGAGGAGAAGATTCATTCACGAACTGTACGGGTTGTATAGCGACATGAGTGTAGTCAAGTGTCTACGGATCCAACGCCTAAGATGGCTAGGTATGGTAGAGCGTAGAGTTTTTGAATCCAATCCCGAGGGACGAAGAAATAGAGGACGGCCGCATCTAAGGTGGCCGCACAGGTGGAAAGGGACCTCAACCAACTGGGCGTGCGGCACTGGAAAAGACTAGCGAAAGATCGTGCTAGGTAGAGAGGCATGTTGGTTGAGGCTAAGGTTCGGCACGAACTGTAGCGCCCGCTAAGTAAGTAAGTAAGTTTTCTCTATAGTCTGGACATTTTGCTAATCCGGACATAGCCGATATTTTATGTGTCCGGCTAGCGAGGCTGGACTTTATGTACATACATAAATACATAATTACAATTTTCCAAATTCTTATCATTTCCAAATCTAATTTCGCTCCAAATCGTTGAAACGAGTTCTCGTTTGTCCTAAATACAAGAACGCGCGCCATTAATCGCATCGTTCCCGTTTCGAGATTCCCTTTGCACCTTTCATCGAAACTTAATATTCAAGGTATGTCCTCAATGACTTTGATCGGGCTATTGTAATAGCACTCCAGCGTATGTACATACATATGTAATATGTATGTATGGTACATGAGCGGATTCAAGCGCGCTCCAGACTCTTTCCATCAGTCGTCAGTAGAGGTGGGTCAATACTAATATATTGAGATATTACCTGATATGAATATATTCGTTATTGAGTATTATAATATCTAAAGCGATACGAAATATCACTAATATCAAAATATCATGATATCCAAGATATTCGTATTAGTTGGATTCACATGGTATTCGGTGTGTTGACGAATATCGAAATATCATGATATCCAAGATATTCGTATTAGTTGGATTCACATGGTATTCGGTGTGTTGACGAATATCGAAATATCATGATATCCAAGATATTCGTATTAGTAGGACTTGGATTCACATGGTATTCGGTGTGTCGACGAATATCGAAATATCATGATATCCAAGATATTCGTATTAGTAGGACTTGGATTCACATGGTATTCGGTGTGTTGACGAATATCAAAATATCATGATATCCAAGATATTCATATTAGTAGGACTTGGATTCACATGGTATTCGGTGGGTTGACGAATATCGAAATATCATGATATCCAAGATATTCGTATTAGTAGGACTTGGATTCACATGGTATTCGGTGTGTTGACGAATATCAAAATATCATGATATCCAAGATATTCGTATTAGTAGGACTTGGATTCACATGGTATTCGGTGTGTCGACGAATATCAAAATATCATGATATCCAAGATATTCGTATTAGTAGGACTTGGATTCACATGGTATTCGGTGGGTTGACGAATATCGAAATATCATGATATCCAAGATATTCGTATTAGTAGGACTTGGATTCACATGGTATTCGGTGTGTTGACGAATATCAAAATATCATGATATTCAAGATATTCGTATTAGTAATACCTAATATGGGGAAATATTAGTAATATCTTGATGAATACTAATATATTCGTCTCATCTCTAGTCGTCAGTAGCGGAGTATCTGGGATGTAGAACTGCGCTGAGTATTCATGAATGCGAAAAACACGACGAACGGTAAAACACTTTGCTAGCATTTCATTGCTTTTAAAATAATCTTTTCTGTGACATTTAAAATAACATTTTGGTCTTTTCGATGTTCTTCTTGTTACTGAGCACCTTCATGCTACATATGTATGTATGTATATTGGTCTGTACTTGTGGCACGTGTGGTTATAATATCGTACATTGGATGTGGACGAGTTCTTTTGCTTCTCAACTTTAGGCTTGGACGCAGTTAGACCGATTTGCAATTCGGATTTACTTATGAATGGAAACGGATAGGTATTAAAAGTCGCTCGTTACGTAGCGGTATGACGTCCGTCAATGCCTCGGTACAGGTTTCCGTTGGGATTGTTGTTGTAATTTGATCATTCAGACGGATGTCGATTGGGATGTTTAAGATGTGAATGTGAATCTATTAGTCATCAGAGATGTACCTGACGCTAAATGGATTACGCTTGCACGTTGTATCCGTATGACTGATCCTAATTGACGTGCAAATGTGTACATATTTATAAACTGTGTAAATACATATGTACATATGTATTTATGTATACGCAATAACTAAGGAAAACTTACATATGGCGAATTCTCTCCTGTGGATACAAGTTGTATCATTCTCAAATTTAATTAAAATGATGGCCATAAGCAATTACTTACTTACTTAGGTTGCGCTACAGTCCGTGGTGAACCTGGGCCTCAACCAACAAGCGTCTCCAGCCGGCACGGTCTTTGGCCAGCTGTTTCCAGTGCCGCACGCCCAGTTGGTTGAGGTCCCTTTCCACCTGCGTGCGCCACCGCTGAGGCGGCCGTCCTCTGCCGCGCCTTCCTTCCGGAGTGGATTCGAAGACTTTTCGGGTCGGAGCTGTATCTTCCATGCGCTCTACAGGGCCTAGCCACCTTAGACGCTGTATCCGTAGACGTCGTACCAGGCCGATGTCGCTGTACAACCCGTACAGTTCTTCGTTATATCTTCTCCTCCATACACCGTTTGAACAAACGGGACCGTAGATAGTGCGCAGAATTTTCCTCTCGAAACGACCAAGGGCATCTTCATCCGCTTTTGTTAAGGTCCAAGCCTCTGCGCCGTAAAGGAGGACTGGGATGATCAAGGTCTTATATAGTGTCACCTTGGTTTTCCGAGAGAGGGCTCTACTTCTCAATTGCCTCTTGAGCCCAAAGAAACAGCGGTTGGCAAGAGTGATTCTGCGTTTTATCTCAGCGCTGGTGTTGTTGTCGCTGGTAATCAGTGAGCCAAGGTAGACGAATTCCTTGACCACTTCAAAGTTATATCCGCCCATGGTGACGTTCTGGCCAATACGTCAGTGTTGTCCGTCTCTTTTAGATGAGAGCAGATATTTGGTTTTACCCTCATTAACCTTGAGACCCATCTTAGCCGCTTCTACCTCAATGCTCACGAAAGCCTCATTGACGTCTTGCTATTTTCGTCCAATTACGTCAATATCGTCGGCGTACGCAAGCAATTGCGTAGACTTGAAATAGATCGTACCTCTTGTGTTGGCCAGTGACTCTTGCACAATCTTTTCAAGCACGATATTGAAAAAGTTGCACGACAGCGCGTCGCCCTGCCTAAATCCTTTTTTAACATCAAAGGTCTCGGTTTGCTCATTACCGACCTTAATGGAGCAACGAGAATTCTCCATTGTCATCCTGCACAGTCGGACGAGTTTGACAGGGATGTTAAAACTAGACTTGGCTTTGTACAGCTCGTCTCTATATACGCTGTCATACGCGGCCTTGAAATCGACGAAGAGGTGGTGAGTGTCGATTTGGTATTTCTGGGTCTTCTCCAAGATCTGCCGTAGCGTAAATATTTGGTCTATTGTCAATTCACCTGGCCTGAAATCACACTGATAAGAGCCGATCAGGTTATCCACAAACGGTTTCAGGCGCTCACACAATACGGCAGAGAAAGTCTTATATGCGATGTTAAGGAGACTTATTCCCCTATAGATGGCGCAGTTACAGGGCAAACGATGCTGAGATTCCGTTCATCGGGCATGCTTTCCTCCGACCATACCTTGCAAATGAGATGGTGCATGCACCTTACCAGCTCATCTCCAGCCGCCTTAAGAAGCTCAGCAGACAGGCCGTCAGCGACCGCGGCTTTATTAGACTTAAGTCATGACTTCGTCTAGGTCGGGTGGACTGAATTCTGTTACATCGTCGTCCATTACTAATGGCTCGTTCTGCCTAACAGCTGTATCTTGTCTATCATCGCCGTTATACAGTCTGCAGAAGTGGTCTTTCCAAATCCTCAGCATCGACTGCGACTCTACTACCGTTTCTCCATTTTCATCCCAGCAGGCCGCCGCTCTGACTTTGTAGCCATGGCATGTTCGTTTTACCTTATTGTAAAACTTACGGGCGTCATTCCTGCGGAAGCATCTCTCCATCTCCTCGATCTCGCGCTTTCCGTGCTCTCATTTCTTTCTTCTGAAAAGCGTGTGTTCCTCTCTTCTCGTCTGCTCATAGATTTCGCGAGCAGCTCTCGGCCATAAGCAGTTAGTATTGTCAAAATACTTATTGGTAACAAATTGAAATTAATTGAATTCAATTCAGTTGAATAGGTACCCAAATATGCTGCCTGATTTGATAGTTGAACTATTTTAAGTACGAAATAAATGCCCGAAAACTCATGGAACAAATTCCTAGTTGTGGGGGTTTATTTCATTTGAAAGATAACCCCACCTCCATACAAATTTTGGAGCGTTATTGCTCTTAACCTGGCGAGATGCCAACAACGATCCCTATTTCAATGCCCGGGTCAAGTTTATATACAGCCTCCTCACGGCGCCCTCTTGATAGCCTCTACGATACCCGTTGAGAGGTGAACAAATGTATGCAGCTATCGTCCTAGGCAAGAGGGCGCTACAATACCCCGGCCAGACTGGCGGTTGTGCGGCGGGCCAACAACCTGCCTATGTAAAACAAACCAAGTTATGTAAGAGCAAAATGCCTCGGATAAACTGACGGATTCTCAAAGACGGCATGACGCGGTAAAGGATTTGCGAGTATGCTCCTGGAATGTCAGAATTCTGTACACTCCTGAAGTTGCTCATAAACTGGAAAGAACCCTCACGCAGTACAAGGCGGATATTACTGCGATCAAGGAAATACGCTGGATAGGAAACGGTATGATGAGGAAAAAAGATGGCGACATGTATAACATCTGTCATAAAACATTGCAAATGTTGGGGTGCGGATTTGTCGTGGGAAAGTGATTAAGGTCGAAGACCTTAAACCTTAAACGCCTACGGAACTTGTCCGGAGTAAGATGTTAAAATCGTACTCGGGAACTTCAATGCCAAAATCGGCAAGGAGAACACCTTTGGCGGAACAGCTCCCACGATACAACAACGGATAACGGCTTCCGACTCACTGACTGTGAGACGGCTCGTAATGCGGTGGTAAGTAGCACAAGATTTATCCGCAAGCGAATCCACACAGCAACCTGGTGATCTCCGGATGGTCGAACTGCCAACCAAATCGACCATGTGCTCATTGACGCAAGACACTCGACTCGACACTGGATGTGCGAACATTCAGGAGGGCAAACGTCGACTCTGACTTGACTATCATATATCAGAAAGCTGCACCAGCCCACCATGAGGAGCTTCGACTTTGGACGCCTCATCACACCGGAGGTTAGCAGAGTATACAGGGAGCAACTGAACGAAAGGCTCTCCGGTATGCATACGTCGAGCACAAATGTCAACAATATGTGGCTGTATTGCCGCTCAGCCATTCAGAAAGTAGCCGAGAACACTTTAGGCTACCTACCACCCCCGACAAAAAAGCCGTGGTATGATGGCGAGTGTGAGCACAAAAAGGCATCAGCCGACGAGCCGTACCATAAGGCGCTGTAGCGAAAAGCCAGGACAGTGCGAGAAGAATACCGAGTCAGAAGAAAGGAGGAGTAAAAACTGCTGTGACTAAAGAAAATAATCTTCGTAGCCTCCCAGCTCAAGGATATCGAGGAGTCTGGTGACAAATATAAAATATGGACCCTTTATAAAAAAGCTCAAAGCTTGGCAGGAGGATTCAGGAAAGGCACCTAGGCTTTTCGAAATTGCGAAGGCAATCTTGTCACCGATCTGCAGGGAATAGTGGATGTATTTAAGCAGTATTTCCAGTAGCTGCTTAACGAGCATGACCTCCCACCCAGCATCGAATAAGTCGGCACAGATATTCAAAAGCTGAAGAACAAAGCCCTTTAAGGCTGGCGGCGATGTATCAGCTCTATTTGCCGATATAAGACGATCCTACCTCCTGCAAGAACTATGCAGGTATATCCCTGCTCAATGTCGCATACAATATCCTGCCCAGCGTACTGTGTGAACGTGAAAAGCCCTTTTGCACCGCATTAATCGACTGTTACAAGTGCGGCTTCCGGCCCAGCAAATCGTCTGTAGACCAAATATTCACACTTCGACAAATCCTGGAAAAGACCAGCGAGTTTCAAATCTGTACACTGCATCTCCTTATCGGTTTAAAACCACATACGACAGCATTCATCACGAAGAATTGGCTCTGGTCCATGGGCTGTAACGCTACCAAAAGAAGAAAGAAAAAAAAGTAGAAGATCTGTGCCCATCTGTAAAACTTGGTCGGAAGAAAGCATGCCCGATGCAACAAAAAAAAAAAAAAAGGCTTCAGGCCAAGAAAATCCACGATAGAGCAAATATTCACACTACCGCAGATCTCGGAGAAGATTCATGAACTTCAGGTCGACGTTCACCACCTTTTCGTCGATTTTAAGGCCACATATGACAGTGCCCAAAGGGACGAGCTATATAGAGCCATATTATGTTTTGACATCGCTACCAAACTCGTCAGGTTGTGCAGGTTGACAATGGAGAATCATCGCTACTCTACTTAAGTTGGTAAGGAGTCAACCGCCTATAAACACAGACGGGGGATGGAGGAAAAGATTTAACAACGACACGCTCGTAGCCAAATGCACGATATCGGCTTTGGGATGAGCATGTACACCAACGACTCTCTGGGATCGTACGTGTGTCATCGATAACTGGCCCAATAATAATTTTAGTATGTAAGTACGATAGCTTATTTTCTCCCCTCTTTCGTTAGATATAGAAAAGTCTAGAACGTAAGCGTCACTTTCGAATGTGACGCCGAGCAATAAAGATCGTTTTTCAAAAGCAGTATGTGTGTTTTTCTAGTTTTATCCATATCTATAAATCTGGGGCCACGGCTGGGTCCTATTAGTTCACTGGCACAGTCGATATATATTAAATAATAAAATCATTAATAGGAAGTGAAAACGGGAAGTTCACAACTTCCGAATATACATATGTATGTATAGAACTTGCTAGGGATGTTACGGAGCTTCGACTCCGAATCCGATATGTCGGAACCTCCGGTTTAAATTGCACCTCCGAATCCGGCTCCGGTTCCGATATAATCACAACAGAGGTTTTTCGGACCACCATCGGTACGTAACGGTAACGACTAACGACCGACGAAGACGAACGACAAAGAGCGATCTTGTTGTGACATGTTACAATACGACTGTATTTTCACTCTTTTATTTCTTTACATTATTAGTAGATTTGCATTGAAGTTGAGAGTGCATGCATGAGACGCGAGTTACGACGGTCACGTCCGTCGCCCCCTAAATATCCAACAACTCAACTATCCCGCAGGCCGCAATACACTTACATAACTATTAACTCTCGATATGTAAGTTAACAAACATTTTCCCACATTTCATTTTCCCATTCTCTCATTCTCCCATTTCCACATTCTACACGTGCCGAACCATATCCGCCCGATGAACTACATCGAACCCAATCGAACGCAGTAAAATCGAACGGAAATGCAAGTGTCACCAAAAACCATCGCCAAGACGCAGTTGTCATCAAATTTACCAACCTGGCCGCGAAATCGCTGATCCCACATTTAGAATAAGACAGTATAAATAGGAAGCTAGAATTAAGTCCAATTCGAGTTGTAAAAGTGCCGTTAAAGAATAAAGCTGTTTTTTTTCTAACATAAACTTGTATTGATTAAAATAACTGGCGCCCGAGCAGGGACCTATAAGCAATCAGTTAAGTGCGGTGGTATAAACGTATAGTATAAACGCGAAAATAAGTAAATAGTAACAAAGTGACTAACACCCAAAAGAAAACGAAGAATAAGTGATCCAAGTGACTAAAAAAAAAAAATAAAAAAATAAAACAGTGAAAGTGAAAGTTAAAATCCCAGTAATCCGCTAAGAACTGTTGGTCCCCAAAAAAAAAAAATAATAACAAGAACGAGCACATCGAGGGAAGAAAAGAGGTCCCCTAGTAGCTAGAGCAAAAAGGAGCCAACAACGTGATAGGCAGCCGCTTCCTCTTCGAACAACTCCAACTAATGTAAGAAATAGATCTATGAATACGTAAAATTATATTAAAACTATCAGAACTAAACAATTTTATATAATTATTGTGTCAAAGGTATGTACCTTTAAAGAAAACCTGTTCAAAGCAAACCAATTTTATATTGAGTCAAATACTTTTAAAGAAGAACTATTTAAAACAAATCCGTTTTATACTATTATTGTGTCAAACGTTATTTAAAAAAAAAAAAAAAAAACTATTTTCAATGTCCAGAAACGAAAACCTTTCCCCCCAAACTTCCAATACTCCCTCCTTCACAACCACCATGCAAACCCAGATCCGTCGGTTCGTAACAGAGGTTCTTACACAAGAATGCCCGCGCATCTTAAATTTCTTACTGAATCCGGACTTGGATACAGACCAAGACATAAATGAAGACCAAAAAGACAAGTTATCCGAAATGGATAAAATCCCTGACGTAGTGAGGAGCCTGAGAGAGTTCTCGGGTCAAGCGGGAGAATTCAGTTCTTGGAAAAAGAGCGTGGACCGCATCCTCAAACTATGCGAAACTACAAAGGGCACGCCAAAATATTTTGGTATTTTAAATGTAATCCGAGAGCACCGTGGCGCAGTGGGTAGTGTGTTGGCCTCTGACGCCGATGACACGGGATCGAATCCCGACACAGCCATGTCATCGAAAGTGTTTTTCACGGTGTTTCTCCTCAGCGGGGTTCTGACAAAACCCCCTGTAGTAAAATTGTCATGAAAAGCTTCTCGAAATTCGTAGGTAGGTCCCTTTCACCTATGGGAAAATGAAATCACACACAACATGGGTGATTGAGCGAAGCTCGGCTCAGGTTCTTCATGGACTGTAACGCCAACATACATACATACAAATGTAATCCGGAACAAAATAATTGGTCAAGCGGATATCGTTCTGGAGTCCTACAATACTCCACTAAACTGGGAACGCATATCTCGCTGCTTAACTCTACATTATGCGGACAAAAGAGACATCAGTACTCTTGAGTACCAGATGACTGGACTTGTTCAGGGCCACCACACAGTCCAAGAATTCTACCAATTAGTATACCACCATTTGTCCCTAATACCAAACAAAATTCGATCCATGCAATGGACACCCGATGCCCTGAACGCAATGGTGAACACATATCGAGAAAAAGGTCTTGATACATTTATGAGAGGCCTCAAAGGAGACCTTCCCAAACTTCTAGGCCTGAAAGAACCAAAAGATCTTCCACAGGCACTATATCTGTGTCTGAAATTAGAAAATTTGAACAATAGAACACTCTATGCTAATCAAACTCATGTCACCACCCGAAAATTTGACAGCCCTTTAACTCCACCTGTTCCACCCAAGCGACCCTTGCAAACATATCAACCCATTCAACAAATAACGTTTTATCCAGAACTGATGCGTGCTCCTCCGAGACCACCTAAACCCTCTCCACATCCTCATTTCCCGCTCGTAAATCGTAACCAATCGTATCATCAAGGTTATAATCAACCATACAACCAACAACCTAACAATCAATATCATGCAAGTCGATACCAGAACACTACCCCACAAAACCATTTTCCTCATACAAACACACATAACCGATTTTCAAGCGGACCTCGACAGCCAGTCGAACCCATGGATATATCCATTCAATCCCGAGACGTTAATTATTTAAACCGACCTCAACAAAGGTCTTGGCCTCCTCCACCAAAGAAAACAAGCCCACTGTCTCAACAACATCCACCTCCTAATAAGATGCAGAGAACCTTCCATACTAACACTAACCATTACGCACCACCCATAGAAGAAAGAGAATATAAACAAGCCCTCGAAGGCGAGGACAACGTATGCAATCAAACCTTGACTGACTACATAAACGCGGATAAACAAGACCTAGAAACTTCTTCCGAATACAAAGAACCTGAAATAATGGATCAGACAGAGGACCAAATCCCTTACACTATGCAAGAAACTCATTTTTTAGGATGAACTGCTCTTCGCTCCCATATTTTGAATATCGGACGAAGAGCGGTAACATTTTGAAATTTCTAATCGACACCGGGTCGAATAAGAATTACATCCGACCCAATTGTGTTGAAAACATTACCCCTAACAAGACTCCCTTTTACGCCAACTCTGTGGGCGGCAATATAAAAATTAGATTAGAAGCTACCTTTCGAATCGTTCAATTCAAGTTGTTTTGGATGGATTCAAGTCTGATACTCACTTTGTAAATGCCGGTGTTCCCCAGGACTCCGTTTTGTCTCCGACACTCTTTCCTTTTTTTATAAATGATCTCTTGTCTGTTACTTCTAATCCAATTCACTCCTTCGCTGACGACAGTACCCTCAGCTTCTCATATTCGTTCACCAGTTTACGACCCTGCACTTCGGTTGTAGATAATGAGCGGCAGCGTATGTTAAGCTCATTAAATTCCGATATCGACAGCATCATCCAATGGGGGAAAAACAATAGAGTGGAATTTAATGCTTCCAAAACACAATGCTGTCTCTTGTCGTTAAAGCGTATAAATAACCCGCAGCCATTATCCATTATCCAATCTTAATTGGAGCGACCATATATTCAGTGTCGCCAAGAATGCTGCGAAATGCCTAGGATTCTTATACAGATGCAAGAAATATTTCTCACCCTTAGATCTGGCTGCAATCTATAAGGCGTTCATTCGCCCCAAATTAGAGTTTAACGCTCATGTCTGGTCCGGTGCTTCCAAGACCTCACTGCACCTACTAGACAGAATACAAAAACGAGCCATAAAACTGATAGGTGACTCCAGCATTACCAAAACATTAGACTCGCTGGAACACCGCAGGAATGTTACCTGCCTCTCCCTGTTTTATCGTTACTACCACCAAAAATGCTCTGATGAAATAGCCAGTTGCATTCCGCCCCTTCAACATTTCCCCGCAATACACGTCTCTCTAGGAATGCTCACCAATATACTCTGAAGCCCGCTTTCGGACGTACTGTCAAATATAGAGAATCTTTCATTAACCGAACCACACGAATCTGGAACTCCCTGCCGGATTCGGTTTTCCCCCCTCAATGCAACATGCAAGCATTTAAGATCAATGTCCATCGGCATCTCCTCTATTCCTTCTTCCTCTCTATCTTCTGCCCGCACTGTGTCGCCGACATAATAAGGTTATTAGACCTTGAGTGCGCGGAAATTATTAAAAAAAAAAAAAAAAAACTCGTCATGCAATTTTACACCTTTTCGGTCCTAATAATGTCGGTCTTAAGTTCTTTTTACTTCCATCACTCAAATCATTTCACGGAATCATCGGAAATGATAGTCTTAAGGAACTAAACACCGTAATATATACAGCAGAAAGTTACCTTGTCCTAAACAATAAAATAAAGATCCCAATTAAACAACATGTATTTCAATCGGTTAACAACATAGACATTAGAACATGTCACCTAAATGAAACTCAGAGGAAAAAACTTGAAAATGTTTTAAGTCATCATGTCAACCTATTTTCCGAGCCCAACGAAAAGCTCACATACACCTCACGGGTTAAAGGCGAAATACGAACAACTGACGACACGCCTGTATACGCAAAATCATACCCCTACCCAATGGCCTTAAATCGATCAAGAAATTAAGAAACTATTGGCAGATGGAATTATCAGACCTTCACGGTCTCCATACAACGCTCCAGTATGGATCGTCCCAAAAAAAAACTGGACGCGTCGGGTGAAAGGAAATATAGATTAGTGATCGACTACAGGAAACTGAGTTCGGTCACCATACCCGATAGCTACCCCATACCCGAGATAAATGAGGTATTGGCAAACTTGGGCAGCAACACATTGTTCACGGTCCTAGATTTAAGGAGTGGGTTTCATCAAATACCCCTTAAATCGGCAGACATAGAAAAAACAGCGTTCTCCGTGAACCATGGGAAGTACGAGTTTACTCGACTTCCTTTCGGGCTGAAAAATGCCCCCGCTATTTTTCAACGCACATTAGATGATATCCTACACGAACACATCGGCGTTAGGTGTTACATATACATAGATGACATAATAGTCTTCGGCCGTAACGAAGATGAACATCTAAGAAATCTAGCAACAGTGTTTGATACCCTTGAGAAGGCTAACATGAAAATACAAATTGACAAATGCGAATTTCTCCAACCATCAGTAGAGTTTTTTGGCATCGTGTGCAAAGAAGGGATCAAGGCAAATCCGAAAAAGGTACAAGCGATCGTTGACTTTCCACTCCCAACAAACCTTAAGGAATTGAGATCGTTTCTGGGAATGTCCGGGTACTATAGACGCTTCATAGCTGGATACGCTAAACTCGCAAGTACACTAACCTCTCTCTTAAGAGGGGAAGACGGCCACGGACGAGTCTCCAAAAATTATTCAATGAAAGTACAAATCAAGCTCAACGAGAAAGCAATGTTAGCATTCGACAAGATCAAAAGTTCATTAATATCCCAAGAAGTAGTCCTTGCATACCCCGATCCTAACAAGGACTTTGACCTCACAACTGATGCCTCCAACTATGCGATTGGAGCAGTATTGGCACAAGACGGTCGTCCAATTACCTTCCTCTCGCGAACGTTAAGCAAGACCGTGGAAGCATATGCTACAAATGAGAAGGAATTATTGGCCATTATTTGGGCATTAAACTCTCTAAGAAACTTCCTGTACGGATCCAGGAAAATCAATATTTTTACCGACCATCAACCTCTAATGTATGCTCTCAGTAATAAAAATTGTCATGTAAAAATGAAGAGATGGAAGGCCATATTAGAAGAATACAATCATGAAATCATATGTAAACCAGGGAGAATGAATATCGATGCAGATGCATTATCCAGACCTCCACAAAGTTCCATTGTAAATTCAATGACCGCCACCCAGCATAGCGCCGACAGCTCCTCCCAAAACCTTATATTCACGGTAGACACTCCAATAAATACATTTAAAAACCAATTAATTCTTCTTGTCGGTCAACAAAGCAAATACGAACTTAAGAAAACCTTTTCCCAAGTATTGGAGACACACGATAACAGAACCCGTATACACCACAGGAAACTTAATAGGTATATTTAAAAGATTCCTTAATCCTAACGTTATAAACGGCATAAAGACCGAAGAGAGAATAATGGGAATAATCCAAGATATTTATTCCCGATATTTCACCAAGTATAAAATCAGATTCACTCGGACCATAGTTGAGGATGTTCCTCAGGAATCCGAGCAAGAGAAAATCATTTTGGAATATCATGACAGAGCCCATAGAAACGCGCAAGAAAACAAATTGCAAATAATCCAAAAATACTATTTTCCCAGACTAAATGCAAAAGTAAAGCAAATCACCAAACAATGCAGGGTATGTAAAATAAAAAAAATCCGACAGACACCCAAATGACCCCATTGCTTAAACCTACCCCTATCCCTCAATATCCTGGTCAGATCCTTCATATCGACATATACCAAACTGAAAGACATCTAGTGCTCACAGCACTAGATACATTTTCTAAACTCGCCCAAGCTAGAATACTTGCTTCCCGAGCTATAGAAGACATTAGAAAACCTTTAAGAGAATTGTTGTTTTTCTTTGGAGTGCCAAAACTTGTCGTCATAGATAACGAGAAGTCCTTAAATTCGGCCTCTATTATGTTCATGATCAAAGATCAATTGAACATCGAAGTGTTCACTACTCCATCCTATAAGAGTGAAGTCAACGGCCACGTCGAGAGATTTCACTCGACCCTATCAGAGATCATGAGAGGTCTGAAGGCAGATGGCATACGTCGTTCATTCGAAGAACTTTTGGAACGAGCAGTTTTCGAGTATAACTCAACCATTCACTCGGTAACTGGTAAGAAACCTCTAGAGCTTTTCTACGGTAGAACCGTAAATCTCACCCCTGATGGTTTCGAAAAGTCCAGACTAGACAACATCGAACAGCTGAAAAGGAAACAACAAGAAGATCTCGCATATCATAACAAAAGAAAGAAAGAAACGAAGAACTATGAAACTGGACAAATAATCTTTGTCAAAAATAACAAACGCCTTGGGTCTAAACTAACCCCAAGATACAAGGAAGAAGTCGTGAAGGAAAACAGAGTAACGACAGTCTTAACCGATTCAAATAGAATCATACATAAAAGCAACATACGAAACTAAAGTAACCTCTTATCCTTCCACAGATCCTTGTTTACCACCCTTACCGCTAACCTCCAGATCCTTGACTACTCCAATTCCCGAGTTATAGCACTACATTCAGATACTACAGCGAGAATCCAGGATGGCAACCTTAAATTAATCCACACCGTTAATATGGACCAGTACCAACCTTTCCTTTTAGAATCCACGTCCCTTATGGTTAAACATCTTCCTAAAACCGACTACCTTTTCCCAGTAATAGAACATGAATTACTGCAGATCCAAAACCTAATAGATAACATTAAAGCTCATAGATCTAAAAGACCTCTTAACATTATCGGATCAGCATGGAAGTGAGTAGCAGGAAACCTCGACCATGACGATCTTGTCTTAATAGAAAACAAATTAAATGACTTAATTAAAAACGAAAATGAACAGATACGAATTAATGAAGCCTATAAAGAAAGAATGAATAAATTAACAAAAGTCACAAATGAAATAGTCAATATGATCACAAAGGATAGAACCTTTCAAAACGAATTAGCCCTAAGTATACAAATTAAAGCTTAGTTAATAAAAGAAGATCTAACAAACGTAATACATGCCATGCAACTAGCACAAGCAAATGTTATTAACACAAATATATTATCAAAAAAAGAAATTGAACAAATTATAGACAGAACTAATCATAACATATTATTAAAGACATTTTTCTTTGTGATCCTAACCCAGCACACTAAAGCGGCCTACACACACGCTACGGATCGAATTAATCGGTTGCGATTCAAATAGATCGCTGTGTGTGTGGGGTAGTTTGCTACAGATCGCAAATTTTCAAATGAGTTTGATATTCTTGCATTCGGTAGTGTGTGTGTGGCGCGGTTGAAAATGTTGCGATTCAAACAGATCGTCGTGTGTGTGGCACAGTCTGCTACAGATCGCAAGTTATCATATGAGTTTGATATTCTTACGGTCGGTAGCGTGTGTGTGGCGCGGTTGACGATGCCTAGGAAACGTCCACCCGAAGTTGTTAGAGTGCATCTATGCAGTCTGTTTATATGTTTATGATTGTATTTATGATTCATATGTGCACAAATGTATGTTTTAAAACTGTGAACATCGAATCATAAAATGAAACAAGCAATAAACACTCGCAGGCAGTAGGCAATAGAATTATGAGAACCTCATTCACATATTTGTGAATGCCTGTATCTATATATGAATAAGTTATTAGGATCAGAAACCACTCCTCCATCCACAGTGAACGTTTCTTTTTCATTATCCATTCTTTTCTTTTTCCACACAAATAAACACCACACAACAAAATTATTTTTTCTCCGCGATCCATCCTTACTCGACGGCGAACAGCGTGAAATGAAGAACGTATACTGATCCACAAGTGTGTGGCGAAATGAGTTCAAACAGATCCATTCGATCCGTAGCGTGTGTGTAGGCCGCTTAACCTAGAACGGTACAATCTAAAGCTAGAGTTTGTAGCAAAAAGCACATGTGCTCATACTCCCTCTCTCTCTCTCTCTCACACACACACACACACAGTCTCTCTCATACTCTCTCAGTCATGGTATGCGAATAGAACAGAAGAACAAATTCAGAACAAAAGACAGAAGATAATTGAAAGAAGACAAGAAGAAACTGAAGAACAGAGAAGAATTAGAACAGAAAAAAATAATAACAGACATAAACAGACACTAGGCCCAGCAAGAGGACGAAGAATTCCATGGCATAATCTGCTGCTTACTCGTATTAATAATATTCCTTATGAGAATATAGAACAAGCATTATCAATGGCCAGTGTAAAAATTGCCCATAATTCAACCCAACTATTTTACATCCTAGATATTCCCAAAACGAACAAAATTTTATATGAAAAACTCTTATAAAACCCATTAAATCAGATAAAAACATAATACCTAAGATACCATACAATTATATTTTAAAACACAGTAATGAAATACTAGCAGAGGGCATGGGCTCGGACATACAGGGTAAAGTTGCTGATTGCTCTTAACCTGGCGAGATGCCATTAACAATCCCTGTTTAAATGCCCGGGTCGAGTTGACATACGGCCTCCTCGCGGCGCCCTCTGGATAGCCTCTTCAACAACCGTGGGGAGGTGAACAAACGTATGCAGCGAAAAAAACCCCGACCAGAATGGCGGTTGTGCGGCGGGCTAACAATCTGCCCACGGAAAAAACCTAAAAGTTATGAATGAGCAAGATGCCTCGAATGCCCGGACGGATACTCGACGACGACAACGCACGAAAAAGGACACGATTTGCGAGTATGCTCCTGGAATGTCAGAACCCTGTACACTCCCGCAGCTGCTCATAAACTAGAAGGAATCCTCACGCAGTACAAGGCGGATATTACTGCGGAGGAAATACGCTGGATAGGAAACGGTATAATTAGGAAGAAAAATTGCGACATTTATTACAGCTGTCACAAACGGTTGCACTTACTGGGATGCGGATTTGTCGTGGGAAAGCGGTTAAGGTCGAAGGTCATCGACTTTAAACCTATAAGTGATCGCCTGGCTGTGATCCGCATCAGAGGCAGATTTTATAACATCAGCCTTATATGTGCACACGCCCCTAACGACGAGGCTGAAGACCCTATCAAGGAGGACTTCTATGACCTCCTGGACAACGCCTACGGAGCTAGTCCGGTGTACGATGTAAAAATCGTGCTCGGGGACTTCAACGCCAAAATCGATAAGGAAAACACCCTTGGCGGAGTGATCGGGAAGCACAGCCTCCACGTTACAACAACAGATAACGGCTTGCTACTCGCTGACTTTGCGACAGCTCGTAATGCGGTGATAAGTAGCACAAGATTCCCTCGCAAGCAAATCCACACAGCAACCTGGCGACCTCCGGACGGTCAAACCACCAACCAAATCGACCATGTGCTCATTGACGCAAGGCACTCGTCAAACATCCTGGATGTGCGAACATTCAGAGGGGCAAATGTCGACTCTGACCACTTCCTCGTAGCAGCAAGATTCAGAGCTCGACTGTCCAATGTCAGAAAGCTGCACCAGCCCATCAGGAGGAGGTTCGACATTGGGCGCCTGAGCACACCGGAGGTTGCCAGAGTCTACAGGGAGCAGCTGAGCGAAAGACTCTACGGTATGCCTACGTCGAACACAAATGCCAATAATATGTGGCTGCATTGCCGCTCAGCCATTCAGGAAGTAGCCGAAACCACCTTATGATACCTACCACCCCCGACAAGAAACCCGTGGTATGATGGCGAGTGTGAGCAAAAAAAGGCAGCAACCGACGAGGCGTACCAAAAGGCGCTACAGAGGAAAACCAGGGCAGCGCAAGAAGAAGACCGAGCCAGAAGAAGGGAGGAGAAAAAACTACTGCGACAAAAGAAAAGAATCTTCGCAGCCTCCCAGCTCAAGGATATCGAGGAGTCTAGGGATAAACATAAAACACGAGCCTTTTACAAGAAAGCCAAAGGCCTTGCAGGAGGCTTCAAAAAGGGCACCCAGGCTCTTCGAAACTGCGAGGGTAATCTTGTGACCGACCCGCAAGGAATAGTGGATGTATTTAAGCAGCATTTCCAGCAGCTGCTTAACGAGCATGACCTAGAGAGAGTGGTAGGGACCGAGGAAATCTCAACTCCAGCCGCTGAAGTAGTCCTTCCACTCAGCATCGAAGAAGTCGGCACAGCTATTCAGAAGCTAAAGAACAACAAGGCCGCAGACTCAGATGGCTTGCCATCAGAGCTCTTCAAAGCTGGCGGCGATGTTCTGGTAGGGAGCATGCACCAGATCATCTGCAGAATTTGGGAAGATGAAAGCATGCCCGACGACTGGAATACCAGCTCTATATGCCCCATCCACAGAAAAGGCGATCCTACCTCTTGCACAACTATAGAGGTATATCCCTGCTCAATGTCGCATACAAGATCCTGTCCAGCGTATTGTGTGAACGTCTAAAACCATTTCGCACCGCACTAATCGGCAGCTACCAGTGCGGCATCCGGCCCGACAAATCAGCTATAGACCAAATATTCACACTTCGACAAATCCTGGAAAAGACCAACGAGTTTCGAATCGATACACACCATCTTTTCATCGATTTCAAAGGCGCATACGACAGCATTCATCGTGAAGAACTGTTTTGGGCGATGGCCGAATTCGGGATACCGGTAAAACTGATCCAGTTGTGTCACGCCACGCTAAAAAACACGCGATGCACCGTGCAACTCGGTTCTAGGACCTCGGAACCATTCGAAACATGCACCGGATTTCGGCAAGGAGATGCCCTGTCATGTGACTTCTTCAACCTGGTGCTGGAGCAGATAGTGCGACGGGCAGGCGTCAACAGGGAAGGCACTATCTTTTACAAGTCCATCCAGCTGCTAGGATACGCGGATGATATCGACATCATCGCGTGTTCTCGCCGTGGCATTGTGGAAGCATTCACGGCGATTAAAGAACAAGCCAAACGAGGAAGCATCATCCGATACCGTCCGAAAAGCGCTGCACACTCTTAGTGCGGACAGTCGGCTGGTGGAATTTACTCTTTTTGAGTGGGACTTAATTTTCATCGCCTTTGTCTTGAAAAAACTAGTTGACAAAACTAGTTTTATTTGCTGCCTGGGTCCTCCGATATTTGTCATTATTCTGGCTAAGGCAGCACACACCGTCCAAATCGGACGGTATGACGACGGCTCATCTGGTTGTTTTTTCCCTTTAGGCAGCAGCACCAAGCGTTGTTTCTTCCATTGGTCTGGAAAGACCCCTTCGATTAGGCACCTATTGTACATTTCTAGGAATGGTCCCGTGTTTGTTTTAATGGCTAGTTTAAGGGCCTTATTTGGGATGCCATCCAGCCCAGGTGACTTATTGTCCTCGAAATGTTTGCACACCTTTAGGAGTTCGGTTTTCGTGATAGTTGTGACTTCCTGTTCATCCTGGGGTGCTTCTATACGCTCTATCGTTCTTTTCGGTGGAAATAGTCCCGGCACTATTTTTTTCATTAGGAGAGGGCATGAGGGCGAGGGGGCCCTGGTGGTGCCTTGGAGTTTTGCCATGACAGTCCTGTAAGCGGTACCACAAGGATTTACGTCGGCTTACTCGCAGAGCTCCTTAAATTTGTTGTTTTTGCTTCTCCTAATGGCCAATTTCAGGTCCCTACGTCTATCTCTGTATTGCGCCTGTAGGTTCTGATGAGAGGGCAAACCTCTGGATCGCTGGGACAGTCTTCTCGCTCTATAACACTTGCTCCGCAGCTTTGCTATCTCCTGGTTCCACCAGTATACTGGTGGCCGGCGATTTGATGACATTTTCCGGACCATGGATGCATCGCAAGCCCTCATTACTTGCTTAGTAATATCAGCGGGCATAGCATTTGCTGTCCCTGACCTTATTGTAGGCTCTCTAAAAGTGAGGGTAAAAGAGTTTTCATCCAGTGTTTCTATTTTCCAACCCTTTTGTTGTGCATTCTTTAGCGAGGCACCCTGGTTGACTCTAAAAGGCTGTATTTCAAAAAGAATAGCCAGGTGGTCACTGTGGGTGTACTGATTGCTTACTCTCCAAATTGCGCCTCTCATTAGAGAACTCGATACAAATGTGATGTCAACTATGGAACCTATGCCGTTTCTGCTAAAGGTGTGCTCGCATCCTTTATTGAGCAGTATTACGTCTAGTGATGAGATAGCCTCTAGTAGAGCTTCGCCTCTTCGATTGGTCTGCGTACTGCCCCAATCAGTGGCCCATGCGTTGAAATCTCGGATGGCTTGTGTTAGGAGATCCTGTGCCGCTTCGCAGTGATTTAAATTTAATTGTAGCACTTTCAAATTCTTTTTGTGGCTTTTTTAGCTTCTTGATATAAAGGACATGTTGCGCTTCCTGCCACATGTATGATGTTATTTCTCCCCTTTTCTGCGTGCAAAGGACGCATCTTGCTTCATTTGTACAGTTCTTGTACACGTGGCCTTTCTGTCCACACTTGGTGCAATCCTCGCTCCTATCAAGCAGATTTTGACACGCTTTTGCTAGGTGTCCGAAGTTAAGACACCTAAAGCATCGCAGCGGTACAACTTTTTCCCGTAACCTGCATACCGTCCATCCGATTTTTATTCTCGCAATCTCAAGGATTTTTTTGGCGGCGTCTATCGGGAGGCTAATGACTGCAGTTTGTGTTCCTTCATAGGCTTTCCTCATGGATTTAATGGATGAGGGCTGTATACCTTGCACTTCCTCGAACTGCTCGGACAGGGCCTTGCAGATCTCTTCCTTAGTAGTGACTTCGTCTAGGTCCTTGCACTCAATGAGTACCTCGTGCTTTAAGGACCTCACTTCTGCCATTTCCTTTAGGACTTGTCCTACTTTGCTCTGGTACTCGAAGGTTTTTCCGTCTGCCGATTTCTTGAGTTCAAGCAGTAACTCACCTTTGGCCGTCTTTCTCATGCGAGTAACATCGGACCCAGACCATTTAATTCAGGGCTGGTCTTCACTTTCCGAAGTATATCGCAGGATGTTTCTCCGTTTTTTTTTTTTTTTTTTATCACCAATGCGTCCACTTTTGTCACCTCGGCCTTGTTGTGGTCTTGATTTGCGTTTTTTTTTTTACTTGCATCGTTGTTTCGCGGTTTTAGCGTTTTTCGTTTTTCTCCCTGGGGCGCTTCTGGTCCCTTTGTTGCACCTCCGCAGGATTTTCTTCGTGACGGCCTCAGCGTATGACTGTCGAGGGTTTTTCTTTGCTTGGAGATCTAGTCCTTTTCTGCTTGGGCCACGGCAGGTGTTTCCACGGTGAAGGAGAAGGGGCTGGTACTTCCATTTCCGATGACTGAATGATTTGGGTAGCTTTGGACGCTCTGTACCTTACCATGATGTCCTTTTTCAAGCCTACAATAGAGTTAGAGTGCCTGTGTATAGCACTAGTCAGCCTCCTAATTTCATGATGGACGTTGGTTTTCCCTTTGATGAATTCCATCAGAGCATTTATATTCCTTCCGGAGTTGCACGATGACTAAGCGCGTATGCCCTGATGTCTGCAAAAAATCTGCAGCATTCCTCCTGTCTTTAAGGAGAATTGACTGTGGGAGCTATCACGGGCCATTGGCATCAGTGAGACGCCTACCTGTGCTGCATGTTGCGAGGAGGAGGATGACACTGCAGAGCATTTCCTCTGTTCCGCTTTTGTTCGCGCACGGTGGCGCACCCTTGGAGCCGACGTGGTGTGTGCCGAATCCCTTAGCTCTACATCATTGAATCTCCTTCAGATTTTTCTCCGGAGAACGGGGAAAATACAGTAATGTGGGGTGTCTGTCTGGAGTACAATGAACCAGTGGTTGCGTCTGAGTGCTCCAGCGGATAGCAGAAGCCTTCAACAAAACAAAAAAAAAAGTGAACGGCATGAATAAAAATGTCCTAGTGATTGTCTCTCCCAGGCACATTTGGGTCCAACATGGTGTATGCAGAATTTTTCTCCAAAAAATAGATGGGGAAACTATGGAGCGAGGAAAGAGGAAAGCGGAAATCTCCAACAAGAAAAAAGGACATCAATCAAGTTTAAAAAGAATGTTAACGTTTGAACCAACACTCACTCCTTTTGAATTGACTATGTTTTCTCTTCGATCTTTCGAGGCCACTGCCTACTATGAACCTTTCCACGTCATTTGCGAATGCAATTACCAAGTACCAAATACGAATTTCACCATTCCGCTTACATGACAGCAATCCACAATCACCTTGTACCTGTTGATTAGCTCGAAAGTGGCCATACATTTTTCACTTTCGATTTCTGTTCCACCAAGTGCACTAGGCTATCTTGTCGTAGTTGTGTAGGCTGTTGGGCAGCTATTTTTTTGTTTTTGATAGTCCTCCCTCCACAACAGGTGTTGAACAAGTTTCCAATGAAACCGAACGCCACTGTCTACTTCTGTAATGCACGTTAAGCCCGTTTAACTTTTCTATGAAAGTTTTTTTTTTTTCCAATAAAACATTTTCCTCGCCGGAATCACGTTTCTTCTCCCGAAACGCCCACAAGTAACAATTTGAAATTAGTCACCAAAGGCACACATGAAATCGCAGATCGCCTGTCGGGGGTCGGTCTACTCTTAATAGGTGTAATGAAAACCAGTTCAATGAGTTAATCGAGTTTTCTCCAAACGTGCTCGTCATACCGTTAGTAGACAATCGCCTACTTAGCAACACTATGATTCCAATGTAAAACTGAAGTGAATCTAGCTAAAGTGAATCCGGAGGCGCTGGAATCTGGTCACGATGATTGCAATTCATACTCTAGAAGTGCAGCAAGAACGGTATGAATTCGCCACATTGTTGGTTACACGTGAAGCTCCACATCGAGTAAAAAATCATTTGCCAGTATGCCCCTGGTAAGAAAATTTTCTTTTCTATACTATGCCTCCGCTGTGTCTTTACAACCATGCTTCATTGACATTGCAATGCGGAAGCAACGTAACCGGTGCAGCTCGCGGTTGGAGTGCATACACACTGGTATGATGGTGATGGGAACAGTAAAGAGTTCACATCATCAGTCGCTAGTAATCCTGAGGATGCTGGTGCTGGTTATATGACTTGCCTGCGTATAGCTCTAGTCATTTCCTATGTAATAGACGCGAAGTTCGAGTTCGAATTTTATGGCGAGCGGTTTCATTTTGGCTTTGGTAATAGTTCTCGTAGCGGTTAATGTCTCGGTGGGGGGAGGGTTTCGATGCAGTTAATTTGTGTTGCGCATGATCTGGTGAGGCATTGATTTTATTTCGTGCTGGCATCTAGCTTCGGTGAGTAATTCTTCTAGTGGTTTCGCGTGTTCGGTGTAATCGAAGACCAGTTATTGGTTTGGCCTCATTTCAAGAGTATGCTGCAATTCAGGAAGAGCATAAGACGTGAGAGTGAACCGGGCGATGGACAGTTCGGAGGAAGCAAAAAAGCAAAATCGGGAATAATTATTTTTTTTAGGTTTGCTATTGCGGAAATGATATAATTGTCACTGTAATGATGGTACGATCTTCGGGATTGGAAGCTGATTCATGGTGCTAGAATAGTTATGCTGAAGTAACCAACAAATTGCTTTTTGGATATACTATCCAACCGTGCAGGTGTGATTGATTCTCCTCTTGTAATATACAGAGCTGTTCAAAATAATAGGGAAAGGAATTAGCCGAAGAATTTCTAAGGGTTTTCCGAAATGTTGTAACCGGATAGTTTCATATTAGTATTTTAATAAGTGAAACACGCAGTATCTGATCTGTATTACTATATATATTTCTTTTATTCATTGTAGTTTTTTTTTTTTTTTTTTAATCAACTAAAATACCTTCGAATTTGGTTGTTCAAAATAATAGGGAAATTTATAGTTTACATCCGATTTTCTTAAAATAATACATTAAAACTTATATTTATTCGTTAAGATAATAGTGAAAAACAAAATATGGTAGATCAGTGTCCCGAATGACCACCCTTGTTTTTTATGACAGCAGTTATACGAGCAGGCATTGAATCCATCAGTTTCTGGCATTTACTGATGGGAATATTTCTCCAATGGGTTTCAATGGCAGTCTACAACTGATTTTTATTTTGAAAGGTCTGTCTGGTCAAAGATTTTTTCAGTTCCGCCCACAAATTCTCGATGGGGTTGAGATCGGGGGACTGAGAGGGCCATTGTAGCACTGACACTTGATGGTCTTGCAACCAAGCACGAACCAATTTCGATGAATGCTTGGGATCGTTATCGTGTTGAAAGTGCCATCGTAACGGCATATTGTCTTCGGCATACGGTAGCATAACATCCTTTAAAATATCACGATAGCTCTCCTTGTTCATGATGTCTTTTATTTGGTAAATGGGTCCAACACCAAACCAAGAAAAGCAGCCCCATACCATGATGCTACCACAACCATGTTTCACGGTTTTTTTAGTAAACCGGACATGAAACTCCTTCCCCTGAGGACGCCGAACATTTCTACCGCCATCGGAAACAAATAAATTTATTTTAGTTTCATCACTCCGAAGAATGATGCGAAACATCTCTTTGGAGTGATTTCTAAAATGCAAGGCAAACTCCATTCTCGCTTTTATGTTCTTTCTACTTAGTAGTGACACTTTGTGAGCAATTCTACCGGGCAGTTTATTATTGAGCAACCTTCTCCGGATAGTTGGTGCACTTACTGCATTATTCAATTCCGCGGCAATCGCCCTTGATGACATAAAGGGATCCTTTTTCGCTAGCAGCACAATACGAGAGTTATCGATGGGAGTAGTTTTTTTTGGTCTACCTCTAGTTTCTCGTGCTGGAGTTCTTGAAAGCGCATTAAAAACAAAATTAATTGACCTTCCCAATGTATTGGCTATAAATTTAAGGGTCTTTCCTTGGCCTCTTAAATGTTTAATAATGCGACTTTCTTCAGCAGTGCAATGTCTATTACGTCCCATTTTTAACACTACGTAGATTTTAAAAATGTAAAATTTGTATAATTCTTACGTCTACGAAAAACAACATTACCTTTTCAATTATTTTTGACAGAAATACGAACGATAAAACAACGAAACAGCAAAATTCCCTATTATTTTGAACACCTTAAAATAATCCTTTTTCCCACTTTATACCACAGCACGAATAACACGAATGAAGAATTGACCAGAGATGCATCATAAGAAAAGCAATACAGCTGTACAAATAGCTGCAATAATTACTTTTCGAAAAAGAGATAAAAAGTGTTCAAAATAAACAAACAAATTGGTTATCAGCGATATTCCCTATTATTTTGAACAGCTCTGTATGTATCTTCATATGTATGTCTCATGAAATGCTTTCGATATAGTTGACCTACCTGTTATTTGGAGTTCCGCATTTAAGCTACGTATCTATTCTGGCACTTGTTGTAAATTAATTTCAGTTAAGAATTTTGAAATTCAGTAGGAATCAAACGGCTGTCGATTTAGGCATTGGGGCACTAAGAAAAATGGAGGAGATAACAATGTTGCTCTTCAATTCTTGTATGTTGTACTGAGGGGAAGACCGAATCCGGCACATGGTATATTGGTGAGCATTCCTGGAGAGCTTATCTTATGATTCGGTGATGCTGGTGTCTCTTATCTGTTTCGTTTCGCGATTTTGAATTCTGACTAGAGGATACAATGCACCGGACCAGGCATGAGCGTTCAAATCTAATTTAGGACGAATGAACGCCTTGTAGATTTTACAAGGATAAAAAAATGTCTTGCACCTGTATAAAAAGCCTAAGCATTTCGTAACATTTTTGGCGACATCACATATGTGGCCGTTCTAACTAAGGCACATCTGTATGTATGTATGTACACCCAAGATGGATGGCTTTTGATTTCTAAGACGCAAGTGCTATTCATGGATAATGGCGGCGAGTCGGTGGTATAGCACTGTGTTTTGGAACCATTCATTTCCACTATATTCTTTTTCCCCCATAAAATCATGCTTTCGATGTCGGAATTTAATGAGCTTAAGATAAACTGCCCCTCAATATTTACAGGCGAGAAGCAGGGTCGTAGTGTAGTGGACGAATATGTAAAGCTGAGGGTACTGAGATATACAGGATTAGTCGGTTGGGCTACGGCCTAGTAAGCTGTAACCGTAAAAAAAACAAACTCCGAAACAACCACAAACCTCGGATAAAACGGACCGGATTAATGTTGACGACCCTTGGAAAAGCACGGAAAAAGCACAATGATCTTCGACTCTGTACGTGAAATGTTAGGTCCCTATACAGACCACGTGCAGCCGAAAAACTTGCGGATGCCCTAGACCGCTATAAAGCGCACATAACCGCCATCCAGGAAATGCGATAGAATGATGGCGCTACAGTTCGGAGTGAACCAGGGCCCCAACCAACAAGCCTCTCCAGCCGGCCCGATCTTTGGCCAGCCGCTTCCAGTGCCCCACGCCCAGTTGGTTGAGGTCCCGTTCCACCTGTGTGCGCCACCTTAAATGCGGTCGTCCTCTGCTGCGTCGTCCCTCGGGATTGGAGTCGAAGACCCTTCGGGCCGGAGCGTTGATGTCCATTCGCTCTACATGGCCTAGCCATTTTAGACGTTGGATCCGAAGACGTCTAACCAGGCCGATGTCGCTGTACAGCCGGTACAGTTCTCGGTTGAATCTCCTCCCCCCCTCTCCGTTTACACAGACGGGACCAAAGATTGTACGCAGAATTTTCCTCTCGAAACGCCCAAGAGCCTCTTCATCCGCTTTTGATATCGTCCAAGCCTCAGCGCCGTAGAGGAGGACTGGGATGATCAAGGTTTTGTAGAGGGATACCTTAGTTTTTCGAGAGTGGGCTCTGCTACTCAATTGCCTCTTGAGCCCGAAGAAGCAGCGGTTGGCAAGAGTTATTCTGCGTTTTATCTCAGCTTGTCAGCTGCGTGTCGTTTCTGCTTGTCACTATCGAGTCAAGGTAGACGAAGTCCTTGACTACTTCAAAAATATAGTTGCCGAAGGTGACGTTCTGACCAAGACGTCGGTGTTGCGCGTCTTTCTTGGATGACAGCATATATTTGGTCTTGTCCCCATTTACCCTTAGACCCAGTTTAGCCGCTTCAGCTTCAATGATTGCGAACGCCTCATTTACGTCTCTCTTTGTCCGTCCAATAATGCCAATGTCATCTGCATAGGCAAGCAATTGTGTGGACTTGAAGTAGATCGTACCTTTCGTATTGGCCGCAGAGTCCAGCACGATCTTTTCAAGTATAATGTTAAAGGAATCACATGACAGTGCGTCACCCTGTTTAAAACCTTTTTTAACATCAAAAGGGTCGGTTAGTTCACCTCCGACCTTAATGGAGTAGCGAGAGTTCTCCATAGTCATTCTGCACAGTTTGACGAGTTTGGCAGGAATGTTAAAACATGACATGGTTTTGTATAGCTCGTCTCTATACGCGGCTTTAAAGTCAACAAAAAGATGGTGCGTGGACGAAGGCGAAGGAGAATCCCGTCCACCCGACCTCGACGATGTTAAGCTAGCGATATCGAAACTTAAGACTCATAAAGCTGCTGGAGCAGACGGACTCCCCGCGGAACTGTTTAAAACAACTGGCGAGGAGCTGGTCAGGAACATGCACCAACTCATCTGCAAGATATGGTCGGAAGAACGCATGCCCAATGAATGGAATCTCAGCATCGTTTGCCAGGTCCATAAGAAATGAGACCCCTATGACTGCGCCAATTGTATGTATGTATGCATGTTGGCGTTACAGTCCATGAAGGACCTGAGCCGAGCTTCTCTCAATCACCCATGTTGTGTGTGATTTAATTTTCCCATAGGTGAAGGGGACCTACAGTTTATTGCCGGTTCCGAACGGCGAATTTCGAGAAGCTTTTCATGACAATTTTACCACAGGGGGTTTTGTCAGAACCCCGCTGTGGAGAAACACCGTGAAAACACGTTCGATGACATGGCTGTGTCGGGATTCGATCCCGTGTCATCGGCGTCAGAGGCCAACACACTACCCACTGCGCCACGGTGCTCTCAGCAGCTCTTACAATTGGCAGCTACAAATTCGAAGTGGTCCAGGACAGTCTACCTTGGCTCATAGTGACCAGCCACAACAACATCAGCGCTGAGATCAGACGTAGAATTTCTCTTATCAACAGCTGCTTCTATGGGCTCAAGAGGAAAGCAATTGAGAAGTAGAATCTCTCTCGAAAGACCAAGATTGCGCTATACAAAATCTCAATCATCCCGGTCCTCCTCTATGGTGCAGCCCTTGATCGTTTCGAGAGGAAACTTCCGCGTTCAAACTATTGTCCTGTTTGTACGACGAATGGAGGAGAAGACAGAACGACAAACTTTACGGGCTGTACAGCGACATCGGTCTAGTATGACGTCTTCTGATCCAACTTCTAAGATGACAAGGCCATAGAGGGAGGGAATAAATACCACAGCTCCGGCCCGAAGGGTCTTCAAATCCAACCCTGAGGGACGACGACGCAGTGAAGGACGACCGAATCTAAGGTGGCACACACAGGTGGAAGAAAACCCTATCCAACTGGGAGTGCGTCACTGGAGACAGCTGGCGAAAGATTGGGCCAGCTGGGGAAGCTTATTGGTTGAAGCCCAGGTTCACACCGGACTGTAGCGCCCCCTAAGTAAGTAAGTACGCTTTTTTTTGCCAATAGGTTAGGTCAGGTTAACGTGGTAGGCATAAGCCACACGTAGGCCGAAGTCGGCCCATTGTGATGAAGGCCTCTGCCGTCCGCTGGAGCCCATTGTAATACCACCTGGATCAAGTTACCCTGATCCGCTACCTGAGAACCAACCGGTGTTTCTAATGAAGCGATGGAGTTGAGCTATCTTTTGGTTTGCTAGCTCACTTAGATTGTCAAAGAAGGACGCGCCGAGGTAGATCCTCCTGAGATTCGCAAAAAAGGGACATGAGCAGAGGAGGTGGTGTATTGATTCCTCCTCCTCCTGGTCCATGCAGTTGCGACAGAAGTCATTGGAGGGTAGCGGTAATCTGGCAGCGTGTTTTCCAATGATGCAGTGACCTGTAATGACACCCACTAGAGTACTTAAAGTTGCCCTTTTGGTTGCCACTAGGTCCCTGGTTCGTCCTAGACTTAACTTAGGCCACAATTGTTTGGTGATAAAGCCGATATTGCTTTCGTTCCATTGGAGGTTGGTCTCCTCTATGGTTTGAAGTTTTATTATGTGCTTTACCGTACTTATTGGTGTACATATCTAGATATCCGAGGGTAGGTAGGCTGAGTGTGCTTGATCCTAACTTTGCGAGTTCGTCGGACGCGCAGTTTCCTGGAATACCCCTACGCCCGGAAACCCACAGTATTTTAATGTTGAACTGTTCAGCCATCTCATCTAGAGATAGGCGACAGTTAAGAGATGAGATGTCTTTGATTTGTGGGTTACAGCTGCCAGGGACTTTATCGCAGCTTGGCTGTCCGTGGAAATGATAATATCCTTAGCGGATATTGCATTGATCCTGAGCCATGCAAGGGCCTCTGTTATCGCTATTATTTCTGCCTGATACACACTGCATTGATTTGGGAGTTTGAAAGATTGAGGTTAAGTTGCTTGAAGAAGACCCCACTACCTACACCCGACTCCATCTTAGAGCCATCGGTATAGAGGGCCTCCGTGGGGGTTGATCTGATCTCTCCGCTTATGTATAAGATGGCCGATCTTTGTACCTTCCCCAAAAGGCTTCGATTGACTGCCTTGTCCAGAGCAGTCCACCAGACTACAACGCCATACAATAGGCCAAAGGAACGAGATCTTTTTTGAAAGAGGCTTGACGAAATGTTGTTGAAAGAAATGAACTAAGGATCAACAATTTTTCGGCCAACAATCCCTTGATTTGCCAGACTTACCCCTTGATTTGCTATCGCACATGACGGTTGAGTTATTCACTGCTCGCCTCTTCGGGGTATATGGGTGTTCGATTTGGTGAGAAACTTAAGGTCTGCCGCTATTACTCAACTTACCTTGACTTGCTTGAGGAAACCACTCGAAAAACGTTTTAAAAATAAATTGGTTTAGGAAACTTCATAGCATTGTTCAAAAAAGGAAAAGCATGAAGGGTTCCAGCACTTTTTTTTTACTAACGCACTTCACGGTGATATGTCGCAGTTATGTTAATCAGTATTCGAGTTCCTCTTTGTCACATCTTCTTCTTCTTAGCGGGCGCAACAATTCGGGGTGAACCTGGGCCTCAACCAACATGCCCCTCCAACTAGCACGATCTTTTGCTAGCCTTTTTCATTGCCGCACACCCAGTTGGCTGAGGTCCCCTTCCATCTGTGTGCGCCATCTTAAGTGCGGCCGTCCTCTGCTTCTTCGTCCCTCGGGGTTGGATTCAAAGACTCTCCGGGCTGGAGCTGTGGTGTCCATTCGCTCTACATGGCCCAGCCATCTTAGGCGTTGAATCCGTAGACGCCTGACTAGGCTCATGTCGCTGTACAGCCCGTAAAGTTCGTGGTTGAATCTTCTCCTCCATTCCCTCGAAAATCACGCGCAAAATCTTTCTCTCGAACCGACCAAGGGCCTCCTCATCCGCTTTTGATAGTGTCCATGCTTCTGCGCCGTACAACAGGACCGGGATGATAAGGGTCTTATATAGAGTCAACTTTGTCGTTCGGGGGAGGGCTCTATTACTCAGTTGCCTCCTGAGCCCAAAGAAACAGCGGTTGGCAAGAGTGATTCTGATTTCGGAACTGATGTCGTTGTTCCAGGTCACTGCGGAGCCAAGGTAGACGAAGTCCTTAACTACCTCGAACTTATATCTGCCTATACAAACGTTCTGGCCAAGACGTCGGTGTTGAGCGTCCTTTTTTGATGACAGCATATATTTAGTTTTGCCCTCGTTTACCGCCAAACCAATTTTCGCCGCCTCCATCTCAATACTCGCAAACGCCTCATTGACATCTCGCTGTGATCTACCTATTATGTCAATATCGTCGGCGTATGCAAGGAGTTGCGAGGATTTGAAGTAGATTGTGCCTCTTGTATTGGTTAGTGATTTTTGTACAATCATTTCCAATATGATGCTGAAGAAATCATACGACAGCGCATCGCCCTACCTAAATCCTTTTTTGACATCAAAACTGTCGGTAAGGTGTTCACCGATTCGAATGGAGCAGCGAGCATTCTCCAAAGTCATCCTGCATAGTCTGAGGAGTTTAGCAGGTATGGCAAAGGTAGACATAGCGTTGTATAGCTCGTCTCTAATTACGCTGTCGTATGCGGCTTTGAAGTCGACAAATAGGTGGTGAGTGTCGACTTGAAATTCATTGGTGTTTTCCATGATCTGAGAAGATTTTGTAGGCGATGTTAAGGAGAGGGGTCTCCGTTCTTGTGGATCGGGCATACGATGCTGAGACTCCATTCCTCGGGCATGCTTTCCTATGACTATATCTTACAGATGAGCTGGTGCATGCTCCTAACCAGGTCATCCCCAGCTGCCTTGAAGAGCTCAGCAGACAGTCCGTCTGCACCAGCAGCTTTATTCGACTTGAGCTTCGATATGACAATCTTAACTTCGTCGAGGTCAGGGGGACAGAATTCTCTGCGGTCTCCGTCGATTAGAAATGGATCATTCTGCCTGACAGCGGTATATTGACTAACGTCGCCGTTATACAGTCTGCAGAAGTGGTTTTTCCATATTCTCAGCATCGACTGCGGTTCTACTACTAGGTGTCCGTTCTCATCCCTGCAGGCTTTCGTTCTGGCTTTATAACCTTGGCATGTTCGCTTTATCTATTGATAAAACTTTCGAATGTCACGCCTGCAGTAACACCTCTCCAAATCCTCAATCGCGCCCTTCTCGTGCTCTTTCTTCTTTCTCCTGAGAAGCTATGCTCTTCCCTTCTTTTTAACTCGCAGAGCTCCCGAGCTGCTCTTGTTCTCTTATGCAGTGAGGCCTTATATGCATCCTGCTTCGCTGTATGAATCCTCCTGCACTCGTCATCGAACCAGGTGTTTCTTCGTGGTGGAGCCTTGAAACCCAAAACTTCGGATGCAGAGCTTTTCAGGGCTTGTTTGCAAAGGCTCCACTGCTGTTCTATTGATAGCGTGGAGGATTGAGGTGTATTGGAGAGCTTAAAGGAAACGTGATCGGTAAAAGCACGAGCGGTTTCTGGCGATAGTAGCTTTCCGACGTCAAAACTTTGTATTCTCACTCTACTCCGTTGGGTTCGTGATATCCGTATGCGCATCTTGGCTACTACAAGATAGTGGTCCGAGTCGATGTTAGCCCCTCGAAAAGTTCGAACATCAAGAATAGTGGTGGAGTGTCTGACGTCCATAGCGATGTGATCAATCTGGTTGGTAGTCGATTGATCAAAAGACCGTCAGGTGCCTTTGTGTATATCGAGGTGCGGGAAGCGCATACTGGCTAGAAGGAGATTTCGCCCCTTAGCAAGATCAATCAGCCTGTGCCCGTTATCGGCGGTGGTGTCGTGTAGGCTATGTTTGCCGATGACTCGTTCAAAGATGCTTTCCTTATCCGGCTTAGCATTGAAGTCTCCTAGTACAATTTTGATGTCATAGCTGGGACATTGGGCATACGTTCTGTCTAGGAGATCGTAGAACTCATCTTTGGCGGAGTCATCCTTGTCTTCCGTGGGGGCGTAGACGCAGATCAGGCTGATGTTAAACAATTTAGGCTTGATACGGATTGTTATGAGGCGTTCGCTCAGATGCCGAAAGCTTAGGACTTTTTGCCTTAGTCCACCTCGAACAACAAATCCGCATTCAAACAATCGTTGCCCTCTATCGCCATAGCAGTCGCCGACCATTCAATCGCATTTCCTGGATGGCGGTTATATCCGCTTTATAGCGGTTTAGGGCGTCCGCAAGTTGTTCGGCTGGATGTGGCCTGTTTAGGGACCTAACATTCGACGTACAGAGCCGAAGATCATTGTCCTTTTTTCGTTTTTTGCTAGGGTCGTCAACATAAATCTGGTCCGTTATATCCGAGGTTTGTGGTTGTTTCGGAGTTTGTGGTTTTTTTACGGTTACCGCATACTAGGCCGTAGCCCAACCGACTAATCCTGTTTTTTTAGCGCAGGAGGCTCGCCATTCGCCCTTCCCCGTCTGCAATTTCCATAGGAAATCTCCAGATGGCACCACGAGGAGGTGGGGATAGGACTTACTAACAGTGCCGCAAGATGTTCGACTGCGGTGGCTCTTCTCGCTTTTTAGCAGGCCAGCATCCGTCGGATAGATGCTACCCCTTCGAGGACTTTGTAAGTCCTTTGCCATGCATCTTGCCATCTTTGTCACATACGTATGTAAATATGTATGTGCTCTAGAAACTAGTATTGTTTAAGCCTGTATAGTATAGTTCCAAGCCTAGATATGACAAATGAAAGTGTCCACATGTTCGGTATTTGACGAGAGTGGTTCATCTTATTCCTGATCTAAAAGTCAGTTCTGCCGGTCAAACGTTCGCTGCTTCGCTATAGGTGTAGGAGAGAAGGTCATATAATGTCGTGTAATGTTTTCTTGTCTTTCCGATTCGGAATAAGTTGTTAGCAGAGAAGAAGAATTTATCAACATTTGAAAGTCACCGTTTCTGCCTAATGTTAAAACCCTTGATGATGACAGCGATGATGTCTAACTTGATTGGGGAAAAATTGGGTTTACTGCCGTCGTAGCAATATTCGATGTTGAATTTTCTTTTTCGTCTCATTGAGTTGACTAAAGCTTGAGGGTTCATGCCTTCTGGATATTATGGTCATCGTCCTAATGGATAAAATATAAACCTTCATCTCAAGCCCTATTGATCTGTTCATTTATTCTAAACGAGTAGCTTGCAACGCTGTTTTCCACTTTAACACGTTGGAACCAAACTGCCTGTTGCATTTTAATGTCAAGTATTCCGCTCACTCTACCTGAGAGCACGTGTTTCAAAAAGACTAATTTCGATTAAAAGATGAATTCTTTCACGGAATGTGGCACGTGCTTCTTCTTGGTCAAATCATTCGTTCTTCCCTTAGAGTTATGATGAAAGCTTAATTCTTTTCCTGGTGTCACAGTGCGCCTCTGGGCCATACACTCAGTTCATAAGGTCTTGAGTGTACCAAAAAACAGGTCTAGATTTGGTTGACAATACTGAAAGTATGTTTTGTATGCTTGATCGGTAAGCGAATGTACAAAACGTTCCGGTCGACATAACAATACTAAACGGTTTGCGAGCTTCGATGACGTCGTTGTCGCGAAAACCACCTTATTGCCAACGGTATCGAACGTTTTGACGCTTGATAATGGATCTACTATGCCGATTATCGCAGCTGAAAAGAAATCACGTTACTGGGTCAAGTTCAACTCGTGAACAGTGCAAAGCATTTGCATATCAAATGCGGTCTTAACACGATCAGCTAAGTATCCTTTAATAGTATGCTATGTATATATGTATGTGTATTGTTGCAAAACAAAAATCAAAACCGAAAAAAACGGAAAAGCAAAAAAGTGGAAATAAGACCAAAATCCACTCGATACTCTTCCGACTAACAACGTTACCGCAAGCATTTCAAGTAGCCCAAACGAAACCGGAAAGGACGGACGAATAAATTATCGTTCGGCTTGCGAGGCAAGTTTTCGATTTAAATCAAAATAGCCGATAGGCGATCGGCACCCGCAATTTACGTATTATAATTGGCCAGACACTCTCAAGGATTGAAGCGTAATATAGGCGCGCATACTGTATAGATTAATTTGACCTCCAGTCGGAAACGGTGTTAGTAGTGTATTGTAATTCTAACAGGTAACCAGAGGCTGACATTGACAATGGAAGTAAGCTCGTAAATGCGCAGCGTTATTCAGTTGTATTCTTTGATGTTCAAAATGAACCTTAGTATCTACCGGTGCCAGTCTTATTTTATTTTTGGAATTCTAAAAAAAATACAAAAAATAAAAAACGGATTTGTTTGCGCACTTGGTTTACCTTCAAGAAATGATGGGATGACGTCATTTCAAAAGCATATTCTTCGCTTGCTCCGTTCTAATTGAGTTCCATTAATAAGTTATGTTAAGCATGTTCTGGACCTCGTTGTGTCCTTAAGATTTCATCAAAACAACTCCAACTAACCTTGTTGGACAAAATGTTATAAACAGACTATTTTGTACGCCGTGGCGCAGTGGTTAGTGTGTTGGACTCTGGCGCACGATGAGCGAGTTCGAATCCCGATAACACCAACGCCATCGAATGGTTATTTCGCGACGTTCCTCCTCGACGGGGTAGTGGCAAAACCCCCCGTAGTAAACTTACCATGAAAAAGCTTCTCGACTCGCGCCGTTCGGAATCGGCATAAAACTGTAGGTCCCTTTCACCTGTGTGATAAAATCACACACAACATGGGTGATTGAGAGAAGCTTGGCTCTGGTCCTTCATGGGGTGTAATGCCACCAAAGAAGAAGATTTTGTACGCTTATGCAATGTTTATGTTTCGCAATATGACGCAGTAAAATACTTGTCTCAGGAAAGTTATAATTTTGCCTCCCCGGCAGCTGACCTCGTCGGGGTGGGGGGCGGCAACAGGTTTGGGGTGCGCGAATTCATTTTCGTACGGACTAAACCTGGCTAACGAAGCGCAAACGCCCATGATGACGAAAAGAAGAACAGCCTCGGAAATTGCCTGCCCTGGTGTGCCAGGGCTACATTCGGAGCCAGGCCTATATGGTGGCACTAAGCGAGCGTCTGGTGGCCGGTCTGTCCCGCTCGGCAGCCGGTCGGGCTTAGCCCGAAGAATCACGAGCAACCCAGCAGTGGCCTCGTGAGCCATTACGGCGGTGGGGCCATGCACTAATATAAATAAAGAATGAATAAAGGGCAACAGACAATGGCATCGACTTAGGTTGAGCAAGTGAAACGTCTCATCGCTTACAGGGAAGTATCACGAGCTGGTTGAGGAAGCTGCCAGGTATTGGTTAGATATCGTAGGTATCTCTTCGACAAAGCAAAGAGGATATAAAACTGTGGATCTTTCGGACGGGTGGAAACTCTTCCTGTCAGGAGTTGCACACCCCAAATGTCTGCATAGGCGGGAGTGGGGATACTAATAAGTCCCAGGCTGGCAGAGAAGGTATTGGATTGGATACTATTAGGAGGGAGAGTCGCGATCTTAAGACTCAAGTTTGAAAGGGCAACTTTGACTCTGGTGCAGGTGTATGCACCGAATCTAGAGTCTGAGTATGTGACCTTCCTGGATGAAATTGATGCGGCCCTTGATAGGGTGGTTGAGATGGATTCCTATATCCTGATGGGTGACCTCAACGCCCACGTGGGTGTGGAGGGGCTGAATTGTCAACTGATCATCACCTGGTGTTATGTATGCTGTATCTTACTGATAGAGTACCTCGTCTGCCAAGGCGGAAACCAAGAGTGGTTACACGTAAACGGTGGGAGAAACTACAGAGCAGTGAGATGCGGCAACACTTCGCACGACACATATCCGAAAGGTTTGAGCGAATTCCAACTATTTCATCGCATGTAGAGGAAGAATGGCGACTATTTCCAACAGCTGTCATCGCCTCTGCACATGATGTTTGTGGAGAGAAGCGGCTAGTGGTGAGAAAAGAACTGCGTGTTTTAAAACACCTGGAGCTAAAGAAGCCATCAGAGAGAAGAAGAAGGCCTACAGAGACTGGATTCTCTTGGGGGACTCTGCTTCTCGTGACCGATACACTGTAGCGCGAAGAACTTGGAAATTTGCTGTGCGAGCAGCTAATGAGCGGTCCTGGAAGGAGTTCGGCGAGAAGTTGGAAGGTGATCATAGATCTGCGAAAAAGCTATTCTGGCAAACCAGGAAGGAAATTCAACATTATCGAAGGAGTTAAATCCAAAGATGGTGTGTCGCTTTCCGATGAGATGGACATCTTACGCAGATGGAGCGAGCACTTTTCGGAGCTGCTCAATCCCAAACAGGGCGCTGAGGGGGACAGACCCATAGTCATGAGTAGGGCGGAGAATAGTCCAACGGTTGAGGAAGTCATTTTAGCCATTGAATCGCTAAAAATTGGCAAATCTGCCGGTGTGGATGAAGTTCGCCCAGAAATGCTTAAGGCAATGGGTAAATAGGGTATAGGGGTATATCTCTTTAAGTGTCCCCGGTAAAGTCTACGCTAAGGTGTTGGAGGCGCGCTCTAGAGCTATGGTCGAATCTAGGATAGGGGATGAACAGTGCGGTTTTCGTCATGGCAGAAGTACAACCGACCAGCTATTCACTCTAAGAATGGTACTTGAGAAGGCTTGGGAGTACGCTAAACTGAACTACAGCTGCTTTGTAGATTTGGAAAAGGCGTACGACCGGGCTCCTCGTGGTAAACTCTGGAGTATTCTGCAGGAGTATGGGATTAATGGTCCTCTGTTGAGGGCCATTCAGTCTCTATACAAAAACTGTAGCAGTTGTGTTCGGGTTAACGGTAGTAAATCAACACCTTTCACCGTGGGCATTGGACTTCGCCAAGGGTGCGTCTTGCCACCTCTCCTTTTCATTATATATATGGAGAGTTGAGGGTGAGTCATCTTCTTTTTGCAGATGACTTAGGTGTCCTCACATCCTCCCAGACGGAACTCCGGCGCGCGCTAGATAGGTTTGTGGCCGTATGTGCTGATGCTGGAATGAGGGTTAACGTGGACAAATCCGAGGACACCTATCCAATTCACTCTACATGTTAGTGGAGTCCCATTGAAGCAGAAGCAGGTGGAGAAGTTTAAGTATCTCGGGGTCTTCTTCACAAGGGATGAGAGGAGTAATACTGAGCTTTCCTGAAGGAATGGCCCAGCTGGGTCAATTTTGAAACAGCTTGGTAGATCTGTAATCAGGAAGACCGAGCTTGGTGTCAAAGCCAAGTTAGCGGTTTTTAACTCAGTATTTGTTCCAACTCTTACCTATACTTACTTACTTATCAGACCAGCGATCCACGGAGAATCTGAACCTGAGCTATAGCTGCCTTCCACCCTTGACGGTGTCGGGCACGCTGCTTCCAGTTGTCAAGACAAAGATGTCTTACATCCGCGATTACTTGGCCTTTATACCGGAGGTTCGGTCTTCCTCTTCTTCTCGAACCAGGAGGCTCGGAGTCGAAGACCCTCTTAGCTGAAACGTTGATGTCCATGCGCTCGATGTGGCCGAGCCAGTGTAGTCGACGGATCTTTGCTTTCCGGACATACGGTTGTGTCTTCTTCTCCATTCACCTTCCTCACAGACAGGACCAAATATCCGGCGCAGAATCAGCTCCGCTGTCCTGCTCATCGTCCAGCTTTCGGCTCCGCACAGCAAGACTGGCAGTATGAGCGTTTTGAAATGCATGACTTTGGTCTTTCGAGTGAGGAGTTTTGACTCCAGTTGTTTGGACAAGCCCAAGTAGCAGCGGTTGCCAAGGGCGATTCTATGCCGGATCTCCACCGTGGTGTCATTTGTGGAATTTACGTTTGCCCCGAGGTAGACAAACTCCTTAACTACCTCGAAATTGTAGCTGTCAATTGTTATATTTTGTCCCATGTGATGAGCGACGGATTGGTTTTTGCTTGACAGCATGTATTTCGTCTTGTCCTCATTGAACTTAAGACCAACTCATTTCGCCTGTTCTTCAATCGCCGTGAATGCTTCCACAATGCCACGGCGAGAACACGCTATGATGTCGATATCATCCGCGTATCCAAGCAGCTGGGCGGACTTGTGAATCATAGTGACTTCCCTGTTGACGCTGCCGAATTCGGCCATCGCACCAAATAGTCCTTTACGATGAATGCTGTCGTATGTGGCTTTGAAGTCCTTGAAAAGATGGTGTGTACCGATTCGAAACTCGTTGCTCTTTTCCAGGATTTGTGGAAGTGTGGAAATTCGGTCTATAGTCGACTTGCCGGGCCGGAAGCTGCACTGGTAGCTGCCGATTAGTGCGGTGCAAAATGGCTTTAGACGTTCACACAATACGCTGAACAGGATTTTGTATGCGACATTGAGCAGGGATTTACCTCTATAGTTCTTGTAAGAGGTAGGATCGCCTTTTTTGTAGATGGGGCAAATAGAGCTGGTATTCCAGTCGTCGGGCATACTTTCATCTTCCTAAATTCTGCAGATGATCTGGTGCATGCTCCCTACCAGAACATCGCCGTCAGCCTTGAAGAGCTCTGATGGCAAGCCACCTGAGCCTGCGGCCTTGTTATTCTTCAGCTTCTGAATTGGGAGGACTACTTCAGCGGCTGGAGTTTGGGATTTCCTCGGTCCCTACCACTCTCTCTTGGTCATGCTCGTTAAGCAGCTGCTGGAAATGCTGCTTAAATACATCCACTATTCCCTGCGGGTCGGTAACAAGATTACCCTCGCAGTTTCGGAGAGCCTCGGCGCCCTTTTTGATGCCTCCTGCAAGGCCTTTAGCTTTCTTGTAAAAGGCTCGTGTTTTATGCTTATCCCTAGACTCCTCGATATCCTTGAGCTGGGAGGCGAAGATTCTTTTCTTTTGTCGCAGTCGTTTTTTCTCCTTCGTTCTTCTGGCTCGGTGCCCTTCTTGCGCTGCCCTGGTTTTCCTCTGCAGGGCCTTTTGATACGCCTCGTCGGTTGCTGCCTTTTTCTGCTCACACTCGCCGTCATACCACGGGTTTTTTGTCGGGGGTGGTAGGTATCCTAAGGTGGTTTCGGCTACTTCCTGAATGGCTGAGCGGCAATAAAGCCACATATTATTGGCATATGTGTTCGACGTAGGCATACCGTAGAGTCTTTCGCTCAGCTGCTCCCTGTAGACTCTGGTAACCTCCGGTGTGCTCAGGCACCCAATATCGAACGTCCTCCCTGTGGGCTGGTGCAGCTTTCTGACATTGGACAGTCGAGCTCTGAATCTTGCTGCTACGAGGAAGTGGTCAGAGTCGACATTTGCCCCTCTGAATGTTCGCACATCCAGGATGTTTGACGAGTGCCTTGCGTCAATGAGCACATGGTCGATTTGGTTGGCGGTTCGACCGTCCAGAGAAAGCCAAGTTGCTGTGTGGATTCGCTTACGAGGGAATCTTGTGCTACTTATCACCGCATTACGAGCTCTCGCAAATTGATAGGGTCATCAGCCTCGTCGGTAGCGGCGTGTGCACATATAAGACTGATGTTATAAAATCTGCCTCTGATGCCGATCATAGCCAGGCGATCACTTATAGCTTTAAAGTCGATGACCTTCGACTTTTACCGCTTTCCCGCGACAAATGCGTATCCCAGTAAGTGCATTCTTTTGTGTCAGCTGTAATAAATTTCGTAATTTTTCTTCCTCATCATACCGTTTCCTATCCAGCGTATTTCCTGGACCGCAGTAATGTCCGCCTTGTACTGCGTGAGGATTCTTCTAGTTTATCAGCAGCTCCGGGAGAGTACAGGGTTCTGACTTTCCAGGAGCATACTCGCAAAATGTGCTCCTTTTTCGTGCGTTGTCGTCGTCGAGTATCCGTCCGTGTATCCGAGGCATCTTGTTCATTCATAACTTTTATGTTTTTACGTGGGCGGGTTGTTAGCCTGCCGCACAACCGCCATTCTGGTCGGGGTTTTGTCGCTGCATACGATTGTTCACCTCCCAATGATTGTTGAAGAGGCTGTCCAGAGGGCGCCGCGAGTAGGCCGTATGTCAACTTGACTCGGGCATTTAAATAGGGATCGTTGCTGGCATCTCGCCAGGTTGAGAGCGATCAACAACTTCACCCTGTATGTCCGAGCCCATGCCCTCTAATTGTTATTACTTTACTTAATTTTATTTGTGTGAGCTTTAAAGACGTATACCACAAAGGGAAAATACGCCCTGGTCTACGGCTTTTGTTCGATAAAAAAGAGAAGGCATACCAGACAGTTAAAACAGGAATGGTTTTTAGGATCCTGATGCTGTAACATGCAATCGTGCACTATTTTGGTTTTGTCAGTTCCGTTCCAGTAATTTCGATGTTAAAGATGCACTTTCGATGATGTCGGTAAAAACATGAAAATCGTCGAGTCTGATCGCCATATTTTGATTACTCAGGAGCTAAACATCGCATAAGAAGTAATTTGGAACAATTTGAATGAGGCTTGGTACAAAAAAAAAAAAAAAAAACTCGATGTATTGGTGCCACGCGGGTGAATGCAAACAAAACCTCATGGACTGAACTTCCATCTGCGAAATAGTGCTGGTTCACAACAAAATCGACGGAATGAATCGACCGCGACTTATTTTGCTCGTGAAAATTGGCCTTAAGGGAGGCTTCTGAAAAACGACTGTCCTACTTTTTTTTTGCCTAAAAAAAACCGGCGCATGTTTGACCTAAACTGGATCATCCTTCAAAGTATGTAATGCAAATATGTATAATACTGAAGTTTCTTGACAGATATAAAGGTTAGACATGTTTGTTTTGTTGTAATCATGCCTCAGCTTTCGCTGGACTTACCCCTTGGTTTGCTATCTCACATGACGATTGGGCTATTCATTGCTCACCTCGTCGGGATATATGAATGTTCGATTTGGTGAGAAACTAAAAGCCCGCCGTCATTACTTAACTTACCTTGACTTGCTTGAGGAAACCCACTCGCAAAACTTCTTAAAACAAAATTAGTTTAGGAAACCTTATAGCCTTGTTCAAAAAAGGTTAAGAATGAAGGGTATTGCCCAGCACTGTTTTTTTTTACTAACGCACTTCACGGTGATATTTCCTTCAATATTCTGCCGGTCCAACGTTAAGGAAGATATCATTCGAATATTTTTTATGGTATCTTGCCGTATAAAACATATTTCTAATTAAGTCGCAGTTATGTAAATCGGTATTCGAGTACCTCTTCGTCACATACATATGTAAATATGTATGTGCTCTAGAAACTAGTATTGTTCAAGCCAGTATAGTATAGTTCCAAGCCTAGACATGACAGAAGAAAGTGTCAAGTAAAAATCTTAAGAAGTGTCCACATGTTCGGTAATTGACGAGAATGGTTCATCTTATTCCTGAAATAAAAGTCAGTTATGCCAGTATAACGTTCGCTAAAGGTGTCGGAGAGAAGGTCATGTCATGTCACGTAATGGTTTCTTGTCTTTCCAATTTTGAATAAGTCGTATGCAAACATGCATACACCCTAATTCTGTTTTTACACGACAAATACGATCCTGAAGAATTAGTGTGAAAAAGTCTGGAGTTTGTGTGTTGAATATACATACATACATACATACATATTTATGTGCCCATTTCCAAATCGAAAAAAAAAAAAATGCTCACAGCCAATTACTCATGAGCGCGTGCGTTTAATAATTGCTCGTTGGGTAGCGCACACTCACGAGCAACTCATGAGTGTTTGCGTTTCCTTACCAAACCACAACACTGTCCGAGCATATCGGCTGTCGTCCGATCACCGTAATCAACCAGCGTCGGTGGACCGCTTGGGAACACCGCGTGTTGTTCATTTTTAGGGTTCCGTACCCAAAGGGTTAAAGGGGACCCTATTACTAAGACTTCGCTGTCCATCCGTCTGTCACCAGGCTGTATCTCATGAACGTTGATAGGTAGACATTTGAAATTTTCAAAAAATATGTATTTCTGTTGCCGCTATAACAACAAATACTAAAAACAGATTAAAATAAATACTGTCCCATACAACAGACATGATTTTCATCCAAAAAATCCCCTTGGTCACATACTGACCTAAGGCTAGTGCCTTTGATGTATTAATCCCAGCTGCAACCCTTTTTCCTATAATTACGAACAACCAATTATAAATACCTTATAAGCTTTGATGATCCCTATTGTGTCAGCCTTTCGTACAATTGCTATTACCCTCCTTTTCCATCCTGATAGGTTAAGATATCAAATGTTGCAACAAATTCAATTGTTGGGAAAATATCTTCGGATAATATCCCACAACCAATAACACACTTCCAAACTTTAATCCCTACTGTGTCCTGGATATATTAATCCTAGCTGCAAAACTTTTTCCCATAATTATTGTTATTCTCCTCTTCACCTACTTGCTGTCAAGTAAGATAATTGAGTCTGAAAAAGGGTTCAGTTTTTTTTTTTTTGTTTTATAACAGATGTGCGTTTACATGTGCTTTATTAAAATTAACATAATTCCTTTAAATTAACTTAAAAATAATAATCCAAAATGGGAAAGATAAAAAAATTGTTGTTCATTTAAATAGCACAGTCAGCGGAATACTTAAAAAAATTAATAAATAATCCAAAAGAAAGAATGTATAAGTAAATATTTTATGAATATTTGGTAGGATATTCCTTGTCCCTTATCACTCTTGACAACGTTTTGACAAACTCTCTACTAGCGCTTACATTTCTGGATAGGTATAGCTTCCCAAGCAGCGTTTGTGGTTTGCCAAAATTCTTCTAAATTTGTTGAACTAGAGTCTTCAACAAGGGAGTCAACATCATTCCAAAGATTCGCGATAGGATTGAGATCGGGACTTTGGGCCGGCCAATCAAGCACGGAAATTTGTCGCTCCGAAAGCAAATTCTTCACTATCCGCGAAGTATGCTTTGGATATTTGTCATGCATAAAAATACATGATAGAGTCGTCGGTATATCGCTCCATTTGGTTCTCCAGGATTAGCTTATACTGATGTTGATCCATAATGCCATTTATTTTCACAATTGGTCCAACGTCATGCCATGGCATCGCCGCAAACACCATTACGCTCCTACCGCCATGCTTGACAGTCTTAATGGTGTATTTGGGATGGTACTCTTGGATCGTTGGACTTCGCACATACTTTTTTCCATCTGATCCCAACCTGTTGAACTTACTTTCGTCGCTCCACAAGATATTTTTCCAAAAGTACAAGGGTTTGTTCGGATGGTGAAGGACTAGCAAAGGCCTCGTAGGGGTAGCATCTGCCGACGGATGCTGGCCCGACAAAAAGCGAGTAAGAGCCTCTGCAGCCGAACATCTTGCAGCTCTGCTAGTCAGGTCCTACTTCCACCTCCTCGTGGTGCCATCCGGAAATTTCCTTTAAAGGGAAATTACTGACGGAAGAGGCCGAATGGCGAGTATCCTGCGCCACCCAACAGGATTAGTGTCGGTCGGGCTATGGTCTAGCGAACCATAACCGTAAAACCACTAATTGCTCAGAAACACAAAACAGCCTCGGATAATAAAACGGAACGGATCTATGTTGACGACCCTATAAGAAAACAAAAAACAAACAAGGACCTTCGGTTCTGTACGTGGAATGTTAGGTCCCTAAACAGACCACGTGCGGCCGAACAACTTGCGGACGCCCTAGACCGCTATAAAGCGGACATAACCGCCAACCAGGAAATGCGATGGAATGGACCGGGTTAAAAGCGGATGAAAAACTGCGACATTTACTACGGTGACTGCTATAGGGAGAGAGGACAGAGACTATTTGGATGCGGATTTGTTGTTAGAGGTGGACTAAGACATAAAGTCCTAAGTTTCCAGTATGTGAGTGAACGCCTCATAACGATCCGCATCAAGGCAAATTTCTGTAACATCAGCCTCATATGCGTCCATGCCCCCACGGAAGACAAGGATGACTCAATCAAAGATGATTTCTTTGATCTCCTAGACCGAACATATACCAAATGCCCCAGCTATGATACCAAAATCATACTAGGGGATTTTAACGCAAAGCTGGGTAAAGAAAGCATCTTTGAGCGGGTCATCGGCAAACACAGCCTACATGACACCACATCCGATAACGGACATAGGCTGATCGACCTTGCCACGTGGCGAAATCTTCTTGTAGCCAGCACACGATTTTCCCACCTCGATATACACAAAGGCACCTGGCGGTCGCCAGATCAATCAGTCACCAACCAGATTGACCACATCGCGATTGACGTCAGACGCTCCTCCACTATTCTTGATGTCCGCACTTTCCGAGGAGCGAACATCGATTCAGACCACTATCTTGTAGTAGCCAAGATACGTCAGCGCATAACACGAACACCGCGGAGTAGAGTTAGAACACCAAGCTATGACGTCGGAAAGCTACTATCGCCGGAGATCGCCAGTGCTTTTGCCAACCGCGTCTCCCTTAAGCTCTCCGATACACCTCAATCCTCCACTCAGTCAGTAGAGCAACAATGGAGCCTGTGCAAACAAGCCCTGAAGAGCACAGCAACGGAAGTGCTGGGCCTTAAAGCTCCACCACGACGAAACACCTGGTTCGATGACGAGTGTAGAAGGATTCATGCGGAAAAGCGGGAGGCATACAAAGCCTCACTACACAAAAAAACAAGAGCGGCTCGTGAGCTCTACGAGCTTAAGAGAAGGGAGGAACATAAGCTTCTCAAGAGAAAAAAGAAAGAGCACGAGAAGCGGGCGATTGAAAACTTGGAGAGGTGCTATTGCAAGCACGACGTTCGAAGATTTTATCAGCGGATAAAACGAATGTCTCAAGGCTATAAAGCCCGAACGGAGGCCTGTAAGGATGAGAACGGACACCTAGTAGTAGAATCGCAGTCGATGCTGAGAATTTGGAAAAACCACTTCTGCAGACTGTATAACGGCGATGACAACCAACATACCGCCGTCAGGCAGAATGACCCATTTCTCAATGACGAAGATCGCAGAGAATTCTGTTTCCCTGACCTCGACGAAGTTGAGATTGCCATGTCGAAACTCAAGTCGAATAAAGCTGCTGGCGCAGATGGATTACCTGCTGAGCTCTTCAAAGCAGCTGGGGGTGAGCTGGTTAGGAGTATGTACCAGCTCATCTGTAAGATATGGTCAGAGGAAAGCCTGCCCGAGAAATGGAGTCTCAGCATTGTTTGCCCGATCCACAAAAAAGGAGATCCCTTTGACTGCGCCAACTATAGAGGAATAAGTCTCCTTAATGTCGCATACAAGATCTTCGCTGCCGTTTTGTGTGAACGCCTGAAGCCAATCGTAAACAAGCTGATAGGTCCTTATCAGTGTGGCTTCAGGCCAGGGAAGTCCACCATCGATCAAATCTTCACACTACGGCAGATCCTGGAGAAAACCAATGAGTTTCAAGTCGATACGCACCATCTATTCGTCGACTTCAAGGCCGCATACGACAGCGTAATTAGAGACGAGCTATATAACGCCATGTTTACTTTTGACATCCCTGCGAAGCTCGTCAGACTATGCAAGATGACCTTGGAAAATGCTCGCTGCTCCATCCGAATCGGTGAGCACCTTACCGATAGTTTTGATGTCAAAAAAGGATTTAGGCAGGGCAATGCGCTGTCGTGTGATTTCTTCAACATCGTATTGGAAATGATTGTGCAAAAATCACAGGCCAATACAAGAGGCACAATCTACTTCAAATCCTCCTTCAAAACTCCTTGCATACGTCGACGACATTGACATAATAGGTAGATCGCAGCGAGATGTCAATGAGGCGTTTGCGAGTATTGAGATGGAGGCGGCAAAAATTGGTTTGGCAGTTAATGAGGGCAAGACTAAATATCTGCTGTCATCGAAAAAGGACATTTACCACCGACGTCTTGGACAGAACGTGCATATTGGCAGATATAAGTTCGAGGTAGTTAAGGACTTCATATACCTCGGCTCCGCAGTGACTTGGAACAACGACACCAGTTTCGAAATGAAGCGCAGAATTACTCTTGCCAACCGCTGCTTCTTTGGGCTCAAGAGGCAACTGAGAAGTAGAGCCCTCTCTCGTATGACCAAGTTGACCTTATATAAGACCTTAATTATCCCGGTCCTGTTATACAGCGCAGAAACATGGACTTTATCTAAAGCGGATTAGGAAATCCTTGGTCGTTTCGAGAGAAAGATTCTGCGTTCGATTTTCGGTCCCATAAACACAGAGGAGGGTTGGAGGAGAAGATTCAATCACGAACTGTACGGGTTGTACAGCGACATGAGTCTGGTCAGGCGTCTACGGATCCAACGCCTAAGATGGCTAGGCCATGTAGAGCGAATGGACACCACAGCTCCAGCCCGTAGAGTCTTTGAACCCAACCCCGAGAGACGAAGAAAAAGAGGACGGCCGCACCTAAGGTGGCGCGCACAGGTGGAAGGGGACCTCAACCAACTGGGCGTGCGGCATTGGAAAAGACTAGCGAAAGATCGTGCTAGGTGGAGAGGCATGTTGGTTGAGGCCCAGGTTCACCCCGAACTGTAGCGCCCGTTAAGTAAGTAAGTACAAGGGTTTGTTCTTGTGAGAGCGTTTGCGAAAATACATACATAAGTCTTCTCTTTGGTGTTTTTTTTTTTTGGAGACAAGAGGTTTTTTCCTGGCGGTTCTTCCATGAAGCTGGAATTCCATTAAGCGGCGACTTACAGTTACGGCTGATATTTGGACATTGTGTTGGTCAGGTAGTTGTTGCTTTATCTCCCGGGAAGTTATAAAAAGGTCGCTGCCACTGATTTTGTGGATAATTCTGTCAGTCACTTCTGATGTTTTCCTTTTTTTGTTTTCCCTTACGGGATTAGCGGTCGATTTGCTGTACCGTACGACCTTAATTGCATTTTGAACAAGCTTCCTAGAACACCTTAATGTCCTTACCTCCTCTGAAATAGTCTTTCCATCCTGTATGATGGTACCGACTATTTGCCTCCTTTCCTCCGTGCAATGCTTTCCTCTGCCCATTTTAAATACTCCTATTTGTGTAAGAAATGAGTGTAATTATGGCTATCCTTAAAAAGATTCACACTAACCTCACTTAAATCACTGAAAAATATTTTTTTCTGACACACCATGATATGTGCTATTTATATGAACACCCAATTTGCAATGATCACCAACTCTAACGATTGCAAAACCAGGAAAACCTAACGGGATCTTCTTTGTCGTATATTTTCATATTCATAACGGTACTACCTTGGGATACATATTATGGCTTTACTCCTGTGCAGTTTATAAGTACAGAGTGTATTGCAAGCAAATACATATTTGAATAAGGGTGTGCTATTTATGAGAGCACCACTGTACGTATTTTCCATTTATCGCCATAAGTCGCCGTCTCGGCCTTATGTTAAGAACTCTTGATGATGACAGCGATGATGTCTAACTTGATTGGGAAAAATATTGGGTTTACTGCCGTGGTATCATTTAGTTTACTAATTCTTGAGATTTCATGCCTTCTTGATATTACGGTCATCATCCTAATACACAAAACATAAACCTGAATCTCAAGCCCTAGTGATCTGTTCATTTATTCCAAACGAGTAGCTTGCAATGCTGTTTTCCTCTTTAACACGTTGGATGTAATTTTTTAAAAATGTAGTTTAGCATGTAAGCATGTAATGTAACGAAGCCTAAGAGTTGACAGTAGACAAAATAAACAATCTTTCCTATCATCACTCAGCTGCAAGTCATGCAACTCAGTCGTCCTGTCCTCTCGGTAACGTAAAGTGTCAGATAATTCTTCTTCTTCTTAGTGGGCGCTACAGTTCTGGGTGAACCTGGGCCTCAACCAACATGCCCCTCCAACTAGTACGATCTTTCGCTAGCCTTTTCCATTGCCGCACACCCAGTTGGCTGAGGTCCCACCACCTGTGTGCGCCATCTTAAGTGCCGCCGTCCTCTGCTTCTTCGTCCCTCGGGGTTGGATTAAAAGTCTCCCCGGGCTGGTGCTGTGGTGTCCAATCGCTCTACATGGCCCTACCATCTTAGGCGATGAATCCGTAGACGCCTGACTAGACTCATGTCGCTGTACAGCCCGTAAAGTTCGTGGTTGAATATTTTCCTCCATCCCCTGTCTGCATTTATAGGCCCGAAAATCACGGGCAAAATCTTTCTCTCGAACCGAGCAAGGGCCTCCTCATCCGCTTTTGATAGTGTCCACGATTCTGGGCCGTACAACAGGACCGGGATAATAAGGGTCTTATATAGAGTCAACTTTGTCGTTCGGGAGAGGGCTCTATTACCCAGTTGTCTCCTAAGCCCAAAGAAACAGCGATTGGCAAGAGTGATTCTGCGTTTGATTTCGGAACTGATGTCGTTGTTCCAGGTCACTGCGGAGCGAAGGTAGACGAAGTCCTTAACTATCTCGAACTTATATCTGCCTATACAAAAGTTCTGGCCAAGACGTCAGTGGTGAGCGTCCTTTTTTGATGACAGCATATATTTAGTTTTGCCCTCGTTTACCGTCAAACCAATTTTCGCCGCCTCCATCTCAATACTCGCAAACTCCTCATTAACATCTCGCTGCGATCTACCTATTATGTCAATATCGTCGGCGTATGCAAGGAGTTGCGAGGATTTGAAATAGATTGTGCCTCTTGTATTGGCCAGTGATTTTTGCACAATCATTTCCAATATGATTGCAGCGCATCGCCCTGCCTAAATCCTTTTTTGACATCAAAACTATCGGTAAGGTATTCACCGATTCGGATGGAGCAGCGAGCATTCTCCAAAGTCATCCTGCATAGTCTGACGAGTTTAGCAGGTATGTCAAAGGTAGACATAGCGTTGTATAGCTCGTCTCTAATTACGCTGTCGTATGCGGCGTTGAAGTCGAGAAATAGGTGGTGAGTGTCGACTTGAAATTTATTGGTTTTTTCCAGGATCTGCCGTAGTGTGAAGATTTGTACGATGGTGGACTTCCCTGGCCTGAATCCGCACTGATAAGGACCTATCAGCTTATTTACAATAGGCTTCAGGCGTTCACACAGAACGGCAGAGAAGATTTTGTAGGCGATGTTAAGGAGACTTATTCCTCTATAGTTGGCGCAATCAGAGGGGTGGATCGGGCATACGATGCTGAGACTCCATTCCTCAGGCATGCTTTCCTATGACCATATCTTACAGATGAGCTGGTGCATGCTCCCAACCAGGTCATCCCCAGCTGCCTGGAAGAGCTCAGCAGACAGTCCGTCTGCGCCAGCAGCTTTATTCGACTTAAGCTTCGATATGGCAATCTTAACTTCGTCGAGGTCAGAGGGCAGAATTCTCTGCGGTCACCGTCGATTAGAAATGGATAATTCTGCCTGACAGCGGTATATATATGTATAAAGCACTTATGCACTAATATACCTTTTATATCAACTCGGATTTACAATTAGTGTGACTGATTTGTTCTATTTATACTACCTATTGTATAGTACTTTTAACTTGGTCTTAATTTACTTTAGTCTCTAGTGATTGTATGTAACAAATTTGGAATTTATTCCGTGTAGGTATTTTTTCTTTCTTGCGGCAGAATTTTTAAAATACTAAAAAACAAAATTGCTGTATTAAACTAGCGGTTATTGGCAGCAGTTTATTTTAATTAAACGGGCATTATTACAATACGTTGTTTTTGTTTTTTTACCGGCTCCTGCGATCGTTTTTCTTTGGCCCTTGCTTCTTTTTTGAAAATCCTTAAACCTATAAATAAAATGAAATGACATGAAACAACGATTTGATGTTAAGAAAAGGAGAAGACAAGACAACTGAAATCGAAATTCGATTCGTACAACTTACCTCTACAGTCTCGGGAATGCAAGGAAATTCCAAAAAGTCCACGACACGAAGCTATCAATTTGTCGCTATGACACATGTAATATGAATACAGTCGACAAACGAATCGTAAAAAATGCAGACGCGCCGGTTGCAAACGCCTCCGGTCTTTGGTGGCCACTGGTTGCCTTCTGTTTGGAATGGTATCTGTTATTTCACCTCGCGACTGAGATCCCGCCAAGCAGGCAATTGGCTTAATTGGTCTTGACTATGACTCCTCATGGGCTTTACTTTTTAATTGTACTATTTCCTGTTTTTTTTTTCGTTAGAGTTGTCGGTTGCATCGGAAGAGGTGAAGAGGTGTTTTCTTGTTGTTTCCTCATTTTCTTTTCGCGCACATGTGCAGGTATCGAATTTATGAATGATCGGCATGGATGAGCATGCGTGCGCTGGAAGTAGGCCATCCGGCGTGATGTGTTAGGGAATGTGTTTAAACTTAAACGGTTTTTCAGGGTTCTTTAGCCTGTAATTGGATGCCAGCATATAAACGGTTTTTGAAGGAAAAATGCTTAGACTTGTAAGTTCGAATTATTGTTCGTTATTATTGGTCTCTTGTGTTGTTCGCAACAAAATTCATTGAGTTTATTGGAAATTTATTGTTTCCTTTACTTAGAATCATTATCGCATATGCGCTCGAGGAAGATTTGTGAATTGTGAATTTCCTAATGCCCCCTAAGGTTGTATGCCCTCTTCGCTGGGCTTCATTGACAGCATTATTGTTGTTTTTCTATTACTATTATGTTATGGGGGAGAAGGGAGCGAACAAACAGAGCAAAGAAGTTGATCGCGTTAAACTTGGCAAACGCCAGCTTCGACCTCTGTCCCTGCTCAATCCAAGTTGACACACAGCCTCCGCGTGGCCCCCCTGGATAGCTATACTGGCACCTGCCAGGTAGTGAACCAATGTGTGCAGCGATCCGACCCCTTGTTCCTGGGGAAAGAGGAACCTGGCCCTCCAGGTTGGGGGTTGCGCTTAGGGCTAACATCCCTATCGCTTAAAACAAAAATTTTGTCCAGAGACAACCAATAGCCTCGGATACGGACGGATTACATGTTGACGATCCCCGCGAACGTCAAACGAATTTCGGTTCTGCACCTGGAACGTTAGGTCCCTCAACAGACCAGGTGCAGCCGAACAACTGGTCAACTCTTTGGACTGCTATAAGGCAAACATTACCGCACTCCAAGAAGTGCGATGGGATGGGCCAGGCAAAAAGCGGATGAAAAACTGTGATATATACTACGGAAACTGCTACAGAGAAAATAAACAACGCTTATTCGGATGCGGATTTGCTGTTCGAGGCAGATTCAGGAAAAAAGTCTTAAGCCTCCAATATGTAAGCGAACGCCTCATAACTATCCGCATCAAGGCCAATCTCGGCAATATAAGCTTACTATGTGTCCACGCCCCCACAGAGGAGAAAGATGACCGACATAAAGACGACTTCTATGATCTCCTAGGCAGAGCGTATGTGCAATGTCCCAGCTATGATACCAAAATCGTTCTAGGAGATTTCAATGCGAAGCTGGGTAAGGAAGCTATCTTTGAACGGGTCATTGGAAAACACAGCCTACACAACACCACGTCAGAATACGGACTAAGGCTAGTGGACTTTATGGCGGGACATAACCTGGTAGTAGCAAGTACACGATTCCCACACCTCAACATCCATAAGGGGACCTGGCGGTCTTTCGATCAATCGGCAACCAACCAAATTGATCATATTGCGATCGACGGCAAACACTCCTCCAGCATCCTAGATGTCCGAACCTTTCGAGAAGTCAACATGGACTCGGATCATTACCTTGTTGCAGCCAAGGTACGGATGCGAATTTCTCGGAACCAACGGAGTCGAGTAAGAACACCAAAATTTGACGTCGGAAAGCTGCAATCGCAGGAGACCGCCAGAACCTTCGTCGATCAAGTCTCCCTCAAGCTCTCTCAGGTTCCGATGCAATCTGCAGAAACCATAGAACAGCAATGGAGTCGTTGTCAGAAAGCCATTAGAGATGCCGCCTCAGATATACTCGGTTTCGAGCCACCACCGTCGAGAAACCCCTGGTTTGATGATGAGTGCAGACAGGCCCATGTAGAGAAACAGAATGCATACATGGCCACATTGCATCGACGGACGAGAGCTGCCCGCGAGCTCTATGAACAGAAAAGGAGGGAGGAGCATGCGCTTCTGAGACGGAAAAAGAAGGAGCACGAGAAGCGCGAGATCGAGGAGATGGAGAGATGTTACGGCAGGAACGACGTTCGAAAATTTTACCAGAAAGTAAAACGAACATGCCAAGGCTATAAAGCCAGAGCAGAAGCCTGCAGGGATGAGCACGGACAACTAGTAGTGGAGTCACAGTCGATGCTGAGATTTTGGAAGGACCACTTCTGCAGACTGTATAATGGCTATGATAGTCAAAATGCCGCCGTCAGGAAGAGCGAACCATTCACAATGGACGAAGACGAAGGAGAATCCCGTCCACCCAACCTAGACGATGTTAAGATAGCGATATCGAAACTTAAGTCTTTTAAAGCTGCTGGAGCAGACGGACTCCCCGTTGAGCTGTTTAAAGCAGCTGGCGATGAGCTGGTTAGGAACATGCACCAACTCATCTGCAAGATATGGTCGGAAGAACGCATGCCCGATGAATGGAATCTCAGTATCGTTTGCCCGGTCCATAAGAAAAGAGACCCCTATGACTGCTTCAATTACAGAGGGATAAGCCTCCTGAACATCGCTTACAAGATCCTCTCTGCCGTACTGTGTAAGTACCTGACACCGTTCGTGGACAATCTGATAGGTTCCAGGCCAGGAAAATCCACTATAGACCAAATATTTACACTACGGCAGATCTTGGAGAAGACCCATGAATTCCAGGTCGACATGCACCATCTTTTCGTCGACTTTAAAGCCGCGTATGACAGTGTTTATAGAGGCGAGCTATACAGAGCCATGTCATGTCTTAACATTCCTGCCAAACTCGTCAGACTATGCAGGATGACTGCTCTCGCTGCTCCATTAAGGTCGGAGGTGAACCAACCGACCCCTTTGATGTTAAAAAAGGTTTTAGACAGGGTGACGCACTGTCATGTGATTTCTTCAACATTATTCTTGAAAATATCGTGCGGGACTCTGCGGCCAATACAGAGGTACGATCTACTTCAAGTCCACACAATTGCTTGCCTACGCAGATGACATTGACGTTATTGGACGAACAAAGCGAGACGTCAATGAGGCGTTCACAAGAATTGAAGCAGAAGCGGCGAAAATGGGTCTAAGGGTAAATGGGGACAAGACCAAACATATGCTGTCATCCAAGAAAGACGCACAACACCGACGTCTTGGTCAGAACGTCACCTTCGGCAGCTATATTTTTGAAGTAGTCAAGGACTTCGTCTACCTTGGCTCGGTAGTGACAAGCAGCAAAGACACCAGCGCTGAGATAAAACGCAGAATAACTCTTGCCAATCGCTGCTTCTTCGGGCTCAAGAGGCAATTGAGTAGTAGAGCCCTCTCTCGAAAAACTAAGGTTTCCCTCTACAAAACCTTAATCATCACGTTCCTCCTTTACGGCGCTTAGGCTTGGACGTTGTCAAAAGCGGATGAAGAGGCTCTTGGACTTTTCGAGAGGAAAATTCTGCGTGCAATCTTTGGTCCCGTTTGTGTAAACGGAGAATGGAGGAGAAGATTCAATCAAAAACTGTATGGGCTGTACAGCGACATCGGCCTGGTTAGACGTCTTCGGATCCAACGTCTAAGGTGGCTAGGCCATGTAGAGCGAATGGACATCAACGCTCCGGCCCGAAGAGTCTTCGACTCCAACCCCGAGGGACGACGCGCAGAGGACGACCGCATTTAAGGTGGCGCGCACAGGTGGAAGGGGACCTCAACCAACTGGGCGTGCGGCACTGGAAGCGGCTGGCCGAAGATCGGGCCGGCTAGAGAGGCTTGTTGGTTGAGGCCCTGGTTCACCCCGAACTGTAGCGCCGTCAAAGTAAGTAAGTAAGAAAGCAAAAAGGGGATCCCTTCGACTGCGCCAACTACCGAGGCATCAGTCTACTTAACATCGCGTGTAAGATCCTCTCCCGCTTTTTTTTTTTTTAATGGCTGAAACCGTTCGTCAAAAATTTGATAGGTCCATATCAGAGTGCTCTCAGGCCAGGGAGGTCCACGATAGAACCGATCTTCACACTGCAGTAGATTCTAAAAAAGACCTAAGACATGCAAATCGACCCTCACCGCCAATTTGTCGATTTCAGAGCCGCATATGACAGCGTGCATAGAGACGAGCTATAAAGTGCCTTGTCTAGTTTTGACATTCCTACCAAGCTCGTTAGATTGTGATGGATGACGATGGAGGACTCTCTATAAAGGTTGGTAACGAGATCACCGAGGCCATTGACGTGAAAAAAGGTTTTAAGCAAGGCGACTTTTTCAATATTTTACTTGAGGAGATCCTGCGAAACTGACAGGTTAACATTGGAGGTCCGTTGGTCCAAAAGTCCGTTCAACTGTTAGCTTACGCGGATGACATTGACCTGAGTCGTGGTCGAACACAGCGAGCGGTCAATGAAGCATTTGTTGCCATTAAAACGGAGGCGACTAAAATAGGTCTGGCGGTAAGCGAGGGCAAAACAATGGTCCAATTAAAGCGTTAGTGTGTCAAAAATAACTCGAAAACACATTTATTTGATGTCAAGTAATTAGTCTTATATTTTGGACCCTGAACAATTTATTTTGATCACTTCTTGAAGATGACACCATGTAAATGGTCGCCCTTACCATGGATGGTGCGATGAGCTCGTTTTGAGCATCTGATCTCGGTGGCGGGTGATCTCGGTGGCGTCAAATCGGGCGATCTCGGCGGCCGTTCAAAATCACGGTTTTTGGAAATTGGACGATCGATGAACTTACGGCGCAATAAGGCGATGGTTGCCCAAGCTGTGTGGGCTGTGGCGCCATCTCGTTGGAACCAGAGGTTGTCCGTGGAGGTCCAGTAACCCTATCCGCACAGTTCCGGTCGTGGAGAGGTCGATTAATTGAGGATCTTCAGCAGCGTCACAATGGGCAGCAAATGCTTTGAGGTAGTAAAAAACTTCGTCTACCTCGGCTCCGCAATAAATAGGAACAATATTATCAGTTCCGAAATCAAAGGCAGAATTACTCTTGCCAATCGTTCTTTCTTTGAGCTCAAGAAGCAATTGAGTAATAGAGCACCCTCTCGAGAGATCAAGTTGGCTTTATATAACACTTTAATCACCCCTGTCCTGCTCTATGGCGCGAAGGCATGGACGCTATTGAACGCGAATGAGGAAGCTATCGGTCTTTTCGAGAGAAATGTTCTGCGTGCGAGTTTTAGTACTGTTTTGCGTTGATGGCATATAAAGAATATCCAACAATGAACTGTGCTTCAAGCGTCTACGCACTGACGTCTAGTCATTCCTTCTGTTAGCAAATGCTTGATGCCACTAACCTTCCGTTGCTTACGTCCAGGCCTCAAAGACCTACGAACCGGAACCGATTTCAGATCTTCTTCTACAAGGAGCTCAGCCAATGTTACCAGGAACTTTTTGAACGGCATCTTTTTACGATTGAGATCACTGTGGAATACCCACGCGTTAACTGCTGTCATCATTATAAGGCGATAGAATACTTTTTTCCACCACTTATCGGATTTTCTATCATATTCATAGAGGCCGCACATCTCGTCTGCTAAATCTACGCCTCCCATAATTTCCCGATAAAACTTGATAGCTTCTGGACAAGGCACTTTAATTTTTTGACCAGTTTTTAATATTTTCCACACGATCGAAGTTTTCGGATAATGGCAATTACTTAATAGGGTAGTGTACCAGTATCCGGCCACCTAGCGCATTTTCTCACTTTAGAGCCCTATAATAAATTCGTCTTACAATATAGCATTTTGGAAGGTTTTTTTTTTTTTTTTTTTGTTTCTGATCTTTTTGAAAATTTTAATTAAATAAAAATAATGTCAAAGCAATTAGTTTAATGCTATTAAAACCCCGGCATTGGGTCCTTTTCACCAGTACCCACCAGTAGCCACCAAGTTTCAATAGGCGTCCACTTTTGATCCAGTATCTTTTATCAATAAATAGGTAGGTATGTATTTTTTATAAATTATTTTGAGCCATTTAATTTATGAATGTTTAATTACATTTTTTTTTTATTCTCTTTTTATTGGGAAAAATACATATGGCACTTTAAAATTCGGTCTTCCTTGTTTATAAACAACGATGTGGAAACTTATCCTAGTTTACTAAAACAAAGACATTTCTTTCAAAAAACATAAGAAGCCAAAAAAGTTATTCATTTCAGTCTCTTTCTGTAGGTAGGTATGTAGGTGCCTACCTAGCCTAGGCACTTGAAACGTAATTAACAAATTACTACAAAGTTATACTTAAAGTTAAAAAAAAATAAAAATGTTCTTTTACATAAACGATAAGTAGGTATACGGTTCAGTCTTCTACAATTTTACTGTCATTTTCGTTGATTAAATTTGATTCATAAATAAAATAGTTATTATAAATAAACAAAACAAAATAGGTAGTTTCTTAATTTCAAAAAAAAACCAAACATTTCTACTCTGAAAACAAGAAAAAAATTCTTACAAAATAAAGTTCAGTGATCTCTTAAACATTTAAATAACAACGTAAGCAAAAAAAAAATTAACAAAAAGATTAAAGTATCTAATATTAAACTCATAAAACAAAACAATATTTCTTTCAGAAAAAAAAACTTTAAGTCTAGAATATCTGTACTGTTTTGGGATCTTAAGGATATGGCTTCTAGTATATAGAAGTTCAGGTACATTTTAATGTTTTTGAGTCCAGGCAAATATCACAAACGAATTTCATGTGCATAGCATCTTCATGTGGCAAAAAACTGATGGAGCTGCATTTAAGGTGGTACCATAAAGGACAAATATCGCAACCTATGTTTTTAAGACCGTCTTCTTCAGTATCGCTTATAAGAATTTCTTGGCATTTGTTGCATTTAATGGTTTGTTTTTTGGTTTTTCTTTTCCGTACAGAGGATTTTTGTGCTTCCTTTTCTTTTTTTCTTCGTAACCTTTCATCTTTCCTTTTCTCAACTGCATCAATCTTTTCTTGCTTGGCCTTTTCCTTAAGCTTAAAGGTATCCCTCCAAGCCTGTGAAGATATTGCACTGCGAGAACGGCAAGCCTGTGTGGTATTTGTCTTTTTAATAGGGTTTGGGTAAAATAAATGTTTCGATAAATTAAGCGGAGATCTTGATCTGCAGGGCGAACAGCATGGACTGCTTTCGGTTGAATTAATTTGTTTTAAATTTGAAAATGGTTTTTGAAGTGAATTAAATGTGGGGGATCCTGCAGTTTTAAAAATATTGCTTTTATTTAAAGGTATTAAGGAAAGAGGAGATCGTTTTAAAGTAGTGGGGGTATCCGGAGGTATTGATTGCGTGGAAGAATTTTCTCCAATAGTAACAGAAGTTACCGTAGCTGGTGAGCCAAAAGATGGCGGTAGAGGAGAAGGGAAAACCAAATGATTCACTCTTGATTCAATTCTGTTTCCGACACTGGTTGTTAAAATCGGGCTTGGAAGTTCTGGTGCTCTGGAACTGAACGCGGAATACGTCTCTGGGTTGAAATCTATAACGTCGCCAAGCTGCAACGTGCCATCTTCGTTAACGTCAAAAACCACGTTCATTGGCAGTGAAGTAAGATCGATATTTTGTGTTTGTTGTTGTTGCGGCGCTTGCTCAAAGCTAGGTCTTGATGTTTCTAAGATATCTAATATTTTAGAGAGACAAATACCATCATTCTCAAATTTGTCCTTGATTTCAAGGATGACAGCTTTTGCAATGGAGAATCTATCTTCTTTAGCTTGTTGCACAGGTTCTATGGCTTCAACTTCTGTAGGCTGTGCAGTAAAGCTTTCCATTACGTACTGAACGCATTTTCGACAGTCCACAGCATTAAAATCGAATGGAAAAAGCCCGCATTTCCGAAATCCATTTTTAATTGTTTGTGCCAAATGGTTGTTATTGTTTTGCCCACTAAAAGTGGGCAAAAATCCTTTCGCGTTAAAACTGCTCCATTGTGTTTCATGTGCCACTCTCGAACTGTTTTTTTCCAATCTTCTTTAAGTGGCTTGAATACGCCTACGTCAGCTGGCTGAAGAATATGGGTTGTATTTGGCAGCAAGGCATAAAGAATAATGTTTTTGTCGGCACAAAGCTGGCTTAGTTGCATCGATAGGTGCGTTTGTGACCGTCTACAAAAGGCAAAACTGGTGTGTTTATTTTCTTGTCATCAATCCATTTAACCACACAGTTAGCAATATACTCGTAGAAGGTTTTACTTCGCATCCACCCCGATTAAGTTTTTCCCAAGAACCAATTTTTCGGGACGCTCATGACAATCTCCTTAGGTGGTCGAATATAAGGAAAAATCACCAAAGGCGGTAAAAGCTCTCCGGAAGCTGTCATCATTGCTAGGACCGTTATCGTGTCTTTTTCTTTAGCCATTTGCACCTGGTAAACGTTTTTAAATCCCTTCAGAGCTACTACTTTTTCTGTTTTCGGGCACAATGAAAAGCTGGTTTCATCTCCATTCAGTATTCTGTCAGGATCGAGGAGGATATCATTATGTCCGTTTTCTATAAGACAGCTCTCTAATTCGTGAAACCACTTTTTGATGCTGTTTTTTTGTCACGACGGCTCTGCCTTTCGATATAATCTCAGCTTCCCTTAAGCTTAAGTAGGGATTTCGTTTGAAGAACAGCCTAAGCCAAGTTCTTCCTGGGCGATCGTCTTTAAAAGGGTTATCCCTTTTTTCAGTTTTCATAATTTTCTGGACGGTGTCCAGAAGGTCATTTTTCTTTAAAAGGAATCCACATCTCGCTACATTAATGCACCAATCCGTTATTTGTTTCTCCTCTTCAGGATATAAAATTGTATCCGGCCCTTTTTTCCGGCAAACATCGTCAACTTTTCCATATATTCTATCCTGAAGGGTACTCTTTGGGATATTACATAATTTTATATCTGAACGGGAAAATAAAAAAAAACGAGGCAATTGTGGCTTTATTGAATAATGTCAATTGCTTGCTATCACTGCCGAACAAAGAGTGCATGGCGTCCTATTCTATTAAATAGATCTAGCTCTCCACTTTCGTCTTCTCAGGAGACGAGAGTAGGAGAGTGCTATTTGGAAAAGACAGTTACGCTCGTGGTTCTCCAAACCACAAGCGTGGCTGTGTACAGTATGTGAACTAATATTAATATTAGTACTAACTTAGTAGATAGCATGTATAGGGTGTGCATGAGTTTATATAACAATATGTAGAAGCTGCCTTTTTATGGCTTAATTTGTTTTCTCGGATTTCCTTTAGAGTAAGTTCGATTCTTTGCGTACGTGAAAATGTTTGTGCTTCTTCCTCAACTATTTCTTGATTCATTTTCTAAAACAAATAGGTTTAATTTCTATACTCACAAAGCACACTGAAACTCACTTAATTTGCTGATCGGTTCTATTAGCACTCGCGAACTCAAACTTGAACTTCTTGCTCTCACAACAAACTTCACAAACTAAATACATTTTTAACAAGGATCTTTGATGTGCAGATCTGACAAACTTAACCAAACCTTTACATGGGCCTTGATTACAGTCGCAATGTATTTGCTTATGCAAATAATGTTTAATTTTCTTATTATTTTACATTTAATGGATAGTGGCCGGATGCTAGTGATGGGCCGGATACTGGTACACCTACCATACCAAGACTTCTTTTGTGTCTAGCCATTTTGCACACAAAAGTCCCGACGAGGTGCATTTGAATTCCATATCTCCGCGCCCCAGTTTCATTTCAAATTTAGGCAATTTTTTTCTGTTGCCCATGACTGTGCCAACAGCAGGGAACGAAATCGTGCTAAGCAAATTGATGGATGTAAAAAATCGGTCAAAACATAATGTGACATCGGTTCTTGTTATAGATCTTGCCAGTTTTTTTTACCACTCGTTCCCCTAATGTCCCTTCACTCTGCGCAATTTCTTTACCAGTATAAATATCAAAGTCATAAGTGTATCCGGAGAGAGCATCACAGCGTAACCACATTTTAATGCCTCGTTTCACTGGCTTCATAGGCATACATTGTTTCAATGTACTACGGCCTTTGAACTTGGTCATTGATTCGTCTATGCTTTGGTAACTACTGTCATCTCTGCACTTTTGAAATCCTTGTTTCAGGCATTCAACCAAGACTTTTATATAGTAGGTTTTGTCATCCATTGTCGGTTTTTCAGGTGGAGAAAAATACATTTTCGAAGTTATTAGCATGAATCTATCACGTGCAATTGCTGACCTGACTGACTTGTTGCCTATGGAGTCATGAGTGGACCAATAATCCTTTAGACATGGTAGTCGATTGTAACACATAATAAACATGCATCCAACGATAACTTCTATTTCGTCAGCATTTGTGTTTTAGTTATCTTTTGACGTTTTTTTTTTTTTTTTTTTTTTTTGATTTCTCAAATATGTCAAGGCGTTCGTTTGTGCATTGTGCAATGTACATGTACATATATAAATTTCTGTAAAAAAAAATCGTCCGTGTCGTCGTTATCACTAAACTCGTTGTTAACAATCTCTTCAATTTCATTTTGATTCAAACGATGCGACATTAAATAAAACAAAATAACACTCCTGGATAATATCTGCGTATACATGACTGTTGGTACACATTTGTTACACTAAAAAGGACGAATGGTACATATACATATGGGTGATTCCATGGGTGATTCATAGCTAATAAATTGAAATTTGCATCTGAATGCCAAGATTAAATTACACAAATTATATTATTTTCTCACCTAATAACCATTTCCAGAGCGAGGTAGAAACAAATATTTTTTGATAACTAAATATTTACTAAACAAAAAATAAAATCATGTTGGTAACTCGCGTTACAGTTTTTGGACACTGGGTTTTGCAAATATAGTTTACTAATCATTTTCTGCGAAATTTACCAAATAAAGTGAATTTTTTACATAGAAGTGAAATGAAGATAACCAGATCTGTTCATCATTAATGAGAAAATTAATATTTAAGGCGAAGCTTTAAAGAAAATTTAAAAAATGTACGGTAACTCGCGTTACACAAAATCAGTAACTCGCGTTACTTCCCCTTCTTACTTCAAAAATGAAAGTTTCAGAAGCAAATTCGCCAAAATTTATTTTAAATGCATTAAAGGTGAAACGACTTGTTTTTATTATTTAATAATTTATAACATTGATAGTGGTATGACGGAGTCTACACGAGGGCTATCTGACGAGGGCTAAAATAAATGTAAAAGAGAGGGTAAGTGAAACAGAAATACATTGGAAATACCCACCTACTTCGTGGGATTTTTTGACATTTCCTTATTACCTTTTCTTTGTATTGCGATGACGCTTCACTCCTGTTCCTGACTTGGAAGTGTACGTTTGGATACCATTCTTACTTTCAAACATCACCACAGGCTAACGAAATTGAAATGTGAAGCGAAATATCAAAAAACAGGTACGCGCAGAAAAGCTCCGTGTGGACGCGTCCTCAAATTGGAACGTAGGTTCAAAAGAAAAAGGCGCAAAAAGAAAGCCCTCGTGTAGACTCCGACTATATTATCATCACTGCTGTCACTATCTGATGTATATACCTGGCTGTAAAAACTTAGTTTTCCCCTGACGCTCACGTTCAAGTCTGAAAGTGGCATTTTACCTACAAGCACCCGAACTAGAAAGAAATTCAAAGGGAATAATGTCTTAGTGTGGATAAACTTACTTACTTATCAGGCCTGCGATCCATGGAGGATCTGAGCCTGAACTATAGCTGCCTTCCATCCTTGACGGTCCCGGGCACGCTGCTTCCAGTTGTCAAGACCAAGATGTCCTACATCCGCGATTACTTGGTCTTTATACCGGAGGTTCGGTCTTCCTCTTCTTCTCGAACCAGGAGGCTCGGAGTCGAAGACCCTCTTAGTTGGAGCGTTGATGTCCATGCGCTCGATGTGGCCGAGCCAGTGTAGTCGACGGATCCTTGCCTTCCGGACTGCGTATTGCCAAACCGTATATTAATACAGACATCGGGCGCTCTATAATATACAACAATTTGCTCATTCAAATGCAGAGCAGAATGTATACTGTTTGAGAGCAAAAGCAGTTTTGTCTGAGTCGATATACATTTTGCTCAAGAAAGCTAAGAGCAAAGTACCTGTGACTACAGACACTTCAGCTAGATTTGAGTGATTTTCACGGGACCTGAATGTTGTCATCGAAATTAAATTTTTTCATTCTCACAAAATAGACGTGGCATCTGCTTATAAGTATCTGCGTTGTGATAACAATGTACGAGAAACATATAATGAATACTTCCAAGCAGGAATGACGCCAACAATAGCCAAAAACTATCATGAGGTAAATTTGTTACAGGTGGATGAAAAAGGTTCGCAGAATATTGCAAACTCTCAATAAAATCCGACTTACCGAACATCGAGACATTTTTACGGTACATGGCGCAAAGATAATTTAGGAAGACGATCCGATTTAGATGTTTTAGTTGTATTAAAAGAGAGAGCACCGTGGCGCAGTGGGTAGTGTGTTGGCCTCTGACGCCGATGACACGGGATCGAACCCCGACACAGCCATGTCATCGAACGTGTTTTTCACGGTGTTTCTCCTCAGCGGGGTTCTGACAAAACCCCCTGTAGTAAAATTGTCATGAAAAGCTTCTCGAAATTCGCAGTTCGGAACCGGCAATAAACTGTAGGTCCCTTCCACCTATGGGAAAATTAAATCACACACAACATGGGTGATTGAGAGAAGCTCGGCTCTGGTCCTTCATGGGCTGTAACGCCAACATACATACAAAAGAGAGAATACCTATTTTGTCTGAAAAAAGAGTTCTTCTTGTAATTAAAGAAGATCCCATGATTATTGTTGTAATAACACCGATTATGAAAAGATTATTTCAGAATGGCTATTCTGATGAAATGGTCTATATAGACTCCATTGGAAAGAGATACACACAAACGATTTCAACCATCTATTATAATGACAGTGATGCCGAACGGAATGCCCTTAAATGCGTGTTTCCATCATCCCGATTGTTGCTTTGCCATTTTCATGTTGGTCAAGCTGTATGGCGATGGCTCTGGCTTTCTGAACACAATGTAGAAAAACAAGACAGAAAAAAAGTAATGAAAGCTTTCCAGTATGTTCTACATATATTCAGAAGAGGAAGAAAACGCCATACATAACTACACAAATTTAAGATCGGTTTGTTTTGAAAAATGAGCAATTTGTGGTCTAGAAGATCGGAATGGTGCCTCTGTTATAGAAGTAATAAAACTTGTAACAACATAAAAACATCGAACAAGCACAACATTTTGCGGCGAATAGAGTTAAGTTTTGCTCACCGAAAAAAAATTGTGTGCAACCAACGTCAATAGCAAGGAGGAAAAAAAACGAGGTATAAGTGGCGGACAATGCCGTATACAAAGTGGGAGAGATGCTTCAAGCTCTTCGAGAAAAAGGCGTCGCAATCTCAGCGAAAGTGTGAATTCAAACCAACCGAACGCCAAAAAGCATTAAGCATTTTTCGTCTATTTCTTTTTCACTTAATTCTGCTCATTGCAATGAATTGTCATGAATTTAAAAAACAAAATTAAAAAAAAAAAAAGTAATTTGAAATCCATTACTTAATGTTATTTAATTCTAATTTATTAGACAAACTATGGCCACGGAACAGATTGAAAAACGACGAACTGTTGTATGCCCACAAAATAATCTGTGATAACATATAGTTTGCTCCACTTTTTTTTATACTTACAAGCAAACTACATGTGAGCACAGATCACTCTGTGGAAGCATACAGTTTGCTCTGCAAAAGTAACAAATTTGGTGAGCAGAAACTATTTCAGCACAGACTATGGTAGTCTGTGCTGATATACAGTTTGGCAATACGCTTCCGGACTACATCCACATCTTGGTACAGCTCGTAGAGTTCGCGGTTGTGTCTTCTTCTCCATTCACCTTCCTCACAGACAGGACCAAATATCCGGCGCAGAATTTTTCTTTCGAAAGAACCCAAAATCAGCTCCGCTGTCCTGCTTATCGTCCAGCTTTCGGCTCCGTACAGCAAGACTGGCAGAATGAGCGTTTTGTAAAGCATGACTTTGGTCTTTCGAGTGAGGAGTTTTGACCCCAGTTGTTTGGACAAGCCGAAGTAGCAGCGGTTGCCAAGGGCGATTCTACGCCGGATCTCCACTGTGGTGTCATTTGTGGAATTTACGTTTGCCCCGAGGTAGACAAACTCCTTAACTACCTCGAAATCGTAGCTGTCAATTGTTATGTTTTGTCCCAGGTGGTGAGCGACGGATTGGTTTTTGCTTGACAGCATGTATTTCGTTTTGTCCTCATTGATCTTAAGGCCAATTCGTTTCGCCTGTTCTTCAATCGCCGTGAATGCTTCCACAATGCCACGGCGAGAACACACGATGATGTCGATATCATCCGCGTATCCTAGCAGCTGGATGGACTTGTAAAAGATAGTGCCTTCCCTGTTGACGCCTGCCCGTCGCACTATCTGCTCCAGCACCAGGTTGAAGAAGTCACATGACAGCGCATCTCCTTGCCGAAATCCGGTGCATGTTTCGAATGGTTCCGAGGTCCTAGAACCGAGTTGCACGGTGCATCGCGTGTTTTTTAGCGTGGCGCGACACGATACAAATTGGTGACGCGAGTTACTGGTAACTCACGTTACAAAAAATAAACGAAAATTCTTATGGAAGTAATATGCAACAGAGAAACTTTTGTTTGTTTATCGATATAGAATAACACGTTAAAACATGAACAGAGTTTTTAATTAATTTGAATAATTAAAAATCAAAATATAGCAAAAAAGTGTCTGCAGTGGTAACTCGCGTTACAGAAAAATGTTGCACTTTCCATTTATTATTTTACACACCAAATCTTATGCTAAAGAACTATTTTGACATAGTATCGATCGCTTGAAATAGTATAAAACTAGTCACCTTAACTTACTACCAGCTTTAATAAAACAATCACGATAATTTATTTTCTTTCAGGCACGTTTACGCCAGCAGTTGTTGCTCATTTGCAATGGCAAGTTTGCATTGATTTTATAATGGCATATTCCGATATGTCTTACATAGAACACTTGGAAGAAGTGTTGTCGCATTTAGTTAATAAGTAGGAATAAGTAGAAAGTCGAAAAATTATTTTTTTTTTTTTCTAACTTCATGTCCGCTTTTCATGGAATTACCCATATGTACCACTCGCCAAAAATCATGAATTGTTTAGTATTACGATAACAAACACTTACGTTATGGAACAAATGTATCTGTATTAACTTGATATTATAATATCCTGATTGTTTCACCACAAACACCTTAAAAACACTGAAAAAATCAACCGAAACGTGAACACTCCACTAAATTATAACTTCAACTGCCACAGAAAACATGCAAAACGAAACACGCACGAGCGTGTATCAACTGCAGCACACTTGGATACCGTTAACCGAACGTTAAAATACGGTGTGGTACAGATTTCGACCAAATAGTATACAATTTGTGACTTTCAGGTATGTTTAAACTTTTGGTGGTACATAAATGTACCAGCCGGGTCGAAAGGGTTAAGATAGTTCAGATTCAGAAACTCGTTACTCAAACATATCTGAAGAGACGGTCATTAGAAAGAATAAACTCTATTCATAAGAATCTCATCCGAACAACCGTAGCTATCCAAATCCGCTTATGTACCTATGTATGTAGGCACGGGCACGTTGCTAGCCCAGGAGAAGTGCGTCATTAGTAATTTACCAACAATTACATGCTATAAGTGTGTATTATCTAAACCCATAATATGGCATTTGGAAGCAAAATTCCATTCCGTACAGTGAGTGTATTACGAAGTAAGGCAAGGCATAATGTCTAATCATATGCATGTATGTATGTGCCTACATACATACATATCTATATCAATCTCTTGCTGTAAATCAAGGACACCGCGTAATATCTATCGCCTCGTCGACATAAAACTCTCAATCTCCAACGACTATCGCACGTGAAATTTAGAACAACCGTCAGCTAAATCTAAATTGATTTCGACAAAATCCATTCTGTCGTACTCGTTACTCAGTTAACTGAGTGTGCGACGAAAACCACAATAACAACAACCAGGTACTTGGAATATCAAATTTCGTTAGTGCATATTGTCCGAAGTGTGCCAGAAATCAAAACGTCAAACGCAGCAACTCCACGCAAGTGAAAATATGTATGTGAGTAAGTAGAAATGGAAAAAAAATGCACATTCAACAAGCGTTTAGGGGTTGTAGTCAATAAAGTGTTTACAAACAGAGGTGAAAATATAAAAAAAAAAAAACATTCGAGCAACCCCAATTTCCGTAACCAGGCGTCCCCTCACACCATGGAGATGCCGGGGTTTGAACCCGGGACTTCTCACATGCGAAGCGAGCGCTCTACCACTGAGCTACATCCCCATGCCACTCTGCCGTGTCCATTACCAATGACTATATTCCCCTATATTCCAACACTGCGGTGTTGTTTTCTTGTTTTTTTTTTTTTTTTTTTTGTTTTTTATAATTTATTGTGCTAACCACGATATGTCATCGGTTTCTGATAAGTGTGCCATAGAATAAACTGTTATTGGAAACCTGCGTGCAGGAAATTACACAGTTTGGCATGCATTTCCTGCGTCCTTTTTTGATTTCGTCATTTTAGTTGTTTTTGCGTCTGAACAGTATTCATACATACATATGCCTGTATGTACATACTATGTCATCACACTATCGAGACGCAGTGCAGATTCGTCCACTGGCGAGTAAAAGTGTAGTCAGATACCTCGGGATCTGGCTGGATCAGTATCTGTATTTTAATAAAAATGTAGATGCTGCTCTGGAAAGAGCCCGGGACGCTTTTGCCCTGACAAGATGGCTGTTTCACTGCAGCCAACTTGATTCTAGGGTGAAGGTAATCTGCTACATGGCCTTAACCAAGCCTATGATTGCCCATGGATGTCCCGTCTGGTTTAATGTGAGCGCAAGCCTAATGGAAAGGATTCGGGTGTTTGAGAGACAATGTCTGAGGACCTGTCTTGGATTACAAATCCGGCGATAGAACTTCACTTACACGTCTCTGCTTTAACGGTTTTGTATCTATACATGTTTTGTAGTTTGCATTGATGAGGGATTTCTGTGTGCAGTTCTGCAATATTCGTGGGTTACGGAAGAATTTCTTGGTCACGTATATCCATCTCTCTCGCCGCAAACCGGCTGTTTTGGCACTTTGTGAAACACAGGTCGATGAAAAGTCTGATCCTTCGGATTTCAGTCTTCCTGGATATAGCTTAGTGCCATTATTCGTTTCTCACCGCGGTCTCGCCATTTATGTCCATAGTGACATTGCTTACCAGTTACTTGCACAGTATAGCCAAACATCCACCCCGGAATTTAATTTCATATGGCTTAAATTCATATTCCGTAAGCACTCCATCCACTTCCGTTTTCTTTATAGAAGCCCCAATCTAGACAGGAATGCAACATTTGATGCATTCGACGCACTGTCTGAATCCATCCAAAGAATTGTTTCCCTGTTTCCTCGCACTGAGATCGTTTTAGCGGGCGATTTCAATGTACACAATTCTCAGTGGCTTCGACATTCTGGACAGACAACACCCGAAGGAAGGTATGTTGAAATTTTTGCTGAGTTAAATCAACTAACTCAACTTGTGAATGAGCCATCACGTATCCCCGATGTTGCTGGTCATATCGCCAACACACTGGACTTGTTTCTTACCTCTCAGCCTGACAAATACACGATCGATGTATTGGAACCCCTAGGCTCGTCTGACCACTGCATGATATCAGCAAAATTCTCGAACTCCCACCATCCATTATTAATTTAAATTCTTGGTTTAGCGATGCTTAGCTGAGAGGAATCGCCCCTGTTAGATGTATAGGATTTTGACATCTGACATCACGAAACCTGGGACCCCTCCCACCCCTTGTCACACAATGTCACATTTCGTCGACCAGGTTATTGGTCGAAGTCATTGCCCTTGCAATCAGTTTAATCAGAAAGTTATCTATCCGTAAAGTCCTTGCCCTATCGTATAGTACCCCGTTGGGATAGAACTTTCTGTACTCAGACTCTGGTGTTCTGTGTTTTTTTTTTTTTTAATAATTTGCGCGCACTCAAGGTCTAATAACCTAATTATGTCGGCGACACAGTGCGGACAGAAAGTAGAAAGGAAGAGGAATAGAGGAGATGCCGATGGACATTGATCTTAAATGTTTGCATGTTGCATTGAGAGGGGAAAACCGAATCCGGCAGGGAGTTCCAGATTCGTGTGGTTCGGTTAATGAAAGATTCTCTATATTTGATTGGTGAGCATTCCTAGAGAGACGTGTATTGCGGGAGAAATGTTGAAGGGGCGGAATGCAACTGGCTATTTCATCGGAGCATTTTTGGTGGTAGTAATGATAAAACAGGGAGAGGCAGGTAACATTCCTGCGGTGTTCCAGCGAGTCTAATGTTTTGGTAATGCTGGAGTCACCTATCAGTTTTATGGCTCGTTTTTGTATTCTGTCTAGTAGGTGCAGTGAGGTCTTGGAAGCACCGGACCAGACATGAGCGTTAAACTCTAATTTGGGGCGAATGAACGCCTTATAGATTGTAGCCAGATCTAAGGGTGAGAAATATTTCTTGCATCTGTATAAGAATCCTAGGCATTTCGCAGCATTCTTGGCGACACTGAATAAATGGTCGCTCCAATTAAGATTGTGAGCAACACTCATACCCAGGATGGAAAGCTTCTCAGTTTCTGAGATGCAAGTGCCATTCATGGATAATGGCTGCGCTTTATACGCTTTAACGACAAGAGACAGCATTGTGTTTTGGAAGCATTAAATTCCACTCTATTGTTTTTACCCCATTGGATGATGCTGTCGATATCGGAGTTTAATGAGCTTAACATACGCTGCCGCTCATTATCTACAACCGAAGTGCAGGGTCGTAAACTGGTGAACGAATATGAGAAGCTGAGGGTACTGTCGTCAGCGAAGGAGTGAATTGGATTAGAAGTAACAGACAAGAGATCATTTATAAAAATAAGAAAGAGTGTCGGAGACAAAACGGAGCCCTGGGGAACACCGGCATTTACAAAGTGAGTATCAGACTTGAATCCATCCAAAACAACTTGAATTGAACGAATCGAAATGTAGCTTCTAATCCATTGAAAGAGAGACTCATCGATCCCAAAAGCACGCATTTTCGACAAAAGGGCTTCATGCCAAACCCTGTCAAATGCTTTCGAAATATCCAGTGCCATCAAATCACCAGTGTATCTGTTGCTGCGGAAACCTTATTGGCGGTCATTGAGGAGTTTCCGTGATTCAAGATATTTCATAAGCTGACGGTTAATCAGCGTTTCCATGACCTTGGAAAGAAGGGACCTTAGTGCAATGGGTCGGTAGTTGGAGGGAGAAGATGATGATTCGCCTTTTTTGGGTATAGGCTGGACAAATGCTGTTTTCCACCTACTCGGAAAGAGCCCAGAGGTGTAGGAAAGGTGAAAAAGCTTACGCAGTGGTTTTGCCAGCGTAGAAGAACACCTCTTCAGAACTATTGGGGCAATACCATCTGGACCAGCGGATTTGTGTATGTCGAGGTCTTTAAGAACCCTTGCGACTGTACGAGTGCGGAAGTGGATTAGTCCCATGGTGGAATTGACGCACTCTAGTACAGGCGGAGACAAAGTACAGGCTGACAGCTGAGAACTGGTTGCGAATTGGGCAGCAAGTAGGTTAGCTTTGTCTAAAGGGGTGACAGCTGGAATGTCATTGTGGATGAGCGTCGGTATAGACGACTTAGTTGAGTTTTTTACGTTTTTTACAAACGACCAGAAACGTTTGCTACCTTTGGGACATTGAAGGATTTTACGCCTTAATTTTTGGTCGGATTGGAATTTAATCCGTCGAATGTGGGTGTTGCAGTCATTTCTGGCTCGTATGTACTTTTTTCGGTTTTCCTCAGAACTGTTTGCCTTGTAGGCCCGAAGACTTAGCTCCCTGAGCCTAATAGCCTCTTTGCAGCTCGAGTCAAACCACGTATTATCCTTAGGCCTGGTGCTTTTAACTTGCTGGGAATAAAATTTGCCATGCCGATTCGGATAATGTTTGCGATGGTATCAGTTGCGGCGTCTACGTCGTTGTCGAGGAAGCACAACGACCAGTTAAAGATCCGAAAGAAGTTGTTAAGGCCGCACCAGTTGGCTTTCTCGTATAGCCATAGTGTTCTCTTAGGAGCTTTTTCTTTAACTGGATGGTGGGAGTTCGAGAATTTCGCTGATATCATGCAGTGGTCAGATAAGCCTAGGGGCTCCAATACGTCGATCGTGTATTTGTCAGGCTGAGAGGTAAGAAACAAGTCCGGTGTGTTGGCGGTATGACCCGCAACATCGGGGATACGTGATGGCTCATTCACAAGTTGAGTTAAGTGATTTAACTCAGCAAAAATTTCAACATACCTTCCTTCGGGTGTTGTCTGTCCAGAATGTCGAAGCCACTGAGAATTGTGTACATTGAAATCGCCCGCTAAAACGATTTCAGTGCGAGGGAACAGGGAAACAATTCTTTGGATGGAATCAGACAGTGCGTCGAATGCATCAAATGTTGCATTCCTGTCTAGATTGGGGCTTCTATAAAGAAAACAGAAGTGGATGGAGTGCTTACGGAATATGAATTTAAGCCATATGAAATTAAATTCCGGGGTGGATGTTTGTTGGATGTCCAATGATCCATTTTGATAATACTCTCGTGCGTAGCGAACGGTGTCGAATAAGTGTTTTTTTTTTTTTACATTAATGTTTGATATTGATATTCTAGGTAGGTATATATAATAATTTAATTTGTAGCTGTAAGGGTAGTTATGATCAATGGAGTAATATTAAGTAAATTGTTTTAGGTAATATGCATACATATGTACTTTAATGCTACGTAGTTTAATAGATAAGTATGTAGACAATATTATAGTTAAAGATAAGAATATGATCAAGACTGCTATATTTTCTTATTGAATTGTTGGATTTACTTAGTTCTTGGACCTTGACTGCAATTATGATTCAGATTCGTCTTCATGACTAAGAAGCGGAAGCTCTACGGTGCAGGAACCCCCAACCTCCTCGGGGAGCAAGGGCCCTGCGCCGGCAGAAACTGAAACCCCAGCAACATCCCTGGTCATTAGAGATCAGGAGTCATTGCTCGACTCCGGAAGCGAGGACGATTCCACTAGCTCGCCGATGGAAGACGATCTTCTGGACTCAGATCTAGAAGACCTTAACGCCACCGTGGTGGAGGCAGATCGAATTAATAACAGCCATGACGCTGAAATTAGTTCAGATTAAACTCCACCACTCCAAAGCGGCAACCGCAAACCTTCTTCTCAGGCTGGCCAAAGGAGAAGAAGACATAGCCTTAATCCAGGAACCGTGGGTGCATGAACACAAGGTTCGTGGATTAATGAACCCAGCCTACAACCTATTTACATCACAGAAAGAAGGTAAGCCCCGCACTTGCATACTTGCAAAGAAATCTTTAAACGCTTACCTTCTTCCAAATTACAGCTGCCCCGACACCACAGTGATTGCAATCCAATCACCCGTGATCAAGCTATGGATAGCGTCTACATACATGGCGTAGGAAGAGTCCGTTCCATCGGACGAAATCAAGGGACTGGTCAAGGACTCGTCGAATCATCAAGCTGGGCTCCTTATCGGTGCAGATGCGAATGGGCATCACACGATTTGGGGCAGCAGCGATACAAACGAAAGAGGTGAGTGGCTCATTGAATTCATCCTAACCGCTAACCTTTTTATTTGCAACAAGGGTCATTACGAAAAATCGCAGGGAGGTACTAGACCTAACTCTAGCATCCCCCTCTCTCATTGACAAAATAAGAGAATTGAAGGTTTCTGAAGAACACTCCTTCTCAGATCATCGTTACCTGGTTTTCAACCTAGACTACACGGTCCCAACCCCAATTGACTCATCCTTTAACCCAAGAAGAATCGATTGGGAGCGTTATAGAGCCTTCATTGGCAACTCTATAATAAGTAAGACCCTTGACACCCCGCGGACCACGTTAGATATAGACAATATGGTCGATACTCTAACAAACACATTGGGCAACGCAAGGGCCAACAGCTGCGTAATCCACAAATCAGGAAAAAAAATCCTACCCTTCTTGGTGGGACGCAGATCTAAGCAAGCTCGGCAAAGCCTGTCGTAAGCTCTTTAACAAAGCAAAGAACACAAGTAACGACAGAGACTGGAGCCTATACAAAAATTCACTCAGGGTGTACAAACAAAACCTGAGGAAAGAACAAAGGCTGTCTTGGAAAATCTTCTGCAATAACATGGAGAAAATATCAGACGCCTATAGACTGAGGAAAATACTCTCGAAAGATCCACAATCTCCCAACTGCCTCATAGCAAATGGAGTTTGGACAACATCTGAGGAAGAAACTCTAAATCTTCTCCTCAACACGCACTTCCCTGGCTGCTCTGAATCGCAAGACCCTGTGCACTCGCGAGGGACTCATATCTCCTCTGCGATAGAAGGGCAGTACGAACACAATATCTCCAGACAGAAAATTACATGGGCATTGAAAAGCTTCAAGCCCTATAAATTGCCGGGTCCAGATGAAATTTACCCCATCGAATTAACACAAACTATGGAATGGACTATACCATGGCTAGAGATAATCTTTAAAGGATGCCTAGCTTGGAGTCACATTCCAGAAAAGTGGAAGTGCGCAAAGGTAATTTTCATCCCCAAAGCCGGGAGGAATTCTCACACTTCCCCCAAAAATCTAAGGCCTATCTGTCCTTCGCTCTAAAAACTTTAGAAAGGCTGATAGACCTACACATACGGCACAGCTTGGATCCCTCCCTAATTTCTAAGGCACAGCACGCCTACTGCAAAGGTAGATCGGTCGAAACAGCTCTTCACACATTAGTGAGGAAAATCGAAAGATCAATCCATCTCAAAGAATATACTCTAACAGCCTTCCTAGACATAGAGGGCGCTTTTAACAACGTCACTCCGAAAGCAATAATAAAAGGGCTAGAAAAGCTTAAGGTGGAGAGGACTCTGATAGAGCTGATCAGCGAGTTGTTATTAACACGCAAGAATCACTCTAAGTGGGGAAGCCTAGTAACTACCAGAGTAGATACCAAGGGAACCCCGCAAGGTGGGGTCCTCTCACCTCTTCTCTGGAATGTAGTTGTAAACGAACTACTAATCAAACTGGAGAAAGAAGGCCTGGACGTTGTTGCCTACGCCGATGACGTTGCCATCACAATCTCAGGTAAATACCAACCTACACTGAATGATCGCATGCAAACGGCATTCTCACTTCTGCGCAAATGGTCGCATAGTAACGGGCTCATGATTAACCCACAGAAAACGGAGCTCGTGCTTTTTACCAAAAAGCGAAAAATCCCGGAAAACTGCCCTATCACTCTGCTCGATACCAGGTTAGCCTACTCCCCTAGTGCCAAATTCCTTGGCATTATATTCGATAGGAAATTAACTTGGAAGAGCAACACAATTGAAAGAGCAAAAAAAGCAACAATAGCTCTCTACACATGTAAGAAAGCCCTAGGAAAAAAATGGGGATTCAACCCCACCCATACTAACGTATGGAGTGATAGTCTGGTGGACTGCACTTGACAAGACAACATACCACAAACAACTCGAGAAGGTACAAAGGATGGCATGTATGTGCATTACCGGGGCCCTCAGGTCCACACCAACGGCTGCGCTTAACATGATACTAGACCTTACACCACTCGATATTTTCGGTAAGCAAACTGCCACACACACGGCCATAAGACTAAAAGCTAACTCGAAATGGGCGAGCTATGTCACTGGCCACTCCTCCATCCTGCAAAACAGGATAACTATGACAGAAAACCTGGACCACACAGAACCCACCAGAACCCACCAGACAGGAAGAACTGGACCCGCCAAACTCAACCGCGCAAAAATTGCGTGGATTTCTACACTGACGGGTCTAAAACCAAAGACGGGGTGGGCAGTGGAGTTTTATGCAAACAACTCAAGCTACATAAAGCTCTAAAATTACCAGATCACTGCAGCTTTTTTCCAGGCGGAACTGTTGGCAATAAAAAGTCTTTGTCTTGGCTGAAGTGGAACGTAATATCCACCACGGATATTCGCATTCTAACAGACAGTCAAGCAGCCTTAAAGTCGCTGGAGTCCTATGTGTACACATCAAAATCTAGTCTCGACTGTCGCAGATCTCTTAACGAGATGGCAGAACAGTTCAACATACAGCTTATCTGGGTACCGGGACACAGCGACATTACAGGTAATGAAAAAGCCGACACACTCGCCAAACTAGGAACGACGCTACAATCAATCGTGGCTTGTGAGGGAGTACCCCTTACAACAATTAAACATAATCTGACCAATCTCGCCAGGGCCGAGACGAACCTGAGATGGACACAGGGACATACCTGCGTCATCACTAGGCAAATCTGGCCTCGGCTTGACAGTCAACGCACAAGGAGTATAATCTCCCTCATTGGCAGTCACGCACAAAAACTAGGAATAGTTCCGAATGATTTCCGCAGAAGCTGTCAGGACGAGGAGGAGGTCGAATCCATTCACCACCTTCTCTGCGCCTGTCCAGCTCTCTGCAATTTCTGGAAACGTTACCTAGGCTCTCACTTCCTTAACGGTCTGACAGATGTTCAGAAAGTAGGGATACTTGATTTTCTTAACTTCTTAAGAAGCATAAAATGGTTCCACGAATGGGGGGGAAAACCCCCTCGTAGCTGCACAACGGGCCTCCCTGGCCTATGTGCATTCTTCTCAACTCTGGGAAGGCTGCGATCCTACCTACCTACCTATAATAGCTGTCACAAAAGATAGCACTTACTGGGATGCGGATTTGTCGTGGGAAAGCGGTAAAGGTCGAAGGTCATCGACTTTAAACCTATGAGTGATCGCCTGGCTGTGACCTGCATTAGAGGCAGATTTTATAACAACAGCCTTATATATGTATGTGCACACGCCCCTACCGACGAGGCTGAAGACCCTATCAAGGAGGACTTCTATGACCATCTGGACAACGCCTACGGAGTATGTCCGGAGTACGACGTTAAAATCGTGCTCGGGGACTTCAATGCCGAAATCGGTAAGGAGAACACCCTTGGCGGAGCGATCGGAAAGCACAGCCTCCACGTTACAACAACAGATAACGGCTTCCGACTCACGGACTTTGCCACAGCTCGTAATGCGGTGATAAGTAGCACAAGATTCCCTGTAAGCGAATCCACACAGCAACCTGGCGATCTCCGGACGGTCGAACCGCTAACCAAATCGACCATGTGCTCGCTTACCACCGTCGACAAGAAACCCGTGGTATGATGGCGAGTGTGAGCAGAAAAAGGCAGCAACCGACGAGGCGTACCAAAAGGCACTGCAGAGGAAATCCAAAGCAGCGCAAGACGAGTACCGAACCAGAAGAAGGCAGGAGAGAAAACTACTGCGACCAAAGAAAAGAATCTTCTTCTTCGCAGCCTCCCAATTCAAGGATATCGAGGAGTCTAGGGATAAGCATAAAACACGAGCCTTCAAAAAGGGCACCCAGGCGAGAGAGAGAGTGGTAGGGACCGAGAAAATCCCAACTCCAGCGGCTGAAATAGTCCTCCAACCCAGCATCGGCACAGCAATTCAGAAGCTGAAGAATAACAAGGCCGCAAGCTCAGATGGCTTGCCATCAGAGCTCTTCAAGGCTGACGGCGATGTTCTGGTAGGGAGCATGCACCAGATCATCTGCAGAATTTGAAAAGATGAAAGCATGCCCGACGACTGGAATACCAGCTCTATTTGCCCCATCTACAAAAAAGGCGATCCTACCTCTTACAAGAACTACAGAGGTATATCCCTGCTCAATGTCGCATACAAGATCCTGTCCAGCGTATTGTGTGAACGTCTAAAGCCATTTGGCACCGCACTAATCGGCAGCTACCAGTGCGGCTTCCGGCCCGGCAAATCGACTATAGACCAAATTTTCACACTTCGACAAATCCTGGAAAAGGCCAACGAGCTTCGAATCGATACACACCATCTTTTCATCGATTTCAAAGCCGCATACGACAGCATTCATCGTGAAGCACTGTTTGGTGCGATGGCCGAATTCAGTTGTGTCGCCTCACGCTAAAAAATATACGATGCACCGTGCAACTCGGTTCTAGGACTTCGGAACCGTTTGAAACATGCACCGGATTTCGGCAAGGAGATGCCGTGTTACGTGACTTCTTCAACCTGGTGCTGGAGCAGATAGTGCGACGGGCAGGCGTCAACAGGGAAGGCACTATCTTCTACAAGTCCGTCAAGCTGCTAGGATACGCGGATGATATCGACATCATCGCGTGTTCTCGCCCTGGCATTGTGGAAGCATTCACGGCGATTGAAGAACAGGCGAAACGAGTTGGTCTTAAGGTCAATGAGGATAAAACGAAGTACATGCTGTCAAGCAAAAACCAATCCGTCGCTCACCACCTGGGACAAAATATAGCAATTGACAGCTACAATTTCGAGGTAGTTAAGGAGTTTGTCTACCTCGGGGCAAACGTTAATTCCACAAATGACACCACAGTGGAGATCCGGCATAGAATCGCCCTTGGCAACCGCTGCTACTTCGGCTTGTTCAAACAACTGGGGTCAAAACTCCTCACTCGGAAGACCAAAGTCATGCTTTACAAAACGCTCATTCTGCCAGTCTTGCTGTACGGAGCTGAAAGCTGGACGATAAGCAGGACAGCGGAGCTGATGTTGGGTTCTTTCGAAAGAAAAATTCTGCGCCGGATGTTTGGTCCTGTCTGTGAGGAAGATGAATGGAGAAGAAGACACAACCGCGAACTCTACGAGTTGTAAAAAGATGTGGATGTAGTCCGGAAGGCAAAATTCCGTCGACTAAAGTGGCTCGGCCACATCGAGCGCATGGACATCAACGCTCCAGCTAAGAGGATCTCTTTGACTCCGAGCCTCCTGGTTCGGGAAGAAGAGGAAAACCGATCCTCCGGTATAAAGACCAAGTAATCGCGGATGTAAGACATCTTGGTCTTGATAACTGGAAGCAGCGTGCCCGGGACCGTCATATACAATAGCTGCTTCTCCCTATCCTACATCCCCAGCAAGTGAAAGGTAACAAAGGTAATTTTCATACCCAAGGCAGGCAAAAGCTCCCACACGTATGCAAATGACTTGAGGCCTATCAGTCTTACTTCTTTTCTATTAAAAACTCTAGAGAAGATTTTGGACGCACACATTCGGTAGAGCTGCATCTCAGGAAGGCTGTCGGATAACCAACATGCCTATAACAAGGGCAAATCGGTGGAAACAGCACTTCACTCACTGGTCAGTAAGACAGAAAGGCCACAATATACTCTAGTCGCCTTTCTCGACATTGAGGGCGTCTTTAACAATGTTGAACCAGGGGCCGTCATCAAAGCGCTGTCTAATCTGGGTGTTACGGGATCACTGATAGAACTGGTACGAAAACTGCTAACACAAAGTGTCGTCAAAACCAACTTCGCTGGTGCCATCTCAACCAGAATGGTTAGCAGAGGTACACCACAGGGTGGAGCTATTTCCCCTCTCCTCTGGAACGTGCGGTCAACGAACTACTTCGGTTGCTTGAACAAGGAGGGTACGCTGTGACCGCCTATGCAGACGACATTGCTATTGCCGTCACAGGTAAATTTCCCAACACTCTATGCAATCTTACACAGAGTGCATTACATACAGTAGAAACTTGGACGCAGTACTGTGGACTTGGGGTGAACCCTAAGAAGACCAATCTAGTACTGTTTACCAACAAATACAAAATTCCGCCCCTCAACCCACCGAGGCTGGGTGGAACCCAACTAACAATCAAAGAGGAGCCTAAATATCTAGGCCTAGTCCTTGACAGGAGGCTGAATTGGAAACTCCATATTCTTGATTGCGTCAAGAAAGCAACTACTGCTCTATACAGCTGTAAGAAAGTGGTGGGCAGGAAGTGGGGTCTCCACCAAGCATTATGCACTGGCTCTACACAGCAGTCATAAGGCCCATCGTCCTGTATGGCGATGTAGTCTGGTGGACTGCTCGGGTCAAGGCAGTCAATCGAAGCCTTCTGGGGAAGGTACAAAGATCGGCCAGCTTATACATAAGCGGAGCGATCAGATCAACCCCCACGGAATCCCTAAACATTCTATTACATCTTCCACCTTTGAACCTTTTCAGCAAGCAAGTTGCTGCCTGCGTGGCCCTAAGGATAAGGAGCTTGGGAAAATGGCCCACATCTCAAAAAGGCCATATTACCATTCTAAACCACTTCAAAGTACCTATGGACACGTACTACATCATCCCGCAGAATGTGTTCACTAGGAACTTCGAAGTTGTCCTTCCATCCAGGGAGAAATGGGCTGAAGGGAAAGTAATACCAAAGGACAAGATCTTTCTCTATACCGATGACTCTAAGATGGAGTCGGGTGTAGGTAGTGCGGTCTTCTCCAAGGAACTTAACCTCAACCTATCTTTCAGACTCCCAAATCACTGCATTGTGTATCAGGCAGAACTAACAGCGATAACAGAGGCCCTTGCATGGCTCAGGATTAATGTAATATGCGCTAAGGATATTATCACTTGCACGGACAGCCAAGCTGCGATAAAGTCCCTGGCAGCGGTAACCCACAAACCAAAGACATCTCTTAACTGTCGCCTATCTCTAGATGAGATGGCTGAACAGTTCAATATTAAAATAAAGTGGGCTCCAGCGCATAGGGATATTCCAGGAAACTGCGCGGCCGACGAACTCGCAAAGTTAGGGTCAAGCACACTCAGCCTATCTACCCTCGGGTACATAGATACACCAATAAGTAAGGTAAAGCACATGATAAACTTCAAACCATAGAGGAGACCAACCTCCAATGGAATGAGAGCAATATTGGCTTTATCACCAAACGATTGTGGCCTAAGTTAAGCTTAGGACAAGACGAACCAGGGACCTAGTGGCAACCAAAAGGGCAACCTTAGGTACTCTAGTGGGTGTCATTACAGGTCAATGCATCATCGGTAAGCACGCCGCCAGATTAGGGCGGCTGCATGGACGAGGAGGAGGAGGAATCAATACACCACCTCCTCTGCTCATGTCCCTATTTTGCAAATCGCATTAGGATCTACCTCGGCGCGCCCTTCGTTCACAATCTAAGTGAGCTAGCAAACCAAAAGATAGCTCAACTCCATCGCTTCATTAGAAGCTCCGGTTGGTTCTCAGTTAGCGGATCAGGGTAACTTGATCAGGGTAATTTGAACCCGAGTCATTATCTATTCTTGATGTATTCTAGGCGTAAAGCATTTTACAATCATTTTTTGTAGTTTCAACTAAGTGAAAACCTTATCAGTTCGAGCCCATTACCAATACCTTCAAAAGGAAAGTTAATAAATCTAAAATCCGAAACCTTCTTGTTTGACTTTGAATTAATTCAATTCATTATTTTTTCTAGGATATGTCACCACTTATCCCACATCCCTACCGATTAGCACACAAACTCACAAACCACTAATTCATTTCAACTGGATGATGAACGGCACAAGTTTGTAAGCTAGAACAAAAAACAAAACGAAAACGACACAATCTGGGGAAGTGAGATCGAGAACAGAACGAGCAAGACTGGTCTGCCTAAAGAGCCATACGATTCCACATTTCTGCAGCGGGCGAAAGCAATCTTGGATCCAAAGCGCAACATCACAAAGACCACTTGCACCAAACTAACTAAACCAATTCTTCATAGCACGTTAGGTGCACTCCAACTGCATACATGCTTACAGCAACATGTATCCATAGATTACAATATTCATCAGTGTAGATGTTTAAAGAAATTACCAAAACGCAACACCACAAACGTCCTAATCCATCTCAATCACGTTTCTAGTTCGAGCTTCAAGAATAATCGGCGCAACACGTCGAAAAGTGCGAATCGAACGGAAAGCATACAAACAAAATCGATCAGATACATTTCGTACGCGATATTCGGATGTGGTAAATATAAAAGCCAACGTCGCTATTGAAGAGTGTTCAGTTCATGTTGCGTTACCTTGTCGGTTCAACCTCTAAGTGAGATATTTTATCGCAGATTTAATTCTTTTTCCGAGTGCTTCTAAGTGTATCGCATATATAAATCAAATATTTAAAGGAAAACTCGTAAGAATAAAAAATAAAAAAACAAATCATGGGTTTAATGGCCAGTACCGGCATTCTACTGGGAATAATTGTTGTGATCTTTCTCTACTTCTACCTCCGCGTAGTGTACGAATGTGTTCGGCGTGTCCGTGTTATTCAAAAAATTGATCATCAAACCCGTAAGAAACCATTAAAAGCAACGAGTGTTGACCTAGATATATCGACGGCAATATCAACGGCAGCGTCAACAGTCACAATTGAGTTGTTAAAACAAGCGCCAGGGCCAATGCCATGGCCGATTTTAGGCAATTTAGCATTGTTAGGACGATATGCGGTGCCATTTCAAGGATTCGCCGAACTGGCGAAACAGTTCGGCGACGTTTACACACTGACACTGGGCTCAACACGTTGTCTGGTGGTTAACAATTTGGAATTGATTCGTGAGGTGCTTAATCAGAATGGAAGATATTTTGGCGGGCGACCGGACTTTATACGATTTCACAAATTGTTCGGAGGCAATCGAAATCAATGTAAGTATGAGTTTGGTGTGCTTCTTGATTGATTGTGACTTGGTTAAGGAGTTAAGGATACGGTGTTTCTTTTCAATTTTTTTTCTTTGACTTTTGACTTTCACTAAAAGAAAACAAAAAAAAAACAAAAAAAAAAAAAAAAAACTCTCACTTTCGACATTTCTATTGACTTTGAAAAACAAAACACAAATTCGTATGCAAGTCGGATACGAGAAACACGTTATTTTCGTACTGATCGTACTGATCATTGCTTGAAGAACATAAAAACGTAATTCCCCTATGGACCATGACTATAAGATTACGTATAATGCACGTAAAATTCACCCATTAGCTATGTTCGACATCGAGACAGAATAATGGTCAATCAGATAGTGCAAGTGCAGCAATGTAACGACAGCGGACAAGTGGACATAAGTGTGTATAGATCCTTCTTTCAAGGGCATAAGCATTCTTGTAAATATGTATGCAGCTGTACCATAAATGAGTCTCAAGATGCATTTTATTTAAATTCCATTCACGCCCAGTATAGACCGAGAGAGTATATTCTTGTAATTTGATTCCAGTTTCAGCAATGAATAGAACTGAAATTATGCTTAATAAACAAAAATGACCTTGAATATCGTGCACCACGGCCAGCCAGCGAAACGATGTAAATTCGGTTAAGTGGTTAAGAAGTGGTAAGTGAATGGAATGAATCGAGGCGACGCGACACTTTGTTTTTTCCACACATTCTTTGCGTTTTTCTTAAGGGTTCTCGGGTATTCATTCGTATTCAGTTGGTGTAATAAGAGCCGCGTATGACACATTTAAATTTACGACATTTTCCATAACATTCTTTAAACGGACAATTCGTATAGCGTTGTACTTAAATACATTTTCTTCTTTTGTATCCTTTCAGCGCTTGCTCTATGCGACTGGTCTCAGCTGCAACAGAAACGTCGTAATCTCGCCCGTAAACATTGTTCGCCACGCGATACATCTTCGTATTTCCAGAAAATGAGCGAAGTCGGTTGCTTTGAAATGCAAGAATGTATGGATCGTCTTGAAAAGATCATAGTTCCCGGCCAAGAATTTCAATTGAAACCAATTATTCAACAGACTTGCGCCAATATATTCATCCAATATATGTGCTCTGTACGATTTGACTACACCGATGAAAAATTCCAGAGAACCGTTCGCTATTTCGACGAGATTTTCTGGGATATCAATCAGGGATATGCTGTCGACTTTCTGCCGTGGTTATTGCCCTTTTATTCAGGACATATGAAGAAAATAACCCACTGGTCCCAGTCGATTCGGAAATTCATTTTAGAGCGCATAATTAACGATCGCGAGCGTCATCTCGACGTTGACGAGCCGGAAAGAGATTTTACCGATGCCCTGCTAAAGGTCCTCGCCGAAGATGGTGATGTTGAGCGTGAGACAATTATTTTCATGTTGGAAGACTTCATTGGAGGTCATTCGGCTGTAGGAAACCTAGTTATTCTATGTCTGGCTTCGATTCTTCGCAATCCCGAAGTTGGTATGAAAATTCAACAAGAAGTCGACAATATAACAGATAATGGTAAAAGAAAAGTCAATCTAATGGATATGGAACACATGCCGTACACGGTGGCTACAATTTTCGAAGTTCTCCGGCACTCATCATCACCGATTGTTCCGCATGTTGCTACCGAAGATGTTGCTGTCGCTGGTTATGGTGTAAGCAAAGGAACCGTTGTATTTATAAATAACTACGAGCTAAATACAAGCGAACGATATTGGGATAAACCGGAAAAATTCAATCCAGATCGCTTCCTTGAGCCATTGCATTCTGATCCAGTAAAATTCCAACTTCGCAAGAACGTACCACATTTTCTTCCATTCAGTATCGGCAAGCGAACATGTATCGGACAGAATCTCGTAAAAGGTTTCGGTTTCATCATGCTCACTAACATCATGCAGACATACAACATATCCTGTCGAGACGTCAACGACATTAAGACTTACCCTGCCTGTGTAGCCGTGCCGCCGGATACATTTTCTATACTATTGACGCCAAGACGCACTTAGATTCATACTTAGATTAAGACACTGTAAATATTTATTCGTTTTGATTTGATTTTTCAGATCTAGTTATTTGAAGTGAAACTTCACATGTATCTTGTTCATTTTTGTAGAATTATTTTAGGGAAAATTATAGGTCTCTATGTAGATTGTATGCTACTGGAGTTTGATTGTCAGTAATGTGCCAAAAGACCTAACGAAGACCATCTAGGCAATGACTTTGTAATAAGACTGTAAAAATTGCTCAAAACGCTTCTTTTTTCCAAACTAACTTTAAGGACTTTAATACAATCGACACTTTATCATGACCTCACTATATGAATATGCTAAAATGCCTAAACATAAATTACCTACCATCCCTTGTACTATATAAAAAGCAGACGATATTTTAACCTTTAACTTCACATATCAGAAGTGAGTGGCAGAGAGTGAAGGTCTTGAATAATAGACATTTAGCAAGAAATTAAAAATATACAATTTGAACCCAAGACTTAAAGTTTTGAAAAACGGTTTTGATGTTGGTGTAATCTTAAGATATATGTATATTTTTTAACTCATGTAAGTCAATAAATTTTGTCTTCCGTATTTTTTGGAAGGAATCTAGGAATGGAAAAAAATTGTTTTTTTATTAAATTTTGTAACTCTCATGTTCATGCTATTGCTTACTTACATACTTAGGTGGCGCTACAGTCCGTGGTGAATCTGGGCCTCAATCAACAAGCGTCTCCAGCCGGCACGGTCTTTGGCCAGCTGTTTCCAGCGCCGCACGCCCAGTTGGTTAAGGGCCCCTTCCACCACCGCGCCACCGTTGATGCGGCCGTCCTCTGCCGCGCCTTCCTTCCGGGGTGGATTCGAAGACTCTTCGGGTCGGAGCTGTATTTTCCATGCGCTCTACATGGCCTAGCCACCTTAGACGCTGTATCCGTAGACGTCGTACCAGGCCGATGTCGTTGTACAACCCGTACAGTTCTCCGTTATATCTTCTCCTCCATACACCGTTTGAATAAACGGGACCGTAGATAGTGCGCAGACTTTTTCCTCTCGAAACGACCAAGGGAATCTTCATCCGCTTTTGTTAAGGTCCAAGCCTCTGCGCCGTAAGGGAGGACTGGGATGATCAAGGCCTTATATAGTGTCACCTCGGTTTTCCGAGAGAGGGCTCTACTTCTCAACTGCCTCTTGAGCCCAAAGAAAGAGCGGTTGGCAAGAACGATTCTGCGTTTTATCTCAGCGCTGGTGTTGTTGTCAGTGAGCCAAGGTAGACGAATTCCTTGACCACTTCAAAATTATATTCGCCCATGGTGACGTTCTGACCAATACGTCGGTGTTACCCCTTTTTTAGATGAAAGCAGATATTTGGTTTTACCCTCAATAACCTTGAGACCCATCTTAGCCGCTTCTACCTCAATGCTTACAAAGGCCTCCTTGACGTCTCGCTGTGTCCGTCCAATCACGTCATTGTCGTCGGCGTACGCAAGCAATTGCGTAGACTTGAAATAAATCGTATCTCTTGTGTTGGCCCGTGACTCTTGTACATCCTTTTCAAGCACGAGGTTAAAAAAGTTGCATGACAGCGCGTCACCTTGTCCAAATCCTTTTATAACATCGAAGGTCTCGGTTTGCTCATTACCGACCTTAATGGAGCAGCGAGAATTCTCCATTGTCATCCTGCACAGTCGGACGAGTTTGGCAGGGATGTTAAAACTAAACATGGCTTTGTATAGCTCATCTCTATACACGCTGTCATATGCAGCCTTGAAATCGACGAAGAGGTGGTATTCTCCAAGATCTGCCCTAGCGTAAATATTTGGTCTATTGTGGATTTACCTGGCCTGAAACCACACTGATAAGAGCCGATCAGGTTATCCACAAACGGTTTCAGGCGTTCACACAATACGGCAGAGAAGATCTTATATGCGATGTTAAGGAGACTTATTCCCCTATAGTTGAGTCTCCTTTCTTATGAACCGGGCAAGCGATGCTGAGATTCCATTCGTCGGGCATGCTTTCCACCGCCCATACCTTGCAGATTAGATGGTGCATGCACCTTACCAGTTCATCTCCAGCCGCCTTAAAAAGCTCAGCAGACAGGCCATCTGCGCCCGCGGCTTTGTTAGACTTAACTCTTGATATCGCTATTTTGACTTCGTCTAGGTCGGGTGGACTGAATTCTGTTTCATTGTCGTCCATTACGAATAGCTCGTTCTGCCTGACAGCGGTATCTTGTCTATCATCGCCGTTATACAGTCTGCAGAAGTGGTCTTTCCAAATCCTCAGCATCGACTGTGACTCTACTACCAGTTCTCCATTTTCATCCCTGCAGGCCGCCGCTCTGGCTTTGTAGCCATGGCATGTTCGATTTACCTTATTGTAAAACTTACGGGCGTCATTCCTGCGGAAGCATTTCTCCATCTCCTTGATCTCATGCTTTCCGTGGTCTCTCTTCTGAAAAGCGTGTGTTCCTCTCCTCTCTTCTGCTCATAGATTTCGCGAGCAGCTCTCGTCCGTCGTTGCGGCATAGCTTTTTATGCCTCTTGTTTTGCTGCATGGGCTTGTTCTCATTGTTCATCGAACCAGTGGTTTCCAGGTGGTGGCAGTTTGAAACCCAGCACCTCTAAGACAGCGTCTCTGACGGCGCTCTGGCAATGCGCCCATTCCTGCTCTATTCTTTGTGCTGCTGTGGGCGGATTTTGAGAGAGCTTGGAGGAGACACGATCAGCAAAGATTCTGGCAGTCTCATGCGATTGTAGCTTTCCAATGTCAAACTTACGTAGTCCTACTCGACTCCTAAGCATTCTTGAGTACCTTGGCTACAACAAGGTAGTGGTCCGAGTCGATGTTGGCCCCTCGGAAGGTTCGTACGTCGAGAATACAGGAGGAGTGTCTGGCGTCGATCGCAATGTGATCAATCTGGTTGGTTGTCGATTGATCAAAAGACCGCCAGGTACCCTTGTGGATGTTGAGATGGGGGAATCGCGTTCATGCTTTTGGGTCGAGGAAAATTATGGATTGCAAAGCTCAAAAGTATCAGTTACTTGGGGATGTACATGCGGAGGGATACAATGATCTAAACGTTACTGTTGTGTTTGGTACACACGTCAGTAATGTAAAGTGTTGAGATTCAGTACACATCCAGCTGGGAACTACCATTTGAATGTTGGGTTAGAGACTTCGGACCGAACAATTGTTGCATGGGATATATGTAGATAGTGTTTACTCGTCCCTATTAATATTTCCTCTGACAAGCAATCCTATTTCACCGACCGTCTCGTAGAGTCTAACTTATTTTAGATGAACAGTATCACTGTCAGAACGCTGTTAGAGAAACCGCTCGGTTTCGAACCACCACCGTCGAGAATCCCCTGGTTTGATGATGAGTGCAGACATGCCCATATGGAGAAACAGAATGCATACATGGCCACATTGCATCGACGGACGAGAGCTGCCCGCGAGCTCTATGAACAGAAAAGGAGGGAGGAGCATGTGCTTCTGAGAAGGAAATAGAAGAAGCACGAGACGCGCGGGATCGAGGAGATAGAGAGATGTTACTGCAGAAACGATGTTCGAAAATTTTACCAGAAAGTAAAGAGAACATGCCAAGGCTATAAAGCCAGAGCAGAAGCCTGCAGGGATGAGCAAGGACAACTAGTAGTGGAGTTACAGTCGATGCTGAGATTGTGGAAGGACCACTTCTGCAGACTGTTTAACGGCGATGATAGTCAAAATGCCGCCGTCAGGAGCGAACCATTCACAATGGACGAAGACGAAGGAGAATCCCGTCCACCCGACCTAGACGATGTTAAGATAGCGATATCGAAACCTTAGTCTTATAAAGCTGCTGGAGCAGCCGGACTCCCCGCGGAACTGTTTAAAGCAGCTGGCGATGAGCTGGTCAGGAACATGCACCAACTAATCTGCAAGATATGGTCGGAAGAACGTCTGCCCAATGAATGGAATCTCAGGCCCCTATGACTGCGCCAATTACAGAGGGATAAACCTCCTGAACATCGCGTACAAGATCCTCTCTGCCGTGCTGTGCAAGCGCCTGAAACCGTTCGTGGACAATCTTATTGGTTCCTACCAGTGCGGTTTCAGGCCAGGAAAATCCACGACAGACCAAATATTTACACTACGGCAGATCTTGGAGAAGACCCATGAATCCCAGGTCGACACGCACCATCTTTTTGTCGACTTTAAAGCCGCGTATGACATGTTTATAGAGACGAGATATACAGAGCGATGTCATGTTTTAACATTCCTGCCAAGCTCGTCAGACTGTGTGGGATGACTATGGAGAACTCTCGCTGCTTCATTAAGGTCGGAGGTGATTTAACCGACCCCTTTGATGTTAAAAGAGGTGGTAGACAGGGTGACGCACTGTCATTTGATTTCTTTAACATTATTCTTGAAAAGATCGTGCGAGACTCTGCGGCTAATACAAAAGGTACGATCTACTTCAAGTCCACATAATTGTTTGCCTACGCAGATGACATTGACGTTATTGGATCGACAAAGCGAGACGTCAATGAGGCTTTCGCAAGCATTGAAGTAGAAGCGGCTAAAGTGGGCCTAGGGGTAAATGGGGACAAGACCAAATATATGCTGTGATCAAAGAAAGACGCGCAACACCGACGGCTTGGTCAGAACGTCACCTTCGGCAGCTATATTTTTGAAGTAGTCAAGCACTTCGTCTACCTTGGCTCGATAGTGACAAGCAGCAACGACACCAGCGCTGAGATAAAACGCAGAATAACTCTTGCCAACTCCTGCTTCTTCGGGCTCAAGAGGCAATTGAGAAGTAGAACCCTCTCTCGAAAAACGAAGGTATCCCTCTACAAAACTTTAATCATCCCGGTCTTCCTCTACGGCGCTGAGGCTTGGACGTTATCAAAAGCGGATGAAGAGGCTCTTGGGCGTTTCGAGAGGAAAATTCTTTGGTCCCGTTTGTGTAAACGGAGAGTGGACGAGGAGATTCAACCAAGAACTGTACGGGCTTTACAGCGACATCGGTCTAGTTAGACGTCTTCGGATCAAACGTCTAAGATGGCTAGGCCATGTAGAGCGAATGGAAATCAACGCTCCGGCCCGAAGAGTCTTCGACTCCAAACCCGAGGGACGACGCAGCAGAGGACAACCGCATTTAAGGTGGCGCGCACATGTGGAAAGGGACCTCAACCAACTGGGCGTGCGGCACTGGAAGAGGCTGGCCAAAGATCGTGCCGGCTGGAGAGGCTTGTAGGTTGTGGCCCTGGTTCATCCCGAACTGTAGCGCCATCTAAGTAAGTAAGTACGAGATGCACCAATATGCTTCTTCTTACGGAGCGCAAGGCCAGGGTAAATGCCGCAAAAATCGCTATAAAACAGACACAGATTGGAGTCGAGGCTTCCCAAATTGTAGTGGTATGTTGTGACCCGAATGACAGAGCTAATGATGCTCCTGTCGGTGACTAGAACCTCTGTTCGTCTGGGGTGGCGTGAGGTTTAGTCTAGTCTAGCTGTCTGACAAGTGACACCTTTATCCACCAATTTTTGATAAAGCAAATGGTAGCAAATGATAGAATGCTCAATTAAAGCACATGAGGGGTATGGATACAATTTATAATGAGAAAATGTGTAGTGCTCGTGCCGAACCAGGCAAGCTCGTCAGGTTTGCAATTTCCTGGAATAAGTTAAATATCACCTACCCCCTCACCTATCTCGTTAATAAGCTGATAAGAAGTATTATTTTTGTTTGAGCTTTCAAAGCGGTTTAAGAAGGGCGTAAGTCAGTAGAAAACGTTAATGAGCTCCCGTCACCTCTCGTACCGCGGCCTTGTTCATCGTGGATATGTTCCTACCGACCAGACATGGCTGGACAGTTCTATGTTGGCGTCCTGAAGAGGCTGCGAACACGTGTTTTCCGTGTACGATCTGAACTCGCCAAGAAGGGCTGGATCTTGCATCACGACAGTGCGCAGGCCATTCCTCGTTGATTGTGCAGGAGTTTTGGCGAAAAAAAGTACCTATCCTATAATCCCGATATTGTCCCTGCGACTTTTTTTAATGCCTAAGCCAAACTCACACCACAAGGAAATTCGTCATTGCGGTGTAGAAAAAGTCAAAGGGATTGTAAGCATGGTTCTGAACGAGTTAACTTCGGAGGATTGTCAAATGTGCTTCGAATCGTGAGAGCAAGCTACTAAGCTTGTTTGTTTTTTCTTTACAAATTCCTGGAACTTAATTGCCGCACCTCGTGTGGACAAAACGTACCCATATTACCCCCGTTGCTGCTGTTGTTGCTTCTCTTTTCGCCGCCATCCATGTTGATGGACATCATTTCTGATGTTGCTGCATTGGTTAATGGTGCTTCTTAGCTGATTTCCCATCAAATAGGCTAAGGTCCCACGGGGTGGCAAATATGCTGTCGTCTCTGTTGCTCATTCGGCCTGACAGCAGTATATTGACTAACATCGCCGTTATACAATCTGCAGAAGTGGTTTTGCCATATTCTCAGCATCGACTGCGGTTCTACTACTAGGTGCCCGTTCTTATCCCTACAGGCTTCCGTTCTGGCTTTATAAACTTGGCATGTTCACTTTATATGTTGATAAAACTTTCGAACGTCACGAGAAGCTTATGCTCCTCCCTTCGTTTTAACTCGTAGAGCTCACGAGCTGCTCTTTTATGCAGCGAGGCCTTATATGCATCCAGCTTCGCTGTGTGAATACTCCTGCACTCGTCATCGAACCAGGTATTTCTTCGTGGTGGAGCTTTGAAACCCAAAACTTCGGATGCAGAGCTTTTCAGGGTTTGCTTGCAAAGGCTCGACTGCTGTTTTATTGATAGCGTGGAGGATTGAGGTGTATTGGAGAGCTTAAAGGAGACGCGATCGGTAAAAGCACGAGCGGTTACCGACGTCATAATTTTGTATTCTTACTCTACCGTGGCGCAGTGGGTAGTGTGTTGGCCTCTGACGCCGATGACACGGGATCGAATCCCGACACAGCCATGTCATCGAACGTGTTTTTCACGGTGTTTCTCCTCAGCGGGGTTCTGACAAAACCCCCTGTAGTAAAATTGTCATGAAAAAGCTTCCCGAAATTCGCCGTTCGGAACCGGCAATAAACTGTAGGTCCCTTTCACCTATGGGAAAATGAAATCGCACACAACATGGGTGATTGAGAGAAGCTCGGCTCAGGTTCTTCATGGACTGTAACGCCAACATACATACACTCTACTCCGCTGCGTTCGTGATATCCGTAAGCGCATCTTGGCTACTACAAGATAGTTGTCCGAGTCGATGTTAGCCCCTCGGAAAGTTCGAGCATCAAGAATAGTAGAGGAGTGTCTGACGTTGATCGCGATGTGATCAATCTGGTTGGTAGCCGATTGATCAAAAGACCGTCAGGTGCCTTTGTGTATATCGAGGTACGGGAAGCGCATACTGGCTAGAAGGAGATTTCGCCCCGTAGCAAGATCAATCAGCTTGAAGTCTCCTAGTACAATTTTGATGTCATAGCTGGGACATTGGGCATACGTTCTGTCTAAGAGATCGTATAACTCATCTTTGGCGGAGTCATCCTTGTCTTTCGTGGGGGTGTGGACGCAGATCAGGCTGTTGTAAAATAATGTAGCCTTGATACGGATTGTTATGAGGCGTTCGCTCACATGCCGAAAGCATAGGACTTTTTGCCTTAGTCCACCTTGAACAACAAATCCGCATTCAAACAATAGTTGCCCTCTCTCCCTATAGCAGTCGCCGTAGTAAATATCGCAGTTTTTCATCCGCTTTATACCCGATCCATTCCATCGCATTTCCTGGATAGCGGTTATGTCCGCTTTATAGCGGTCTAGGACGTTCGCGAGTTGTTCGTCTGGACGTGGCCTGTTTAGCGACCTAACATTCCACGTACAGAGCCGAAGATCATTGTCCTTTTTTCGTTTTTTGCAAGGGTCGTCAACATAAATCCGGTCCGTTATATCCGAGGCTTGTGGTTGTTTCGGAGTTTATGTTTTTGTTACGGTTACGGCTTACAAGGCCGTAGCCCAACCGACTAATGTTTTTTGGCGCAGGAAGCTCGCCATTCGCCCTTCCCCGTCTGCAATTTCCATAGGAAATCTCCGGATGGCACCACGAGGAGGTGGGGATGGGACTTACTAACAGTGCCGCAAGATGTTCGACTGGGATGGCTCTTCTCGCTGTTTAGCAGGCCAGCAACCTTTGTTAGTCCTTTGCCATCCAGTGAGCAGAATATCATATTCAAATTTCAACTGCCAATAAGTTGCTATGACTGGCACCGATTTCCTATATCCGTTTCCTGATTTTATTTGTCACTTCCTCCTCAAATTCCATTTCGTTCCTCATTGTTTACTTAATGTCACCCAATTGTCACTGTCATTTGTGTCGTTAAATTTCACTGCAGCATTCCTCTCAGATTCCTCAGCACTTTGCGTGTTAGCTGGTGTTAGCGAGCGCCGTTTGGAAATCATTGTATAGTTCGAAATTTTATCTTTAAAATGGACCTGCAACGGTAAGCGAATAAATATCAAAAACATCTGGAGCATAGCTATGAGCAAAGTTTCAAAATCCCCCATCAAAATAACATAAATCTGTCGTCCAAACTTTATTCGAGGCGAGTCTGGCATAAGTATCGATTAGTACTTGCAACTACGTATATCACTCGTCCGTGAACTATGCGAGCGCTCGATGGTGCATACAAGGTAATTATGATCCAATTTTCTGCTTCCATTTTAAATGTGCAGTGAATAATCTGTCTAATGTGATCAAACATGAAACACTAAAGGACTGTCGCCGCGGAAGAGGGGTCAACATCTTCGAAGCCGGTAAGTGGCACACAGAATTCATATGTACAGGGTGGCGCAGAATTACTCATCCAATTTTGTTTTTGAATTACTTTTTTACTAAAAAAAAAAAAAAAAATGGTTTTGAGTGATGGAAATCTTTATTTGCGGAGTATAGCGCTCAATTGCTTATTTGTGCAGTTGGCTTATTCACAAATGCCAATATGATTGACGTATGTACGGCGCCTTTTGCAAATTATAACCACTTTTCGATAAGGTAATTAGTTTTGCGCCACCTTGTACATATATCGATCTATGTATATCGAGAGAGACTTCCTCGGGTTTATAGCTTACGGCAGGAGAAGTGTTCACCACATCTCGGAAGTATGGGGTGCTGTTGTCATTGTTGGAATCCTGGCTCTTGGCGCTGTGAGCAAGTATAACTTCTGTGAGAATTTACCCAAGGGTTTGGGTAATTCTCAACTAATGCAACAGCCAAATTCGTTTATTGCCGAACGAGCGTGGAAGGATTTGAAGATTTTAACAAGTTTCGGGCCACGACCGACGGGCGCGTATAGTAATGAAGTTCTAGCGGTTGATTTTCTAAAGAGGGAGGTTTCTTACATTAAGCAGATGGCACATCGTAATCAGAGGATCGAGATGGATGTGCAGGTTGTTAGTGGAGCATTTTGGATTGATTTTAAACCACACAGTATGACGAGTGTGTATAGAAATGTTCAGAATGTGGTTGTCAAATTGCATGGTGAAAGTTCTATGAAAGGAAACCATTCGCTTTTGATAAATTGTCACTATGACTCGGTACCTGGCAGTCCGGGTGCAAGTGATGACGCTGCAAGTTGTGTGGTGATGCTTGAGATTTTGAGAGTTCTATCAAGAAGTAGTACGTTGAATAAGCATTCGATTATTTTCTTATTCAACGGAGCTGAAGAGACAGGCCTAAAAGCATCACATGGTTTCATAACGCAGCACAAGTGGGCGAAAGACGTGCGTGGTACGTTAACGTGGTATCGTAGTTTGTACAATGACGATGAACATCCTATCTTACAGCCTTTTTAAACCTTGAATCTGTTGGTTCTGGTGGTAAAGAGCTCCTCTTCCAAGCGGGACCCAACAAGCCGTGGCTAGTCAAAGTGAGTACGACGACTGACGATTTGGCCTTTGGCAACTAAAAATACGTTCTCTTTCGTTAGATGTACGGTCGAGCGGTTCCCTATCCAAATGCACAAGTCAGCGCCGAAGAAGTGTTTCATTCTGGTCTCATCAAGTCCGACACAGATTTTCGAATTTTCCGAGATTTCGGTCAGATTCCTGGAATGGACTTTGCGCACACAATCAACGGCTACAGGTATCATACAAAGTATGATCACATTGACTATATACCGAGAAGTGTCCTGCAGCATACTGGCGACAATATATTGGAATTGTCCAAGTTCATCTCCAATTGGGAGGGATTGGGAAATGCCGATGTAAAATCGAATTGATTTCGAAAATCCTTGCTTCTATTGCTTTGTCTGTTTGTTTATTATAGAAACTCGCTGAAGGTTCAGAGGTGTTCTTCGACGTACTTGGGTTCTTTTTCGTCTCATATTCCGCAGAATTTGCGACAATCTTCAACTATGTCGTCGTTACATTGGCCGTGCTGTTGCCGTATCTCTTTCTCTCCCGTGCAACTAGAGGTACCAATCATCGCTTGTTCGTAATGTTTGATTCAAATAATATTTGTTTTGTAGGAATCAACAAGAAACACCTTCGTTTCGAGATCTTTCTCGGTTTTCTAATCAATGTGATAAGCTTTGTTGGTGCACTAGCTGTGTGCTATGCCATTGCATACGATGTAGACCTGATGGGCAAGTCAATGTCATGGTAATTCGACAATTTTTTTTCTTTTTGTGATTTAATGTTTTTTTTTCTTTTAGGTATACGAACACATTTCTCTGCATACCGACATATTGCCTTGCGACCGTGTTTTTCCAGTGTCTCGTTCACCTAGTCCTTAATCGAAATAGCAATGTAAGAATATGTACTCAACAGCCATCTGTAAATAATCTCGAACAATCTCTTTAAAGGCACCACTCAGTCTAGCCCTGCAAACGCAAGCGCGACTTACAGGAACTAGCCTATTCTGGGGTCTCCTGGCAGCCGCTTTGACCGGTGCGGGTATTCGCACTGCATACGTACTGATCATACCCTTGTTAGTTACGCTATTTACAAATTTGATTATAGGATTCATGGGATATCAGAATTCCAGTAAGCGTTTCTTCTTCCCTTTCTTTCATCAATCCCGTTTATAGTATATTTCGTGTTGATTTTAGTTCGCAGTTGGCTTTACGTACATCTGTGCGGCGAAGTCTTTGTTATCCTTTGGGCGTCACACTTCTACCACGTCGTGCTGGGTATGTTTATACCGTCTGCAGGTCATGCAGGTGGTAATAAAAATCCGGACATAATGATTGCCATCATTTCTGGCTCCTTGACGTTTTTCATCACAAGCTACCTTACGCCATTGATTATTCTCCTCAAAAGATCGACGACGATTCTCATTTCGTTGTTTGCCATCTACGTGATTACGAGATTCTATGTAATTTCCTTCACTCATTATGGTTTCCCGTATAGAGATGACAGAAACGGAAATCCCACTGTTCAGCGACACTACATCACGGTGAGCGATTGGGTGTATAAAGATGTTTCTGTCGTTCAGAGAATACATTTTGTTATAGCACACGGTGCGGACGTTATACGACAAAGATGGTAACATACGATATACGGATTCGGGTTTCTGGATGAGCGACATGGATCGGAACTGCCGCAAGACCGTAGAAAGTCTTTCAATGCCCGAGTCGCCAGTGCCACATGATTATAATATTCTTTGCAAAAACGAAGTTTTCTGCGGCTTGCCATTCCTTTCATCCCGTCAACTGCAAAGCGGGTTAGTAGGATCCTTTGTGAATGTATAGTTCATTTGGATTTATGTATTTTTTTCTTTTTTGTAGAGGATATTGGGTTCCAGCGCCTGCACCACTGATCCGAGAAGTAGCTACCCTAAAACTCATCAATCGCAAGAAGATATCACCGAAGGTTCATCGGTTGAATTTTCTCCTAATCGGCAGCTATCAATTGTCACTTCAAATTCGTCCAAAAGAATCTGTAACACTTAACGACTGGAACATATTGGATCAAGTTCCCGAAGCGACCATTTACAATAAACAGAAATCATATTTCGTCATGATCACACACGGCCTCGAATCGGGTCCAATGAATATAACACTAGACTTCAAGGTAAGGTAATCTAAATCTCCCTCTTCCTCTCACCCAAACTTTGTATTCCCTCAGACAACCAGTGAGAATTACGAACGACCTCTCGTGGACATATCATTGATCACAGTTCACAGAGAATATCATAAAGAGCATACGCCAGCATTTGCCAATCTACTAGCGAAACTTCCACGATGGGCGTATGCTGTCCCATCTGTTGCCTCACTCACATCTTGGACATTCTAGGCAACAATTTTAAATCCAAGCTTAAGATAACTCCGAGAGCAACATTGTTTATTTACTCCTCTATCTATGTCTTGTAACTTATCCGATTAATTAACGTTAATCTTAGTTTAGGAGCTGATAGCTACAATTTTTAGTCTTTTCCGATTATTATTATATAATAATCCGATTTATGTCTAACGTTTTAAACTCGAACTTGTTAAACGTGCATTTTTACATAGTTTTCGATTAAAGAAACTGAAATGGCGAAAACGGTGACGTTTTTCTTTTCTTGCCAGCAAAGTTGTTTGGTTTTTATTTTCAAAGGTAATTAGTGCCCGCCGGATGGTAAAGGACTAGCAAAGGCCTCGTAGGGGTAGCATCTGCCGACGGATGCTGGCCCGACAAAAAGCGAGTAAGAGTCTCTGCAGCCGAACATCTTGCAGCTCTGCTAGTCAGGTCCTACTTCCACCTCCTCGTGGTGCCATTTGAAAATTCCCTTACAAGGGAAATTACTGAGGGAAGAGGCCGAATTGCGAGTATCCTGCGCCACCAAACAGGATTAGTGTCGGTTGGGCTATGGTCTAGCAAACCATAACCGTAAAGCCACTGATTGCTCAGAAACAAACAACAGGAATGGATCTACATATGTTGACGACCCTTTAAGAAAACAAAAAACACACAAGGACCTTCGGTTCTGTACGTGGAATGTTAGGTCCCTAAACAGGCCACGTGCAGCTGAACAACTTGCGGACGCCCTAGACCGCTATAAAGCGGACATAACCGCCATCCAGGAAATGCGAATGGAATGGACCGGGTAAAAGCGGATGAAAAACTGCAACACTTACTACGGTGACTGCTATAGGGAAGGAAGACAGAGACTATTTGGATGCGGATTTGTTGTTAGAGGTGGACTAAGACATAAAGTCCTAAGCTTCCAGTATGTGAGTGAACGCCTCATAACGATCCGGATCAAAGCAAATTTCTGTAACATCAGCCTCATATGCGTCCATGCCCCCACGGAAGACAAGGATGACTCCATCAAAGATGATTTCTTTGATCTCCTAGACAGAACATATACCAAATGCCCCAGCTATGATACCAAAATCATACTAGGAGATTTTAACGCTAAGCTGCGTAAAGAAAGCATCTCTGAACGGGTCATCGGCAAGCACAGCCTACATGACACCATATCCGATAAAGGACACAGGCTGATCGACCTTGCCACGGGGCGAAATCTTCTTATAGCCAGCATACGATTTCCCCACCTCGATATACACAAAAGCACCTGGCGGTCGCCAGATCGGTCACCAACCAGATTGATCACATCGCGATTGACGTCAGACACTCCTCCACTATTCTTGATGTTCGCACTTTCTGAGGAGCGAACATCGACTCAGACCACTATCTTGTAGTAGCCAAGCTATGATGTCGGAAAGCTACTACCGCCAGAGATCGCCGGTACCTTTGCCAACCGCGTCTCCCTTAAGCTCTCCAATACACCTCAATCCTAAACTCAGTCAGTAGAGCAACAATGCAGCCTGTGCAAACAAGCCCTGAAGAGCACAGCAACGGAAGTGCTGGGCCTTAAAGCTCCACCACGACGAAACACCTGGTTCGATGACGAGTGTAGAAGGATTCATGCGGAAAAGCAGGAGGCATACAAAGCCTCACTACACAAAAAAACAAGAGCGGCTCGTGAGCTCTACGAGCTTAAAAGAAGGGAGGAACATAAGCTTCTCAAGAGAAAAAAGAAAGAGCACGAGAAACGGGCGATTGAAAACTTGGAGAAGTGCTATTGCAGGCACGACGTTCGAAGATTTTATCAACGGATAAAACGAATGTCTCAAGGCTATAAAGCCCGAACGGAGGCCTGTAAGGACAAGAACGGATACCTAGAATTTGGAAAAAACCACTTCTGCAGACTGTATAACGGCGATGACAGCCAACATGCCGCCGTCAGGCAGAATGATCCATTTCTTAACGACGAAGATCGCAGAGAAGGTAGTTAAGGACTTCATATACCTCGGCTCCGCAGTGACTTGGAACAACGACACCAGTTTCGAAATCAAGCGCAGAATTACTCTTGCCAACCGCTGCTTCTTTGGGCTCAAGAGGCAACTGAGAAGTAGAGCCCTCTTTCGTACGACCAAGTTGACCTTATATAAGACCTTAATTATCTCGGTCCTGTTATACGGCGCAGAAACATGGACTTAATCTTAAGCGGGTGAGGAAATCCTTGGTCGTTTGGAAAGAAAGATTCTGCATTCGATTTTCGGTTCCAAAAACACAGAGGGGGGTTGGAGGAGAAGATTCAATCACGAACTGGGTTGTACAGCGACATGAGTCTAGTCAGGCGTCTATGGATCCAACGCCTAAGATGGCTAGGCCATGTAGAGCGAATGGACACCACAGCTCCAGCCCGTAGAGTCTTTGAATCCAACCCCGAGGGACGAAGAAACAGAGGACGGCCGCACCTAAGGTAGCGCGCACAGGTGGAAATGGACCTCAACCAACTGGGCGTGCGACGTTGGAAAAGACCAGCGAAAGATCGTGCTAGGTGGAGAGGCATGTTGGTTGAGGCCCAGGTTCACCCGGAACTGTAGCGCCCGTTAAGTAAGTAAGTAATTAGTGTCCGCCGCGTTTAAATATGTACTCTTATGGTCAAGAAAGGTAAAGGCAGCTGTTTCCTATTTTGAAATGAATTTTCACTGCTAGCCTAGCACTTACCTACCTACATATCTATTCCTTGACGCACGGTGAAAGTAGTCTTTATTCTTAAAATAGGAAAAGAAGATTACTCACTCGCCAAGAGTTTCAGATCAATCAGCCCAACATCCTTTTTGCTTAAAAGCATGGAGAGACTAGTAGAATTACACGTGCGCAAAGTTGCCCTTTGAATGCAACATGCTTGTCAGCGCGGAAAATACTGCGAGACTGCGCTCTAAAAACCAGTTGGGCGAATTGAATGCGCAGTCGAAAGGAAAGAGTACGCGCTGGGCATTTCAATCAACATTAATGGAGCATTTGATAACACAACTTTGGATAATGCTGCTGAACGACATGGTGGGCGATGAAGCACTGGATTTGTGGATCAAAGCAATGCTTGTGCACAGGACATTGATCGCTGATGCGGGTCTCGAACAATGTATCAAATCTCGTGTAAACATGGGCTATTCGCAATATGGCATCCTGTCTCCGCTGTTATGGTGCATGGTAGTCGATCGACGCTTTGCTTACTGACCAGGCGCGAACGGATGCATGTTGAGTCAAAAACCAGCCCTGTCAGCTTTCTGGCAACACAAAGGTTCTTTTGACAAAACATGAGTTTTTGGATAATCTCATATGCATCGGTTGTCTGGTGGAACAGACTAACACGCAAACACGGCGTGGCTTCTTTCACCGAACTCCAAAGAACCGTTTGTCCCAGCTGTACGGTCGCTATCATCAGCACGTCGGATACTGCTCTCGATGTTATGAGGATCCTTCTTTGATAGGAATGGGAATAACAGTGCGCTTGCTCGAGAAATATCCTACGATCCTTATCCCATGAATATGCCCTCCGACAAAATTACACGCTTTCAAAACTGTGATCAACCCATTAACCAGTTCCAAATTAGTGCATGAACTCAAGACCTTTTCGAACAAAGTCGGAAGACTAAATTCACTAATCACGATACTACGGCACCGACATCACGATACAACACCAACGGCATCATGATACCACATCAACGCTAAATATGTAATATGCGCCTGCAGTGACAGCCAAGCTGCACTCAAAACTATGACCAACCCATTAACCAGCTCCAAATTAGTGCATGAACTCAAGACCTTTTCGAGCAAAGTCGGAAAATTAAATTCACTAATCACGATACTATGGCAACGACATCTCGATACAACACCAACGGCATTAGAATGCCACGTCAACGGCATCACGATATAACGCCAACGGCATTAGAATGCCACGTCGATGACATCACGATAGCGCGCCAACGGTATCACAATATAACGCCAATTACCTCACGATACTACGTCAACGGCAATTAAATGCCACGGCAACGGCATCTCGAAACCACGCCAACGGAATCACGATATAACGCCAACGGCATTCAAATACCAATCCAACGGCATCACGATACCACGCCAGCGGCATCAGGATGCCACACCAACGGTATCACAATATAACGTCAATGGCATCACGATACCATACAAACGGCATCACGATACCACGCCAACGGCATCACGATATAACGCCGACGGCATCAGGATACCACATTAACGGTATCACAATATAGCGCCATTGGCATAACGATACCATACCAACGGCATCACGATACCACGCCAACGGCATCACGATATAACTCCAATGGCATCACGAAACCACGTCAACGACTTCACGATACCACGTCAACGGCATCACAATACCACGCGAACGGCATCACAATACCACGCGAACGGCATCAGGATACCACACCAACGGTATCACAATATAACGCCATTGGCATTACGATACCACGCCAACGGCATCACGATACCACGCCAACGACATCACGATACCACGCCAACGGCATCAGGAACCACACCAGCGGTATCACAATATAGCGCCATTGGCATTACGATACCACGCCAACGGCATCACGATACCACGCCAACGATATAACGATAACGGCACTAAAATGCCACGTCAACGCCACACGATACCATGCCAACGGCATCAGAATACCACACCAACGGTATCACAATATGTATAACGCCATTGGCATCACGATACCATACCAACGGCATCACGATACCACGCCAACGGCATCACGATATAACGCCAATGGCATCACGATACCACGACAATGACTTCACGATACCACGTCAACGGCATCACAATACCACGCGAACGGCATCAGGATACCACACCAACGGTATCACAATATAACGCCATTGGCATTACGATACCACGCCAACGGCATCACGATACCACGCCAACGACATCACGATACCACGCCAACGGCATCAGGAACCACACCAGCGGTATCACAATATAGCGCCATTGGCATAACGATACCATACCAACGGCATCACGATACCACGCCAACGGCATCACGATATAACTCCAATGGCATCACGATACCACGTCAACGACTTCACGATACCACGTCAACGGCATCACAATACCACGCGAACGGCATCAGGATACCACACCAACGGTATCACAATATAACGCCATTGGCATCTCGATACCATACCAACAGCATCAGGATTCCGCACCAACGGTATCACAATATAACGCCAACGGCATCACGATACCACGCCAACGGCATTACGATAACCACGAAGCTCACTTCCAAAAAATCAAAGATTTGGTTAGAGATGTTGCTGATGATTAGGTAATGACATTACGGAATCGAGTGAGACGTCGCAAATGGACACCACAGCTCCAGCTCGAAGAATCTTCGAATCCAACCCCGAAGGACAACGCAGCAGAGGACGGAGGCATCTAAGGTGGCACATGCAAGGGTCAAGGGTCAAGGGTCTCCTCTATCAGCAGCAGTATTTATATTTGCGAATAATGACCTCAGCGGAATTTTCTCAAATTGCAGTATTTAGCAATCCTAGGCGGAGTATTGGCTTCTCGACTAACGCCGTTCGGAACTGTGTAAAAAATAAGCCACACACAACATGGGTGAGAGAAGCGCGGCTCTGGCCCTTCATGGCATACATTTTGACAATAAGTTTCGTATTAAGAACCGTTGTATAGCATTAAGAAAGAAATTAGACTCTAAACTAGACACTATCAAGTTAGTATCCTACAAATCTTCTCTAATTCCACCTAATGAATACGGTTCGGCTTTACCGCACGACACAGAGCGAGCCGAGGGTATAGAAGAATGAAGGAGATAAAAAGGGACGTTACTCTTAAATGCCTGTATGTTGTACTGAGAGGAGACCGCATCGGGCTTCTCTCCTACAAAATTTTAAAAATTCCATTTACCCAAGCGTACAAAATGCTGCCCAAAAGCCGCAAGACAATTGAAGTGGTGAACGAGAAGAAACCCTATAGGTGCTTATCGTGCAACCCACGAATGGTACGTTGCGATAATTGCGAAGGTTGGTATCATTTTGCATGTGTAGGAGTCACTTCGTCCGTGGCTCATCGAGACTGGCAATGCAGTTCATGTTCCGAGGCTTTACCAACCGCTAATGGAATCCGTTCACATAACTACTGCTCTCAAGACCGATGAAGTGCGCAGAACCAAATTGCCAACGGAGCAATGTAAATCGGTTAACGACGAGCGTAGTCACCAAACACGTTCAGCCCACACCACGGCTCCGTCCTTCTCATTAACACAGCTTCCAATACTGCAGACACAAAGGGATGTTGTCCAATTACAACAGGTGCTATGTCTAAGGGCCCTGCCAAATCAGTATGTTCCCAGAGTTCAAAGCCATCTTCAACAAGTGACGACAGCACGCTAAAATAGTCAATGATAAACAATGCGGCAAAGAGAACACCTGTTATCGAAACAAAGGGATCTACTGGTGCAATCAGACGTCGAAGATAGTCCGATAGGGGGGAGGGAGCGAACAAACAGAGCAAACGCCACCTCGATCTCTATCTCTGCTCAATTCAGCCTCCGCGGAGCAAACCCTCAACTGCTATAAAGCAGATATAACCGTACTCAAAGAAGTGCGATGGAATGGACCAGGCAAAAAACGGATGAAACACTGCGATATCTACCACGGGAACTGCTACAAGGAGAACAAATAGCGCCTATTCGGGTGCGGATTCAAAGCTGGAAACATTAGCTTAATATGCGCTCACGCCCCAACGGAAGAAAAGGACGATCGACTCAAAGAAGAATTCTACGATCTCCTAGACAGAACATATGCCTAATGCCCCAGCTACGACACAAAAATAGTCCTAGGAGATTTTAATGCAAAACTGGGCAAAGATGACATATTTGAGTCGATCATAGGAAAGCATAGCCTCCATAACACCACATCCGACAACGGACTTAGGCTAATCGATTTCCTAGCGGGGCGTAACCTCCTTGTAGCAAGCACGCGATTCCCCCATCTCAACATCCGCAAAGGTCCCAGGCGGTATTTTGATCAATCGACCACCAACCAGATTGATCACGTGGCGATCGACGCCAGACACTCCTCCAGTATGTCGTACGAACCTTCCGAGGGGCCAACATCGACTCGGACCACTACCTTGTTGTAGCCAAGGTACGAATGAGGATATCAAGAATGCTTAGGAGACGAGTAGGACCACGTAAGTTTGACGTCGGAAAGATACAATCGCAAAAGACTGCCAGATTCTTTGCCGATAGTGTCTCCTCCAAGCTATCTCAAAATCCTCGCACAGCAGCACAAACAATAGAGCAGGAATGGGCGTATTGCCAGAGCGCCGTCAGAGACTGGGTTTCAAACCGCCACCACCTGGAAACCCCTGGTTCGATGAACAATGCGAACAAGCCCATGCAGCAAAACAAGAGGCATATAAAGCCATGCTGCAACGACGGACGAGAGCTGCTCGCGAAATCTATAAGCAGAAGAGAAGAGAGGAACACACGCTTTTCAGAAGAGAGACGGAAAGCGTGAGATCAAGGAGATGGAGAAATGCTTCCGCAGGAATGACGCCCGTAAGTTTTACAATGAGGTAAAACGAACATGCCATGATTACAAAGCCAGAGCGGCGGCCTGCAGGGATGAAAATGGAGAACTGGTAGTAGAGTCGGAGTCGATGATGCTGAGGATTTGGAAAGACCACTTCTGCAGACTGTATAACGGCGATGATAGACAAGATACAGCTGTCAGGCAGAATGAGCCACTCGTAATGGACGACGATGCAACAGAATTCAGTCCACCCGACCTAGACGAAATCAAAACACCGATATCAAGACTTAAGTCTAATAAAGCCGCGGGCGCAGACGGCCTGTCTGCTGAGCTTCTTAAGGCGGCTGGAGATGAGCTGGTAGGGTGAATGCACCATCTCACTTGCAAGGTGTGGTCGGAGGACAGCATGCCCGATGAATGGAATCTCAGCATCGTTTACCCGGTCCATAAGAAAGAAGACCCCTATAACTGCGCCAACTATAGGGGAATAAGTCTCCTTAGCCTCGCATATAAGATCTTCTCTGCCCAATTGTGTGAACGCCTGAAACCCTTTGTGGATAACATGATCGGCTCTTATCAGTGTGGTTTCAGGTCAGGTTAATCCACAATAGACCAAATATTTACGCTACGGCAGATCTTGGAGAAGATCGATCGTCGGTTTCAAGGCTGCATATGACAGCGTGTATAGAGATGAGCTATACAAAGCCGTGCCTAGTTTTAACATCCCTGCCGAGCTCGTCCGCCTGTGCAGGATGACAATGGAGAATTCTCGCTGCTCCATTAAGGCCGGTCATGTGCAAACCGATACCTTTGATGTTAAAAAAGGATTTAGGCAAGGCGACGCGCTGTCGTGCACCTTTTTTAACATCGTGCTTGAAAAGAGCTCACAGGTGGAAGGGGACCTTAACCAACTAGGCGTGCGGCGCTCGAAACAGCTGGCCAAAGACCATGCCAGCTGGAGACGCTTGTTGGTTGAGGTCCAGGTTCACCACGGACTGTAGCGCCACCTAAGTAAATAAGTAGGCTATGTAGAGCGTATGGACATCACAGCACACAAAGTCTTTGAATCTGAGCCATGGGAACAACGCAATAGAGGACGCCCTCGACTAAAATGGCGCACACAAGTAGAGAGGGATCTCAACCAACTTGGTGTGCGCAACTGGAGGCGAACTGGCAAAAGATCGTGCTGGCTGGAGAGCTTTGTTGGTTGAAAACCAGGTCCACCTCAGACTGTAGCGGCACATGAGAAGAAAAATAAATTCCGCTCTTTTCTTTTTTTTCCTATAAAATGATACTGTCGATGTCGGACAGCTTAACACTGCCGCTCTCTATACATAACCGAAGAGCAAGGTCATAAGGTAGTAACGCGTATGTAAAGCTGAGGGAAAAGTGAATTGGATTAGAAGTGACAGGCAAAAGGTAATTTACAAAAATGAGAAAGAGTGTCGCAGACAAAATGGAGCCCTGGGAAACACCATAAAGCTTACCCAGTGGCTTTGCCAGCATTACTATTGGTAATGCCATCGCGCATGTGTGTTAGTCGAGATCTTTGAGAACCCTTGCAACTGTACGGTGACGATAGTTGATTTGCCTCTTGTTGAAATTGACGCGCTCTAGAACAGGTGGAGGGGTGGTAAACGACTAACAAAGGCCTCGAAGGGGTAGCGTATCCGACATGCGCTGGCCCGTAAAATAGCGAGCAGAAGCCACTGCAGCCGAACATCTAGCAGCTCTGTTAGTAAGCCCTATTTCCACCTCCTCGTGGTGCCACATGGGGATTTCTATTTTGAAATCGCGAACGGAAAAGGGCGAATGGTGAGTTTCCTGCGCCACAAAACAGGATAAGTGTCGGTTGGGCTATGGCCCGGCAAGCCATACCTGGAAAAGAACCAACAAGCCAAAAAACCCAAAAAAAAGCCTCGGATACAGAAAAAAAACGGACGGATTAACCGATGACGACCCAGGAAACAACCAAAGGAAAAGGAAGAATGAAATTCGGCCTTGTACGTGGAATGTAAGGTCCCTCAACAGACCACGTGTAGCCGAACAACTTGCAGAGGCCCTAGAGTCTAGGGCCTAGACTGTAACCGCAATCCAGGAAGTGCGATGGGATGGACCGGGTAAAAAGAGGATGAGAAACTGTGATATCTACTACGGCGACTGCTACAAGGAGAGAAGACAACGCCTATTCGGATGCGGATTTGTTATTAGAGGTAGACTTAGGCAAAAAGTCTTGAGCTTTAGGCATGTAAACGAACGCCTCATGACAATCCGCATCAAGGCTAAATTCGCAAACATCAGCCTAATTTGTGCTCACGCCCCTACCGAGGACGGACAAGGATGACGCTACAAAAGACGACTTCTACGACCTACTAGATAGGACATATGCCCAATGTCCCGTTACGGTGTTAAAATCGTACTGGGAGATTTTAACGCAAAACTGGGCAAGGAAGTCGCCTTTGATAGGGTTATTGGGAAGCACAGCCTACACAACACCACATCCGAAAATGGATTTAGGCTGAAAGACTTCGCAACGGGGCGAAATCTTCTAGTTGCTAGCACGCGTTTCCCACATCTCAACATCCACAAAGGGACTTGGCGATCTCCGGATCAATCAACCGTCAACCAGATTGACCACAATGCGATTGATGGCAGACACGCATACGACATTCTGGATGTGCGAACTTTTAGAGGAGCCAACATCGACTTGGACAACTATCCTGTGGCATCTTCGAATATGCCTGGCCCAAAAAAATCGAGTAAGGCCAGCGGCATACAACGTCGCAATGTTACAATCGCAAGAGACCACCAGAGCCTATGCCAATCGCGTCTCGCTTAAGCTCTCGGAAAACCCTCCAACACCTACTCAAACCGTACAACACCAATGGACCCGTTGTCAACAAGCCTTAGAAAGTGCTGCTCCTAAGGTACTGGGTTTCAAACCGCCACCAACAAGAAACCCATGGTTTGACGACGAGTGTAGGAGGGCTCACGCAGCAAAGCAGCCTATCAAGAGGCGCTGCATAGAAGGACGAGAGCTGCTCGTGAGCATTATGAGCAGTAGAGGAGGGAGGAGCATAAGCTTCTCAAAACCAAAAAAAGGGAACATGAGAAGCTCGCGATCGTAGAGATGCTATCGCAGGAATGACATTCGGAGGTTTTATCAACGAATAAAACAAACATGCCAGGGATATAAGACCAGAACGGAAGCTTGCAGGAACGAAAATGGAAACCTAGTAGTGGATTCACAGTCGGTACTAAGAATCTGGAAAGACTACTTCTACAGACTGTATAACGGCGATGACGAAACACATACCGCTGTCAGGCAGAATAATCCTTTCACAATGGACGATGATAACAGGGAATTCCGTCTCCCTGACCTGGACGAAGTTAGGAATGCCTTTTCTAAACTTAAGTCAAACAAAGCTGCTGGAGTAGACGGACTACCTGACGAGCTCTTTAAGGCAGCTAGAGATGACCTGGTTGGGAGTATGCACCAGCTCATCCGTATGATATGGTCAGAGGAATGCACGCCCGATGAATGTAATCTTAGTATCATTTGCCCGATCCACAAGAAAGGAGACCCCTTTGTCTGCGCCAACTACAGAGGAATAAGTCTTCTGAACATCGCTTATAAAATCTTCTCTGCTGTTCTGTGTGAACGCTTGAAATCGTTCGTTAATAAACTGATTGGTTCATATCAGTGTGGTTTCAGGCTCTGGAAGTCCACTATAGATCAATTATTCACACTGCGGCAGATCCTGAAAAAACAAACGAGTTCCAGATCGACACCCACCACCTGTTTGTCGACTTTAAGGCTGCTTACGATAGTATCAAGAGAGACGAACTATACAACGCCATGTCTAGTTTTGACATCCCCGCAAAACTAGTCAGATTGTGCGGGATGACTGTGGAGAACTCTCGCTGCTCCATCAGGGTCGGAAGCGACCTAACCGATACCTTTTATGTCAAAAAAGGTTTTAGACACGGCGACACGCTATCGTGTGACTTTTTCAACATCGTCTTCAAAGGATAGTGCAAAACTCACTGGTCAATACGAGGGGCACCATCTTTTTCAAGTCCATACAACTGCTTGCATATGCCGATGACATTGACATAATTGGACGAAGTCAGCGAGATATCATTGAGGCCTTTACGAGCATTGAGACGGAAGCGGCTAAAATGGAACTGGCGGTAAATGAGGGCAAAACGAAATATATGCTATCGTCGAAAAAGGTCACGAACCACCGGAGACAAAGTTCAAGCTGGAAGTTGCGAGCTGGCTGTGAAGTGGGCAGTTGGAACGTCGTTGTCAATAAGTGTCGGTATAGACGATTATGGTTTTTAATGTTCTTGACAAATGACCAGAAATTCTTGCTACCTTTGAGGATTTTACGTCTGTTGGATCGGGTTAGAATTCGTAGTCATTTCTGACTCATAATTATTTGCCTTATGGGCCCCGAAACTTACTTTCCTTAGTCTAATGGCCTCGTTACAGCTTATGTTAAACAACTTATCCTTTTAATCATACTAGGGATAAAATTTGTCACTCCAATTCAGATAATATTTGCGGAAATATCTGCGGCGGCGGCCAAGTTATTGTCGCAGAAATATAAAGACCAGTTGAAGCTCCGAAAGTTGTTAAGGCTACGCAAGTCGGGTGTCTCGTAAAGCTATATTTTTCTTTTCGGAACATTTTCGCTACTTGCCTGGTCGGAGTACGAAAATTTGGGAGATATTCCGCAGTGGTCGAACGAGCCAAGAGGCGTTAGTACATCAGAGTTGTATTTGTCAGGTTAGGAAGTAAGGAACAAGTCCAGTGTAATAGCGGTGTGACTGGTAATATCGGGACTTGTCAACGAGTTGAGTTAATTCAGAGAATAGTTCGACATATCTTCCTTCGGGTATTGTGGGTCCAGTGTTGAAGAGAATTATGAACACTGAAATCGCTCGCTGAAAGAATGGAGTCAGACAGTGCCTTGAACATATCAAATGTTGTCTAACTTGGGGCTTCTCTATAGAAAACAATGTTGAACGGTGTGTTGAGGAAGTAGGAGTTTCAGCTGAAATTGAATTCCGTGTAGGATTTCTGTCTTTGTCGAAGGCTTTTGCTATCTGTTGGAGCACTCAGACACAAACACTGGTCCATTCCGTGTAGGATGGTTGGCTATATTGAGGGAGAAATTGGTAAGCAGTTATATATGGAAAATACCCAAAATCGACTCTTTATACTCAAAAACCACCCTACCACGCATCAGTAAGACCCAGCTTAATTGCTTTCTTCACAACACTCACACAAAGCATGCTCACAAAAGCCGGCCCCCACATATCGAACGCCAAAGGGACATCTTAACACCTCGCCTTACCCCGATTGGCCTATATTCCAGCTACTCATGGTTGGTCGTCAAAGAACAAGCTTTCAATGCCTTGACATTGGTCAGGAACAACATTTAGTAATTAGTAAAACGACAGCACCTCCTTTATATGAAGAATATATTACTCTTACAGACTTTGACAGAGAACTCAAACCAATTCGTCAACAAAGGCGGCAGCAATCTCCTCGAAACACGTCCCATTCCTGTCGTTTTCAGTTTCTTCTTCCGCGTTATTGCGTTGATCGATCGGAACTGGGCTCTCACTGATTGCAACAGAATTTTCTAGGCGCGGTCTCTTTGCCGAAGATGATTCATCTTCCTCTTTATCTACATCGCTCACATTTGCTGTTTGGCCTGATTCATTTGGAAGCTCAATAGGTGTTTCAATAGCTTTTACAGTAACAACGTTCTTAAGAACTCCATCGTCGTCTTTATCCTCATCAACATCTAAATTCATCTCCGGCGATTTAGTCACCACAAGCACATCATTGGTTTGCGGCAGACTATTTTGTTGTTGCGATTGTTCTTGTGGGACAAATTCCACAGAATCGTTAGAGGAATCCACTTGAATTGAATCTTTCAATTGAGTATTATCTGCAGTAAGATCAATGGATTGGGTTGTAACCTTTACATTAGTTGTGGTGTCTTTGTCGTCTAATGTCTGCACAACCGTGTCTTCAGTTGGTGTGGTTTCTGGTTCATTGTCAGATGATGATTTCTCATCATCTTCATCTTCACTTTCATTATTATCTTCCCCTTGTAATAGCCATTCTTTGCCGAATTTCTGGAACGCATTTCTTATTTCTCTGAAGTTTGACGGAAAAACTAAACTTTCCTTTTGCGGGTGAATTACTTTCTCCAACTTGCTTAGGAACATTGAGCAAGTCTCTCTCACCAGCATATTTTCATCGGCAATTCGTGCGATTTGAAGAAGTTTAATAGCTATCTGGGTAGGTGGTGGACAGAGATGATGTGAAGCGAATATGATAGTTTGTAGGACATTATAAATTCCAAGTCGGCAACCATAATGATGATACAAGTGACCGGGCTTGGGCACATCCTCGGACACGGAGAGACAGATGCCGACGATTTTTAAATGTGTGGTCTATGAAAAAAATCATTTGGTAATTGGAGGAAAGCAAAACCATTGCAGAATGACTTACCCTGACTATTACGGGATTGAGAAAACAACCTGCGGACTGGAATACACTACAGAGGCATTGTAGTGCAGAGATACAAAGCTGTTGGTTCCCTTCATCGCTGAAAAATTGTTTTTTAGCTTGCGAATCACTAGGATTAGAGTGTGTTTGCGCCAAATTCGATTGTTCGTTTTGTGCCTTATGCAACTGTCGTCGGGCCTTTTTGGACATGTGTTTCTTACCCCCACTGAGGACCTGGAAGGAAAAATGATTCGCTGCCTAGAATGAAGTTGATATATGAATACCTTCAGAGTAAAGACGTTCTCGAACGGGGTTATGTCGTAGTTAATTTCTTCAATAATACCCTCAGCGATCATTTCACACTTGCTGCCATGCTTTAGTGTGTTGCACCAAAGATTCAACGCATGATATGCAGCTGTTCGGAGTGACCTACAAAAAAGAACAACTTGTCTACATAATCCTTAAAAAAATTGCAAACTTACGTATATGGCTTAGCTTGTCCGGTGGATTTTTTCGACGAAGTCCACTTAAGTGTATCGATAATAAATCCCAATATTGTAGCATGATACATTGCCAAATTGGACTTTAGGCTAAAAACAGAGTATAGATCACGAAATCTGTTGCCCTTTTTCAAGTTCTTGACTTACACCAATATAGTGGCCTCCAACAGCTCAAACAACTTCTTGTGCATCATGGGCAAAAGTGCTCCCAGTGCCATGTTGTCGAAAATTCGGTTTCGCTGTAGCATAGAACAAGTGACGCTTAAACCGCGTAAGATTAGATTTAAAATCTTCTTCGGTGCTATAGCCTTGGGAACAGGAAACGGATCACTGTGAAGATAACGCAATAGGAAAACTTGCCAAGATTCCCGTAACCAACTCACCGTAATGCTGAGATCAGATATTGAATCAAATTATTGAACCTGGTTGAGAGTTGCATTGTTCTTCGAATAGGATCATCACTAAGCTGCAAAGATGCAAGGCTCAACAGTTCGGTTTCTTTAGGATCCTCATAAGTTTCTTCGCAATTAGCGAAAACTAAATCAAGTATACTGTGCAAGCTGCCAAGCAATTGTGTGTGATAACTTTGCCAAGCTGCCTTGTGACTAATGCCTTGTACTCCACCTCCACGGACCTAGAACAAAACGATTAGTCGATTCGTTACTTTCTATTCCAATTTTCTTACTTGTTGCAGTAAATGTAGGCATTTTCCACTCCATACAACAAGATTGTGATCGGAAGCATCAACAAATTTGAGTACAAATTTCTCAATGACACTGCGAGATTGACCACTTGGTCCAGGATACAAACGCAAACAAGCCTCTACGCATTGTAGTGCTGAATGGTAGGCAATTGGAACAGCTGAACTCAAGGATGCATAGATTTTGGGGAGAAAATTCCCCAAGAATGCCTTTGAAACATCCGGGACTTCAAGGCTTTTTATCGCGAGAGTCTCTGTAAGACAAGTGAAAATCTATCATTAATGGGAGCGACATAGAAAAAACTTCTTACTTAGAACTATATAGACAATGCTTCCAACGTCGTTCGCCTCCTTGGGATTGCATGCTTTCAAAGTCATTGTTAGCCAAAGAACAGCTTTCTGCTCGAAAACATCCGCTGGACATTGTTCCAAGTACTTGTTCAGAAGGTATAGGCCGTGGTAGCGTGTATCTGGCTTACTTAGTATCGATGTCATATGCACAACTACCGAATCTGTGCCATGTGAATTCTGTTGGGAAAAAACCTTTTAACATTTTAACTACCATGTATTCCTCGAATTTGTAATTACCTCTAAACGGAAACTTTGATGTTCACGTATGGCTTTGAGGTAGATTTCTTGATCTACAATGTCGGAATTAGCAATTCCTTGGAAAATACTTAACACTCCATCCATTTGATTTAAGGGAAAAATTGACTTTTTGAAACGAATATCTTCCTCGTGGGGCTTGTTGAAATGTCAGAAATGACATCGGCTACCAAGTGACAGTAGACCATCTACTTGGGTTTGTTCGTTTTGTTAATTTTCTTAACCCGATCGAAAGTTATTTTATATTTTTGAAGTTTCAATGTGAAATAAATTAAATCTTAAAAATGTTGAAACAATTCTCCCAATGTTATCAATATCGAAAATAGTAGGGGATGAACTAATCTGTTTTACGTGGCAAATTAGACTTTGTAGTGTCTCAGCGTCCTAGATGTCCGAACCTTTCGAGGAACCAACATCGACTCAGATCTTTACCTTGTTGCAGCCAATGTGCGGATGCGATGTTCTCGGAATCAACGGAGTCGAGTAAGAACACCAACATTTAACGTCGGAAAGCTGCAATCGCAGGAGACCGCCAGGAACTTCGCCGATCAAGTCTCCATTAAGCTCTCTCAAGTCCCGATGCAATCTGCAGAAACCATAGAACAGCAATGGAGTCGTTGTCAAAACGCCATTAGAGCGGCCACCTCAGATGTACTCGGTTTCGAGCCACCACCGTCGAGAAACCCCTGGTTTGATGATGAGTGCCGACAGGCCCGTGGCCACATTGCATCGACGAACGAGGGCTGCCCGCGAGCTCTATGAACAGAAAAGGAGGGAGGAGCATGCGCTTCTGAGAAGGAAAAAGAAGGAGCACGAGAAGCGCGAGATCGAGGAGAAGGAGAGATGTTACTGCAGGAACGACGTTCGAAAATTTTACCAGAAAGTAAAACGAACATGCCACGGCTATAAAGCCAGAGCAGAAGCCTGCAGGGATGAGCACGGACAACTAGTAGTGGAGTCACAGTCGATGCGAGGATTGTGGATGTGGAAGGACCACTTCTGCAGACTGTATAACGGCGATGATAGTCAAAATGCCGCCGTCAGGCAGAGCGAACCATTCACAATGGACGAAGAAAAAGGAGAATCCCGTCCACCCGACCTAGACGATGTTAAGATAGCGATATCGAAACCTAAGTCTTATAAAGCTGCTGGAGCAGACGGACTCCCAGCGGGACTGTTTAAAGCAGCTGGCGATCCATAAGAAAGGAGACCCCTATAACTGCGCCAGTTAGACAGAGGGATAAGCCTCCTGAACATCGCGTACAAGATCCTCTCTGCCGTACTGTGCAAGCGCCTGAAACCGTTCGTGGACAATCTGATAGGTTCGTTCCTACCAGTGTGGTTTCAGGCCAGGAAAATCCACGATAGACCAAATATTTACACGACGGCAGAACATGGAGAAGACCCATGAACTTCAGGTCGACAAGCACCATCTTTTTGTCGACTTTAAAGTCGCGTATGACAGTGTTTATAGAGACGAGCTATACAGAGACATGTCATGTTTTAACATTGCTGTCAAACTCAGACTGTGCAGGATGACTATGGAGAACTCTCGCTGCTCCATTAAGGTCGGAGGTGAACTAACCGACCCCTTTGATGTTAAAAAAGGTTTTAGACAGAGTGACGCACTGTCATGTGATTTCTTTAACATCATACTTGAAAAGCTCGTGCGGGACTCTGCGGCCAATACAATCAAGAAGGTACGATCAACTTCAAGTCCACACAATTGCTTGCCTACGCAGATAACATTGACGTCATTGGGCGGACAAAGTGAGACGTCAATGACGCGTTCGCAAGCATTGAAGCAAAAGCGGCTAAGGTGCGTCTAAGGGTAAATGGGGACAAGACCAAATATATGCTGTCATCCAAGAAAGACGCGCAACACCGACGGCTTGGTCAGAACGTCACCTTCGGCAGCTATATTTTTGAAGTAGTCAAGCACTTCGTCTACCTTGGCTCGATAGTGACAAGCAGCAACGACACCAGCGCTGAGATAAAACGCAGAATAACTCTTGCCAACCCCTGCTTCTTCGGGCTCAAGAGGCAATTGAGGCAATTTCTCTCGAAAAACTAAGGTATCCCTCTGCAAAACCTTAATCATCTCGGTCCTCCTCTACGGCGCTGAGGCTTGGACGTTATCAACAGCGGATGAAGAGGCTCTTGGGCGTTTCGAGAGGAAAATTCTGCGCTCAATCTTTGGTCCCGTTTGTGTAAACGGAGAGTGGAGGAGGAGATTCAACCAAGAACTGAAGTTTTTAAAGCTGTCTCTGCCGGGATTCCGAAAAACGTTGAAGAACGGCCGTCTTCAAGCGATTGTATTTGTTTTGTGGTGGAGGGTTGTTGATGACATCAATTAATTGTATTGCTATTGTTGACGGTAAGGACTAAGGTTAGGTTAATGTGATCGGCATAAGCCACACGTAACCCGAAGTCGGCCCATTGTGATACCACATGGATCGAATTACCCAGACCCGCTACCAGAGAATCAACCGGTTTGTTCTGATGAAGCGATGGAGTTAGGCTATTTTTTGGTCTGCTAGCTCACTTACTTGATTATGATAGAAGGGCGCGTCGATGTAGATCCTCCTGCGATTCGCAAAAGAGGGGCACGGGCAGAGGAGGTGATGTATTGATTTCTCTTCCTCCTCGTCCATGGAGCCGCGACAGAAGTCGTTGGAGGGTAGTCCTAGTCTGGCGGCGTGTTTCCCAATGATGCAGTGACCTGTAATGACACCCTCCAGAGTACTTAAGGTTGCCCTTTTGGTTGCCACTAGTTCGTTGCCCTGGTTCGTCCTAAGCTCAGTTTAGGCCAGAGTTGTTTGGTGATAAAACCGATATTACTCTCATTTCATTAGAGGTTGGTCGCCTCAATGGTTTGGAGTTTTATCATGTGCTTTACCGTGCTTATTGGTGTTTTTGGGTACCCGAACGTAGGTAGGCTGAGTGTGCTAGACCCTAACTTTACGAGTTCATCGACCGCGCAGTTTCCTGGAATATCACTATGCCCGGGAACCCACAATACTTTAATGTTGAACTGCTTAGCCATCTCATCTAGAAATAGGCGACAGTTAAGAAATGTCTTTGATTTGTGGGTTACCGCTGCCAGGGACTTTATCGCAGATTAGCTGTCCGTGCAAATGATAATATCCTTGGCGGATTTTACATTGATCCTGAGCCATGCAAGGGCCTCCGTTATCGCTGTTATTTCTGCCTGATACACACTGCAGTAATTTGGGAGTCTAAAGTATAGGCTGAGGTTAAGCTCCTTGGAGAAGACTCCACTGCCTACACTCGATTCCATCTTAGAGCCATCGGTATAGAGGGAGATCGAGTCCTTTGGTATGACTTTCCCTTCAGCCCATTTCTCCTTGGATGGAAAGACAACTTCGAAGTTCCTAGTGAACACGTTCTGCAGGATGATATAGTCTGTGTCCATGGGTACTTTGAAGTGTTTTAGAATGGTTGTGTGGCCCTTTTGTGATGTGGGCCATTTTATTATGCTCCTCGTCCTCAGGGCCGCGCAGGCAGCAATTTGTTTGCTGAAAAAAAGGTAAGGACTTAAGTAGATGAACGTATTTCTGTGCTTCGCTGGTGATTCTGTTGGCAACAAAATCAGCCTCAGCAATCGCAAACGAAGGCTCTGGGGTGTCCGGAGAGAATTGGGGTAGTTGAAGATTCACGGCATATACAAATGTGTTCCTGTGGTTGTAGGGTGTTGGAAAGAGAGTGGTATGTTAACGTGCAAGGGTAAAGTTTGTATGCCTGCCCTGGTGGCACGCCCTCAGGATGTGCGACGGTGGTGTGTGCATACTGAAGCGGGGGATTGTCAGTGTCCAACTGTCCTCTGCCATGGCCCCAGTCTGTGGGTGCTTTTCGTCGGTGTTCCCCTAGTCAAGGAGTGCGCAAATACGCCCCATGCTCATTAACATCTTTAGAACTAGCTATGCATGGGGACACATATCAACAAGCTGGACAGAGGTAAAGGTAAAATTCATTCCCAAAGTAGGCCGTAGACCCACAGACCTGCCTAAGTCCTACAGACAGATAAGCCTTACCTCTTTCTTCCTAAAAACAATGGAAAAAATCCTGGATAGGCATATCAGAGACGGTGCACTGAAAATATCACCACTTCACAAAAACCAATATGCCCACCAGCCTGGAAAATCGACCACGCATGCTCTTCAGGAACTAACGGCCCTAATCAACAAATCCCTGAGCGACAAAAAAATTGCGATAGGCTGCTTTCTCGATATTGAGGGTGCCTTCGATAACACTGAATACACCCAAATAAAACATTGCATCCTCAGCACAGGGGTGGACAATACCACATGCAATTGGATCCAACACTTGCTTAGCAACAGGAAAATAAACACCTCACTAGGCAATGACAAAATCAGCGTAAACGCCGCGAAAGGATGCCCTCAAGATAGGGTTCTTTCACCACTCCTGTGGTCCATCGTGGTTAATGAACTGATAAGCATACTTAGCAACAATGGCTTCTATGTCCAAGGCTACGCTGACGGCATAGTGATCCTGATTAGAGGCGAATTCGAAGACACAGTCTCGGAACTCCTCCAACGGGCACTAAACCTTGTTGCAAACTGGTGCATAAGGGTTGCACTAAATGTTAATCCTAGGAAAAGCACCATAGTCGCCTTCACCAAAAGAAGGAATAGGCACAAACGTACTAACGTACTACTCTTTGGTGAAGCGATAGAGTTCTCAAAAGAAGTCAAATATCTAGGGATAACTCTAGACGAAAAGCTCACTTGGAACTCCCACATTACAAAGACCATTAGGAAAGCCAGGATCTCTTTATGAACCAGCAAAAGCCTCACTGGCAAAAACTGGGGCACAAGCCCCAAAATGACCCGCTGGCTATATACAGCAATCACCAGACCAATTCTCACATATGCTGCGCCCGTCTGGTGGCACAAAACAAAACAAGCAACAGTGCAAGCCAAGCTCAACAAATTGCAAAGACTAGCTTGCATCTGTATCACCGGGGCCATGAGAACAACCCCCACAGCAGCACTAGAAGTCATCACAGACCTGCTACCCCTTCACCACCAACTGAAGAAAGAAGCAATGGTCTTCGCCCATAGACTGATCGTGGAGGATGACTCTAACCGTAGGCTTTTTCACCCTAATATCCTTACCGACATGAACAGGCACGAAATCCTAATGACATCTCTTACAGACAACTGTCTCCCCAGATAAAACTTCAGCCAAAACTACAAGGTCACATTCCCCAACCGACAAAACTGGGAACAGGATAGACCCTCCTTCAATCGTGGATCCTACGTGTGGTACACAGATGGCTCCAAAACGAACGAAGGCATTGGGGCTGGAGTATACGGAGCAAATACAGGAACCTGCATCTACGTCAGCATGGACAGATATAATTCTGTTTTTCAAGCAGAGATATTTGCTATAGAACTCTGCCTCAGAGAAAATATAAACAGAAATATACTTAACAAGAACATTTACATTCTCTCTGACAGCAAGGCTGCACTTCTGGCCCTAAAGAGCAATGAAATTACATCCAAACTGGTATGGAACTGCCTACAGCTACTTCACCAGCTGGCCAGCACAAACAGAGTTCATCTCATTTGGATACCTGGACACAGCGGCCATACAGGCAACGAAAAGGCGGACCTACTAGCAAGGAAAGGCTCTGCATCACCATTTATGATGCCACGGCCTTTCTGCGGCATACCCAACAGCACCACCAAATGCTGCATAAACAATTGGTTTAGGAACACGACGGATCACTACTGGTTACAAACGAAAGGTAGCAGACAAGCCAAGTTGTTCCTCCCAACTACATCTCTCAGTAGAACGAAACAACTCCTCATGCTTTCGAGGAGTCAGATTCGTTTAATCACAGGTTACCTTACTAGACACTGCCCAGTTAATAAACACCTCAAAACAATGGGCATCATACAAGATGACACATACTATGCCACTGAACTGCCTTGTTAGTACACGTCTTCGTCACCTAGGCAAGCATTATCTAGAAGCTGAAGAAATCGCCGCTAGCTCACTCAAAAGCATACTAAGTTTTATCACGAACTCATTTTTTCTGAGTGAACTGTAAGTGGGGGACATCACAATAGGCCCAATCGTGGCCGCAGTGATCAGGCGACTCTGTCCCACCCTCTAACCCTATCTATCTATCTATCTATCCCCTAGTCATAGATAATTAGAAGAATATCTACTTACGATCACGTCGGGGTCACCAGTGTAGTGTCTCGGTTTGACACTAACTACTTAAAAGCTAAACGTCACCAAAAGCACAAAGCAAACAAACGGCAATGAATGTATTTTATATGTCTTAACACTTCAACAAAATTTATTAGCAACATTACTTACTTACTTATCAGGCCAGCGATCCATGGAGGATCTGAGCCTGAGCTATAGCTGCCTTCCATCCTTGACGGTCCGGTGCTTCCAGTTGTCAAGACCAAGATGTCTTACATCCGCGATTACTTGGTCTTTAAACCGGAGGTTCGGTCTTCCTTTTCTTCTCTAACCAGGAGGCTCGGAGTCGAAGACCCTCTTAGCTGGAGCGTTGATGTCCATGCGCTCGATGTGGCCGAGCCAGTGTAGTCGACGGATCCTTGCTGTCACAGGAACTGTTATCACACACACACTCATTGCCACAGTAACAATCATTAAACATACACTTATGCAACGAACACCTAACAGCTAACACAAGTCACAGTCACACACCAGAAACACTCATACAATAACGTCACACACCAGTTACATGAAATATATAAATATCTACAGTAGAATCCCGATTATCCGGATCAAATAAAACCAGGGGTATTCCGTATAATCGAAAATCCGGATAATCGAATCAAATCAAACAATATTTGAATTTTAATATTTTTTTATTATGTATGTAATGGGTTTTACATGTGTCGTTTAGATAACAAAAAACGAGTAATAACGATAGATACTGAATTACATAATACTATGTAATTTAAAATTTTGGTTGGAAAAAGTAGCTTGTTATTGATCTTTGACGTAATGAATCACATCTTTTTATTGCGGCCAAGTCCCTGATACTCTTTAGTTGTAACAACTGTATGGGATCCGATTCGTCCTGTCTTTCAAACCACTTAAAAGCAACATCTAGAGCTTCAAAAGCTTCTGCGTGAGATGGTACTTGACATACATCCCCAGTTTCAGTCTCTTCTTCATCTTCTCTCTCGTTACTGTTCAAATCCTCAATGATTTCTTCATCCGTTAATATTTGGAATCCAGGGTCTTCACTATCGCAGTTCAGCCACTACTTAATATTCTCTTCATCGCACCCTTCACCGATGCTAAGAATTTTAATTGTTTCTGTTATTTCTTTAAAACCGTCGTCTGGTTTAATTGAAGAATTTAAATTTATTCCATGCCCTTTTTAATGTTTGCAATTCCACAGATTTCCACGCTTCTACCAGCATATAACAACAATCTTTTAAATTAATTTCCTTAAAAAAACTTTAACATCGTTTCTATTTCACTGTCGTCTGTTGACAAAAGACGACGCAGTAGCTGCTTCCTGTATAAACGTTTTAAAGTTTCAATGACACTTTGGTCCATAGGTTGCAGTATCGATGTTACGTTAGGGGGCAAAAACTTAACTGTGAACTTCCCATTTTCTCGATTTAGTGTTTCAGCGGAAGGGTGCGTTGGCGCATTATCTAACAACAACAACACATCGCCCTCTTTCCCCACGTCCTTTTGAAATTTCATCACCTCAGGAATAAACGTATTTTCATACCAAGTAAGAAAAATATCTGTGTTCATCCACGCTTTTTGTTGGTTAGCGTAGGCTAAGGGGATTTTAACATTTTTGAAACAGCGTGGATTTTTTGATTTACCAATAAGTAGCAGTGGCAATCGATGTGTTCCTTTAGCGTTTGTGCAAACCATAACTGTAACTCTGTCCTTACTCACTTTGTGCCCCGGTGCTGCATTTTCGCGACGCGATGCTAATGATCTGCTTGGTAGAGCTTTCCAATTAAGACCTGTTTCGTCCGCATTGTATACAAAATCTAAATCGTATTCTTTTTCATCTAAAAATTGTTTTAATTCGTCTACAAAAGACTCGGCTGATGCAACGTTAGCAGACAGTTGTTCTCCTTGAATCTCCAGTTCTCGAATTCCATGTCTAGATTTGAATCTTGCTAACCATCCACAGCTCGCCTTGAAAGAAGTATCACCACCAAGTTTTTGATTAAAACCCAATGCCTTTTCACATAACAGAGGTCCAGATATAGGCTGGCCGCATGATCTCTTTTGTAAGAACCAAGTAAAAACTGCTTTCTCCAGAATTTCATTTTGAGATTTTTTCATGACTTTACGTTGCGAGCTTCCATCTTCTTTCTCAAACGCGCAGGTGAATTTCATTATGGAATCAGAATTCTTTTTAATGTCTGATATCGTAGAAGTTCCTACACCATATATTTGTGCCAACTTACTGCCAGATTCACCATTTTTTATACTCTCAATTATCTTCAATTTGTCTTGAAGAGACAACACTACTCTTTTTCGCTTGGACATTTTAAATTTCCAACATAAAACGTCAACAAAAATAAAAGACAACCTTTCAGTTAAACGCTATCAAAGAAAATGAAACAATAACAAACACTATCTCGCAAAACAAATGTGAGCGGAAGTAACGGTCGGAGGCGGGAATAAACTTGTCGGAACATGTCTCGAGCCGAGATTAATGAGTCCGGATAATCGGATGTTCGGATAATCGAGGTCCGGATAATCGGGATTCTACTGTATGTACAATAAAGTCAGTCTCTATCCAGAACTCAAACTGTGCTGTTGTTCATTATACTTGTCGCCCAAACGCTTTGCTATCACACTTGCCTTCCGGACTACATCCACATCTTGGTACAGCTCGTAGAGCAACTTTAAACAATTCATTTACAGAATCAAAAGGAACAAAAAGTAGCTGACAGATAAAAATCAAATCCACACAATGCAGTCAAGACAATGAGTGTTCGTTTTCTTTATTTGAATTTCTTTTCTTTGTTCGTTAAGGGTTGGTTTTTGAATCGTTGGGATTTCCATTTCCAGATGTTCACTGGCAGAGGCGCAACTGTCGCCACAATTCCAACAATTTGCATCCCGTTTTCCCGAATGTGTTTGTGTCGATGGTTAAGTCGTTCTATTTCCTCTATGGGCCAGTAGAGAGAGCCTCATTAGCAAAAAATATTTTTGTTTTGGGTCAGTATGTAACCAATTTAATTGTAATTTTTATACAAATGATTTACGGTAATATGAATTTGGAAGACTGCAGTTCAAAAAGGCATTTGCAAATAGTGCCTCACAGAAACTCTTCTGCGATCAGATGCTATCTATGCCAATTATATATTTGTAATGGAAACGTTGTCAGGGAATCTTTAACCTTTGATGAAGTCCGGCTTTAAGACACTAACTAAAAAACCCCTTAATTTGACGGGCGACAAATGTTTACCACTTCAAGAGCTAGAACAGCCCTGGAACCCGGAATATTAGTGGCAAGTTTGCGCGTTTCAAAACAAAAACGAAAGATTATGCGAAGGGTTAAGTTGTGGAAATATGCTGTTGTATATAGAAACGATAAAGCACCGTGGCGCAGTGGGTAGTGTGTTGGCTTGGCGATCCGAGAACACTGGTTTCACCAGGTTCAGTGACGATTTCACGGCAAACAATGTCGTCGCCAATGATGGTCTTAATACCCCTTTTGTATCGACGGTAGAGCTCCAAACGATCTTCGAATCACTAAGGAAGAAGAAATCCGTGGGCACTGACGGAATATCTAATATTGTACTTCGACACCTTCCACCGATGGCTATAGAGGCATTCCCTATCCTGTTTAACAACGCACTGAATAATGCATATTATCCGGTGCGTTGGAAAACAGCGGTGGTGCAGCCGATCCCCAAGAAAGGAAAAGATTCGTCTAACCCGGCAAATCTTCGATCGATAAGTCTCCTTCCGAGCATCAGCAAGGTATTCGAGAAGATGATTCACAGAGCCCTTTCAAAATGGGTTGAGGACAAAGACATCATTCCGGATAACCTATTCGGTTTCAAGGCGCGGCATGGTACGATTCATGCAGCTTCGAGACTTGTCTCGGATATCCAATGGAACAGACGCAAGAACCAATGCACGGGCGCCTGTCTGGTTGACCTGGAAAAGGTCTTCGACACCGTATGGTTAGAGGGACTTTACTACAGGCTTAACCAGCTAGGCATAAGTAAACCAATGCTGTATATGATCTATGATATGTTAACGGGAAGAAAGTTGGTTGTGAAAATTGCCAACGTGACTCCTTCTCAAACATTTGATATTAAAAATGGTCTGCAACAGGGCACGGTGAATTCGCCGATCCTTTTCAACATTTACGTCAGTGATCTAATAGCTTCCCTTCGACATTCGATAGCATACGCAGACGACCTAGTCGCGTACAGGACGGGCCCAACGATTGATGTCATAGCTACGCTCTTGCAACGTGATTTCGAAAAAAATCAGACTTTTTGTAATGACTGGAAGTTAAGAACCAACTTCCAAAAATCTGAAATCATTTTGTTCAGAACGCCATTGTCTGGGGCCTCTAGGGATACCAGGCGAAACTGGCGAACATTTGCCATTGTTGGACCGGACGGGCGTCCACCGGCGAATCAAAATGTAGTCAGATACCTTGGAATCTGGTTGGATCAGTATCTGTTATTTAATTAACATATAGATGTTGCTTTGGCCAGGGCCCGGGGAGCTCGCGCTCTGTTAAGGTGGCTGTTTCATAGCAGCCAACTTGATACGAGAGTGAAAATAATCTGCTCCATGACTTTAGTCAGGCCCATGATCGTCTATGGATGTCCCGTTTGGTTCAATGTGAGTGCCAGGTTGATGGAAAGGATTCGTGTGTTTGAGAGGCAATGTCTAAGGACTTGTCTCTCATTGCACAGAACACCAGAATCCGAGCACACAAAATACTATCCCAACGAGATCAACGAGGTCCTGTACAATAGAGCCACAATTATTAGGATTGACAACTTTTTGATCAAACTAATTCGAAGTCACGTTGCAAGGGCAATGACTTCGACCAATAATATCAAGTTATTATATGGGGCTTATTACCCAAATGAGTTATATCACGAGAAAGCGCGCCTTAATGACTTTGTTCTCCCAGAAGCATTCTTGCATTACGACAACCGCGAACTGATACAAGACAAACCGGCGGTTCCGTTAATCTTTCACGTGTCCCGAAGGTCTGTGGAAAAGAGTCTGTCCTACGAACGCGATGTTGCACACCGTGAGCCGGGGCGTCTCCGTTTCAGTGTGGCAACGTCCAATCAAGATCGAGTAGATGTAGCTCGACAAGCGCAGCGTTTCTGGTGGCTCGAGGAGACTCCGTCGCTAAATCCCTTGGGCCTAGTGCCATAACAAAAAATTTTATATAATATAATAGCTGACTTTAAATTTATGTAGTAGTAAGTTAGTTAGGTTAGTTGTAACTTATATACCTTATATACATATGTATATGTATGTATGTATGTTGCCGTTACAGTCCATGAAAGACCTGAGCCGAGCTTCTCTCAATCACCCATGTTGTGTGTGATTTCATTTTCCCATAGGTGAAAGGGACCTACAGTTTATTGCCGGTTCCGAACGGCGAATTTCGAAAAGCTTTTCATGACAATTTTACTACAGGGGGTTTTGTCAGAACCCCGCTGAGGAGAAACACCTTGAAAAACACGTTCGATGACATGGCTGTGTCGAGATTCAAGCACCCATGTTGTATGTGATTCTAAGCGCATACGCGCTTAGTCATTCTGCAACTTGGACAATCCCTCCATCTACGGTTGTGTATGTTAAACGCACAATCGTTAATGTAGGAGTTTACCGTGGATGCAGCTAGACCTAGAGCGGGTCCAGGTCCTGAGAAGCTCTCCTCTCAACCCATTCTGGCGAGTTCATCAGAGATCTCATTACCTGGGATCCCAGAGTAGCCTGGAACCCATACAAGCCTTAATGAATTTAGTCTGCCGACTTTTATCTATTCAGGCAGAGAAGTCTGCTCTGATGAATGGCACCTTCATGGTGGGCTGTTCCTCACAGCAGCCACCTTAGATGCGGCCGTCCTCTGCAACGTCGTCCTTCCGTGTTGGAGTCGAAGACTCTACGGACCGGAGCTGTGCTGTCCATTTCCTCTACATGGCCTAGCCATCTCAGGCGTAGACGTCGTACTAGGCCGATGTCGCTGTATAGCCCGTACAGTTCGTGGTAGAATCTTCTCCTCCACTCTCCGTCAAGACAAACGAGACGGAAGATTGTACGCAGAATTTTCCTCTCGAAACGACCAAGGGACTCTTCATCCATACATCTGCGCTGTAGAGGAGGACCGGGATGATTAAAGTTTAATAGAGGGTCGCTCTACTACTCTATTGTCTCTTGAGCCCAAAGAAACAGCGGTTTGCAACTGTTATTCTGCGTCTAATCTCTGCGCTGGTGTCATTGACGCTTGTTACCAGTGAGCCAAGGTAGACGAAATCCTTGGCTACATCATACATCATTATAGCTGCCAATAGTGACGTTCTGGTCAAGACATCGGTGTTGTGACACAGCATATATTTAGTTTTGCCCTCGTTTATCTTCAGATCCACTTTAGCCGCTTCTGGTTCAATGCTCACAAAAGCTTCATTGACGTCTCGCTGCGTTCTACCAATCATGTTAATATCAATAGCGTATGCAAGCAATTGTGCAGACTAGATCATGCCTCTTGTATTGGCCAGTGAATCCCGCACGATCTTTCCAAGGATGATGTTGAAAAAATCACATGACAGTGCGTCACCCTATCTGAATCCTTGTATACCATCGAAGGTCTCGTTTAACTTCTTACTGATATTAATAGAGCAGCGAGAATTCTCCATTGTCATCCTGCACAACCTGACGAGTTTGGCAGGGATGTCAAAACATTACATGGCTCTATATAGCTCGTTCCTATAGACACTGTCATATGCGGCCTTAAAATCGACGAAAGGTAGACTGTGTGAAACCACATTGATTGTCCACGAATGGTTTCAGGCTGTTGAAAATGACACGACCGATCTCAATGACGTTACAAAGAAGACTATATTTACCAAAGAAATGAGAAGTACAAGGTAAGGGAAATAAATACATGTTGCAAGTGTGTTAGTTAGCGTAACAATATTTGTATATAAGTCAGGATCGTATGATGTTAATGTGGTAGTGTATGTTTAAGGGATGATTCTTTCAACATCTTCGGACCGGGGCGGAATAGTCAACTCCAGTGGATACAGGAGTTGAATTGGTCTTCGGAATCTGCTACCATCAGCGCAACGAACTTCGCATGCTCGAACTCTTCCATCTCTGCCGGGAAAGATCCTTTCTACGATGACCATCTTCCATTGAATGCGAGGTACTGCTGGATCAAATAACAGGACGACATCACCTTCCTGAATAGACACTGACTTTTTGACTTTACTTTGATGAAACGAACGTAAGAGTTGTAAATATTCTATTCGCCACCTTTTGGCAATTTTCGCGGTGTATTTCATTCTATGTTTCCACAGCTCCTTTATATTGGAATCACTGGTAGTCTGGTCAGGAGTAGAGTGAACTGATTTTGACCAACCCATGAGAAACTTGGCTGGTGTGAGAGGCTCGAGGTCCAAAGGGTCATTGGACACATACGTCAGCGGACGTTCGTTAGTGATGGCTTCCGTCTCGCTAAGAATAGTACGCAGTTGTTCGAAGTCCAGTCTGCTCTTACCGATGACGACCTTCAGAGTGTTCTTGATTGTCCGGATGAGCCTTTCCCAAAAGCCCCCCCACCAGGGTGCCCGTTCCACGATAAAGCTCCATCTTATTCGCTTGCTCGACAAGAAATCTAAGACGACTTCATTGTTAAGTATGTGTTGAGTTTTACTTAGTTCCAAGGCTGCCCTTCTAAATGTCTTCGCATTGTCCGAGAATATGGTTGTTGGAAAACCACGTCTGGCTATAAAGCGTCTTATAGCCATTAGACAGCATTCGGTTGACAGACTGGTGGTGAGCTCTAAATGACAGCACGAATAGCAGCACAGGTGAATATTAAGATGTAGGCCTTCTGGGGTGTATCACCTCCTCGGGGCATATAATATAGCGGCCCAGCAAAATCGATTCCTACACTATCAAAGGGTCTCGTCAAGGTGATTCTCTGAACTGGCAGCGGTGCAAACGGCTGGGTGCCTGGTTGTCCGAACAACTTCTTACATACAACACAGCTTCGTATTCTCTTCTTTATAAGTTGGCGACCTTTAACAATCCAAAAACGTGCTCTTAATTTTGTGAGAACGAGACTAGCTCCTCCATGATAAGTCAACTGATGACAATCATCGACTATAAGGGAAGTAACATGATGACTGGACGGTAGTATGATGGGATGCTTAATGTCAAATGTATCTTCTAGCTTTTGGAGTCTCCCACCTACTCGCAGAAGACCATGTTCGTCGAGGAAAGGGGTCAACTCGGAAATTCTAGACGAAGTCTTTGGCGTCGCTTTCTTCTGTAAATATCGTACATCGTCAGTAAAATTGATTAATTGTACATACCTGAGCCAATAACGTTCAGCAATTTCAAGTTCAGGTCCAGATAAACATCGCCCATTTATTCTCTCTTTAGACCGGCAGTGACTAATGAAGCGTAGAACCCAACATGTTACTCGTAACAACCTGGACCAACTATTAAACTTTTCGCAGCGCAAAATCGGTTCTTCTTCTTGCTGCAATCGATCGTCGGTTTCTACCAATAGCATTGTGTTTAGTTCGAATCCCTCATTGCTTTGTTGCTTGGCGTCGAAGATATCGTTAAGCCAGTCAGGACCCCGTTCCCACAGTAGCGACGTTACAAGTTTCTCTCCCGAAATACCACGGGTTATTAAGTCAGCAGGGTTACTCTTCCCAGAACAATGGCTCCACTCTAATATGGAAGTGTGGCGACGTATCTCCACCACTCTACTTTGTACGTAAGGTTTCCAGCGTTGCGCTTGACCATAAATCCAATTCAAAGTTATCTTTGAATCCGTCCACAAAAGGTATTTGCATATGGTTATCCGCAAGGTTCTTTTAAGATAAGCGCATAACCTGGCCGCAACCAAAGCGGCTGTGAGCTCCAGCTTCGGCAGGGTAAGTTCATCCAGAATGTTTTCTTTTAGGGGGGCGACTCGACTTTTGGCGCAGAGAAATGATGCTGTTCCCATTCCATCATGATCTATTTTTTGCAGATAAGCTACCGCTCCATAGGCTTTAATACTGGCGTCAGCAAAGATATGGCACTGAATGTTGTTCGTAACTGCCGATAATTTAATTGCCCTGGGTATTGCCATGTCCTTTAACTGCAATACGCTTCGAATGCACTCGTTCCATTGCAGCATCATATCTGTTGGCAGCGTTTCATCCCAAGCTAATTTTTTCCGCCATGCTGTCTGGAATAATATTTTCAGTTTTATTATAGTAGGACATACAATACCAAGTGGATCATAGACTCGGGCCATCGCTTGCAAGATGTTACGTTTCGTTCCTTTGGAGAAATTCAGTTCTAGAAAAGACTGCAGAGACTCTAACGGCACGGCCAATTCATCGCTGAATACCGACCACTTTAAACCCAAAACCTTTTGAGTAAGCGGAAACTCCTGTGAACCAGCTGCTTTTCGGACTGCCGCACTGTTAGAATGCCACTTCCTAAGATTCATAGAAGCTCTTCCCATAATATCTATAGCCTGATTGCAAAGTCTAACACCTTCTGTTTCCGAATCGACGCTAACGACCAGGTCGTCCACATAAAAACCATCCTTAAGTAGTTGGCAAGTTTCAGGAAATACTTGCTGTTCCTGTTCCAAATGGTCCCGTATCGCTGCAGAGAGAAGAAACGGACTACAGCTAACACCAAATGTTACCCTGGTCATACGATAGTCCTCATAGCGATGTTGTTTGCCTGCTTCAGCCAATGAGGAATACCACAGGAATCTGTGCGAATCTCTATCCTTCTCGTTCAAGGTTATCTGGAGAAAGGCTTTTTCAATGTCTGCTACGACACCTACGCGACCGATACGAAAATTTAGGAGAATGCCGAATACGTCAGGCAGAAGGTTGGTTCCAGTAAAGAGTTGGTCGTTCAGTGAAGGAATATCATCTGTGTGACTGGAGGCATCAAATACTATGCGTAGCTTGGTTGTGCTACTGGTTTCCTTGTACACCGGTCGATGTGGAAGATATATTACTCTTTCCGAAGCTGCTTCTGTGGTATGCTTTACTGGCTCTGCTATGCCCTCATCAAGCATCTGACGAACAGCCAGGTCATATTCTCTGAGTTTCCCCGGATCCCTAGATAAGCGTTTTGTCAAATGATTCAACCGACTTACCGCAAGCTCTCGGTTGTCTTCATACACCAAGTGTGGATCCTTCCAAGGAATCCTGGCTTCATAGCGAGCTCCGACTTTCCTTAGGCACCTCGCTGACATTTCTGCAGTTACGTGCGTCTTCTAGTCTTCCTCTCCTCGTATTCCGATAGACTCCAGGGACCAAATGGCAGACAGATCTGGTTTGGTAAAGTCTGGCAAGCTCAGCACATTTGTTACAATGGCAGAATGAGCACACTTGCCAACTTCATCCGCCGAAGAGTGAGGTCCTTGAAGCGCCCATCCAAAAATAGTTTCGACCGCTCTCAGTTGGGGTGATAGGCGTCGTTGTCTACCACTGACCACTTCCCAGTAGTAATTGGAGCCAATAAGCAGGCTCAGACCATCCTCGGCTTCCATGTCAATAACCGCTTGATCTGCCAGTTTCAACTTGCGAAATAGACGACAAGAACTATCCGGAACTTTTAAAACGTCGACACATATTTCCGGCACAACAACTGCTTCTACTACTATCATCTTGTTGCTGTATTGGCTCTTTAGTGTCACTTTTACTTTTTGAAATTTGTTTAATGTTTGATCGTGAGCCTTTGCACCAAAGGGAATAATGGCCATTTCCACCGCACCACTGTATGACAACCTCAGTCTCTCCACTAAGCTTTCCTTTATATATGTATGTTGACTACCGCCATCAATGATTAGTCGAATTGCGATTTGAGTTCTAACGCTTGCTGCAATTACCCGCGCTGTCTTTAAAAACACATTCGAAGAATTGAAGCAATGAGTGTATGCGCAGAGATTACATCCCGTTTCCTTATTGCTTAGTATTCTTTTAAATGATGGGTCACACATCTGTGTTATGTGTTTGCCCGCACAGTTACTACATTTCAAATACTTCGCACTTTTGCACTTCCTCGAGGAATGGCCTATCTTAGCGCACCGAAAACATCTATTTGCTTTAATGAGTATATCTCGTTTTTGTTTCATACTCATTTCCTTTGTACACTCCTTCGTCGTATGATCCGATCCGTTACAAAATACACACACTTTGTCGTCGCTGTTATTCACCCCTAAGAGACTTGCAGCAGTTGTCGGTGTCGTTGGCTTTGCACGTGCAGGGAGTGGAGTGATTTTGCTTTTTTCCAAAGCCTCTACTTCGTTCTTAAGGTATCGCAAGATATTTTGTACATACGAATCGCTGTCGTCGCAAAGGAGTGCTTGTGTTGGTGAATCACTATGTTTTGTTGCAGTCTCATCATTATCTGGAAACTTCCCCTCCACTGTACGGTGATAATCTACGCGTAGGTCGACCGGCAAACAACGCAGAAGTATTGACCTTAGCATTACGCGATATTGGGTTGATGGTATTTGTAATGCTGTCAAGGATCTTATTGTAGTAGTGATTGTGTTGTATAAACTTCTCAACCCAACGACATCAGTTTTTACAGTAACGGGGCGTAAATTTAATAGTTTTTCCATGTAGTTGTCTACAAGTTTGTCGTTATCACCGTATTGTTCCAAAAGGAGAGAAACAGCTGCGTCATAGCAAGCTGCCGATGGGGTAAATCCTGCTATTGCGCGTTTGGCCGCTCCATACAATGCACCTTCCAGATATTGAAATTTATCTGTACCGGCGAGGTCAGCATTTTTATGTATAACCGTATTGAATTGGTCCCAAAAGGGCAACCAATCCCTCAATTCACCACCGAATTTTTTTAATTCCAATTTAGGCAATTTCACGGCTAACGTTGGCTTAGGGTGATTCTGGTCGGTGAGTTCCTTAGGACACTGAATGATCTTTAATTTGTCTCGCACTCTTTTTAAACGATTTTTCAAACGCGATATTATCGACACAGCGGTATCTTCATACGTAGCTATTTTTTCGAAATCTTTAGCGATTTCTTCCTCCTGAATTAACTTTTTGCTATGTACTTGCTGATCGGCGGTTTTAATGCTATCGGACACTGCTGTTAATCGTGCGATCAGAGTACACAGTTCGTCTTCAATTCTCTCTAGCACTTCCACGTCTTGACCGGTAATGCGTGAGTCTTCTGACTCCATAAATTCGGACGCAGATTTTGCGACTTTCGTTAATTGCGACCTAAATGCACCACGAGCTGCCACTTCCATTTCGCGTTTCCCGGGTTTCGGCACCAAATGTTGAAAATGACACGACCGATCTCAATGACGTTACAAAGAAGACTATATTTACCAAAGAAATGAGAAGTACAAGGTAAGGGAAATAAATACATGTTGCAAGTGTGTTAGTTAGCGTAACAATATTTGTATATAAGTCAGGATCGTATGATGTTAATGTGGTAGTGTATGTTTAAGGGATGATTCTTTCAACACAGGCGTTCACATAGCATGGCAGAAAAGATCTTATACGCGATGTTAAGCAGACTTATTCCCCTATAGTTGGCGCGGTTATATGTGTCTCCTTTTTTTATGGACCGGGCAAACGATGCTGAGATTCCAGTCATCGGGCATGCTTTCTTCCGACCATATCATACACATGAACTGGTGCATGTTCCCAACCAACTCATCTCCAGCCGCTTTAAATAGCTCAGCAGGAAGGCCGTCTGCGCCAGCGGCTTTATAAGACTTCAGTTTTGATATCGCTAGCTTAACCTCGTTTAAGTCGGGTGGACGGAATTCTCTCTCATCTTCGCCCAGTGTGAATGGTGCGTTCTGCCTGACAGTGGTACCTTGACCATCTTCGCCGTTATACAGTTTTTCCACATTCTCAGCATCGACTATAATTCAACTAGGAGGCGTCCGTGTTCATCCCTGTAGGCTTCCGCCCTAGCTTTATAACCTTGGCAGGTTCATTTTACTCCTTGGTCAAACTTTCGAACGTCGTTCCTGCCCTCATGTTCTTTCTTTTTCCTTCTCAAAAGCGCGTGCTCCTCCCTCTTTTCTGCTACTAGAGCTCACGAGCAGCTCTCGTAAGTTGATGCAACGTAGCTATGTATGCATTCTGTTTTCTGCACTCGTCATTAAACCAAGGGTTTCTTCTAGATAGTGGCTGTAAACCTAATACATTAGGGGCAGCATCGCTGATGGCGCTTTGACAAGGTCTCCATTGCTGTTCGATATTTTCTGCAGTTTGCATCGGCTCCTGAGAGAGCTGTAGGGAGACACGATTGGCGAAGTTCCTGGCGGTATCTTGCGATAGCAGCTTCCCGACATCACATTTTGACGGTCCTACTCGACTCGGCTGCAACAAAGTAATGATCCGAGTCCACATTGACTCCTGGGAAAGTTCGGACATCCAAAAAGTTGGAAGAATGTCTAGCGTCGATCGCAATATGATCGATTTGATTAACAGATAAATTGATCAGGAGATCGCCAGGTCCCCTTATGGATATTGAGATGTGGGAATCCTGTGCTAGCTACTAGGAGATTACGCCCGTCACAAAGTCTATTAGCCTGAATCCATTTTCGGACGTGGTGTCGTGTAGGCTCCTCCAAAGATGTCCTCCTTTCGCAGTTCTTCTTGGTGCCATAGCTGGGATATTGAGCGTATGTTCTATCGAGGAGGTCATATAAGTCATTTTTGACTCTGCCGTCTTTTTCTTATGTAGCGTTTTTTTTTTTTTTTTTCTTTTCTTTTTAAGTTACACTTTTTGTGTTTGACACACAACCTGAGTGCAGTGGTTTAGGTCGTAGATGTTCGTTCACTACACTCAGGGGTGGTTGTCCTAGATAGGACGAGAGCTGACCGAATTTCGCGTCGGTTATAATTCTCAGCAATTTTTTCATGCACTTTTGGTGTTATATTGCATATGCAGAGGATGTGAACGCATATGTGGGGGTGTGAACGCATATCAAGCTGATGTTCCCGAAGATAGCTTTGATGCGGATTGTTATGAGGCGATCGCTCACATGGCGAAAGCTTAGGACTTTTTGCTTAGGTCCACCTCAACAACAAATCCGCTTCCAAAAAGGCGTTTTTTGTTCTCGTTGTAGCAGTTTTTGTAGAATATGTGACAGTTCACTTCTTGGAGTGCAGTAATGTCTGCTTTATAGCAGTTTAGGACGTTTTCTAACTGTTCGGCCTCACCCGGTCTGTTAAGGGTGCAGACCCGATACTCCTGTCCTTTTATACGTTTGCGGGTGTCGTCAACATGTAGTCCATCCGTTAAATCTGAGGCTTGTGGGTGTCTCTGAGTTTTTGTATTTTTTTGCGGATACGGCTTAGGCTTACAGTAGCCAAATCGACTGAACCTGCTTGTAGGCGCAGGAAACTCGCTATTCGCCCTTCCTCGTCTGTAATCTCCAGAAGAAATCACCAGATGGCACCACGAAGAAGGGGATGGGACTTGCTAACGTGCTGCAAGGTCTCTTCGTTTGCGATGGCTCTGGTCAGCAGCCGTCGGATAGATGCTACCCCTACGAGGATTTTGTTAGTCCCTTGCCAACCAGGTACATAGTCTCCCCAAAAAACATGCGTGCCATCTGCCGGATTCCGGGAAACCTGGATATAAGTTTGATATGCTGACGCGTTTACACTCGCAGAATCCAGGGCTTGACATGAGGGTTTGGCTTACCTATTCTTATATGGAGAGTAAGGGCTCTCTGAAAAAAGAGGGTTCTACTCTGATTGTAGGTATGGATGACGCCTCTGTCGCGACTCTGAAATCTGCGTAAGACTCAGGCCCCTATTTGGGACGATTTTAATCCATTTTAATGTAGTAGAAGGACTACGTGACAACCACTAACCACTGCCGTGGCGCAGTGGTGGACTTTGACGCACGATGAGCCAGTTTGGATCCCGATAACACCAACGCCATCGAATGATTATTTCGCGGCGTCCTTCCTCGGCGGGCTATTGGCAAAACCCCCCGTAGTATACTTGCCATGAAAAAGCTTCTCGACTCAGGCCGTTCGGAATCGGCATTAAACTGTCCTTTCAACTGTGAGAAAAATAGATCACATTCAACATGGGTGATTCAGAGAAGCTTGGCTCTGGTCTTTCTTGGGCTGTAACGCCACCAAAGGAGAAGTCGAAGGACGGGTTTAATCTATTGCATTGCAAGGTTGCTACCACTCTTTTAAGTACATAGTAGAATTGCATGCAGTAGTACAAATCATCACGCTGTATCCATTTAAGAACCGTGGGTGTGGAATAAACGCCTGTGTCGCGATCCAAAAGGCCTAGGGTCTGCCTCATCATATCGAACTCACAATCGGAAACCAAACTTGGACACTTTTGTGGACAAGATCTGGCGGCCGCCAGAGTAAGTTACCGAGCTCCAAAGTCTTTGCAAGGAAGCCAGAAGTCTCTAGAATAGATCGCTCAAATCGAATTCGGGAGAAGATTGTAACAAGTATCGGTTGAAGCAGAAAGATTATAAGAAGCTTATTTGTAAATCGAAAAATGATTCTTATAAGACCTTCTGCGACTCTGAGTGCGACTAGTAAGTTGGTTAAAGTCCTCAAACGAGTAAAATTGACAAAGCTAGATGCACTCAGAAGATCCGATAGTACCTTTACTGCGTCCAAAGCAGAAACTCCTAGTTTACTGCTTCAGACTCATTTCTCGGGAAATCATATCGCCACCGGCTCGTTACACACTCTTTCAAGAGAAACTGCAACTGAAACGATGAAAACAATTCGGCGAAGCTGGTCGCGCGTGGTAACGACTGAAGCCATTGAATTTGCTGTGGCATCCTTCGATGGCTAGGCACCGACCGGATATATCCTGTTATGCTGCCAAACGATATAAGGCAGCTGCTTCTTACTTTGCTAGTATGACACTGTTATTCCTTGGTGCACGGTGAAAGTAGTCTTCATTCTCAAAATAGAAAACGAACGATGTCGTTCTCTTCACTAGAAGGAAGAAAAATACTGACAAGACTCAGCTAGTACTAAAAAACAGTTTCATCCCGGTATCCAAGGAAGCTAAGTACTTGGGAGTCATCTCAGACACCAACCTTCTTTGGTCAAAGCAAAAACCGCCAAAGTGCTGTCAGCTTTCTGACAATGCCAAGGAGCTTTTGGCAAAACATAGGGCTTATAGGTCCTCTGGATCTACATGGCAATGATAAGACCTATAATCTCATATGCATGGGTTGTCTGGTGGAACAGGCTTACACGCAAACACGTCGTAGCCTCTTTCACCGAACTCCAAGGAAAGGTTTGTCTCAGCTGTACAGGGGCGTTTCCCAGCACGCCGGGCGTGGCTCTAGATGCTATGATGAACCTTTCACACATTAATATATTTTTCATAGGGTGTGCTCTAAAGGCCATGTCTCAGGAGAAATTACTTTTGGTACAACTCGCACAGGAATAACAGTGTGCTTTTGTTTTTTTTTTTAGAGACTCGCGCAGGTTCAAGACTTTTTATATTCTCTTAGGATGTGTTTACACATACAACCTGAACGGAGTGCAGTGGTTGGGGTCGTTGATGTTCGTTCACTACTCTCAGGGGTGGTTGTCCTAGACCTAGATGGGACGAGAGCCGACCATATTCCGAGTTGGTTATAGTCCGTAGTAATTCGTTCGAGCACTTTAGTATTGCATACGCAGAGAATGAATTTGGGTTGACCATATACTGTGAGTGTTATGCCTGCAGCAGTACATCTGGTCACTTTCCATTCACAACTGCGTTGCATACTTTTTGTCCGTATAGGAATTACTTTTTCTTGGCTACGAAGCGAATTTGAACCATAGACCTTTCGCTCGGCGGTCGATGATGTTAACCACTGCACCACGGCCACCCCCAAAAAATGTCCTGCGAACCCTGTCTCATGGAAATGCCTTCTGGCGCATTGACACCCGTTATCCTACTTCGCTGTAATTTCACAATCGAGTTTCCATGGCATCAGAACTGGCTCTGGTTGGATACTGAACCTGGAAAGGATAGTCTTGGCATTTTCACGGATGGCTCCAGGTCTGAGCGGGCGTCCGAAGCTAGGGTCTTCTTTGAGCGCGAAAACATCCGACTGCACTTCTCGATAGAAAAATATGCGTCTGTCTTTCAATTAGAGAATACGCAATCCTAATGGCCATGCACTATGCTATGAAGCACAGGTGGAGGGGAAAAAGCATATGCCTCTGCAGTGGCAGCCAAGCTGCACTCAAAGCTGTGTCCAACCATTCAACTAGCCCCAAATTAGTGAATGAATTCAAGACTTCTAGAGAGTCGGTAGACTAAATTCACTAAGGCTTGTATGGATTTCAGGTCACTCTGGGATGAACTCGCCAGAATGGGTTTATAGGAGAGTTTCTCAGAACCTGAACCTGCTCTAGGTCTACCTGCATCCACGGTAAATTCCTACATTCCTAAAATCATGTTTAATACACCCAACCGTAGATGGAGTGATTATACAGGATGCGGGATGACAAAGCGCGTATGCCCTGATGTCTGCAAGAAATCCGCAGCACTCTTCCTGTCTTTAAGGAATTGACTGCAGAAGACTTGTTGGAGACGCCTACTTGTGCTGCGTGTTGCGAGGAGGATAACTCAGCAGAGCATTTTCTCTGCGACTGTCCCGCCTTTGCTCGCGCACGGTGGCGCACCCTTGGAGCCGTCGTGGTACGAGTCGAATCTCTTACCTCTAAATCACTGAAGCTCCTTCCCATTTTTCTCAGGAAAACAGGGAAACAAGGTGTCTGTCTTTAGTACAATGGTCTAGTATTTGCGTCTGAGGGGGACTATGATGAAGGTCGATAATAACATTGCGAGAAACATAATTTGCTTGTTTTTTGTTTACAGGGAATTTTCCCTTAACCGAACCACACGAATATGGAATTCCATTTTTTGAAAAATAAAAACAAAACTAATTCTGTTCCCATTAACCCTTTTATTATCCGTTTTTAACCACCTCACTAGTTTAACGGCTTGATCATGTACTCATAGATACAATCGATTCCCGGGTTTTTTCACAAAACATTTGTTTTTTCCTTTTCCAAAGATTCAGAGCTCTTCGTTGGCCATTCGAAACACCGGGCAATCATTTTTAAACACATGTATGCATAGCCTTCAGCGGAATAGGCCGTCAGCATGGATTAAATATTTATGTAAATTAATGTCGCCCGTATGAAAGTGCGAACTTCTGTTTGTGATGATTGTCACACAATCTGTCTGGCCGCATTGTCTTATGGAAAATTTAATTCTTCATTTGGCCTAATTACAAAAAGCTTCTCTTGACCTGGGCAACTTGTTATCCAGCCACCACAATACCTACACATCAACTGCCCACACATACTTATACAACCCTCACGGATCTATGCCACACATGCAAATATGAATTTCGGAAATCGTTAAGTATTCATGCAGTATAAGTGCTAGCCGCACCGGCATAGATGTCCTGCTGTCCATTATAGCACATCCATTTGGAAGTCAATGAGCAAGCGGATAGATAGGTAGTAGGTGATATTGGTCTAGTATATGCACATACATAGCTGCAGCAGGTGTATATTATGTCACTATTTGAATGTCCAGTCCAAGTTCATTTGGATTTTGGAATGGAAATCATTTTCGAGTGTATTAGATGCTTGAACTTGTTGACAGAAACATTCCGAATTTGGTATGAATCCTTATCGTGTGAGTTATGGGAGAAGGAGTTATGTATATGCAAATATTTGTTGTGGTGCCGTGACCTTTGAGGGCAATATAGATCATTCCACTTGACCAAAATGAATAAATGGTCTTAGGTGAAAAGTCAGTTAAATTTCTCACAAACAATCTGAAGAACTTTTCCTTTTGTTCTGTCCTGTGCAAGACAAATAACTGCAAAACCGAATATCTCCCCGAATGGTGCCAGAAATTTACTTTGTATTCTGGTTAGTGTATTGGACTCTGGCGCACGATGAGCGAGTTCGGATCCCGATAACACCAACGCCCATCGAATGTTTATTTCGCGACGCTTCTCCTCGGTGGGGTATTGGCAAAACTCCCGTAGTAATACTTGCCATGAAAAAGCTTCTCGACTCACGCCGTTCGGAATCGGCATCAAACTGTAGGTCCCTTTCACCTGTATGAAAAATAAATCACACACAACATGGGTGATTGAGAGAAGCTTGGCTCTGGTCCTTCATGGGCTGTAACGCCACCAAAGAAGAAGAAGTGGAAAGTTATTGTAATGGGGCCGATTTTGCGAATTTCAAATTTTGACATATGTCCACGTTTCAAGGTCACCGGAATCTAAATCCAAGCTGTTTATAGAGATGTCTGTGTGGGTGTATGTACGTATGTGCGCATCGATTATTACGAGAACCAAAGATGGTATTGACATGGAACTGATTTTATTCGACGCGTAATTACGTAACTTAGAACTGATTAGGTAAGGTGAGGTGAGTAGGTGCTCTACTGACGAAAAGTCAAGGCTCAAGGTCCATTGTGCCCAATTAATTTTTAACCCGTAGAAACCTAGACATTTTCCGTTGAGCTGAACCATCCAGACATTTAGACATTTAGACATTTTTATTCGCACATAATTCATTACAATATTTTGCCATCACAAATATCTAACCAGAGAATCGATACTAGCATAAATGGTATCTTACATCTTTAATATTTTATTAGAGCTAAGAGTATTGATTTTATTTGTTTATAAATTAAATCTAGAAAGGAAAATACGAAAAAAACCTTCCATTGGCAAAGGTAGGTCAGCACATACATATGTATGTACCAGTACAAGTCAGGTAATAAAATGAAAACAATGTTTGTATATGGAAAACAAGATAATTGCATAGAGATATGAATAAATAAGTACGTAAATAAATGTGAAGTGATTGATTTGATCAATCAAGATAAATAAAGTAGTGAGTAAATAAACACATGGTTAAATAAATAAATAAACATAAGAGCGACTACTTAAGACAAGTAAATAAATAAATAAATAAATAAATAGAAAAATAGGTAAACAAATATATAAATAATTAAGTACATAAATAAATGACCATTACAGAAAAAAATAGGAAATATAGGTAAATAAACGTTTATACAAGTTGAATAGTGTTTACAAATAAATTCATTACTTATAATTAAACTAACATGAATAACATTATCATGAGCATGTATAAAACGATAAGATTAGATTACATGCTTAGAATATATTTACATTATAACAACAATTTAAGATGTTATTATCTGGAGTTTGCATCACCTAATTGATTTATTAAAGGGTTTTCGTTAACGGAACACTTTTGCAAAAACCGGACTGTAATCTTACGAATCCTGTCGGGAATCATTTCAACATTCGCCTTTTCGTGCAGAATTGATGTTGAATAATGCCAAGGAAGATTCAACATCATTTTTAATATCTTATTTTGTGCCACTTGTAATTTTTTAAGGTGACACTGAGCACTCTTTCCCCAAATCTGGCACCCATATAGAAGTATGGCTTGAAAAATAACCTTATGTATAACAATTTTGTTTTCAACCGATAAGGCAGACTTCCGGTTAATCAACGGGTACAACATATGTATACCAAGGTTTACTTTTTTAACGGTTCTTGGTATGTGTTCCTTAAAAGTCAGCTTTGGATCAAGGTATATTCCCAGATATTTCACAACGGGTTCCCAATTTATAACAATGCCATTGTATTCTAAACTGCTGTTGGGCAAAAAACAAGCTTTTCTTTTTCGGGTGAAAAAAATGGCTTGCACTTTGTCCCTATTAATTTGGATTTTCCATTTATTAAAATAATTGAATAGAACTTCCAACGCATGTTTAAGATTTGTCTCAATATCGAGAGAAAACTTATGAGAAGAAAGTATCGCTGTGTCATCAGCAAAGATTGCAGCTTCACAGCCGGGAACCCGAGGAAAATCGGAAGTGAACAAGTTATACAAAGTTGGGCTAAGAGCTGAACCTTGTGGAACTCCAGCCATAAATTTGATCGGACGTGATACACCACCATCAACGTATACTTTAAAAGATCGATTAAACAGAAAACTTTGAACAATTTTACACAGATATTGTGGGAAGTTGTAACTAAGCATTTTATAAATAAGGCCATCGTGCCATACGGTATCAAAAGCCTTTTCTATGTCCAATAGTATCATGCCAGTGGATTTGCCCTGGTCTCGATTATCCTTCACAATTTTGTGAACTCTCGCTACTTGATGTATTGTACTGTGATTAAGTCTAAAGCCAAATTGTTCGCTTGGGAAAACATCATGCTCGGAAACGAAATCCATAATTTTATTATTAAGTATTTTTTCAAATATTTTGCCCACATTACTTAACAGACTTATTGGACGATAACTTTCAGGATTTTCCTTGGGTTTTCCAGGCTTGAGTATTGGTACTACCTTAGCGTTTTTCCAAGCATTAGGAAAGTATACGGTTTTAATGCAAGCGTTATAAAGAAACGTTAAATACTTTACTCCCACAGGAGGTAATTTCTTTAAATAGATATTTTTTATTCTATCAGGCCCATCCGCTTTCCTAACTTTTAACATTTTAATAATAGAAGCGATTTCTTCTTCTCTTACAAAAAAGGCTGAAGATACACAAGGACTTGAAAGATTAATGTTAAGCAAGGATGTATTGACTGCGTCAATTGTTAAAGGATCACCTAGATTATTTGATCTCAAGTGATTTTTAAGAAAGTTGTCTCCTAGAGCATTAGCTTTTTCTTCACTTGTAAAGAAAGAGCATATGTTATTTTTGAGGCAAGGAAGTTGTTGATTTTTGTTTTTTATAATTCGAATTATGTTCCAAAATGGTTTGCTACCTTTGTTCAGGCTCATCAATCTTATGTTCCAATCCGCGTTGCGCTGCGATTGTATAAGATTAGAAATTAGTTTGTTTAAAGACGTAATATTGGTTTTTAATTCATCATGTCTATACCTCTGCCAGTCCCTTTTAATTATATTTCTTATTTTAATAATACTTAACACACAAAGTGGAAGTTTCGTAGATACACATTTTTGGATCTTTTTGGGAACGCATATGTCAACAGATTCCAACAAGAGCTCAGTAAAATTTTGTACGATAATATCAACCTGATTTGGATTTTGGATGTTATCAACGTTCATGCTAACATTCTGTAATGCGCGCTTTATGAACTTACGAAAACTCGACCAGTTAGCGCGCTTAAAATCCAAAACATAATTGTGTTTTATTTTCCCTGTACAATTCAACCTACATAGAACCGGATTGTGATCAGAGTTAAGTTCGGATAGAGATATTGGATGCGTAACGAGACCAGGCCAATTTGTAACAAACAGATCAAGAACGGACGGTCTTGCACGAGAAGACGACGGAATGTAAGTTGGACTGAGAGGAAACAAAATTGTAATGGGATAAGTGACCGCTAAGGTCGAAAGTATATTTCCCCAAGTATTAGCTCTGGAGCAACCCCACTCCCTGTGACGGCAGTTAAAATCGCCACCAATTAGTAGATTACCATGCTGAGAAAAGAGTTTTTGAAAATCGCTCTTCAACTTTTGTTTCTTAGCATCTGTAGCAATACCACCGGGAAAATACACACAGAAAATTTTAAAGGAAGTTCCATTTTCTAACACTAACTCCACACAAACATTTTCCACAACATGTGTTGGAATAATAGGTAAAGGCGAATGTTGAAGAGACCTTTTAATGAGTATTGCAACTCCACCACCTCTACGATCGACTCTGTCAACACGGTAACATTTGAATTCAGAAGTAGATAACTTTATTTCTGAGTTAAGCCAAGTTTCTGACACCAGCGCAATATCGACATTTTTCTCAACCAAGAAACTAGTTAATTCCGAACGTTTGTGTCGAACACCCCTAGCATTCCAAGTGACAACATTTAAATTGTTATTATTTAACATCATTATATAAAAATTTAACTGCTAAATGTGCAATGACATTAAACTGTTCTACTCTAGTTTTACAGACAGAAAGTTGTGTAACCATCTCCATCGTTAGTGAGTTGAGTTCTTCAGCAGAGAACAAGCCATTGTTGCTAGACATGTTGCTAGCACTAATTTTCTGCGTTGAAAGATTTGGTGGGTTAGAGTTGAAACTCGCCCACGCTGAGGAGGAGGAATTTGTAGAGTTCACCACGGGCTTTTCTCTCAGACGGTGCGTTAAAGGTGGAAAATCAGACATTGATGTATGAGAGAACTTACTGTTTTTTATGCTATTCGATGTTGGCTCCGAACGGATGGGAATTGTTGGATGTGACTTCGACTTCATACTTACGGACCTCTGCTTAACTTCCAAGTATTGTGATCGGGTGATGCAGGTAACATCTGTGGCCTTATGCATCCCGTTGCAGTTTGCACACTTGAATGGAGCAGCTGAATTAGGGCAGTCTGTAGTTTTGTGTGTACCAGCACAGATGGCGCAATACGTTTTCACATGGCAGTTTTTTTCGCCATGACCGAACATTTGGCAAATGTGACATTGTGTCAACTTGCCCTTTTGCTTACGAACGTAGTTCCAGTTGATTTGAGTGTGCCTTATCGAGCGGATGTTTCTTTTTAAGTCATTAAGCTTGACCGACCCGTTTTCAAACGAGATTAGATAGTAATAATCCTTAAATTCCTCAAACTGCCTTACTATTTTTTTAACACCAATACACTTTAGGCCTAATTTTATGAGTTCACTCTTCAAGACATGTTCTTCTATATCTCCCATTCCGTATAACATGGTTTTAAACACTTTAGCACTTCTTAAATCGTGAGTGAAATATTGGTAGTTAGCATTTTTAAGTGCCTCCAATACGCGATCATAAGATGCAATTGAGTCACATGAAATTTTTATTCCAATGGAAAGTATTTTAACGGAATAATCGGTAACACTTAAATTCTGCATCATGTTATGTATGCAATCACTAGATTTTTGAAGTACCTTAATTGGTGGTACATGAACCTTTTTAACCGATTTATTTAGTAACACGTCGTCCATATCGTTATCACTATCACATTCCGGTTGGCATTGCCTAGTGAGGGCACCGACTGCCAGTCGAATATTCCCCCTATTGAACTTCAGGACTGTCTATCCTTTTCTTATTAAAGACGGGCCAAGTCGATCTCGCCGTTGGGCATGTATCTAAGTGACGCCATCGCTTATTGAATTTCATTAATAGAGTCCCGTCTCTATTTCTCTGCGGTGGCGTTTTGGCTTCGGTTGCGATCTCTTTTTTTTCTTTTTTAGAGATTCGCGCAAGTTCAAGAGTTTTTTTATTTTCTCTTATGATTTGTTGTTACACACACAACCTGAACGGAGTGCAGTGGCTTGGGTCGTTGATGTTAGTTCACTGCTCACAGGGGTGGTTGTCCTAGATAGGACGAGAGCCGAAGAGCCGACCAAATTCCGCGTTGGTTATAGTCCGTATTAATTCGTTCGAGCACTTTTAAGTATTGCATCTGCATTGATCTGCGTGAAGTTTGCACCTGATCCTAACCTAGCTAGCTCGTCCACCCTCTCGTTTCCAGAGATATTCACATGACCCGGTACCCAGAAGAGGGTCACCTCGTTTACATTCGATACCTCTTCTAGCCTGTCCTTGCAGAGTTTGAAGAGCCTTAATGGCTGCCCGGCTATCAACATAGATGTTGATCCTTTTTCCTGAGAGATTTTTTCTGCTAATCAGGTCTGCCGCCTGCATGATTGCGAAGACCTCAGTTTCGAAAACACTGCAGCCATCATCAAGTCTATAGGAACGATATACATATATCCCGATATTTAAAATAGACCCCGGCACGTGTGCCGACATCCATTTTGGATCCGTCGGTGTCGATTGCCAGTTCATTTTCTGTGCGTACCATATCACCGGTCCGTTCCTCCCTGGAGGGAATTCTAATAGAGAATCTCCTATCACAGGAAGGAAGTTGGGTGACATAGCCCGTTTCGGTTTTGAATCTCGAGATGGCCCATCGATCCAAGACTGATTCGTGGCCGTAAAGACTCCTTGTCCAGAGATCGGATTCTTGTGGTCTTAGCGCCATTCTGGCTGCGACGCTCTCGCAGTATATGTTATGCGTGGGAGGTTCCTCATAGCTTCAAGAGTCGACGTTGGTGTGGATATCATAGATCCCGTCACACCCAGACAGCCTGCCCATTAGAACTGATTAAGTTTCCAGCAAAATCGGTCCAGTCGTTTTTTGTTAGAAATTAAATAACTAAAAAAAAGGCAAAAAAATTATGCAACACAACTGTTGTGAATGAGAAGTGATCAAACATGCTGATGAAGGCATGACACTCACAGTATATGGTAACTTCAGATTCATATTCTGTGTGCGCAATTCTTATGTAACACTATAAGCGCATGGAAAAGTTGCTGGGAATTACAACTAACATGGAAGTTCGGTTGGTTCCTCTTTATCTATCTAGGACAACCACCCCTGGGGAATAGTGAACGAACATCTACGACCCAAATCACTGCACTTCGTTCAGGTTGTGTGATAAACATTAAAAAAAAACAAAAAACCGGCCAAGTGCGAGTCGGACTCGCGCACGAAGGGTTCCGTACCATCTGTATATATAAATATAAAAGAGACTATGTATGGTACCTCATCGGTCATCACATTAAATCACATTTTTTGTATGATTACAGATCTTGGTTGCAGGCAGGTTATAGGCATATCACTTTGATAATCAAAAATCTCCATGATGAGATAGTTGATCATCAGAGTGTCCATTGAATTCAAATCAATTATCTTACTTGACAGCAACGATGTGCAAAGGTGAATAACAATAATGGGAAATATGGGAAAAAGGTTTGCAGCTAGGATTAATTCATCAAAGACACAAAAGAGATCAAAACTGGGAAGTTTACTACTGGTTGTGGGATATTGTCGACTAACCTTAGTTCAGTATGGAGACCAAGGGGATTTTTTGGATGAAAATCATGTCTGTTATATGGGAGCCCCCCTAAAATATTAATTTTGTTCTGTTTTTAAGATACAGCCTGGAGACAGACGGACGGACGGACAGCGAAGTCTTAGTAATAGGGTTCCGTTTTACCTTTGGGTACGGAACCCTAAAAAAAGATATGTATATGTACATGCGTCTACTAGATCTAGACCATAGAAAACCTCACACTGTTAGGAGTTTCAAAACCTGAAAAATTTGATTATTTAAAACTCGTTGCATAGTTCCAGGCAAAACTGGGATTGAACAGTTGCATGTCAGCCATGGCTACATTTTGAGTAGTCCATGTGGAGATTCTAATTTTGAACCACTTTTTCAAGTATATTTGCTGGTATCTCGCTAATGACACACGTAATATTATTTTCCAATAGAACAATTGACGCTGGCTTATTAGCATTGACGAGTGATTTAATGTATGACATTGTAGCACATCCGTCAAACATACGGCTGTGGAGATATCGAAAAAGAAGGTGCGAAACATTTTGCATAAAGAATTAGGATCAAATGATTTTCGAAATAGTCTTTGGACCGGTTCAATAGGGATCCGACCAATTTGTTGCGACACGTGATTTGTCACCATGGATAAGGCCAATGGAGCTACCACCACACCAGAGATGATTAACACTCCCTGTTCTCTTGATTAAGCATCTTCAGACCTCACTCTGGAAAAGGACTAACAAAGGCCTCGTAGGGATGGCATCTATCCGACGGATGCTGGGCTGCTAAAAAGCGAGAAGAGCCACCGCCAACGAACATCTTGCGGCACTGTTAGTAAGTCCCATCCCCACCTCCTCGTGGTGCCATCTGGAGATTTCCTATGGAAATTACAGACGGGGAGGGGCGAATGGCGAGCCTCCTGCGCCAAAAACAAGATCGGTTGGGCTACGGCTTAGTAAGCCGTGACGGTAGAAAAACTTCAAACTCCGAAACAACCACAAGCCTCGGATAAAACGGACCGGATTAATATTGACGACCATTGCAAAAAACGAAAAAAGGACAATGATCTTCGGCTCTGTATGTGGAATGTTAGGTCCCTAAACAGACCACGTGCAGCCGAACAATTTGTGGACGAACCGGGTAATTAAGCACCATCAAAAGCGACCGTGTTGCGTTTCGTTTATCGAATTCAAACGTGGTCGCAATTTATCAGGCAAAAATGCATGAAGGCTTGCAAAGTCGGTTGTTGTGACAGAGAAAATTTGATGCTATGCGTGAATTGATGTTGCAAAACCGTCATGTGACGTACTGTGAGATTGAAGCATGCTCGGGCAATAGTTTCATTGAACACTCGACCATCAAAGCAGATTTGTTTGCGTTGGATACTGCACAATTCAACAATCACTCCAAGTTATACTGATAACAACTTACCTCTATGTCTTAGATACTCTATCCCAGTGGTTTCCAATCTTTTTCAGCCCGCGGCGCACTTACAAGTTTAGTATTTCGTCACGGCGCCCTACCTTAGCTATTTGGATATGATAATTACTTACTTAACGGGCGCCACAGCTCGAAGTGAACGTGGGCTTCAACCACCATGCCTCTGTGGTTTACATCTTTATATACAAACGCTTTCTTAAGCACAGAAATTGAGATTTGAAAAGAACGCATTGTGCAGGTCGCAGGTTGGTCATTTTTTTTATTAACCTCGTTTTCGCTGGACTGATGTGTCAAAAGAGAGGCAAAATGAGGAATGTTTAAAAATTCAGTTTAAAGTAGCGCGAAGCTTATTTTATCTTTAATATAATTATTATCTTTTAATCTACCTAACTCACGGCGCGGTGCCCTTCTTTACTTTCCACGGCGCACCAGGCCGCCGCGACGCACACTTTGGGAACCCCTGCAATACTTTCATGGCAAGTATTACTACGGGGAGTTTTGCCAGTACCCCGCCGAGGAGGAACGTCGCGAAATAAACATTCAATGGCGTTGGTGTTATCGGGATCCGAGCTCGCTCATCGTGCGCCAGAGTCCAACAAACTAACCACTGCGCCACGGCGCCCTCTTTTACACTATTAGTTGACCATATAAATCGGTTCATGACGAAACTGGAATTTTGAATTTCGATTTAGTTTAATTGTAAAAAAATAAAAACTAAATTAAATCTAGAAAAAATTAAAATATTCGAAAAAAAATTTGCGCGCGCAATTATTTAAATTTAAACAAAAATTCCATTTTTGATGCTTTTCGCCCCCAAGTCACGTCATTTTTCTTAAAGAATTTTGCATGACTGAATACGGCGATATTCATCATCAAAACTGAATATACGTGAAGCAAAACTACTGATAAAAACAGAAAATAACAAGAAGTAGGTATAAAAAAGAAAATAACAAAAACCAACGATAAATCTCATGTATCAACTGAAGTCTACAAAAAAACAGTTTGGGACAATATGCCACTTCCTCCTAAACAATCCCGGAACTTAGCATGATCAACCAGAGACGCAGCCAGAATGAGGAACGTTCGCCAAAACATTATCGACGACCCTCTTCGAAACTCAAACATAGAAACAACACATTTTGAAGACACTGAATTCATCAGAACTTATCACGACAAGCACTTGTTCAGACTCTGCGACAACTGCTCACGGCTACAACTCAGCCACCATGAAGACATCTGCCATTACTGCACTAAAAACCCTGTCAAGTACACTGCTCAAAACAATATGGATCCAGGAGATGTTCTAGAGGTTATGAAGACCTCAGTCAGTCAGTCGTCGAGCAGATGTTGGTAGCACGGATTCAACCCGCGTCTATCAGCTCCGTTGGTAGCACGGATTCAACCCGCGTCTATCAGCTCCGCAGTCAAGGTGTCAGCGGTCAATTCCGTCACAAAGGAAACGTGCTGAACGTTGAGCAAGACCTCCAACCGATTGCAAACGACTTGCCTAGAGTTCCTAATACAGTCAACATCTTGCTGGTTAGGAAGCAGAGAGCCCAAGGTTACAAAGACTTCAGGGTCTGACGACAGGTGGTACACGATGTTCTGGTGTTTCTTAAGCAACAGAATTATTTCTATGCTGACTTGGAAATCAATATGTCCGCCTTGGCGGCACTACCAGAAGACGGAAACGTTCAAGATCAACTTAGACATGTCGAGGGAAGTGTTGCCAACGACTCAATGCCCGATGTTGCTGAAGATAGTGACGATGTGGTATTAATGCACTTCCCGTGTCAAGTGGTATGAGACAAACCGAGGTTGTTCGTGATGTAATCGATTGGCCCGCAGCTTCAGCATATCCGGTCAACGAATTCACGACTGTTGGATTCATCGTCAAAGCTTTTCCTCATCTGTTCCCTACTGGTGCTGCTGACTTCAATGATAATACACGTTCTAGAGAAAATTAACCCACATTTCAGGAATGGACTCGATATTTGATGAGTTACCATGACAAGAGATTTGCGCAAGACCCGAGGTTTCCATTCTTCTGCCTCAACACGATGCAACGTCACGACGCAATTAGCAAAGGCTTAATCTACGCCAACATGACAAATTTCAATGGATCCCCGGAGTATCTACAATAACATGCCAGAGAGAATCCGGCGCTGATGAACCGTTTTCTCTACTTTGCTTCAAATATCAGAGGCACAACGTTTTACTGGTATCAGAAGCGCTTAGAACTTGAAAGTATGGTCAGCCAACTTGGTGTTTCAACATTCTTCGTGAAGCGAACCTCTATTGTTTTGGGGAATTTATTCCCGCCTACATAGTATTGATGCCTATCAACACTAATCAGTGTACTCTACTTATTTGCTTCAATTGTATCGTATGCTTCAGACAGTATATGGTGACAGTGCTTTATCGAATACATTGTACAGAGAATGATTTCGTCCCTCACCGGATCTTAAACGACTTTGATTATGCAAACAATATATTTTACGCCATCATAACATCACTTGATGTTCTCAATTCAATCAATAATTTACTCTCAATTAAATTATTAATAGATTATATGTTTTTTAGGGAAGATGTTCGTATAGGCATGACCAAAGCTAACCAATATATCATTGCATGCACTTAAATGAACACATGACTTCGTGCCACATGCCTGTTTAGGTATAGATGCAATGTCATCAATCATATCAATAAACTTCTCCCTACATATGCATACTATCACCTCCATCTATTGATTAACTACTCTACCGACAAGTCTTACGGATGTGAACACAATCATACATATAGGTATATGTAGATATATGCATACAAATATTGAATATATTGATGGGTGATCAAATTAGGTCACTTGCATCAAGCTAGAACCACATCAAACGTCTGTACAGTATGATTTTAATCGAAATTCTCTATTAATAGCACTGGCGGTTTTTCGGTAGAAACCGAATTTGGATGGCAAAGTTCAGGATATCACCCATTGGGTATATACATATGTATGTACACATACTAGCCACAGTTCGTGTCATTTCTTCAATGACTATGGGTGATTTATACAGTTATACGTATCTACCAAATACATTCTATCAACAATATGTGTATTTAGTTAGCCGCATTTAGGTTAGATGCTCATGGTTCCCATTAGGATGATAGTTAAGTTCATTATTATATTAATAAATTTTCTTATCCAGTCTTGTTAACTAGCTATTTGATGTATACTCTATCATACTTACTTACTTAGGTGGCGCTACAGTCCGTGGTGAGCCTGGGCCTCAACCAACAAGCGTCTCCAGCTGGCACGGTCTTTGGCCAGCTGTTTCCAGCGTGCGCCACCGATGATGCGGCCGTCCTCTGCCGCGCCTTCCTTCCGGAGTGGATTCGAGGACTCTTCGGGTCGGAGCTGTATTTTCCATGCGCTCTACATGGCCTAGCCACCTTAGATGCTGTATCCGTAGATGTCGTACCAGGCCGATGTCGCTGTACAACCCATACAGTTCTTCGTTATATCTTCTCCTCCATTCACCGTTTGAACAAACGGGACCGTAGATTGTGCGCAGAATTTTCCTTTCGAAACGACCAAGGGCATCTTCATCCGCTTTTATTAAGGTCCAAGCCTCTGCGCCGTAAAGGACGACTGGGATGAGTAAGGTCTTATATAGTGTCACCTTGGTTTTCCGAGAGAGGGCTCTACTTCTCAATTGCCTCTTGAGCCCAAAGAAACAGCGGTTGGCAAGAGTGATTCTGCGTTTTATCTCAGCGCTGGTGTTGTTGTCGCTAGTCATCAGTGAGCCAAGGTAGACGAATTCCTTGACCACTTAAAAGTTATATCCGCCCATGGTGACGTTCTGGCTTTTACGTCGGTGTTGTCCGTCTCTTTTAGATGAAAGCAGATATTTGGTTTTACCCTCATTAACCTTGAGACCCACCTTAGCCGCTTCTACCTCAATGCTTACAAAGGCCTCGTAAAAGCTCGTAATAGTTAATACTAAAAATAGAGACAAGTTTAAAAACCAATGGGGATGTTATTAGGTTTCCTGTGTTTTTTCACACTAATTTAAAGTAACAAAACACATTTCAGTTTCTAAATTTATTTAAATTTCTTCTTCAACCAAGAACTTCCAATTGGCCCCAATATCTCATACAAGCCAGTGAAATACATCCGAGTAACGACCCCAAAATAAAATAGTTAACTGCTTACCAATTGCCAGCGGTTAACCAAAGCAATTAATCAGGCAACAAATTGAACAACCATCCGATTATATTTGCGAACAATTTTAATTTGATTACCATCCTTAGCCAAACCGCCACTCCTGGTATACAAAGGGCGTAATATAACTTTAATTGCTTGGTTTGGCTTTAATATAGGACATTTTTTTATTAACACAATAATAAAGTTGGTCGTTTACTAAGAACTGCACCGCAAAGCTAGTTTTGCTTGCTGAACTGCACTCAACAAGTGCGGAACCGAAGGAGCCCTGGTAGATTTTGGATTGTTGCCATGTTACTAAAATGCTTGCCTTTGCCCCTGCCATGCGGAGCTACGGCAGAGAGGAAATAGATAGAGTTAATGCGAAATTTATGATGTAATTATGTACTTTTGCTTTTAATATCTTTGGAAGGCTATATGAAGAAATGCCATAGATTTGAAACCCATTTAAACAAATACATAGCAAATATAAAGGGTCCGCCATATAAGGTTTTTTTTTTTTTTTTTTTTTCAATACTAATAATTAGTTTTGTCCTTCCGCTGAACGAATATGGTTGTGTATACGCTTGAACAACGCTGGGAAATATTGCGACATTACTTTGAAAATCATGGTAATGTTGCAGAATGTGTGCGAAAATTGCGTACGGATTTTCGAAGAAAATCGTTCGTTTCGTTATCTTGTGAAAAAAGGGAAAGAAACTGGCATCCTCATCGACAAACCAAAGCGTGAAAAGCCAAAAACAGTGCGTACACCCGAGAATATTGCTGCTGCGGCAGAAAGTGTGCGTGAAGCGCCATCAACATCAATTCACCGTCGTTCTCAACAATTGAACATTTCGGAGACATCATTGAGACGAATTTTGTATAGAGACCTTGGTATGACGCCATACAAAGTCCAATTGGTTCAGGAGTTGAAGCCAACTGACCATCCAATGCGTTTTCGCTTCGCTAAGTGGGCCTGCGATCGACTTACAGGAGATGCCGGTTTTGCCAAAAAAATCATCTTTTCAGATGAAGCTCATTTTGATCTTGGCGGGTATGTAGACAAGCAAAATTGTCGCATTTGGGGCACAGAAAACCCACACGCATACATTGAAAAGCCGGTGCACCCAAAACGAGCCACTGTTTGGTGCGGATTTTGGTCCAGAGGCATAATTGGGCCATTTTTCTTCGAAAATGAGCAAGGAGTGGCCGTTACAGTCAATGGCGATCGTTATCGGGCCATGTTGAACGAATTTTTATTCACAAAAATTGAAGAGGAGGATATTGGCAACATTTGGTTTCAACAGGACGACGCTACGTGTCACACAGCCGAAGCTACACTCGATGTTTTGCGCCCTGTTTTTGAAGATCGCATTATCAGCCGCAGAGCTGATGTCGTTCGGCCACCTCGGAGCTGCGATTTAACACCGTTGGACTATTATTTGTGGGGTGCCGTCAAAGATAAGTGTTACGCCGACAAGCCAGAGACAATTGACGCTTTAAAGGACAATATTCGTGAAGCCATTGGTGAAATGCAGCTGCACACAATCGATAATGTGCTTAAGAATTGAACCGATCGTGTTGGCTACTGCATGGCCAGCCGAGGCAGCCATTTGAATGAAATTATTTTCCATTATTAACCGGAAGGATTGTACTTTCAAATAAAAAAAGAAATTGGAGAAAATATTTAGTCGTTTTTTTTTTTTTATAGCATTTTCAAAAAGAAAAAGTTATTTGGCGTACCCATTAGCATAGTTGTCACTGCCAATAGAGGTTTTTAGCAATAACGCCAATTTGTTTTTAATCTTCACGATCGCACGATCGCAATGAATCCGAAGGGCGCGGGGGGTATGGCAATCGGTAGCCTGGCTCAATCGCTATGGAGCGTTTTTCGGATGCAGATTGCCCGTTGTGCTAGCGAGAGTTTTATAAAAACGGTGATTCGGCGACTGTGGCGCGTAGAAAATTCTGCAATATTCGAATTTTACGCCATTTAAAAGATGCGTTCAGCATTCCTCTCATTTAAAATTGGGTAAAAAAGTTTGAAGAGACTGGTTCAACACTAGGTAGGTAGGTAGGTTTGTAGCCTTCCCAGAATTGAGAAGATTGCACATAGGCCAGCGAGGCCCGTTGTGCAGCTACGAGGGGGTTTTAGCCCCCTATTCGTGGAACCATTTTGTGCTTCCTAAGAAGTTAAGAAGTTTAGGTATTCCTGCTTTCTGAACATCTGTCAGACCGTTAAGGAAGTAAGAGCTTAGGTAACGTTTCCTGATGTTGAAAAAAGCTGGGCAGGCACAGAGAAGGTGGTGAATGGATTCGACCTCCTCCTCGTCCTGATAGCTTCTGCAGAAATCATTCGGAACTATTCCTAGTTTTTGTGCGTGACTGCCAATGAGGCAGTGTCCTGTGATGACACCAATGACCTTGTAGATGTCAGTTCTTTTTAGGGAGATTATACTCCTTATGCGTTGGCTGTCAAGCCGAGGCCAGATTTGCCTGGTGATGACGCAGGTATGTCCCTGGGTTCATCTCAGGTTCGTCTCGGCCCTGGCGAGATTGGCTTGATTATGTTTAATGGTTGTAAGGGGTACTCCCTCACAAGCCACGATTGATTGTAGCGTCGTTCCCTGTTTGGCGAGTGTTTCGGCTTTTTCATTACCTGTAATGTCGCTGTATGTTGAACTGTTCTGCCATCTCGTTAAGAGATCGGCGACAGCCGAAACTAGATTTTGATGTGTACACATAGGACTCCAACGACTTTAAGGCTGCTTGACTGTCTGTGAGAATTCGAATATCCGTGGTGGATATTACGTTCCACTTCAGCCAAGACAAAGCCTCTTTTATTGCCAGCAGTTCCGCCTGGAAAACCCTGCAGTGATCTCGTAATTTTAGAGCTTTATACAGCTTAAGTTGTTTGCAGAATACTTCACTGCCCGTCTTTTCTTTTAGACCCGTCAATGTAGACATAACTAGGAAAACCAATCTGAACGGTCAAGGTCATTGATAACGTAGGAAAACGTAAAGAATGGTAATCAGTCTGTCTGCAGTGATCCCGATCTTTCGATTCGGAAGCGCGAGAAATTGAGAAATTTTGCTATTCAATTAAATGGTTGTCGCGAAGGCTAGGACCTACATTTAGATGACATTATTGTTGTAAACTTTAATGATAAGTAAAATTGTTTTCGATAAAATGCTTACTTCGTTTTTAATCGATCCACTAAATATAAACTTTCTTTTGAGACACTTCTTCACAGCTGTCACAATGTCGAACGATCGAGTTAAGAGTTAGCCAACTCGCGCGACACACCCTACGACCGAGACAGCGACCGCGACATCATTGTGTTTACGTTATGGGATTTACGTACATTCAATTTTTGACATGTGACCGAGACAGCGACCGCGACCTCATTGTGTTCAGGCTGATTTTTACGACGCCCCTTAAAAAAAAAAATTTTTTTTCGAAAAATATGTACAACACACAAGCCAAACATGCTGCCGAAGATGATGAAGTCTGCAATAGGATTTCTATGGCATTCATCCACAAATGAACGTGCTTACTCTCAATTTGTCTATTTGTGAACTTCAAATTGTAAATGTGAAGCTCCGATATGTGAATGTATGAACTGTCAGCGCGTCAAAAAGTGGAAGAGTAGCTCTTCTCTGCCCAAAAATTAATGGACAAACTAAAGGAATTGTGTACTCCAGGTGGTATTCGCAGCAGCGGAAATCCACCCGCGACCTCTTTGATCGCGGCCGGGGCAAGGATTCTGGAGGCCCCAACATTCAACCCTACGGCAGCCCGGAACGACACCGGCCCCTGCGGCTCACTGTCTGACCACCTGGTCCAACTGAGCATGAGCGGTGCATCCAGCGGAGGCGTCACCAACGATGGCACGGCACGGGAAACCACTAAGGTGGAACGCGCCCCAGACTTGGGACCTACTGCTGAATGCACTGCTAAGTGTCCAAAATGTAGAGGTAAGAGGCGTGCCCGAAAATTGTGCAAAGGGGCTGGGGTTTTGGGATCTCTTTCTTTTAACCTAGACGGAATCCGAGAAGGACGGACTGGGTACGGTTTAGAGAGGAGCTTGAGAAATCCACTCAGACCCTACCTAAACTTAGAACAAAACAATTGGTAGAGAACGCTGTTCATAACCTGAATAGCGCCATCACCAGTTGTTTTGAACTCGCATGTCCTGTCAGCAAACCTCCCTGCAGGAAATTGGTCCCCTGGTGGAATGCCGAGCTCCAAGGTCTTCGCTGGGAAGCCAGAAGTCTTCTGAATAAATCGCTGGAACAAGTATCGGCCGAAGCAGAAAGAATATAAGAAACTTATTCTGAAATCGAAGAACGATTCTTATAGGACCTTCTGCGAAGAGATCAAGTCTCTGAGTTCGACTAGCATGTTGGTTAAGGTCCTCAAACGGGGAAAACCGACAAAGCCGGATGGTATATAAGCTGCTTCCTACTTTGAAAAGAATTTTCCCTCCTAGTCTAGCACCTGCTCACATACACATTCCTTGGCGCACAGTAAAAGTGGTCTTCATTCCGAAAATAGAAAAAAAAGGACTACTCACTTGCCAAGAGCTTCCTTCCTGCTGAAAAGCATGGAGAGACTGGTAGAGTCGCACGTGCGCAAAGTTGCCCTTCGAATGCACCCTCTTTCGGAGATGCAACATGCTTATCAGCGCGAAAAACCCCACTGTTATGGTGCAGGATGGTCGACTCTCTGCTTGACGCTCTCCATGCCTCTGTTGGCTCATGTTTAGCGACTGTCCGTCTCAAAGCACAGGAGGAAAAATACTGACATGACTCAGCTGATACTAAAAGGCACTTCCATGCCTATATTCAAGGAGGCTAAGTATCTAGGAGTCATCTTAGATAGCAAGCTTCCTTGGTCAAAGCATGTTGAGTCAAACACCACCAAAGCGTTGTCAGCTTTCTGGCAATACAAAGGAGCTTTTGGCAAAACATGGGATTCATCACCGGCAAAGGTCCTCTGGATCTACACGGCAATGATAATACCTATAATCTCATATGCATCGGTTGTCTGGTGGAACAGACTAAAACGCAAACACGTCGTGGCCTCTTTCACCAAACTCCAAAGAACGGTTTGTCTCAGCTGCACGAAGGCCTTCCCCAGCACGCCGGGCGCTGCGCTAGATGCTATGATGAGCCTTCCACCTCTTAATATATTTATCAGAGGGTGTGCTCTGAAAGCCATGTCTCGTCTGAAGAGAAATGGCTTTTGGTATAACTCGCACAGGAGTAGCGGCGTGCTTGCGCAAGAATTGTCCTGCGATCCCTTTCTCATGGATATGCCTTCTGACGCACTGACGCCCGTTATTCTACTGCGCCGTAATTTCTCAGTCGAGTTTCCATGGCGTCAGGATAGGCTATGGCTGGATACTGAACCTGGAAAGGATAGTCTTCGCATTTTCATGGGTGGCTCCAGATCTGGGAGGGGGTCCGGTGCTGGGGTTTTCTTTGAGCGCGAAAACATCCGACTGCACTTCTCCTTAGGAAAATATGTGTCTGTCTTCCAATCAGAGATATACGCAATCTTAATGGCCATGCACTACGTTGTGACGCACAGGTGGAAGGGGGAAAGCATATGCGTCTGTAATGACAGCTAAGCTGCACTAAAAGCTGGGTGTAACCCCTTTACTAGCTCCAAATTAGTGCTTGAACTCAAGTCCTTCCTGAACAAAGTCGGCATACTAAATTCATTAAGGCTTGTATGGGTTGCAGGCCACTCTGGGATCCCAGGGAATGAGATCTCTGATGAACTCGCCAGAATGGGTTCAGAAGAGAATTCTCAGAACCTGAACCCGCTCTAGGTCTACCTGCGTCCACGATAAATTCCTACATTAACGATTGTGTATTGAATACATACAACCGTAGATGGAGGGACTGTCCAGGGTGCAGGATGACTAAGCGCGGATGCCCTGATGTCTGCAAAAAATCTGCAGCGTTCCTCCTGTCCTTAGGGAGAGTCGACTGCAGAAAGTATGTGGGAGTTATCACGGGCCATTAAACTTTTGCCAAGCATCTCTACGTGCTCGGCATCAGTGAGACGCCTACCTGTGCTGCGTATGGCGAAGAGGAGGATGATACTGCAGAGCATTTCCTCTGTGATTGTCCCGCCTTTGCTCGCGCACGGTGGCGCACCCTTGGAGCCGACGTGGTGTGTGCCGAATCCCTTAGCTCTACATCACTGAAGCTTCTTCAAATTTTTCTCCGGAAACGGAGAAAATACAGTAATGTAAGGTGTCTGTCTGGAGTACAATGGACCAGTGTTTGCGGCTGAGTGTTCCAGCGGATAGCAGAAGCCTACAAAAAAAAAAAAAAAAAAAAAGAACATTTTTGACTTGCATCTATTGTCTGCCTATAGAGCTTACCAGTGGTCCCCGTCTTTTTGGTGTGTAGGTATCTCGCCGTAGTCTATCTATTCACAACAAGAATATAACTTTTTAACTAGTTTGGTACGTATGGTTTATTTATTTATATATTTCTAAATGATCCACAAGCATTTCCATCATACGTAGTATTCTCAAGATTCTGACACTCCGTGATTTGTTTTTGCTCGATGGCGGATTCTGTTCATTATTGCTCCTCGAAAGCCTACCGCAAACAATAATGCCATTGTCACTGTATAATGACAGGCATAAATTATGCAATTAGTCTTGCTCCAATCAAGCATACGAACCCTCTGTTCAATACAGCTCAAAGATGACTAATATGCCTATAAGTCTCATTCATGTTAAGCAAATTTCCATCCGAAAAACACCGCTTCCGTACAACCTACTACTACTCCAATGAATTTTAAAACAATCCAAGCGCTTGATTAAGGCGCTGATTGAACAGAATACGAAGTCGTATTTCTGCCCACCGTATTCCACGGGGCAATCAAATTAATTGGCGAAACCATATGTTATCTTCGCTTATTGAATTACTTATACACCCCTACTATGCGCGCTAGTAGCCACCTTCGGTTCTTTACCACTGATTGCTAGTCGATTTGACGGCGGAGATAACAAAGCTTCAAAGGCATAGACAACATTAAAGCTCTGAGCGCGAACGCAAACTCACTAGAAGAATCGCACGACCTGGCATGGCATATAGTGTACACGAGCATGTACACCTGCATATGCTTATAGGCTCTGTGTACTAATAAATTCGCACAGGATTTTGCTTGAGGCTTCATATTTTCCTTCTCGTTTTCCTACCTTTCGTATGCGTTTGTGGAAGAGCTGGAGAAACGCTTGGCGCACATTAGACAAGCTTGTGAAAAATCACTAACATGAATGCGAACTTTCAGTTCCTGAGGTCAACCCGGTTCGCGGAACTCAAACTTTATATTCAACATAAATTCCAATTGGCTTTATGGAGTTTGGATTTGAACTCAACGGAAGAATGGGCAGGCGCCGGGTGGAAATGGTTGGAAGAGCATTACTTCGTAAGGAAATTTCTGACTGCTTCAGTGTTATCGTCTATCGGTAAGGACGATGAATATGGGAAAATTGAAAACGAAGCAGATGTGTGCACTAGGGAACTTGGGGCATAGAACTGCAACCTAATCTTCCACAAAATACGGATGTCTATTGGGAAATCCGAGTAAAACATTTTTTCCTCTGTTTGAATGATTTTTCTATGACTGGATGTCAGGATGTCGCTGGTATGGGATTACTTCCGATCAATCTCACAAGTGCACAAGTCAATATGTAAACGTCATTTGAAATGATGAGAGGCAATTTTCCAATTATGTCAAGAGGAGTATGGTTACGGAACTACAGGGACTCTAATGGTAGTGTTTTGTGTGTTATATAAATTATTAGGACATCTGCTTCGTTACGCGGGAAACAGGTATTTCCTGTTTAGAGGGAGCATGCAACGTTGGGATTTGTTTCCCCTTTCTCTCAGAAAGATTTTTAAAACTCCCTGAAATTGATATAGCTTAGAGACCGTAGAGCTTCTAAACTTCACATACAGATGCTATATAAAAAAATTAGTAGAGTAATGCTCTTTCATGCGGTGTTAAGATGGAAGTGTAACCTTTAAGGAACACAATTTTCATAACTAAACAATATTCAAAACGGTCAAAGTCACCGGTGTGATGTTCCTTTATTTTGATGATACAGTTACGGATATCATAATAGGGTCACGCCCTTGATTTATATAAAATCGATACTTTTGTCGCGTGCCTTTTATTGATTACAGTCGCATATTATTGCAGATATCGTGTACAGTCCGTGATGAACCTGGGCCTCAACCAACAAGCGTCTCCAGCTGGCACGGTCTTTGGCCAACTGTTTATAGCTCCGCACGCCTAGTTGGTTAAGGTCCTCTTCCACCTGCGTGCGCCATCGCGGCCGTCCTCTGCCGCGCCTTCCTTCCGGAGTGGATTCGAAGACCCCTCCGGTCACAGCTGTATTTTCCATGCCCTCTATGTGGCCTAGCCACCTTAGACGCTGTATCCGTAGACGTCGTACCAGGGCGATGTCGCTGTACAACCCGTACAGTTCTTCGTTATATCTTCTCCTCCATACACCGCTTGAACAAACGGGACCGTAGATAGGGCGCAAAATTTTCCTCTCGAAACGACCAAGGGCACCTTCATCCGCTTTTGCTAAGGTTCAAGCCTCTGCGCCGTAAAGGAGGACTGGGATGATCCAGGTCTTATATAGTGTCACCTTGGTTTTCCGAGAGAGGGCTCTACTTCTCAATTGCCTCTTGAGTCCAAAGAAACAGAGGTTGGCAAGACTGATTCTGCGTTTTATCTCAACGCTGGGGTTGTTGTCGCCGATCATCAGTGAGCCAAGGTAGACGAATTCCTTGACCACTTCAAAGTTATATCCGCCCATGGTGACGCTCTGGCCAATATGTCGGTGTTGACAGTCTCTTTTTGATGAAAGCAGATATTTGGTTTTATCCTCATTAACCTTGAGACCCATCTTACCCCGCTTCTACCTCAATGCTTACAAAGGTCTCATTGACGTCTCGCTGTATCCGTCCAATCACGTCAAAGTTGTCGGCATACGTAAGCAATTGCGTAGACTTGAAATAAATCGTACCTCTTGTGTTGGCCAGTGACTCTTGCACGATCTTTTCAAGCACGATGTTGAAAAAGTTGCATGACAGCGCGTCACCTAGCCTAAATCCTTTTTTAACATCAAAGGTCTCGGTTTGCTCATTGCCGACCTTAATGGAGCAGCGAGAATTCTCCATTATCATCCTGCACAGTCGGATGAGTTTGGCAGGGATGTTAAAACTAGACATGGCTTTGTATAGCCCATCTCTATACACGCTGTCATATGCAGCTTTGAAATCGACGAAAAGGTGGTGAGTGTCGATTTGATATTTGGTCTATTGTGGATTTACTTGGCCTGAAACCACACTGATAAGAGCCGATCAGGGTATCCACAAACGGTTTCAGGCGTTCACACAATACGGCAGAGAAAATCTTATATGCGATGTTAAGGAGACTTATTCCGCTATAGTTGGCGCAGTTATAGGTTTCGACCGGGCAAACGATGTTGAGATTCCATTCGTCGGGCATGCTTTCCTCCGATCCTACCTTGTAAATGAGATGGTGCATGCACCTTACCAGCTCATCTCCAACCGCCTTAAGAAGCTTAGCAGACAGGCCGTCTGCGCCCGCGGCTTTATTAGACTTAAGTCTTGGTATCGCTGTTTTGATTTCGTCTACGTCGGGTGGATGGATTTTTCCTACATCATCGTCCATTACGAATGGCTCATTCTGCCTGACAGCGATATCTTGTTTATCATCGCCGTTATACAGTCTGCAGAAGTGGTCTTACCAAATCCTCAGCATCGACTGCGACTCTACTACCAGTTTTCCATTTTCATCCCTGCAGGCCGCCGCTCTGGCTTTGTAGCCATGACATGTTCGTCTTACCTTATTGTAAAACTTACAGGCGTCATTCCTGCGGAAGCATCTCTCCATTCCATCCCCTCGATCTCAGGCTTTCCGTGCTCTCTCTTTTTTCTGCGTGTGTTCCTCTCTTCTCTTCTGCTCATAGATTTCGCGAGCAGCTCTCGTCCGTCGTTGCAGCATGGCTTTATATGCCTCTTGTTTTGCCTCATGGACTTGTTCGCATTGTTCATCGAACCAGGGGTTTCTAGCTGGTGGCGGTTTGAAACCCAGCACCCCTGAGGCAGCGTCTCTAACGGCGCTCTGGCAATGCGCCCATTCCTGCTCTATTGTTTGTGCTACTGTGGAAGGATTTTGAGAGAGCTTTCCTCGAGGTTGGATTCGAAGACTCTTCGGGCTGGAGCTACGGTACCCATTCACTTAACATGGCCCAGCCGTCTTAGGCGTTGTACCCGTATACGTCTGATTAGGTCGATGTCGCTGTACAGGCCATAGAGTTCGTGGTTAAATCTTTTCCTCCATTCTCGTTAACACAAGCGGGACCGAAGGTTACAAGTTTTCGTAGTGGGTCACCTTGGTCTTTCGAGGGACGACTGTACTCTCAATTACCTCTTGAGCCCAGCATATGCAAGCAATTATGCATATGCTGAAATAATAGTGAGTGAAATAGTCTCATGACAATCCGTCATCCTGCCTTTTTGGACATCAAAGGTCTCAATTTATTCGTCGCAAACCCAGATGATGCAGCGTAAATTCTCTTTTGTCATTCTGCATTTAGCTTTGTATAGTTCGTCCTTATAAACACTGTCATATGCGGTGGCGCATATCGAATTGGTCTTCTCCAAGATCTGCCGCAGCGTGAGTATTTGGTCACCTTTCTTACGGACCGGGCAAATGATGCTGAGATTCCACTCATCGGGCATGTTTTCTTCCGATCATATTCTGCAGACGAGTTGATGCATACTCCATATCAACTCATCCCTAGCTGCCTTAAATAGCTCAACACATAGTCCGTTTTCGCCAATAGCTTTGTTAGACTTTAGATATTGCTGGACGTCGTCTGGACGAAATTCTCTTTAATATTCGTCCAAATTCGGTGGTTCATTCTGCCTGAGAGCGGTATTTTGGCTATCGTCGCCGTTTTGCAGAAGTGGTTTTTCAATATTCTCAGCATCGACTTTGAGTAAACTACTAGATCTCCGCTTTAATTCAGGCAGGCTTCTATTCTGAATTTTTACCCTTGAGATTTTGATTTATATTTTTTTCTATCTCCTCGACCTCGCGCTCCTCGTGCCCCTTCTTTTTCCTTTTGAAAAGCGCATGCTCCTCGTTTTTTCTCCGTTCATAGAGCGCACGTATGGTTCTCGTCCGTCAATGCAACATAGGCGTGTATGCATTCCGGTTCTCAACATGAGCTTGTCTGTCCCCGTCATCAAACCAAGGGTTTCTTCTAGTTGGCGGCTGGAAACTTAATACATCAGAGGCAGCAGCTTGCATCTGATTTTCTTAAAGCCTGAACGAGATATGATTGACGACAATCATGGCGATCTCTTGCGACTGCAGCTTTAGGGAGTCAAAGTTTGCTGGTCTTACATGACTCCGCAATGTCCGCGATATGCGCATCCGTACCTTGGCTGCAACAAAGTAATGACCCGAGTTAATGTTGGCTCCGCGGAATGTTCAGACGAGTGTCTGGCGTCGACCGCAATATGATCGATTTGGTTGACGGTTGATTGATCAGGAGACCGCCAGTTCCTTTTATGGATATCGAGATGGGGGAATTGTGTACTAACTATTAGGAGATTATACCCTGTCGCAAAGTCAGCCTGTACCCATTTTCTGATATGGTGTAGGGTAGGCTTTGCTTCGCATTAAAGTCTCCTAGAATAATCTTGGTGTCGTAGCCGGGACATTGTTCTTAAGTTCTCTCTTGAAGATCATGTAGGTTATCCTTGGAACCGACTGATCCTGTTTTTTTGACGCAGGAAACTCGCTATTCGCCCTTCACCAGAGTATCCAGAGGGCACCACATGGAGGTCCCCTCAATGTTGAGCAAGTTTCGATGGATACAATTTATTTGCCTCACATTCTTATAACCGACATTCCCGTATCGGTATTCCTGCATCCATCGATTCCAGTTATTGTGTCGATTCCTTCCTCTCCATTGCATGTATCGCAACTACTGAGCACATGCTGAGCACAAATTTAATGAACATGAATATCGGATTGCTCGAGGAAAAGTGTACCTTAGGCCGATGGAGTCCTAGATCCGCCGTATTCATTGTCTAATGGCAAAAAGGCATTTTCAATTTTCGGATTTTATATGTACCATATTGAACAGACAACAGATTGACTGCAACCCAGTCCAGTGTTCGAAGATAGAGTATTGTTCGATGAACAATAGTTTCTGGTCTCATAATTATGTTGTCATGCTAGAATGATAATAATCCTTGCCTCCCGACTGTTTTTAATTATTGCGTGTTAATTGTTTCACTGCAGGGTGCTTCTGGACTTTACAATTGCAGTGCAGTCTCGACCTACGCATACGGGTTAGAATTTTCGCTTACTTCACAGCAACACATATTGGGCTGCACTGACAACATCCTTAAATGTCGAATGCACTATCCAAAGTAATATTTATGGCCCGAGGCTATAGTGTTCGACTACATGTGAATTTGTCAGTGATTTAATTAAAGCTTTCAATCGCAAGATCAGGTAATCACCCATGTGGCGCATCGCCCATACATACATGTGTAAATTGGTAAAATCCAAAAACAAACGAATGAACCGACGCCCACCCTCGCTAAACTCAATGTGACCTGCGACGAACACGGTAGGCACTAGATATTGGCTGCTTGGTGCCGCCTCTTGGTACTCGCTCTTTGGTGCTTATGGTTTGCAATTCAATGAGTTCAGGGATATTACACCAAAAGAGTTCCTTGCAAGTGGGCCGTAACAACAAATTAGCTATTGGAGTGTAAAACCAACCGAACGAGCTCCATGGAGAGCAATTTCAAGTACAGTAAGAGCTGTTCACTTGATGTGTTCGCTAAATATCATGCCGTCCGCCCGGATACTCATATCGGCCGGAGAATGCTTGCCGGTTGGAGGTACTTTTAAGTGGTACCATTGTAAATGGGGTAAAAATGTACACGGCCCAACAGCTCTTAATGTAAATCGTAAAACTGGCTTTTATACGCTCACACGAGGGCTGAGCGCAGGCCGTGTAAAAAAGTTATTTTTCTCTATTCCCGTCATTCCATCATCTGGTGCTGCCGTCGTCATCGTGCTTTTTACGAGCAAATTGCTAATGTGGAATTAAGACAAATTTTTAGAGCAATTGCAGTAAACGGAGAAGGCTGGTGCACTCGTACAGGTACATATGTAAAGCTTGTAGAGCTTTGTTTGAGTTTTGTTATTAGTGGTATGGTTATAGTTAGAAAGTTGCACAAGTTGGAACGCATATGAGTACTGCATTCAGACAACGTGTAGAGCGATTTACGATTTGGAAATGCAGTAAACTCTGGAGCGAAAATGAAGTGTCCGCCGGCAGTTGGACAGAAGAGCCATTTGTGACAAGGTGGAATAGAGCTCTTCAGCGATTTCCTACATTCGGAGTAACACACATTGCAAACATGTGATATAAAAGTAAAGAAAATGCAACCATATCATGGGTTGTTAGGTTGTGAAGGACACTGGGTTAGTAAATATTTTCAAGAGAAATAACCTATGGCAGTGAAATCTAAAGAGTCAATGTTTTTTCTCAATATTTAAGTTAAATTTGTGGTCAACATGTGTTGACTGTTGGTACGGAATAAAGTGGGTGACGGGTTGCAATATAAAGACAATGCTGGCGGAAATGAACCTAGGCGCGATCGTAATGACTGAATGTGTATTGATCATTTCTGGTAGCGTCAAGGTAAGCCGTTTGGCAAATTGCTTTCCCCACAACGCCAGCGACCTCGCCCTCTTCGCGGTAAGGCCGAAGAGATCTAAACCGAAATCAAATACTTCAATGGTCAAGCTCTTGAAAATGTTGTAATTATGTTTCAACTGTCTGCAAGTAAGCTAAATTCGTCGAATTTTATAACTATAGCTGCCAATGTTGACAACATTACTTACTTATCAGGCCAGCGATCCATGGAGGATCTGAGCCTGAGCTATAGCTGCCTTCCATCCTTGACGGTCCCGGGCACGCTGCTTCCAGTTATCAAGACCAAGATGTCTTACATCCGCGATTACTTGGTCTTTATACTGGAGGTTCGGTCTTCCTCTTCTTCTCGAACAAGGAGGCTCGGATTCGAAGACCCTCTTAGCTGGAGCGTTGATGTCCATGCGCTCGATGTGGCCGAGCCAGTGTAGTCGACGGATTCTTGCCTTCCGGACTACATCCACATCTTGGTACAGCTCGTAGAGTTCGCGGTTGTGTCTTCTTCTCCATTCACCTTCCTCACAGACAGGACGAAATATCCGGCGCAGAATTTTTCTTTCGAAAGAACCCAAAATCAGCTCCGCTGTCCTGCTTATTGTCCAGCTTTCGGCTCCGTACAGCAAGATTGGCAGAATGAGTTTTGACCTCAGTTGTTTGGACAAGCCGAAGTAGCAGCGGTTGCCAAGGGCGATTCTATGCCGGATCTCCACTGTGGTGTCATTTGTGGAATTTACGTTTGCCCCGAGGTAGACAAACTCCTTAACTACCTCGAAATTGTAGCTGTCAATTGTCATATTTTGTCCCAGGTGGTGAGCGACGGATTGGTTTTTGCTTGACAGCATGTATTTCGTTTTGTCCGCATTGTTCTTAAGACCAACTCGTTTCGCCTGTTCTTCAATCGCCGTGAATGCTTCCACAATGCCACGGCGAGAACACGCGATGATGTCGATATCATCCGCTTATCCTAGCAGCTGGATGGACTTGTAAAAGATAGTGCCTTCCCTGTTGACGCCTGCCCGTCGCACTAGTTGACAACATTATAGGTGACGTAAAGGGTCTTCGTGGTTTTTTCCTACATTTTAAATAAAATAATGTTCATCATTGAAAATCAGTTGAATATTGACTATTATTATCTATGATCTTTTGTCACTATTCGGGTAGCTTCATTGTAGAACTGTGGTTTATCTCCGAAAAACTTGGCCATCTCATTTTTAGCGGCTGTACGGCCGGCCAGTATTTACCATCAACTGAGTCTTGCAATGACTGAAACAAATGGTAGTCATACGGCCCAATGTCCGACGGTGGATGCATCAAGGTCCGTCAATTTGTTTTGAGATATCATTGCTGTGTTTGGGCTGTCATTATCATAATGGAACATAACTCATAACATATGTAACTTATGGCCAACTGTGGTCGCTCTTTCTTGATTGCTGCGTTTAAACGGTCGAGTTATAAACAGTAGAGGACCGAATTTACCGTTCGCCAGGTTATAGCAGCACATAATGGCCAATACCAGATATTAAGTTTTTCTGAGTAGCCTGTAATTTTTTAAGGTGATTCTTAACTGTCTTACTTACTTACTTAACCTGGGCCCCAACCAACATTTCTTCGCCCCTCGGGGTTGGATCCAAAGACTCTACGGGCTGGAGCTGTGGTGTCCATTCGCTCTACATGGCCTAGCCATCTTAGGCGTAGGATCCGTAGACGCCTGACTAGACTCATGTCGCTGTACAACCTGTACAGTTCGTGATTAAATCTTCTCCTCCAACCCCCCTCTGTGTTTATAGGACCGAAAATCGCACGCAGAATCTTTCTCTCGAAACGACCAAGGATTTCCTCATCCGCTTTAGATAAAGTCCATGTTTCTGCGCCGTATAACAGGACCGGGATAGTTAAGGTCTTATATAAGGTCAACTTGGTCGTACGAGAGAGGGCTCTGCTTCTTAGTAGCCTTACGGTTGATTTCGAAACTGGTGTCGCTGTTCCAAGTCACTGCGGAGCCGAGGTATATGAAGCCCTTAACTACCTCAAACTTATATCTGCCAATATGCACGTTTTGTCCAAGACGTCGGTGGTAAATGTCCTTTTTCGATGACAGCAGATATTTAGTCTTGCCCTCATTAACTGCCAAACCAATTTTTACCGCCTCCATCTCAATATTCGCAAACGCCTCATTGACATCTCGCTGCGATCTACCTATTATGTCAATGTCGTCGGCGTATGCAAGGAGTTGCAAGAATTTGAAATAGATTGTGCCTCTTGTATTGGCCTGTGATTTTTGCACAATCATTTCTAATATGATGTCAAAAAAAATCACACGACAACGCATCGCCCTGTCTAAATCCTTTTTTGACTTCGAAGCTATCGGTCAGTTCTGCACCGATTCGGATGGAGCAGCGAGCATTTTCCAGAGTCATCCTGCAAAGTCTGACGAGCTTAGCAGGGGTGTCAAAAGTAAACATGGCGTTATATACATAGCTCGTCGCTAATTACGGTGTCGTATGCGGACTTGAAGTCTACGAAAAGATGGTGAGTGTCGACTTGAAATTCATTGGCTTATTCCAGGATCTGCCGTAGTGTGAAGATGTGATCGATGAGACCTATCAGCTTATTTATGAATAGCTTCAGGCGTTCACACAAAACGGCAGCTAAGATCTTGTATGCGACATTAAGGAGACTTATCCTCTGTAGTTGGCGCAGTCCAATGGGTCTCCGTTTTTGTGGATCAGGCAACAATGCTGAGACTCCACAAAAAACAAGCAAATTAAGCCTGTTGCGAAATTCTATCATCGACATTCACAATAGCTTTCCTCTAACTCTACACAACGATTCCAATCTTGTTCCCACGATTCGAAGCCCCCTTGATAATATTTCGAAGTTAACTCATCCAGAATCGTGGTTACGGCCTCTTTGACCATCTCTATACTGCTATGACGAGTTCCTTTGAGGTGTGAGGGCAATATTGGTATAAGGTGAATGCAGCAACATTGTAATGCTTATTTCGCTAAAAACTCTTGCATTGTTGTAGTGCGAGGTCCAGCCAGACGTGAACTTTATAAACCAACGCCTTTAGATTTTTCATCAGCATTTTACTTAACACATGCTTACATTTATACAAAATATTATAGATCTTTCGCAATGTGACATTACTTTTGCCCCACTTTTTGATTGTTCACAACTTATCTACAATATGATCGATGTTGACTCATCGGAAGTTTGGATGATCCAATATGTTGGAGGAAAGCCTTAATATTCATATGTATATGGGAATCTTCTTCTTCTTCTCTTTTTGGCACTACAGTTCATGGCGAACCTGGGCCTCCTTCAAAAAACCTCTCCAACTGGCACGGTCTTTCGCCAGCAGTCGCCAGTGCCACACGGCGAGTTGGTTAAGGTCCTCTTCCAAATGGCTGCGCCATCCTCGGGGTTGGATTCATAGACCTTCCGGCCCGGAGCTGTGTTTTCCATGCGTTCAACATGACCTAGCCATCTTAGGTGCTGGATCCGAAGACGCCGTGCTTTGTTGATGTCGGTGTACAGCCCGTACATTTCACTATTAAGCCTTCTCCTCCACTCCCCATTTATATAGGTCGGCCCGAAAATCGCAAGCAAACTTTTTCTCTCAAAACGACCAAGGGCCTCCTCATCCACTTTCAATAAGGTCCATGTCTCTGCGCCATAGAGCAGGACCGGGATGATAAGGGTCGTGTATATACTCACCTTGGTTTTTCGAGAGAGGGGTCTGTTTTTCAATTGCCTCCCGAGCCCAAAGAAACAGCGGCTGGAAAGAGTTATGCTACGTTTGATTTCGGCACTGAGCCTAGGTAGACGAAGTCCTTGACTACCTCGAAATTATACCTGTCAATATGTGCGCCCTGGCCAAGACGCCGGTGGTTCGTGTCCTTTTTCGACGACGGCATATATTTCGTTTTGCCCTCATTTATCGCCAGTCCCATTTCAGCCGCTTCCGTCTCAATGCTCGCAGAGGCCTCAATGACATCTCGCTGACTTCGTCGAATTATGTCAATGTCATCGGCATATGCGAGCAGTTGTATGGACTTGAAAAAGATGGTGTCCCTCGTATTGACCAGTGAGTTTTGCACTATCCTTTCAAAGACGATGTTGAAAAGGTCATACGAGAGCGTGTCGCCCTGTCTTAAACTTTCTTGACATAAAAGGTATCGGTTATTCATTCATTCATTCATCTTTATTCACGAACGATTTCTTTTTCTCTTCAGAACAGCAGAGAAGACTTTATAAGCGATGTTCAGAAGACTTATTCCTCTGTGATTGGCGCAGACAAAGGGGTATTTTTTCTTGTGGATTGGGCAAACGATACTAAAATTCCATTCATCGGGCATGCATTCCTCTGACCATATCTTACGGATGAGCTGCCACATACTCCCAACCAGGTCATCTCCAGCTGCCTTAAAGAGCGCGGCAGGTAGTCCGTCTACTCCAGCAGCTTTGTTGGACTTAAGCTTAGAAAAAGCATTCCTAACTTCGTCCAGGTCAGGGGGACGGAATTCTCTGCTATCATCGTCCGTTGTGAAAGGATTATTCTGCCTGACAGCGGGATCTGTTTCGACGTCGCCGTTATACAGTCTGCAGAAGTAGTCTTTCCAGATTCTTAGTAACGACTGTGTATATGGGACTCACATTCTACTTCTTCTTCTTAGTGGGCGCTACAGTTCGGGGTGAACCTGGGCCTCAACCAACATGCCCCTCCATCTAGCACGATCTTTCGCTAGCCTTTTCCATTGCCGCACACCCAGTTGGCTGAGGTCCCCTTCCACCTGTGTGCGCCATCTTAAGTGCGGCCGTCCTCTGCTTCTTCGTCCCTCGGGGTTGGATTCAAAGACTCTCCGGGCTGGAGCTGTGGTGTCCATTCGCTCCACATGGCCCAGCCATCGTAGGCGTTGAATCCGTAGACGCCTGACTAGGCTCATGTCGCTGTACAGCCCGTAAAGTTCGTGGTTGAATCTTCTCCTCCATCCCCCGTCTGCGTTTATAGGCCCAAAAATAACGCGCAAAATCTTTCTCTCGAACCGACCGCCCTTGGTCGGTCATCCGCTTTTGATAGTGTCCATGCTTCTGCGCCGTACAACAGGACCGGGATGATAAGGGTCTTATATAGAGTCAACTTTGTCGTTCGGGAGAGGGCTCTATTATTCAGTTGCCTCCTGAGCCCAAAGAAACAGCGATTGGCGAGAGTGATTCTGCGTTTGATTTCGGAACTGATGTCGTTGTTCCAGGTCACTGCGGAGCCAAGGTAGACGAAGTCCTTAACTACCTCGAACTTATATCTGCCTATACAAACGTTCTGGCCGAGACGTCGGTGTTGAGCGTCCTTTTTTGATGACAGCATATATTTAGTTTTGCTCTCGTTTACCGCCAAACCAATTTTCGCTGCCTCCATCTCAATACTCGCAAACGTCTCATTGACATCTCGCTGTGATCTACCTATTATGTCAATATCGTCGGCGTATGCAAGGAGTTGCGAGGATTTGAAATAGATTGTGCCTCTTGTATTGACCAGTAATTTTTGCACAATCATTTCCAATATGATGTTGAAGAAATCACACGACAGCGCATCGCCCTGCCTAAATCCTTTTTTGACATCAAAACTATCGGTAAGGTGTTCACCGATTCGGATGGAGCAGCGAGCATTCTCCAAAGTCATCCTGCATAGTCTGACGAGCTTAGCAGGTATGTCAAAGGTAGACATAGCGTTGTATAGCTCGTCTCTGATTACGCTGTCGTATGCGGCTTTGAAGTCGACAAATAGGTGGTGAGTGTCGACTTGAAATTCATTGGTTTTTTCCAGGATCTGCCGTAGTGTGAAGATTTGATCGATGGTGGACTTCCCTGGCCTGAATCCGCACTGGTAAGGACCTATCAGCTTATTTACAAAAGGCTTCAGGCGTTCACACAAAACGGCAGAGAAGATTTTGTAGGCGATGTTAAGGAGACTTATTCCTCTATAGTTGGCGCAATCAGAGGGGTCTCCTTTCTTGTGGATCTCACATTCTACAATTACAATATAAAAGGCGATGCACTATCACGAAGCCTACATATGTATCTATCTAAATTTGGATGTGGTGTTGTAAAGTGTTCATAATAAACAAAAGCCTTTGAAGACGATTTTTGTATAAAGAGTTTGTTCGTAATATTTTTCTTAGTCCAATCGGGAAAACCAATCTTCAGCTCAACAGGCGGAATTTATTCACTTTCTAGGGTTCGTACAGGCATTTTGTTTCCGTATATAATCTGCATTTGGTTCCGGAGTACTGAGTTGAAAGCATTAAAACGACCGTGATTACAGGCCAGCTTCGGCGCATTTAATTATTTACTTTGACGTTGTTAAAATCGGAATGGTCTCAAAACTCATTGGTATCGCCAACCAACTTGAGTTGGATTCAACTCGTCGTTAATTGAATCTAGAATAACTTCAGAAACTGAGCTGTTTCTACCTATCCCAATATGTTGTATGATGACCTTTACTCCTCCTCCGTATTTTATTGATTTTTATTCATACCTCTAGGACCAATAACTACATTGAGATCATTACGCAATAAAATTAAATGACCACCTTCATAGTAGCGCACCGAAGTTCTTTAAAATGCTAAAACGACTCTTAACGACCAATATTCCCTGCCAGTCAATTAGCCCGACATTTTTATGAATATTACCACAGATTAACAATTTGCAAGTACATCCATTTACAGAGTAGCTTTTAATGGCTCCCCTACCGATTGTTTGCTCAAAAATCACAAAAAAAAAAAAAAAAAAAAAAAAACATCTAGACACACAACACTAACATTTTAAAATTTCTACCAACGTCCATCCTTTTGGTCCTGTATTAAAATAATGTCCCGCAAAAGGTTTCCTTTCTGACGCATTTCCATTGCAATCGACGCAACGAGCACCGTACACTAAAAGAACTCAGTCTAACTGGCCACCTATTAGGGTTAACTCATCCCATTAGCTCAAAACTTCTTACAACGGAATTACGAAAATTTTCTAGATAAAAATTAAAAATTAATCCGCTTTCTCAAAGGGTGGTGGTAATACCAACTTTTATGGGTTAGCAGGTGCTAAGCAAGCTTAAAACGCTTACAGGCAAACGAAATGTAACCAATGGCACTCTACTTTCACAGCTATTTGTCCGGGTATGATGTCCTTTGTCACTCCTACTATTTGGGCCGAGAACTAAGCATCCTTCCCTACCTGGCGGAGTAGAGATATATAGCCGAGCACTCTCATTAATTCATTCCGAAAGTTTCTATAGTGTAGCCATAAAGAAGGAAAGGGTTGAATCTTGGCGGGAATGGTTCGGTTCGGCTGGTTGATATGTACGAGCACTTGTGGACAATGTTGTAGATTGTGTACCCATATCCCGTGTTTGGGCTTTGGATCCGATACCACAGGTGTGCTTCGGTCCAAAGTAGATGTGAAAGTGAAAAACTTATAATTGCCGGTCCTAGAATCCTTTTTTCGGTTGATTCCTGTGTTCTTGGCTTGAACGGATGCGGATATGCCTGTGTGCGCGCGTGTGTATGTGAGTAAGTGTGCAGATGACGATAACCTAGGTGAAGGCTTTTTACCTTGGATGGGTGAGCTTGGTTGGTTTTATTGATTGGAAGTGCCGGTAGTCAAGCGATATTTCCAGTAGGAGAGAAAGGCGCGGCCCCCAGCTTGTACTTTATGGCAATTATCTGCCCGGCTGGATGGAAAGAAATTCTGAGCATAAACGACACGATTACCTACGACTGTAATCCGCTATAAATCTTTTATGTAGTAAAAATTATCACCGGGTAGTTGTCGCTGTTAGTTGTTGGTAGGTTGCGGGTATGATGGCACGAGTGGTGCTTTCCTTTTACGCCCATTTCTGTACGACTAGTGGCTAGAGTAATGGTTTTGGTTCCTTTTTGGTTTTTACAGATAGCAATGTCACGTTTGACCTTACCTTGCGTGTGGATTGGGAGCAGCAAGCAAAATAGTTCTACGGTCATTTGGGCAAATATTTGCGGTCGTAGAGATTTTCCAAGTAACAATTCGTGCACAAGTGTATGTCGTTGTTGTATTGTAAATGTGAATTTTTGGCAAATAGTGATAATAACGGCTTGAGGTATAAGTATAAATTTTATAAGCTTAATATGAATTCAATTGTGTATGTATGGATGGCAAAGGACCAACAAAGGCCTCGAAGGGTGGCATCTATCCGACGGATGCTGGCCTGCTAAAAAGCGAGGAGAGCCACCGCAGTCGAACATCTTGCGGCACTGTTAGTAAGTCCCATTCCCACCTTCTTATGGTGCCATCAGGAGATTTCCTATGGATATTGCAGACGGGGAAGGGCGAATGGCGAGCCTCCTGCGCCAAAAAAACAGGATTAGTCGGTTGGGCTACGGCCTAGTAAGCCGTAACCGTAAAAAAAAAAACACAAACTCCGAAACAACCACAAGCCTCGGATATAACGGACCGGATTAATGTTGACGACCCTTGCAAAATACGGAAAAAGATCAATGGTCTTCGGCTCTGTACGTGGAATGTTAGGTCCCTAAACAGGCCACGTGCAGCCGAACAACTTGCAGACGCCCTAGGCCGCTATAAAGCGGACATAACCGCCATCCAGGAAATACGATGGAACGGATTGGGTTTAAAGCGGATGAAAAACTGCGATAATTACTACGGCGACTGCTATAGGGAGAGAGGGCAACGATTGGTTGGATGCGGATTTGTTGTTCGAGGTGGACTAAGGCAAAAAGTCTTAAGCTTTCGGCATGTGAGCGAACGCCTCATGACAATCCGTATCAAGGCTACATTTTTTAACATCAGCCTGATCTGCGTCCACTCCCCCACGGAAGACAAGGATGACTCAGCCAAAGATGAGTTCTACGATCTCCTAGACAGAACATATGCCCAATGTCCCAGCTATGACATCAAAATTGTACTAGGAGACTTCAATGATAAGCTGGGTAAGGAAAGCATTTTTGAGCGAGTCATCGGCAAACATAGCCTACACGACACCACCTCCGATAACGGACACAGGCTGATTGATCTTGCTACGGGGCGAAATCTCCTTCCAGCCAGTACGCGCTTCCCGCACCTCGATATACACAAAGACACCTGGCGGTCTTTTGATCAATCGACTACCAACCAGATTGATCACATCGCGATCGACGTCAGACACTACTTCACCATTCTTGATGTTCGAACTTTCCGAGGGGCTAACATCGACTCGGACCACTATCTTGTTGTAGCCAAGATGCGCTTACGGATATCACGAACGCAACGGAGTAGAGTAAGAATGCAAAGTTATGACGTCGGAAAGCTACTATCGCCAGAAACCGCTAGTGATTTTACCGATCGCGTCTCCCTTAGGCTCTCCAATACACCTCAATCCTCCACGCTATCAATAGAACAGCAGTGGAGCCTTTGCAAACAAGCCCTGAAAAGCTCTGCATCCGAAGATTTGGGTTTCAAGGCTCCACCACGAAGAAACACCTGGTTCGATGACGAGTGCAGGAGGATTCATACAGCGAAGCAGGATGCATATAAGGCTTCGCTGCATAAAAGAACAAGAGCAGCTCGTGAGCTCTACGAGTTAAAAAGAAGGGAGGAGCATAAGCTTCTTAGAAGAAAGAAGAAAGAGCACGAGAAGCGCGCGATTGAGGATTTGGAGAGGTGTTACTGCAGGCGTGACGTTCGAAAGTTTTATCAACAGATAAAGCGAACATGCCAAGGTTATAAAGCCAGAACGGAAGCCTGCAGGGATGAGAACAGACACCTAGTAGTAGAACCGCAGTCGATGCTGAGAATATGGAAAAACCACTTCTGCAGACTGTATAACGGCGATGTTAGTCAATATACCGCTGTCAGGCAGAATGATCCATTTCTAATCGACGGCGACCGCAGATAATTTTTTCCCCTGACCTCGACGAAGTTAAGTCGAATAAAGCTGCTGGAAACTCAAGTCGAATAAAGCTGCTGGCGCAGACGGACTGTCTGCTGAGCTCTTCAAGGCAGCTGGGGATGACCTGGTTGGGAGCATGCACCAGCTCATCCGTAAGATATGGTTAGAGGAAAGCATGCCCGAGTAATGGAGTCTCAGCATCGTATGCCTGATCCACAAGAAAGGAGTTCCCTCTGATTGCGCCAACTATAGAGGAATAAGTCACCTTAACGTCGCCTACAAAATCTTCTCTGCCGTTTTGTGTGAACGCCTGAAGCCTTTTGTAAATAAGCTGATAGGTCCTTATCAGTGCGGATTCAGGCCAGGGAAGTCCACCATCGACCAAATCTTCACACTATGGCAGATACTGGAAAAAACGAAGGAATTTCAAGTCGACACTCACCTATTTGTCGACTTCAAAGCCGCATACGACAGCGTAATCAGAGACGAGCTATACAACGCTATGTCTACCTTTGACATACCTGCTAAGCTCGTCAGACTATGCAGGATGACTTTGGAGAATGCTCGCTGCTCCATCCGAATCGGTGAACACCTTACTGATATTTTTGATGTCAAAAAAGGATTTAGGCAGAGCGATGCGGTAGTGTGATTTCTTCAACAACATAATATTAGAAAATTAGAAATGATTGTGCAAAAATCACTGGCCAATACAAGAGTGACAATCTATTTCAAATCCTCGCAACTCCTTGCATACGACGACGATATTGACATAATAGGTAGATCACAGCGAGATGTCAATGAGGCGTTTGCGAGTATTGTGATGGAAGCGGCGAAAATTGGTTTGGCGGTAAACGAGAGCAAAACTAAATATACCTATGCTGTCATCAAAAAAGGACGCTCAACACCGACGTCTCGGCCAGAACGTTTGTATAGGCAGTTATAAGTTCGAGGTAGTTAAGGACTTCGTCTACCTTGGCTCCGCAGTGGAACAACGACATCAGTTCCGAAATCAAACGCAGAATCACTCTTGCCAATCGCTGTTTCTTTGGGCTCAGGAGGCAACTGAGTAATAGAGCCCTATCCCGAACGACAAAGTTGACTCTATGTAAGACCCTTATCATCCCGGTCCTGTTGTACGGCGCATAAGCATGGACACTATCAAAAGCGGATGAGGAGGCCCTTGGTCGGTTCGAGAGAAGGATTTTGTGCGTGATTTTTGGGCCTATAAACGCAGACGGGGGATGGAGGAGAAGATTCAACCACGAACTTTACGGGCTGTACAGCGACATGTGCCTAGTCAGGCGTCTACGGATTCAACGCCTAAGATGGCTGGGCCATATAGGGTGAGTGGACACCACAGCTCCAGCCCGGAGAGTCTTTGATTCCAACCCCGAGAGACGAAGAAGCAGAGGACGGTCGCACTTAAGATGGCGCACACAGGGTGTGCGGCAATGGTAGCCTTTTCCAAGGTCGTACTAGTTGGAGGGGCATGTTGGTTGAGGCCCAGGTTCACCCCGAAATGCAGCGTCCGCTAAGAAGAAGAATATGTCAAGTACACAAAATGACATTTAATGCAATGAGCATGTTCAATTAGCATTCCGATAGTTTGTTAACCATATAATATACTTAAGAGCCTCGGCGAAATAAATAAACTCAAAAAATCATTTTGTAACACCAAGCAACTATGCCACTCTAAATTTTTTTTCTTTTCTTTACGTCCAAAATAAATATAATAAATGTACACGGAAGGTGTTTAATAATGTAAAGTATATGTATGAAATTATATAGCAAATAGTAACCATGTAAGCCGGGGGAAAACTCTGGAATGATGAGTGTAAAAGGCCGCGCAAATTTGGAATAATGCTCACTTCTTTTGAGATCGCTTCGCAACCATTTCGCCGGTATACTACTGCCATTTGGTGCTGAAGCCCTTTTAACGAGAAGCCCGAGTTTTGATTGAGTTCCCATTGACGGCGGTACACTACCGCCTCTTTGGTTTGAACCTAGTAGCATCCTTGATCGAGTTCCCACTGACGGAAGTACACTACCGCCTCTTTGGTTTGACCTAGTAGCATACTTAACTTGGTTGAGTTACCGCCTATTCAGCGGGTTACTGCGTCTTTTCGCATATCCTGCGGTAGAGGGAAAACCAACCTATTGCGATAATCCTTGCCGTAGTTGTAAGGAAATAAATATATAAATAATCAAAAGATTAACACAATTCCTCTGTGTTTTACTGTCCCTGCGAAGGGATCAACTAAAGAGATTGGTGAGTCCTACCCCCTATCCGAGCACCCTTACTCCAAGGATCGGAGAGCGAGAAAAGATCTCGTCACTTTGGCACCCAACGTGCGGCTAAACGAGAAAAGATCTCGTTACATTGGCGCCCAACGTGGGGCTAAACGAGAAAAGATCTCGTTACAATTGGCACCCAACGTGCGGCTAAACGAGAAAAGATCTCGTTACATTGGCGCCCAACGTCGTGCTAAACGAGAAAAGATCTCGTTACAATTGGCACCCAACGTGGGGCTAAACGAGAAAAGATCTCGTTACAATTTATCATTATGTGTCATTTATATTTCATTTATCTTGTTAATTTCAACGGAAATTAGGCACTCGTTTAGACCTCGATCGGCACTCGTGTGGACCGACCCGCTTCAAATTCAGCTTATGAATAATAGATAATGGTTTTCTTGGCAGATGGCATATTTTTATACTTTTTATACACCATTTGCTCGACATGTGTGCTTGCGAAGCATCCTCTCTTTTGCTAACTCCTCGTGACTCTATTTTTTCAAAACAACATTCAAATATTATTGGCAACATCGAAGAATCCCGGTAATTGAACTTTCCATTGAACTTGTACTATGTTCAGATAAATGCTTTGTAAAACTTTAACAATTATTTATTTATTTATATTGTAGCCTCGACAATAATCACAGCTCCATAGTGCTCTTTATATATTTTAAAGAGGCGTTTGACATACTAAGCCATAAAAACATTTTGTAGCAGCTTGAGAAAATCGGAGTCCGGGGGACTTTACTAAGTTGGTTCGAAAGGCGCTTTAAAGTAAAAATTAAAGATAACAGCTATGAACAAAGTGCCGAGAACGGAGTCCCACAAGGATCGAAACTGGGGCCACTCATTTTTATAATATACATAAATGAGCTGCTCTCAGTATGTCAACACAGTACGGGATATACATATGCAGACGACACAGCCATCATAGTGAGTCATAAACATGTTGATCAAGCACCTACTGCGTGGTGTCACGATCATGGCCTGGTAATCAACGCCAAGAAAACGAAAGTTACAAGTATCTAGGGATTCACGTAGACTACACTCTTAAATGGAGCTACCATATTGAGACACTTTTGAAAAAGTTGCGGCTATCTTCATATGCGCTGTACCATCTGGCCAATTTCTGCCCACCATCTGTATTAAGGTAAAGTTATTTTGGTTTGGTGGAATCATATCTTAGATATGGTATCCTATCTTGGGGCAAAGCACCACAGATGTCACAACTTGTAACCACACATAACACGATCAAGAAAATGATATACAAAACGTCAGGCAGGAATCAACTCGAACAGCGGGAGACTCCTATTAATAGGAAAATGTTAAGTATATCTCATATCTTTAACCTACTTACTTACTTATCAGGCCAGCGATTCATGGAGGATCTGAGCCTGAGCTATAGCTGCCTTCCGTCCTTGACGGTCCCGGGTACGCTGCTTCCAGTTATCAAGACCAAGATGTCTTACATCCGCGATTACTTGGTCTTTATACCAGAGGTTCGGTCTTCCTCTTCTTCTCGAACCAGGAGGCTCGAAATTGAAGACCATCTTAGCGGGAGCGTTGATGTCCATGCGCTCGATGTGACCGAGCCAGTGTAGTCGACGGATTTTTGCCTTCCGGACTACATCCACATCTTTGTACAGCTCGTAGAGTTCGCGGTGGTGTCTTTTTCTCCATTCACCTTCCTCACAGACAGGACCAAATATCCGGCGCAGAATTTTTCTTTCGAAAGAACCCAAAATCAGCTCCGCTGTCCTGCTTATCGTTCAGCTTTCGGCTCTGTACAGCAAGACTGGCAGTATGAGGGTTTTGTAAAGCATGACTTTGGTCTTTCGAGTGAGGAGTTTTGACCCCAGTTGTTTGGACAAGCCGAAGTAGCAGCGGTTGCCAAGGGCGATTCTACGCCGGATCTCCACTGTGGTGTCATTTGTGGAATTTACGTTTGCCCCGAGGTAGACAAACTCCTTAACTACCTCGAAATTGTAGCTGTCAATTGTTATGTTTTGTCCCAGGTGGTGAGCGACGGATTGGTTTTTGCTTGACAGCATGTATTTCGTTTTATCCTCATTGATCTTAAGACCAACTCGTTTCGCCTGTTCTTCAATCGCCGTGAATGCTTCCACAATGCTACGGCGAGAACACGCGATGATGTCGATATCATCCGCGTATCCTAGTAGCTGGATGAACTCGCAGAAGATAATGCCTTCCCTGTTGACGCCTGCCCGTCGCACTATCTGCTCCAGCACCAGGTAGAAGAAGTCACATGACAGCGCATCTCCTTGCCGAAATCCGGTGCATGTTTCAAACGGTTCCGAAGTCCTAGAACCGAGTTGCACGGTGCATCGCGTATTTTTTAGCGTGGCGCGACACAACTGGATCAGTTTTCCCGGGATCCCGAATTCGGTCATCGCACCAAACAGTCCTTTACGATGAATGCTGTCGTATGCGGCCTTGAAATCGATGAAAAGATGGTGTGTATCGATTCGAAACTCGTTGGTCTTTTCCAGGATTTGTCGAAGGGTGAAAATTTGGTCTATAGTCGATTCGCCGGGCCGGAAGCCACACTTGTAGCTGCCGATTAGTGCGGTGCAAAATGACTTTAGACGTTCACAAATTACGCTGGACAGGATTTTGTATGCGACATTGAGCAGGGATATACCTCTATAGTACTTGCAAGAGGTAGGATCGCCTTTTTTGTGGATGGGGCAAATAGAGCTGGTATCCCAGTCGTCGTGCATGCTTTCATCTTCCCAAATTCTGCAGATAATCTGGTGCATGCTCCCTACCAGAACATCGCCGCCAGCCTTGAAGAGATCTGATGGCAAGCCATCAGATTGTCAATAAACAATTTTTGGAACACGTATAAAATTCTAACGCAACAACATTTCAATACAAGAAGAAGAGAACAAGGACGCTTCGCTATTCCGAAATCTTGGAACGAATATGGTAGAAGAAGATATGAAGCTATAGTACCAATCGTTTTAAAGGAGCTTCCAATATGTTTCAGAAACATGCCCAAAATGCAAGATTTATAAACTGATGGTCGTATTTAGATATATGGATGTACTTACTAGTTTTTCTGAAAAAAAATATATTTTGTTATCTAGTCGCCTGCAGACAAGCCCTTTAGGCTTTGCAGGCTTTAACTGTGTTATCACTTTTGATCAATAAAATTGAATTGAATTGAAAAAAAAAAAGAACGGTATATGACAATATGATTCTGGTTATAGGCTGACAAAGTGTGTGCGGCCTGATAAATTTACAAGAAAAGCATAGTGAGACGAGTAACGAGCGACACTATCCCTTCACACTACAAGATTAAAGCTCATCCTCATTTTCCTTTCATGCCGGTACAGTAGAGCAACTACAAATAACATTTTTGTTAGCGACTATCTATTTTTTCGGTAACTTCACTGACAGGTTGATCCACAGCACGTATCTCGCCCACAATGCGGCAAAAGAAGAAAAAAGAAATTCAGATTACGAATCAGTTAGTCATGGCAAATACTGCCTAAAGTGGTTTCACAAAAATCCCATGTTATATAAGGAACAATATCATGCTAATCGGTATCTGGTTTGTAGTTAACCTGAAACAAACGTGTTTGAATTAATCTTCCCTTTTTTCTACATAATTATTCGATAATTCAATACACATATGTAGCTTTCGGGAGTAATGACAAAGTTCACATAACGCCTGCGGTTCATGTGTGAATACCACACTTTTCAACTCCGATTAGGTTCAACTCGACCAACCAGAGGCAAAAAAAGGACGAAATATACGCATACATACGAGTATGAACCTACAAATATGACCAACCATTTGCATTGAATTTCGGTTTAGCCAATCTGGCATTCGAGAAATCACGTTCCATGAGGCCGCGATTTAGTCACATTAACTAACCTCGTAATAATCGACATACCATGGAGCACGCGAAGGAGATAGAAACGAGGAGAAAAGGCAATATCCTGCGGCAGGAGCGAGCTTAAAATCCAATTTCATACCTCGTTAATATTTTATCACATTACTTTAATTTATTTTTGAATAGTTTTTGTTGGTATCGCTGAGACTGCATGGCGTGGCCAAATTGAATTGTTCACTTAAAACTACGACCGCATCCTGGCTGTTGTTTTTTTTTTTTTTTTTTTTTTTTTGTCTGTAATCCTGTTGAATTTACTCAAATGACATAAGAGATCGGGACGAGCAATATGGCAGGTGGTTTCTCAGCTCTTCTTAATTGCTCGTCGTGTACGTGATACACTCCATCGTGTACCAAATGTGCGAGACTTGAGGATCCTGCTTTGCAGCCAGTAACGTTTGTATCCATAAGTCTTGGACTGCCATTCGGTAGGCTAGCAACACCAGCCGGCGATACTTCAATGTTATGATTCTTTTGGAAGGGCTTCCATAGCCAAAGATTCCACTCGTCTTGCTCTTGCTCACAGTCGTGTTTCTTCCTTCGGGATCTGTACCATCAAACAGACATAGGTTATTGCCTGCCTCGGGCAATAATAAAAGCGGCACTGACTTCGACGACGGCCACCATGTCGAAGAAAAGGATAAACCTTTATTATTATGATTTTCGTCGGATGGCTAAGGGATAGACTCGATCAAAGTTACCATAGCATACACCAGTCAGGAGCAACCGACGACGATTTGCTTTATGGCGTGTAAATTTCATTTTTCTCAATTGGAATTTTATTGCTTGTTTGTAGTTTTGGTCTCCCCCGGGGCAGTGCCGGGGTAAACAGGAAATAAGCTGACTTAAATGTGAAAATCGATGTTCCAGGAAATATAAAGTACGAACATTTCATGAACAGGACTTTGACTGGGTGGTGTCGACTTGTAAGTGTGTTTACATGAAGGAGGGATAAGTCGATGAAGATGGGATGTATGTACGAATATGTACGTTCAATGGAGGGGAGGATTGTGGCATCATGGGTTGCACTTGGCAATTCGATTGAAATTGTTCTGGTTATGTGCGAGATTCCGACACATTGAACTTTGAATGTCTGGCAAAGGCGATGTTGGAACAGTCTTCTCTTTGACCACTGGCTGGCTGTTGCTGAAATCGTTGTTGTTGTTCTCGAAATTGTTTCGGCAGGAATAGAGAGAATAATTGATTTTGCTTGGGCAAGAAAGGCACACTGGCTTGTCAAAGGGATTCTTCTTTGGAGTCATTGTCTTTAAATTGTCGTTATGCTTAAACCCGGACAGCATATGCTGGTAGATAGATTTCTTTTTTTTTTTTAATTCAAATCCCCTGTTTGAGGGCGATTTTTATATGACAGAGCACTCCTAGTAAGTAACTTGATTGTTTGGTAATTGGAATGAAAAATTTGTTGAATAGGTTTTCGTATATTGTCATCACTTAACCCTTATCTTGTGTTCATGGGTCAAAATTGCCCAAACACACCTTTCATATGAGTTTTTTCGCTTATTTGTGAATATATTTCTCTGAAATTTCTTGACTTTTATTTTTTTAAGCAAATGAATAGAACTATGAAAAAAAATTGTAACATTTGCTAATTTATATGATTTTATGATTTTTTTTTTCAAAAAACGTACGTTGTATTTGTGGGTCAAAATTGCCCAATATATTTTTTCCAACAAACGTTGACTGGAGGACCCTGTTTTCTTCGACATGGAATATTATTTACATATATTAGGTATATATGTATGTGTATATACTTAATCCTGTCGACCCACTCGATCTCACAGTTTTTTTTTTTTCTACAAACGTAATGATAAGATGTGCACAGCAAAAAAGCTGAACGTGTGTCACATCATAGTAAGGAAGTGTTCTTCGCGTGAGTTACGATCCCTATCACAAACAGACACAGGATTATCACTCCGCGGACCATTACATATCATAAAGTAATAAAATATCATTGCACAGACGATGCAATGAACCAATAAATTAGCGTCTAGTTCACATCCGGTCTTTGTGTCTACTAGGCAAACAATAAAACACAAAACCCTATATAAAACGAGAGAAATAAAAAATAAATACAATTGTTATTCATACAAAGAAGAGAAAGGACCTTTTTTATATTTATCCTCCGCTACTAAAAAACTATAGAAACGTTCGAACTGCGTGTGACTAAGTGATTTCTAATTTTCTAAAATAAAACAGAAGTGAGTGCTTTATTTGTGCATTTGATCATTGTTCTAATTTTTACATTTCATAGAATCAATATGGCCGGATTGAGTCGCGAAGAAATTGAGCAAATGCTTGATCGTGATGAAAGTGGTAGTATTGCGATTGATACGGCAAGCGAGGTAGAAGAGGAACATTTATCGTATAATAGTTCCTTATATGAAACTGATTCATTGGGTGGGGAAAGTTTACCCATGACAAATGCGGAGCATATCAGTTCGGATGACGAAGCACTGCCCACTCCAACGCAATTTCTCTCAAAAGATGGGAAGTATAAATGGTGGAGGTGGCCAGTACGAAATTTATCCGTCGGTCGTCATAGAACGGAAAATGTTTTGAACACTTCCCCAGGACCGACCGCGTATGCTATCCCCAGAATATCCGGCATAAAATCTGCTTTTCGTTTGTTTTTACCACCTGATATCTTTGATATTATTGTGAAGATGACCTGCATTGAAGGTTAGAAACGTTTTTTTTTGTCTATGTTTTTTTTTGTCTCAATATACATACACATATTTGTTTTTAGGAGAGAGTGTATTTAGAGACACATGGATGAGGGTTGATGCAATATCCATTGAAGCATATATAGGGCTACTTTTGCTGGCCGGAGTTTTTCGGTCCCATGGAGAGGCTTTAGAAAGTTTGTGAAATGACAGCAAGGGGCGACCAATTTTCAAAGCAACTATGAGCTTGAGAAAGTTTCAAAATATATCTCGAGTCATACGTTTCGATAAGAAATGCGACAGAAACGAACGACGAGCTCGGGATAAACTTGCCCCAATAAGAGATTTCTGGGATAAATGGGAGTCTAGTATACGAAAAACATACATACAACCCAGGCGAGAACGTTACTGTGGATGAACAATTAGTGACATATCGTGGGAGGTGTCCATTCAAGCAATACATTCCATCTAAGCCAGGAAAGTATGGAATAAAACTGTTGGCTCTGTGCGACAGTAAAACGAGCTTTGCCTGGTCTTCGCAAGTTTACACCGGTAAGGATAGAAATTGTCGTCCCGAACGAAATCAGGGCTATCGTGTAGTTCTAGACCTCATAAATGATTTGAAAGGTAGAAACATTACATGCGACAATTTCTTTACATCTCAGGAATTAGGGATAGAATTACTAATGAGAAAACTTACCTAAGTTGGAACAGTCCGAAAAAATAAAACGTCTTTGCCGCCACAAATTTTGGATGTAACAAAAAAGCCCGAGCAATTTTCTCATTTCTTTTTCGACAATGAAAATAATACAACTCTCGTTGCATACGTGCCTAAAAAAACCGCCTAGTCATCCTAATGAGCACTCTGCACCATGACGAAGAGGTAACTGACGATGCAAAAAAGCCAGAAATAATAAAATATTATAATTCGACAAAATCAGGGGTAGATACTCTTGATCAACTTATGCGCATTTACACCTGTAAGCGTAGAACAAACCGATGGCCACAGACGTTATTTTATAATATATTAGATATATCAGCCTACAATGCATTCGTTATATACATATCGACTTTTCCAAACTGGAACAAAGAAAAACATTTCAGACGGAGAATTTTTTTGGAGGAATTGGGAGAATCTATGATTCAAGAGGAAATCTCTCGTCGAACTTCCTTTCCCAACAGTGGTCCGAGATCTGCAAGTACGATCTGCAAGTACGAAAAAATTCAGAACAAGCCACAGCGTCAACATTGACGAGATCCCGTTGCTATTTGTGCCCGAATAAGTCCAACAGTACAAAATATTCAACAAAATGTTCAAAATTTATTTGTAAAATGCATTCCGAACAAAAAATTACTTGTAATAATTGCGACTCCTAAATAAAAATGTATTGGGCAAATTTGACCCACAAATACAACGTACGTTTTCTTTTTTTTAGGTACAGGATAAGGGTTAAATAGCGGGCGCCTTGACGCACGATAAGCGAGTTCGGATCCCGATAACGCCAACGTCATCGAATGTTTATTTCGCGGCGTCCACCATAGCCTTCATCCACAAGAAAGGAGACCCCCCTGACTGCGCCAACTACAGAGGAATAAGTCTCACTTACACCGCCTACAAAATCTTCCGTGCTGATTTGTGTGAACGCCTGAAGCCTTTCATAAATAAGATGATAGGTCCTAATCATTGTGGCTTCAGGCTAGTGAAGTCCACCATCGACCAAATCTTCACATTAAGGCAGATCCTGGAAAAACCAATGAACTTCAAATCGACGCTCACCATCTATTTGTCGACTTCAAAGCCGCATACGACAGCGTAATTAGAGACGAGCTATACAACGCCATGTCTACCTTTGACATCCCTGTTAAACTCCTCAGACTATGCAGGATGACTTTGGAGAATGCTCGCTGCTCCATCCGGATTAGTGAATACCTGACCGGTAGTTCTGAGGTGATTTCGTGTGATCTCTTCAACATCAGTTTTGAAATAATTGTGTAAAAATCACAGGCCAACACAAGCGACACAATATATTTTAAATCCTCACAAATCCTCGCATACGCGGATAACATTGACATAATCAGAAGGAATGGAAATGAGGCGAATACGAGCATTGAGGCGGAGGCGGCCAAAATCGGTTTGGCGGTAAATCAGGGCAAAACTAAAGATGTATATGCTCATTAGCTCAAATATCAGAATTTTTAATGTAGTACGGATACACATCCCAGCTGGGAAGAGGTACTTGACATTACTTTAATTACTAACTCTTCTGACTATAGGGTCGACAATTGGAGAGTATCCAAGCTGAGATCATTTGCGGATCACAGATGGATACTCTTCCTCTCTCTGTTCCCTCCAGAAACCCCAAACGAATTGACTGGAAGACATTCAGAGCATTAACTAAGCTTAGCAACCTACCTGATCTAAGAATATGTAGAGTCAGTAGAAGTACTGAATGCGAAAGTAAGGACATGCAAATAGCTTTCAAAGTTTGGTGTCCAATCAAGCACAGCAAGAAAACGTTTCCACCGTGATGGAATGAAGATCTCTCTGATCCAAGGAAAATTACCAGAGACATTTTCAATATCTGCCACAGATATAATTTCTGGTAACCCTATAAGGACTGCCTCGAACTCTACAAAAAGGCCATCAGTAAGGCCAAGATATAGCCCTGGGCAGTGTATAGCAAGTCCGTTAAAACCCTCGTGCTCATAAGCTTAGCAAAACCCTCGAACGCACCTTAGGCAGGCACATCCGAGACACTCTACGAAACGCACATTTTTCGAAGTCTCAACATGCCTACCTCAAGGATAAATCCACTGAGGCCGCTCTGCATGATGTTGTGCAGACGATTGAAAAATCTATCCACTTCAAGCAATTCACCCTAGCTACTTTCTTAGATATAGAAGAGGGTTTTTTTAGCAGCTAGATTATATCCATGCTCAAAACCAGGATCATTCAGGTTCAGATAGGAAACACCAATACAGCTAAGACTGTAGACAGAGGCACACCCCAAGCGGGGGTCATTTCGGCTCTACTATGGCTCGTGGCTATAGACAAAATCTTGAAGGAGTTTGAGAGAATGGGAATTAAGACAGTCGTTTAAGTAGACGACGCTAATTAGCGAAATCACAGAGAGGGCTCTAACTAAGCTAAGCGCCGACTAAAACGGAACTGACGCTGTTTACCACTAAGTATAATAAACCGACCTTTAACCTCCCTCGACTCAACAACCAGACACTTCCCCTGTTTTCCGAGGCTAGAAATCTAGGAGTTATCCTAGATCCAAAGCTCAATTGGATGCCTTGGATGGTATGGAAAGCATGTGTCGCTTTCAACTCCTGTAGCAGAACTTTTGACAAAAAGGTCCCTACTTTTTGTAGGGTGCTGTGAATGTACACAGCCGTGGTACGCCCTTGTGGCCTGCCTTAAGTTAAGCATACAACAATACCAAAGTTCACCGAGTCCAGAGGTCGACCCGCATTGGTCTAGCAGGTGCCCTTCGGTCCAGCCTGACCGAAGCGCTCAACGTACTCCTAAACATCCTCCCTCTGGGTCTCCATATCAGATATACTACATATTGCTGTGCAATTAGGCTCAGAGAATGCGGGTTCTGGTTATCAAAACTCTACGGTCATAGTAAGGTGTTGAACCTGTTACCTGGAGACCTGGCTGCGACTTCAACCGACTTCATGATACCCAAACTCAACCTAAACAAGTCCATTTCCCATCCAGAATGATATGGAAAAATGGATTGCATTTTGCGAACCATCAGGTAGCATTTTTTACCGACGGCTCAAAGATGGAGTGCGGAGTCGGCTCGGGTATCTTCTCAGCATAACTGAATACCTCCAAATCATTTCGGACTCCGCTAGTGTGTTCCAGGCAGAAGTTCTGGCGAAAAAAGCAGCTTGCGAGATACTCATCCGTTTCACCTAAGGGATACGTTGTCATTTGTATTAACAGCCATCAAAGCTCTCGATTCACACATCATAACATCCAAACAAGTCGCAAAGGGTAAGTACGGAATCACCTGTGTAGGCGATTATTTCGACATCACCCTCTTCTGGGTTCGCGGCCATATCAACAAAAATGGAAGCGAAAAAGCTGATGCGCTGTCAAGGCAAGGCTCTTCCCTTGATAGTTCCCTGACGGAGGCTCCCATAGGACTGATCAAGGGACACTTTTTTCAAAATTTTCCTGTCAAGGGCGAGGTCCAGATGGAGCACCCTGAGCAACTGTGTCATACCAAGAAATATGTGGTCTTTCTATATACAACACAAAAAAAAAAAAAAACTCACCACCTAGCTAACAGATCTCGGCAGGAGATTACCAGAAATGTAGCTATATGTAAGTACTGGTCATTGGCCTGTCGACATACACGCTGCCAAGTTAGGCATCATATTTAACACATACATTGCCAAAGTAGCAAGAACCCCCTGGAAAAGGAAACTGCCGAAGTAGCGAGAACCCCTGGAAAAGGAAACTCGTAACCATTTCCTTTGCGAATGTCCGGCTCTAGCTAGAACTAGGGCAACGCCTTCTTTGATGATTTATCAGAATTCAGTAACCTAGAATTCTATAATATCATTAACTGTCTCAACTCCACCGGATGGGTTTGAAACAGAAATCGACACACTGCTCGTAGGTCACTTGAGTGGTGGCATAGATCTCTGTCTATGATCGGCCTAGAGTATTTTAGGCCGATGCTGGTGGCGTTCCTATAGTCAGAATCAGCCTCTTGAAGCAGCCGGTAGTTTCATCCCGTTGCTCAATCATGAAGTTATGTACGTTCATATACTTACTTACTTATCAGGCCTGCGATCCATGGAAGATCTGAGCCTGAGCTATAGCTGCCTTCCATCCTTGACGGTCCCGGGCACGCTGCTTCCAGTTGTCAAGACCAAGATGTATTACATCCGCGATTACTTGATCTTTATACCAGAGGTTCGGTCTTCCTCTTCTTCTCGAACCAGGAGGCTCGGAGTCGAAGACCCTCTTAGCTGGAGCGTTGATGTCCATGCGCTCGATGTGGCCGAGCCAGTGTAGTCGACGGATGCCTGCGTTCCGGACTATATTCACATCATGGTACAGCTCGTAGAGCTCGCGGTTGTGTCTTCTTCTCCATTCGCCTTCCTCACAGACAGGACCAAATATCCGGCGCAGAATTTTTCTTTCGAAAGAACCCAAAATCAGCTCCGCTGTCCTGCTTATCGTCCAGCTTTCGGCTCCGTACAGCAAGACTGGCAGAATGAGCGTTTTGTAAAGCATGACTATAGTCTTTCGAGTGAGGAGTTTTGACCCCAGTTGTTTGGACAAGCCGAAGTAGCATTGCCAAGGGCGATTCTATGCCGGATCTCCACTGTGGTGTCATTTGTGGAATTTACGTTTGCCCCGAGGTAGACAAACTCCCTAACTACCTCTAAATTGTAGCTGTCAATTGTTATATTTTGCCCCAGGTGGTGAGCGACGGATTGGTTTTTGCTTGACAGCATGTATTTCATTTTATCCTCATTGATCTTAAGACCAACTCGTTTGGCCTGTTCTTCAATCGCCGTGAATGCTTCCACAATGCCTAGGCGAGAACAGGCGATGATGTCGATATCATCCGCGTATCCTAGCAGCTGGATGGACTTGTAAAAGATAGTGTCTTCCCTGTTGACGCCTGCCTGTCGCACTATCTGCTCCAGCACCAGGTTGAAGAAGTCACATGACAGCGCATCTCCTTGCCGAAATCCGGTGCATGTTTCGAATGGTTCAGAGTTCCTAGAACCGAGTTGCACGGTGCATCGCGTGTTTTTTAGTGTGGCGCGACACAACTGGATCAGTTTTACCGGGATCCCGAATTCGGCCATCGCCCCAAACAGTTCTTCACGATGAATGCTGTCGTATGCGGCTTTGAAATCGATGAAAAGATGGTGTGTATCGATTCGAAATTCGTTGGTCGTCTTTTCCAGGATTTGTCGAAGTGTGAAAATTTGGTCTATAGTTGATTTGCCGGGCCGGAAGCCGCACTGGTAGCTGCCGATTAGTGCGGTGCAAAATGGTTTAAGACGCTCACACAATACGCTGGACAGGATCTTGTATGTGACATTGAGCAGGGATATACCTCTATAGTTCTTGTAAGAGGTAGGATCGCCTTTTTTGTAGATGGGGCAAATAGAGCTGGTATTCCAGTCGTCGGGCATGCTTTCATCTTCCCAAATTCTGCAGATGATCTGGTGCATGCTCCCTACCAGAACATCACCGTCAGCCTTGAAGAGCTCTGATGGCAAGCCATCTGAGCTTGCGGCCTTGTTGCTCTTCAGCTTCTGAATAGCTGTGCCGACTTCTTCTATGCTGGGTGGGAGGACTACTTCAGCGGCTGGAGTTGGGATTTCCTCGGTCCCTACCACTCTCTCTTGGTCATGCTCGTTAAGCAGCTGCTGGAAGTGCTGCTTAAATACATCCACTATTCCCTGCGGGTCGGTGACAGGATTACCCTCGCAGTTTCGAAGAGCCAGGGTGCCCTTATTGAAGCCTCCTGCAAGGCCTTCGGCTTTCTTGTAAAAGGCTCGTATTTTATGTTTATCCCTAGACTCCTCGATATCCTTGAGTTGGGAGGCTGCGAAGATTCTTTTCTTTTGTCGCAGTAGTTTTTTCTAGTCCCTTCTGGCTCGGTACTCTTCTTGCGCTGCCCTGGTTTTCCTCTGCAGCGCCTTTTGGTACGCCTCGTCGGTTGCTGCCTTTTTCTGCTCACACTCGCCATCATACCACGGGTTTCTTGTCGAGGGTGGTAGGTATCCTAAGGTGGTTTCGGCTACTTCCTGAATGGCTGAGCGGCAATGCAGCCACATATTATTGGCATTTGTGTTCGACGTAGGCATACCGTAGAGTCTTTCGCTCAGCTGCTCCCTGTAGACTCTGGCAACCTTCGGTGTGCTCAGGCGCCCAATGTCGAACCTCCTCCTGATGGGCTGGTGCAGCTTTCTGACATTGGACAGTCGAGCTCTGAATCTTGCTGCTACGAGGAAGTGGTCAGAGTCGACATTTGCCCCTCTGAATGTTCGCACATCCAGGATGTTTGACGAGTGCCTTGCGTCAATGAGCACATGGTCGATTTGGTTGGCGGTTCGACCGTCTGGAGATCGCCAGGTTGCTGTGTGGATTCGCTTGCGAGGGAATCTTGTGCTACTTATCACCGCATTACGAGCTGTCGCAAAGTCAGAGAGTCGGAAGCCGTTGTCTGTTGTTGTATCGTGGAGGCTGTGCTTTCCGACCACTCCGCCAAGGGTGTTTTCCTTACCGATTTTGGCGTTGAAGTCCCCGAGCACGATTTTTACATCGTACTCCGGACAAGCTCCGTAGGCATTGTCCAGGAGGTCATAGAGGTCCTCCTTGATAGGGTCTTCTGCCTCGTCGGTAGGGGCGTGTGCACATATAAGGCTGATGTTATAAAATCTGCCTCTGATGCGGATCACAGCCAGGCGATCACTTATAGGTTAAAAGTCGATGACCTTCGACCTTAATCTCTTTCCCACGACAAATCCGCATCCCAGTAAGTGCAACCTTTTGTGACAGCTGTAATAAATGTCGCAATTTTTCTTCCTAATCATACCGTTTCCTATCCAGCGTATTTCCTGGACCGCAGTAATATCTGCCTTGTACTGCGTGAGGATTCCTTCTAGTGTATGAGCAGCTCCGGGAGTGTACAGGGTTATTACATTCCAGGAGCATACTCGCAAATCGTGTTCCTTTTTCGTGCGTTGTCGTCGTCGAATATCCGTCCGTGTATCCGAGGCATCTTGCTCATTCATAACTTTAGGTTTTTTTTACGTGGGCGGATTGTTAGCCCGCCCCACAACCGCCATTCTGGTCGGGGTCTTTTTCGCTGCATGCGTTTGTTCACCTCCCAACGGTTGTTGAAGAGGCTATCCAGAGGGCGCCGCGAGGAGGCCGTTTGTCAGCTTGACCCGGGCATTTAAGCACGGATCGTTGCTGGCATCTCGCCAGGTTGAGAGCAATCAACAACTTTACCCTGTATGTCCGAGCCCATGCCCTCTATGTACGTTCATATAAAGTTGGTTAACCGAGCAATCGATGCCAATAAACCTCCTTCTCTCATAACTTGTGAAGTTTAATTTTCAAGTCAGATTTTACCAGATTGGAAACCGCAGGCTACAAACACTTCAAAGGCCCTCATTTACGCCACAAAAACCACCCCAATCACCCCAATTATTCCATCATACCGTACAAGCACACGGTAGATAATATGTACATAAATTGCATCTCAATCACACATACAACATTTATCAACTCATTTACAATGTGTGCTGCCTTAATTCTGTTCTGTCGGCAAACAAAAAGCCCCAAATGACAAAATTACCAACAGCACAACAAAAAGTGTGGGAAGAAAACATGTACAACGAGATTGACAGGGGACGCGCCCAACACCAATCTGCTTCCAGAACACTACGGCACTCGTTACTGCCACTTACAGCAATTCCCACGCTGCATCAGTAGCACAGATTTCGCAATCTCTCCCAGTTCCAGTTACGAAATATATTCAATTCACTTTTCAATCAGTCCAGTCAATTGGCAGGGTATGCACTTTTTCATGTTCCGGCCAACAAACAAAACACAATTCACGGTTGTGTGACAGACGATATACAGCGAAACCCATTCCTTGCCTTCCGTGCCTTGCAGGACGAAAATGAAGGATTGGGAAAGGGAGAAAAGTTTTGTTTTACTTTTTTTGTTGTTGTGACAAAACGTAGAATTTTTAATGGTTCGGAAATAAAGTTCGGTCCCTCAACCACTGGACTGAGGATAAATCTCACCAAGCGCATCGAACAATAGTTCAGGGAAGATAAATAGCGCACATAGGGGCACGTGTAGTGGTGGATGGCGCGTCATGATGGTAAATGAATTGTAGAAAAGCTACTCTATCTCTGCTGTAGTACGATTAGTGGACACGAGCACCGAAAACTGGAACTGGCACAACGCAGCGTCATAAGTTATATACCAGTGCTCGCAGTAACACTCTTTAAGTGCCGCCCAACAGGAGGGGGGCTGCTAACTTTAGTTGCACTCTTCACTAGAACAGCGATTACTTTTGTTCAACATCATTGAATCTTAAAATGAATCCTAAACCATATGCATCCGTGTATATGCGTTCGGTTGGGAATTGGGCATTTGCTTCATTTTACTACATGCAACGGCGAGCTTAAATTTCGTTTTTAGAGATGCACGCAATATTGTGTTCTGGTCGAGGGAACATATTATCTGTAGCTACCAAAAAGTGGGTCAATGAATCATCTGTCAGGGATGCCATAACAGCCGTTTTAAGGATACATACATATGTATGTACATATAAATACAGTCGTCAACATTAATTTTTGTAGTCCATCTACTGGCCTATATTTAAAAACATACACACATACATATATAAGTACAACATGTTATTCGCTGAAAAAACCGCATACAAAAATAATAGAATTATTAAAAGGTTCTTAGAAGGAGTCCTTTTCATATCCTCAGATATCGGAAAGGTCCAGAATATATATGTACATACGTCTTTAAAAACATGGATCCTCATTCTGATTCTTAGAATCTCCTCCGATCTCGGATTTTTAGAAGTCCAGAGGTTCACCCCAATGAAGGCCAAACGGGAGAATCGGTTATAACCTTTCTTGGTGATTAGACGACTAATGCCATAGGCTGCCAGACTGTACGTTAGGAACAATTGAAAAGAGCGAAGTGCGAATTGCAGCCCCGGTGCGTTCTGTGCAGAATAAACAACAAGTCCAGAGAGTGTGATCTGTTTCAGAATAACGCTATGGAGAAAGAATCACTCGAGTTTGCGCTCTACTTGGGCACCTCGCAAGTTATCGGGGATGCTCCGGATATCATGAATTAAAAAATGTGATCTAGGTGCGACCCACAAGGCTAACTTCCCAGTGGGAAAAATGGAAACACCCATTTCATCTATTTTTTTTTATTTTTAACCCCAGACGCGCCCAGATTGCGTCCGATCACCGCAATCCACCAGCATCGGGTGTGGTCAGTACTTAGATGGGGAACCACTTGGAAACACCGCGTATTGTTGGCATCAAGCCGCCTATTTGCTGTCGCTCGGTGTAAGTGTAACCAATGGTAAGGAAACGCACACTCATATGCGCACATTAAACAATCTATTGCTCATTAACTGCTCACGTGCGTGTGCAATTTCGATTGCTGAAAGTTTATAATTTAGACTTTATAGAAAATGAAGCCATCTTAGACTAAAATATTATAAAAATGGAAAATGAAAAAAAAAATGCCCAAGTGAAATATTTCCATATTTTATCATTCTGCAAACAAAACAACTCCTGAGCAGTAAGTCGACTCATTTAAACAGAACCCACCCTAGAGAGTGCATATAAGTCTGCGATCTCTTTCGGATATATGAAGTAGGCACAGGGGTGAGTTTCCATAAATCCACACACACTCGTGTTCGAGAGCGAAAATAAAAATGCTCACAGCCAATTACTCATGAGCGCGTGCGTTTAATAATTGCTCGTTGGGGGGGGGGGTAGTGCACACTTACGAGCAGCTCATGAGTGTGCGTTTCCTTACCCAACCACAACACTGTCCGAGCAATCTCATATGTATCGGTTGTTGTCCGATCACCGCAATCAACCAGCGTCGGGTGTGGTTAGTACTTAGACTGAGGACCGCTTGGGAATACCGTGCGTTATTAATTTTTTATTAATTTTCTAGTAAAACAAAACCGGCTGGACCGACTTTGCTGAAAGCTTACTCACTTCTGAGCTCCGCAATTACGTGTAGAATGAACTCAATCTTATGTCAATATCATCTTTGGTTCTCGAAATAATCAAGACGAAATTTCCGATACGCACATACACACACACATATACATCTCTGTAAAAACCTTGGATTTGGATTCTGGGGACCTTGAATCGTTGAGGTATGTCAAAATTTGGAATTCATAAAATCGGCCCCATTACAATAACTTCCCACTTCTTCTTTGATGGCATTACAGCCCACGAAGGACCAGAGCCAAGCTTCTCTCAATCACCCATTTTGTGTGTGATTTATTTTTTACATAGGTGAGAGGGACCTACAGTTTAATGCCGATTCCGAACGGCGAGAGTCGAGAAGCTTTTTCACGGCAAGTATACTACGTGGGGTTTTGCCAGTACCCCGCCGAGGAGGAACGCCTCAGAGTCCAACACACTAACCACTGCGCCATGGCGTCCTGGCGCTTTAACTTCCCACTGGGAGTCAAAAAAATAAGCTGGCCCTCTAAAAGGGAGTCGCTGAGAGATGTCCTCCAAGTCATCAACAAATACCGATCGTAACGACCCAAATTACAACATCCAAATGGCATGAGGAAAGTTAATAGAGCAAACAAAAGCTGCTATCAAAGCTTTAGTGTTTGTACCTAACGCGCCAGAAGCTCAAGTTTTGCTCTCTATCCAAGGGCTAATCGGTCAGCTGCAACAACAGAACCAATAGCACGCGACCCAGGTACATATGTATCTACAATTGTACATAGATCGAACCTACACGCTTCTGAGGGGCCCAGTACACTTCCATTGTAATGGGTGCGTCGATTAAGAGACCCCTGAAGATCCTGTCTTGGATTGTACACAACACCCAGGGGGATAAAAAAGAGTGGTCCCACTATAGTGGAATATCTCTTTTAAATGTCCCCGGTAAAGTCTACCAAAGGTGTTAGAGGCGCGTTCTAGAGCTATGGTCGAATCCAGGATAGGGGATGAACAGTGCGGGTTTCGTCACGGCAGAAGTACAACGGACCAGCTTTTCACTCTAAGAATGATACTCGAGAAGGCTTGGAAGTACGGCAAACCAATCTATAGCTGCTTTGTAGATTTGGAAAAGGCGTATGACCGAGTTCCTCGACGTAAACTCTGGAGTTTTCTGCAGGAGTATGGGATTGATGGTCCTCTTTTGAGGGCCATTCAGTATCTCTCACTCTCATCTGCGTTCGGGTTAACGGTAGTAAACCAACACCTTTCACTGTGGGCCTTGGACGCCGCCAAGGGTGCATCTTGGGAGTTACTCGCCCGGATAGGGTGAGAAACACGGCATTGCTCAATGTTGAGCAGCTGCTTCTCCGAACAGAAAGGGCTATGCTTCGATGGTTTGGTCACGTGAGATGAATGTCGCCATCATCACGACTTCCGAAGCGTGCCTTGGATGCAATACTATCAGGTAGGCGACCGCTTGGCAGACCCAGGACGAGGTGGTTGGAACTAGTCCAAAAACTCGCGTGGGTGCGATTGGGCATAGCTCCTGATGAGTTAGAGTCGATGACGGAGGACCGAGTGGCCTGGAGATCCCGCGTGGGCGTATTACCCCCGCGACTTTTTTAGTGGAACATGCGGGCCACTGAAAATGTATGTATGTATGTATTTAGAAATAAAAGAAAGCTGCCCAGGCTCGATAAAGAATGTGGGCCGTTTAGAAGGAAATAACTTTATCGGAATCTGTGCAAAAGAAATATTTTACTCGCTGTCATTGTCTCCACTTTGGTGTTCAGTCACAGCAAAATCTTGGAAAAGTTGGACATATTAGCATTGCTTATTGCGGTCAAAGATCAACATTAAAAGTGCACAAGGTGACAACGTCCTACTTTAAAAAAAAAAATTTAAATTTGTTTTACTATAAAATTTGAGAGACGGCAACCCTAGGCAAAGGCAAGAACCCGAAGCACAGATTGCCCAGTCAAAGTCGACAGTGATGAACTATTTGGCCGGATGTGATTGCACGTCTACATGGATAACCAACAGCCAACCAGGCAGCTGCTTTCACCTCGCCAAACGAAAATAGCAAACACGCGAAAAACGCTACAGAGACCTTTCATTTCCATGTCCATATTTCCAATTCCGGTTTCCTGATTGTCTCCCCAGAAGAGGGTAACGTAAAGAAAAATAGAACGCGAAAGAAAAGCCACCGAACATGGAACAATAATACTAGCAACACCAAAGCAAACCATTTAACTTGTTGCCACTTTAGTCACTGCACGTAACCGACATTTATTTCCAGCAACGTTCAGAAGCCATTCGCCTCGCAAATCACAGGAGTCGCTGCATTCTTCTTTGATCTGACTCCCACCGTCGACCGGGTGCCGCGCCATATGTTGTTAACAATTTTATATTGCCAGTCATTTTCAGACCGGTTGTTTGCTCCGTCCTCCTGTATTTTGTTTTCCGTTTTGCCTTAGTCCTTCGTCAACACACTGTAGACATCCGCCCGACTGTTAGATCCAAGAAGACTGCTGCCAACCCAATGCTCATGGCATTGGGTATGCTCAATGAATTGTGTGATAAAAAGAACACGACGGATGTTTGCTTTTTATTGTCCCGATCCGCCCTACATCCGTCGGTCGTCCAGTGACTAACCCGCCCACTGGATCAGGATCAGAAATGGCAGCACATAAAGTCCGGACCATGATACTCGTAAATTTCACAGGGCGGCGCACTTGTTGTCAACAGAGAAACTGCCGATTATTGCAGATATCGTGTAACATGGCAATGAATTTTAATGAATGAATTGCCAGATCTGTATATGTTGGGGAATATTAAGAGTAAACAACGGACCTGTGACAATGCGTTGCCGCTTGCTGACAACTATGTAAATGGGGGAGGCATTAAGGCTACGGGCGTCACTGTACCGTGCCGACCGACTACTGATGGACTTAATAATTGATTAACGGAAATTAAATGGAAGAGATGCACTTCGGATGTGATTGGCAATTTTCGGAAGAGCAAAAAGTTAATGTGTCCTACTTTCAGCATGTCCACATTGACCATGTCGATGTACGTACATATATACATATATGTTTCGGTATGTCCTGTATGTACATATTTCAGATGAGCTTACGCCGGAATTACCTTTCGCAAATTTAAATGACGGAATGGAAATAATGAGGGAAGAAATTACTGTGGATTTATTCAAAACTGGGCTACAACAGCCTCCAGCAAAGGAGTAATTTAATCCATCAGCTGTTAACCTAAGAGGGAAAAAGTTGCCAAAGACTGCCTACCGAACGAAGATAGTGTACATTTTTTCTCTGACTAGGAGTAGACACGGTATCCAAGTGCTTCATTTCATTCACTTCTATTTCTTCTTCTTTGGTGCTACAGTTCATGGCTAACCTGGGCCTCAAAAAATCTCTCCAACTGGCAAGGTCTTCCGCCAGCAGTCTCCAGTGCCGCACGCCTAGTTGGTTAAGGTCCTCTTCCAATTGGTTGCACCACCTTAAGTTTGGCCGTCCTCGACTGCGTCGCCCCTCGGGGTTGGATTCATAAACCTTCCGGGCCGAAGCAGTGTTTTTCATACGCTCAACATGACCTAACCATCTTAGGCGTTGGATCCGAAGACGCCGTGTTATGTTCATGTCGCTGTACAGCCCGTAGAGTTCACTGTTAAGTCTTCTCCTCCACTCCCCATTTATGCAGGTCGAGCCGAAAATCGCACGCAAAATTTTTTTCTCAAAACGACCAAGGGCCTCCTCCTCCGCTTTCAATAAGGTCCATGTCTCTGCGCCATAGAGCAGGACCGGGGTGATAAGGGTCCTGTATATGCTCCCCTTGGTTTTTCGAGAGATGGCTCTGCTTTTTAATTGCCTCCCGGGCCCAAAGAAACAGCGGTTGGCAAGAGTTATTCTGCGTTTCATTTCGGCGCTGATGTCGTTTCTGCCTGTCACTGCGGAGCCTAGGTAGACGAAGTCCTTGACTGCCTCGAAATTATACCTGCCAATATGTGTACCCTGGCCAAGACGCCGGTGGTTCGTGTCCCGTCTCGACGACAGCAAATATTTCGTTTTGCCCTCATTTACCGCCAGTCCCATTTTAGCTGCTTCCGTGTCAATGCTCGTAAAGGCCTCAATGACATCTCGCTTACTTCGTCCAATTATGTCAATGTCATCGGCATATGCGAGCATTTGTATGGACTTGTATGGACTCGTATTGACCAGTGAGTTTTGCACTATCCTTTCAAGGACGATGTTGAAAAAGTCACACGATAGCGTGACTAAAAGGTATCGGTTAAGTCGCTTCCGACCCTGATGGAGTAGCGAAAATTCTCCAAAGTCATCCTGCACAATCCGACGAGTTTGGCAGGGATGTCAAAACTAGACATAGCGTTGTATAGCTCGTCTCTATTGATACTATCGTATGCAGCCTTAAAGTCGACAAACAGGTGGTGGGTGTCGATCTGGAACTTGTATGTTTTTTCCAGGATCTGCCGCAGTGTGAATAATTGATCTGTAGTGGACTTCCCGGGCCTGAAACCACACTGATGTGGACCAATCAGTTTATTAACGAACGGTTTCAAGCGTTCACACAGAACAGCAGAGGAGATTTTATAAGCGATGTTCAGAAGACTTATTCCTCCGTAGTTGGCGCAGACAAAGGGGTCTCCTTTCTTGTGGATCGGGCATGCATTCCTCTGACGATATCTTACGGATGAGCTGCCGCATACTCCCAACCAGGTCATCTCCAGCTGCCTTAAAGAGCTCGGCAGTTAGTCCGTCTACTCCAGCAGCTTTGTTTGACTTAAGCTTAGAAAAATCATTCCTAACTTCGTCCAGGTCAGGGGGACGGAATTCTCTGCTATCATCGTCCGTTGTGGAAGGATTATTCTGCCTGACAGCGGGATCTGTTTCGTCATCGTCGATATACAGTCTGCAGAAGTAGTCTTTCCAGATTCTTAGTACCGGCTGTGAATCCACTAGTAGGTTTCCATTCTCGTCCCTGCAGGCTTCCGTTCTGGTCTTATATCCCTGGAATGTTTGTTTTATTCGTCGATAAAACCTTCGATCGTCATTCCTGCGATAGCATCTCTCCATCTCTACGATCACGACCTTCTCATGCTCCCTTTTTTGTGTTTGGAGATGCTTGTGTTCCTCCCTCCTCTTCTGCTTATAATGCTCACGAGCAGCTCTCTTCCTTCTATGCAGCGCCTCTTGATAGGCTCGCTGCTTTACTGGATGTGCCCTCCTATACTCGTCGTCAAACCATGGGTTTCTTGTTGGTGACGGTTTGAAACCCAGTACCTCAGAAGCAGCACTTTCTAAGGCGTGTTGACAACGGGTTCATTGGTGTTGTACGGTCTGAGCAGGTGTTGAAGGGTTTTCCGAGAGCTTAAGGGAGATGCGATTGGCATAGGCTCTGGCGGTCTCTTGCGATTGCAGCATTGCGACGTTGTATGCCGATGGCCTTAGTCGATTTTTCTGGTCCATAGTGGTCCAAGTCGATGTTGACTCCTCTAAAAGTTCGCACATTCAGAATATCGGATGCGTGTCTGCCATCAAACGCAATGTGGTCAATCTGGTTGACGTTTTATTGATCCGGAGATCGCCAGGTCCCTTTGTGGATGGTAAGATGTGGGAAACGCGTGCTTACAACTAGAAGATTTCGGCCCGTTGCGTAGTCTATCAGCCCAAATCCATTTTCGGATGTGGTGTTGTATAGGCTGTGCTTGCCAATAACCCTATCAAAGGCGACTTCCCTGCCCAGTTTTGCGTTAAGGTTTCGCAGTACGATTTTAACATCGTAGCTGGGACATTGGGCATATTTCCTATCTAGTAGGTCGTAGAAGTCGTCTTTTGTAGCGTCATCCTTGTCCTCGGTAGGGGCATGAGCGAAAATTAGGCTGATGTTTGCGAATTTAGCCTTGATGCGGATTGTCATGAGGCGTTCGCTTACATGCCTGAAGCTCAAGACTTTTTGCCTATGTCTACTACTAATAACAATTCCGCATCCGAAAAAGCGTTGTCTTCTCTCTTTGTAGCAGTCGCCGTAGTAGATGTCACAGTTTCTCATCCTCTTTTTGCCCGGTCCATCCCATCGCTCTTCCTGGATTGCGGTAATATCTGCCTTATAACAGTCTAGGGCCTCTGCAAGTTGTTCGACTGCACGTGGTCTGTTGAGGGACCTTACATTCCACGTATAAAGCCGAATATCACTCTTCCTTTTCCTTTGGTTGTTTCCTGGGTCGTCATCGGTTAATCCATTTCATTCACTAGCACTTGTGTAATGTTTAATTATCAAAGCAAACCGAAGGTGAGCTTTCTTTGTGCTAACTCTGACCAAAACGTTGTTCGCGTTTTTGGACCACTTGACATTTTAGAGAGATGACATTTTTTACTCCATTAGTTGACCATATAAGTCGGGTCATGACGAAGCCGGAATTTTGAATTTCGATTTAGTTTAATTGTAAGAAATTAAAAACCAAATTAAATCTAGAAAAAAATTAAAATATTCGAAAAAAAATTTGCGCACGCATTTATTTAAATTTGAACAAAAATTCCGTTTTTGATGCCCTTCGCCCCCAAGTCACGTAATTTTTCTCAAAGAATTTTGTATGACTGAATACGGCCATATTCATCATCAAAACTGAATATACGAGACGAGGCATGAAAGATGATGAAAACGGCAGTTCTGATGCTTCGCGAATAATTCATTTGCGTACAGAGCAGCAAATTTGAACGACTTGACATTCATGGACTTTGCCCGAAAATACACTGTTGCTGCTAGGAAAGCAATCGGTAAACATTCCTTCTACGTCGAGGGCCGCTGCACGTCCAGTGATGACAGTTCCTGTTTACAAGACGCATCTTGCTAGAAAAGAAAGAGTTGTTCAAGTCATTCCTAAAGTCGTGAAAGGTAAATCCTGTGAAGCCGACGAAATCTACTACAAACAACAACTGGTACTTCACACTCCATGGAGAGTCGATATGACAACTTTGCTGACGCACACAACATGGGAAGAGCCATACAAGGCACATGGCTTGCTGTTTGGGCGTTAAACATAGATATGGCGGACGTTGTCGAAGAGAATGACGACCGAGAAACTCCCACATATGTATGAGCCACACGATTGGATGGCTACTGCCGCAGCGCTTCCGAATCAAACACCTGCAGACGTCGAACTTGGATTCGGAAATGTCGATCGGCAGCATGACTGGTATTCGTCTTTCAGCAAATATCCAGGAAAACGAGCTCAAGTTCATTGAGGCGGCAATGGCTTCCTACGAAATACCAGAAGATGGGCGGCAGCAAGCTACTTTACATTGAACATCGAGCAACTAGCCGTGATAGACTTCATCACAAGAGCGACAAACGGAGAAACGACGGACAAAATGGCAATAGTCATGGGAGCTGCTGGAACCGGCAAGTCGTTAGTCATCAACGAAGTTGTTAAAAGTTTCGGCTTGGAGCACGTCCAGCTATGGCTCCAATCGGGGTGGCTGTAAACAATTTCGGTGGCCAAACTCTGCATTCCGGACTGCACATTGCCACATCAGCCAGAGTTACGCCCCTAACTGGAAAGACCCAAAGAAAGTTTTAGGAGCATTTCAGTAATATCAAGGTGATATTGATAGACGAATTCAGCATGATTGGGTTGCGTATGCTGGGCAAGATAGATGGCCGGCTTAGAGAAGCTAACCCTGAGAACCAGCACGGATGTTGTGGAGGATTTGTTATTGTATTCTTTGGCAACTTGAATTAGCTACAGCCAGTATGGCGTACCTAAAGGGTCGGATGAGTTTTCCCTGCGAGGCGAAGCAGCTTATTCGCAGATACGGAAGACGTTTATTCTCAAGCAGATCATGCGACACACTAGCGATGAACAGAAACAACTTCGAGAAGCACGACTAATGGCGATTAATGGCTGTCCACAGGGACAGCCGCTTAATAGGAGCAGCATGGCGGGGATTAGCATTGAAGAAATTCCTGGTAATACTACAGAGGAGCTACATACCGCAGTCTTGAAAGTTAAAAACAACAAAACACCCGGATCGGATGGAATCCCAAATAAGGCAGTCGAAGCGGCCATTACGGCTATACCAGACGCTTTCCAACACACCTTGGGGAAATGCTTGCAGAAGGGGATCTTTCCCACATAGTGGAATCTGCAGCTTGGTACTACTGCCAACAGGAAAGAAACCACCTGGAGAACCGTCCTCGTATCAGCCAATTTGTCTGTTGGACACATTAGGCAAGATACTGGAACGAGCGACCTACGATTGGTTACTGGCGGTGGCGGAAGCTAACGGTGCATTGCCAACCAATACGGCTTCAGAAAAGGACGATCAACGGTTGACGCCATAAACAGTGGTAAACTTGGCCGCGGACGCCAAAGAGAAGAAGTATTGTGCAGTAATTACGCTTGACATAAAAAACGCTTTTAACGTGGTTAGCTGGACACATACACAAAAGTCTTTAATTGACATGGGTACCCCCTCCTATTTATTAAGGATTGTCATCGACTACTTTAACAACAGGAGGCTATGGTACAATACCGATAAAGGTGTAAAATTCTACCAAGTAACGGCGGGCGTCCCTCAAGGATCAGTCCTTGGACCTCTTGTGTGAATCGTCATGTACGATGGCGTTCTACGACTAGCGCTTTCCGAAGGAGTACGAATCTTCGGCTTCGCCGACGATATTGCCATCGTCCCAGTGGCTAAGCATATAGAAAAAGTATAGGCTACTTCGAACGCAGCTAAAGTGAAAGATTGGCTCTCAATTGCCGGTCTGGAACTAGCAGCCCAAAAAACGGATGCTGTGCTTATAACCAGCCGTAAAAAGGTGGAATATGCGAGCTTCTTAGACGGAGATCGGGCGATAAGGTCCAAGAAAGCAGTCAAGTATCTAGGAGTCATCCTAGACAACAGGCTTTCTTTCAGAGAACACATACTGTATGCCAGCGAGAAGGCATCACACGCACAACGAGCTCTTTCCCGAATGCTACCGAATATAGGCGGTCCCGGATATGCACGCAGAGTGCTACTCTTACGGGTAGTCAGCTCAGTCCTACTCTACGGCTCCAATTTGGGCGGCAGCCCTTGCAGTAAAAGGACTAAAGCGAAAATTGGATTCAGCCTATCGACTGTGCGCAAAAAGAGTAATCTGCGGGTTCAGGACCATATCAGATGACGCAGCGCTCGTGATAGCAGGGATGCTACCCATCGATATATTGGCAGACGAGCTCAAAAGGGTATACCGCAGGCGAACAATAGACCGGCAACAAACCAGGCTTATAAAAGCAGAAGAACGGGCAGAATCCATGGCAATGTGGCAAGTCAGATGGGACACTTCCACAAAAGGAAGATGGACGCACAGGCTCATTCCCGTCATCGAAACATGGACATCAAGACCGGCAGGAGACTGCAATTATCATCTTTCGCAGTTTTTGTCTGGACATAGTGGCTATCGAAAGTATCTGCATAGATTTGGATATGATAGCTCGCCTTTTTGTCCACAATGCCCAAATTCCGAGGAGGACGCAGAACACACAGTTTTCTATTGTAGTCGCTTTATGCAGGACAGGCAAACGCTAAATGTACCGAGTCCTGAAAACTTGGTCCCCTATATGATGAACTCGGTGGAAAATTGGAACCAAACATGCTCGTACATTGCATCAGTAAAAATAAAGCAGCAGCAAGCCGAAGCAGAAAGAAGAACCCAAGAGGCTTCTACTCGAGATACAGCGTAAATCGCTAACCAGCCCCGCGAAATAATACCTAACGGCAGTCCCGCGGGGAGTGTGGTTGAAGTGTGCAGAGGTGTGGTTTAGTACGTAGGCGCGTGGAAAAAGGAGAATACTATCCCGCGAACCGTGCATGCTGGCAACACGGGTTACCAGTATCCTTTGAAGATTCCACATCCTTGGGCGCAACCATAAAAAAAAAACAAAAAAATCAAAGCTTATAACAAGAACGCGTTACGATCGCTTGGATGACTCGAATAAAAGCCTAAAACAATAATGCAACAGCCGCTCAAGTGTCAGATGACGAAGCTCAAGGACTGAGCGCTTCAGGCGCTATTCCTATAACGCAGCTCGTAAAGTCATTCAAAAAAGGAGCAGTCAATGGCACGAGGAAGCGATTTCCACAGGTCGCAAGGAATTACATTGGACAAAGCAGTTGTGGACTTAGGGATAAGTGAATTTAGTGCCGGGTTGGCCTACGTTGCGTGTTCGAGGGTCAAGAAAATGTATGGTATCCTCTTCGATCCAAGTTTTCCATACGAAAGGTTGTTGGAAATCAACTCCAAACCAGCGTTCTTACTAAAGCGGACTGAACTTGAATAAAATGTTTTTCTACAAATATAACAGTGATGCATTCACTTCATTTCATCAAAATCGCAGCAATAATCTATGAAAAAACAATTGAACAATTTTCATACATACTTTAGCGCCAAAAGTTGTCACACCACTTTAGCTCGTGAAGTTAGAGGTCCGCTTTGTTTTGGGGAATTTATTCCCGCCTAGTCCCGAGGGATACATTCATTTCAGATTCACTATGTTAATTAGAGCAAGGGAGAGAGGATAGACCTTCACTACTAACAGGAGTAATTATCCAATAAAACTTGGGTAAAATGTACTCACAATCTTCGGACTCATTCATATCCGTATTTACATAGACTTTTAATCACGGCAATAGTCGCTGAAATGGAATCAGTCCTTCAGGAACATATTAATTCTGAACTAGAAATTGTTCATATAATCCGTGTTCCCTTAAATGAATTGAACCGAAGATTTCGTATCGGATATGAAATGCATCCGCTTTTACTTTAGGCAAACGAAGTGTGTGCGGACCTGTGTGAAATGGGTGGATGCTACCCTCATATACTATAGACAAACGACTGAGAGTATATGTATGAGGATGGAGCTCGTAATTGGATAGTGTAGGGTCGTAATATAAAACTTGAATAAGTAAACAACAGGAACAAGTGTCTGGAGCACCACTCTACACGTAGATTTCTAATAAACTCGAGAAAATTTTTGATTTACGTATCCCTAAGGTGTAAGGATGCCACGGCACGCATGGTGAATATTTGAACTCGACTGCTTAGGGAATGGGTCGTTTATGACTTCAGTTTTCATTGTGTAGATACTGGTGTTCAAATGTAGCTACAGGGAGTCAGGGTGCTTTTACACAACATTGCGAGTGCATTCAAACATATGTGTGTCTGTACATCCATACGAACATATCCAGAATGGATTCTTACGTTCTTGCTCATCTGAAGTAGGTATAGAACGAGTGGCTTCCGATTAATTTTAGTCTTCGGCTAAAGGTTCACGTCGTACGAGTTAGTGTCTATTTGGGAAGAAGGTATTGGTTTTCCTTTTTTTTTTCTTAATTTTTGTGCTTATGTAGGTGAACGAGCTCGTTTGATTCCACCGTGGAATGTCCTACATATTGTACATCCAAGAATCCCAGGTGTGATTGAAGTTGTGTACGTCAGGAAGACACGAAGATATGCTTAAACTTGCTATGGTGCGTATGTAAGGCGAGGGGAAGAAGTAATCAGGCCATTGGACTACATATATGTACATAGCTCAGCGTGAATGACTGTACCAAACTAGGCCTTAGTGAATTCAATTTCCCAATTGTGATATTAAAAGTAGTTTTCGAAACATTTATTCCACTCCGACCTTCACCTTCCAGCACCGCTTTATGTCATCAGAATTGTGTTTGCATTTTTGTATATTCTAATGGGTAAGCACAACAATTCGACACGTATTGAGCTTGATGCGCTGACTGACTTCATCTTAAAATTTGTATCCCCTTATCCTCATACTAAAATCTTCTTCAAGGCCCAATTAGCGCGTTTGCCCCGTATTGATGACCTCTCAAGTGACCTAGTGTGAAGATGTGTGTTTCAAATCCATCCTGTGGAAGTGAGAAATTTGGTGATGTTGCAAAATTCTAAGTTACTGAACCCTGATAGGTCGTCAAAGAAGGCTTTGCCGAGTGTGCGCAGTCTGGTTGCAAACCTCTTTCGTTATTACTTCCGCTTGCAACATATTAACGGATTCCATCTTCGAACATCGGTAAAAAACGCTACGTGATGGTCCGTGGAGTGCAATCCTTTTTTCCATACCGGCCTGGTATGGTTGGATGCCATGAAGTCTGTTGAAGTCGTAGCCAAGTCTCCAGGTAATAGGTCCAGTGCCTTACTATGACCGTGGAGTTTTGTTTGTTTATTTATTGTCCCATTCAATTTACAAATATACAAAAGATATATGTCTTCGACGTCTTTATGGAGTTATCCCTTCAACTCTGTATAAAATGTTGAAGCGGTAGAAGAGCTTCCGTGTGAAACGTCGGTTGGCCTTTCAATATTATAAATACTTAAGACAATATGAAATCCGCGAGGCCTAGAGGCTTTTCAGCAGAACTCGAATTCTCTGAGTCTAATTGCGTTGCAAGATTTGTTCTTTTGGTGGCGTTGCAGTCCATAAAGAACTGCAGCCAAGCTTTTTTAATCACCCATATTTTGTGTGATTTATTTTCCACACAGGTGTAAGGGACTTACAGTTTAGTGGCGATTCTGAGCAGTGTGAGTCGAGAAGCTTTTTCATGGCAAGTATACTACGGGAGGTTTTGTCAGTACCCTGTCGAGAAAGGACGACGCGAAATAAACATTCGATGGTGTTGGTGTTGTCGGGAGCCGAACTCGCTCATCGTCAGAGTCAGAGTCAGAGTACACTAACCACTGCGCCACGGTGGTGCGAAATGCGGTATGTCCGTATATCTAAGGTGGTGGTCAAGACGGAGCAGGTTTGGACTTATTCTATCCAGTGAAAGCCCAATCGTGAAAGCTTACTGGGCTCAATGGCAGAGTTTGAAGCTGAAGAACGGTTGCCTCTACCGCAGTTGGGAAAGTGAGGACGGGAACATTGTAAACGATCAGCTGGTAATTCCAAAGGGACAAATAGACGAGGTCATCCGAGAATACTACGAGGGACCAAGCGGGGGTCATCTTGGTGTTAACAAGACTGTAGAAAAGATCAGGAGACGTTTCTACTGGGTAGGATGCCATGAGTAGGTCACAAATTTCATTCGCTGGTGTGAACAGTGTGCGAAGGCAAAGGGGCCAGTTAGGAAAACTCGAGGAAATATGCAGCAGTACAATGTTGGAGCACCGTTCGAACGTATCACCATGGACATCGCAGGCCCATTCCCAACGAGCAACACTGGAAACAAATACGCACTGGTGGTGATCGATTACTTCAGCAAGTGTTGCATCCCGAACCAGGAAGCCAAAACCATTTCGGATGCATTCGTGAACAACTGGGTTGCGCGTTACGGAGTACCGCTGGAACTGCACTCAGACCAAAGAAGGAATTTCGAGTCGTCGGTGTTCAAAGAACTCTGTGACATGTTAGGTATCAGAAAGACACGGACAACACCATTACACCCACAATTTAATGGCATGGTCGAAAGGTTCAACCGGACGATGGAGGAATACTTGAGAAATGTCGTCGTTGGAGATCAGAAGGACTGGGATGAACATCTTCCCCTATTCTTAATGGCGTACCGTTCGGCACAGCACAATTCAACGGCAACAACACCAGCCGAAGCCATTTTTGGAACTGATCTCCGACTTCCATCGGACTTGAAGTTCGGCGTGGTACTACCGACAACTAGCGGCAGGGAGGGCTTCGTAACCGAAAAGAAAGAACAGCTGAACTCCATCCATCAGTTCATCCGGGAGCGACTGAACTTGGTCAGCGATAAAATGAAAGCGAGATACGACTTGAGGGCGAACTCTTCTGGATTCGAGACAGGACAATTGGTATTGCTGTACAACCCACAACGAAAAAAAGGCTTGTGCCCCAAATTGCAATCAGCCTGGGACGGACCATATGAGGTCATCAAGAAACTCAATGACGTGGTATACCGGATATAGCAGATGGGAAACAGACGGGCGAAGTATAAGATTGTCCACGTAGAGAGGTTAGCGCCATATTACGGAGAAGGATCCAAACGCTTGTTCGAGGACGAACAAGTTTAGGAGGAGGGCAGTGTTGCGGAGACACAAACCGACGGTTTAGTTCGAATTTCGCTGTCGAACTTCGAAAGCTCTGGTGAAGGGGAAATTGGAATGATCGAAACTTCCAATTTCCAAAGGGGAACTTCTGACGGCGAACATTCGAGAAGATGCACCGAGAGCTATATAAGCGCGAACACTCGCCCTCGGCAGACATTCAGTTTGTGGTATTAAACAGCGTGTGACAAGTCAGTGTGATCAAACAGTGTGAAAATAAAAGCTCTCAATAAAGGTCTGTTTGTGTAATAAAGTTTAAAGTGGATAGTATTGGATAATAAAGAAAAGTGGTGAAGCTGCACAGATAATTGATCTGTGGTGAGACAAGGAAAGTGTGTGTGTTTTCTTTCGGATAAAAGGGACAATTGTAGTTTATCGCAATCCAGTGGTGCGAACCCTATTCGGTGTGGGATCGAATATTTCGTAACAATATCAAGGACACAATAGGGATGAAAGCTTGGAACTGTTTTATTGGTTGTGGGATATGATCGAAAGTTAATTTCACAACAATTGAATTTGTTGCACCATTTGATATCTTAACCTATCAGGATGAAAAAGGAGGGGAATAGCAACTGTACCAAAGGGTTTGTAGCAAGGATTAACTTAGCAGTGACACAATAGGGATCATCAAAGTTTAAAGGGTATTTATTATTGGTTGTTCGTAATTACAGAAAAAAGGGTTGCAGCTAGGATTAATACATCAAAGACACGAAAGGGATCAAAGCTGGGGAGTTTGCTACTGGTTGTGGGACATTGTCGACTAACCTTAGGTCCGTATGTGACCAAGGGAATTTTTTGGATAAAAATCATGTCTGTTGTATGGGAGCCCCTTAAATATTAATTTTATTCTGTTTTTGTATTTGTCGGTATAGCGGCAACAGAAATACATCATCTGTGCAAAATTTAAACTGTCTAACTATCACGGTTCAAGAGATACAGCCTGGTGACAGACGGACGGACGGACGGACAGCGAAGTCGTAGTAATAGGGTCCCGTTTTACCCTTTGGGTACGAACCCTAAAAAAGAAGAAAAGTAAATCCAAAGAAGAAATAAAGAAAAGAAAGGAAATTGAAATTGGTTGAGGAGGGTCTTATTTTAATTGTAGGTGACGTTCCCATAGATTTAGATTATCCCCATGGGTCCCACTCCAAGCCTTCTTTTAAATCCATTTGTTCATTGATCAATTCCAAAATTAGATAAAAAACGTTATATAATAAAATGTTGGATATGCTGTAATCCAAGAAAGACGCGCAACATCGACGTCTTGGTCAGAACGTCACCTTCGGCAGCTACATATATTCTTGTAGTAGTCAAAGACTTCGTCTACCTTGGTTCGATAGTGACAAGCAGCAACGACACAGCGCTGAGATAAAACGCAGAATAACAATTGCCAACCGCTGCTTCTTCGGGCCCAAGAAGCAATTGAGTAGTAGAGCCCTCTCTCGAAAAACTAAGGTTTCCCTCTACAAAACCTTAATCATCCCGGTCCTCCTCTACAGCGCTGAGGCTCGGACGTTATCAAAAGCGGATGAAGAGGCTCTTGGGGGTTTCGAGAGGCAAATTCTGCGTGCAATCTTTGGTCCCGTTTGTCTAAACGGAGAGTGGAGGAGGAGATTCAACCAAGAACTGTACAGGCTGTACAGCGACATCGGTCTGGTTAGACGTCTTCGGATCCAACGTATAAGATGGCTAGGCCATGTAGAGCGAATGGACATCAACGTTCCGGCCGGAAGAGTCTTCGACTCCGACTCCGAGGGACGACGCAGCAGAGGACAACCGCATTTAAGGTGGCGCGCACAGGTGGAAAGGGACCTCAACCAACTGGGCGTGCGGCACTGGAAGCGGCTGGCCAAAGATCGGGCCGACTACAGAGGCTTTTCGGTTGAGGCCCTGGTTCACCCCGAACTGTAGCGCCATCAGAGTAAGTAATATTAAAATGTTGACCAAGCAATCAAAATAACTACGAGTGCAAAAACTGAAAATAGAGAAAACATTACATCCTAGGCCTCTGTTCGATCCTTAAGTAGCTTGAAAGAAATATTATGCATAATATCTCAATCCGAGAATACGAATTATGTCAAAAAATCCTGAGGGCCATTAGAAATAGAATTGTAGGCCAAGCTAACAAACTTTTAGATATGTGTCTCACTCCGCTTAATTTGGACTGAACTAAAATACAATCTTACAATACACTATTCGGAAAAAAGTAATGAAACTACTTTAATACATGACCTACCAACTATGACAAGACTCTGACAGAGTAGATGATTTTTACTCAAAAATAGTAGAGATAATGTCGGCTATGATGAATCACATAAAGGTACACGAAAACGCTTACAATATCATTGCTGCAAAACAGGCTCTTTATGAAGAAATGTGTTTAAATACCTTTCGGGTCAGGTCTTCGGGAAGCTTTAGGATCCACAATCGGGGCCATGAGGACAAATAAGCCTGGTGATGCCTTCGATTTCTATTTAAAGGAGTAAAATTGCATTCATTTTCACCATGCCAAAAATTCAAATCTAATATAGTAACCTTTTCCGTAAGGCAAAAGGTTTAACAGAAAAAAATGCACCACGGTGCTTCCCCAGAAATTCCGGAAGCTTCGCGGCTATGCAGTACAATCCCGATAACAGGCCACATGTTTATAACCATCTACCATCTGTACCAAAGACTAATCAGCAACATTTTTCTCTACCCTATTACCAACAGGTTATTCATTTTAATCATTAACGAACTCACCGAGGCAACAAGCCCACATTCATAAATGCGGTTAGAGAAGAGGGGATTGACCCCACCATCTCTAGCCCATTTATCTCAAATGCGATTGGGGACTGGCATGTCTCCAATGAAGCCTCACTCTCTGATCACCAGTACATCAGATTCAATATCTCCGGTGAGGTTAAAGAGGCTGAGCCCGGATGTCAGCCCAAACGAACGAATTGGGCTCGGTTCCAAGCTCAATTCGCCGCCAAAGAGGATATGCTTCTCAAGTCGATTGAATCGACAGACAATATCGACGAAGCGACTTACCAGCTCAATGCAGAACTCATCTCATCCTTTAGAGACAGCTGTACATTCAGGTCAATTACACACAAACCGTGTGTGCCCTGGTGGAATACTCAGCTTGAGTCCCCAAGAAAAAAGGTGAGATCGCTGTTTAACAGAGCTAAACGGTATAATAGTTGGACTAATTATACACCTGCTCTAACTAAATACAACCTCGAATTGAGGAAATCCAAGAGAACGTCTTGGAGGAAACAATGCGAGAACATAAACTCGCTTCCAATTGCGGCCCGACTCCACAAAGCACTATCTCGAGAGCACACAAATGCCCTCGGGCTGCTTCGCAAATCAGACGGCACCTTTACCGTCAATCGCAGAGAAACCCTGGAGACTTTGCTCGAGGTGCACTTCCCTGGTTTTACTCCTTACTGGATGTCCTATGACGTTCAAATTAACGACATAGATAACACCGACAGTAGAACTTCGTAGACTCTTCAACCCCGACAGTAAACCCTACAAGGCCCCAGGCAAGGACGGTGTCTTTCCTGCGATCTTACAGAAAGGCTTGAATACAATTCTGTCACCACTGATAGTTCTTTTTAGGTCTTGTTTCAAGCTGGGATACATACCCCAAATTTGGAGAGAGGTCAATCTTGTCTTCATCCCCAAGATTGGGAAGCCAAGTGAGCAACCTAAATCCTATTGTCCTATCAGTCTGACTTCGTTCTTTCTAAAAACAATGGAGAAACTGATAGAGCTCCATATTAGAGGTATCTTGGAAAGTCAAACACCCCTGCATCCCAACCAGTATGCTTATCGCAAGGAGCGATCTACAGAGAATGCACTACACAACTTGGTGACGCGCATTGAAAATAGTTTCACACAAAAGGAGATCGCAATCTGCAATCACCACTTCACTATCCTACATCATCCTAATCACTGGATTAGGGCGATGCTAAATAGCCGTATCATATCAGCCACATGCGGAGAGGTCTCAGTGACAGTATCGGCGGCTAGAGGATGCCCACAAGGGGGAGTCCTCTCACCACTGCTTTGGTCGATAGTCATCGATGATCTACTACGCAAGCTAATCACTTGGGGCTACGAGGTCATCGGATATGCTGATGACCTAGTAGTCATTGTTACAGGCAAGTACGAGATCACTGCCTGTGAGCGCATGCAGCTTGCGCTCCAGCTTATCTCTGAGTGGTGTGGCAGAGAGGGTTTATCGCTCAACCCAAATAAGACAATCTTAGTCCCATTTACAAAGGGGAGAAAGGTACAGCCGTGCTCAATCTTTCTAAATGGAACACGCATAGGATTTTCAGAGGAAGTAAAGTATCTAGGTATTGACCTAGACCGCAGACTCAACTGGAACTCCAATATGAAAAATAAACTCATGAAAGCGACAAGGCCATGTGGGCCTGCCGACGCACCTACGGTAAAACCTGGGGACTTAAACCTAAGGCAGTCCACTGGTTATACACCGCAATAGTAAGACTTATCGGCACCTACGAGTGCACCGCATGCTGAACAAAAGTTGAGCAAAAACTACAATTGTTAAGCTTAAACGCCTTCAGAGGCTAGTGTGTCTCGAACAAATATGCCATGTAGACCCGTAGGCACATGTCCATATTACAACACCTTCCCCAGCTTGATATGATTACTACGGTATCGGACGCATTGCCACACACCTTCACCTTTGACAAGAGATTTGAGATACTGGTCCCAAAGCGCTCAGCATGGGAAAACAGTGATCCCCTGCTTAATGTCAAAGATAAGGTGGTATACGGATGGCTCCAAGGTGGCTTCCGGCGTAGGCGCCGGCATCTTTGGACCAAAACGCAAGATCTCGAAGGCCCTAGGAATAAGTCCCAGCATCTTCCAAGCAGAGCTGCATGCCATCTTAACATGCATCGATCCAAATCTCGAGACTGACATTAGAGGAGTAACCATCAACGTACTCTCTGATAGCCAAGCAGCCCTTAAAGCGCTGGGTTCGTACAGTACGAACTCAAAAACCGTCAAGAAATGCCGTGGCACCCTGCAAGACCTCGCCAAAAGAAACAATGTTAAACTTTGGTGGGTGCCAGGACATAAAGGTATGAAGGGCAATTAAATTTCCGACCAACTTACCAGGAAAGGTCCCAGCGATAAATATATAGGTCCGGGACCATTCAGCGGCATTCCCGGGTCTAAGATAAATTTCTTCTTAGACAAGTGGGAAAATTGCAACACCTGTCCTTTTGGAACAGCGTTCGGAGACTCCGTCAATCTAAACGACTCATACGACCCCTGAACAAACACTCTAGTGACATACTCCAACTCAATAGGGGGTGGCCGTGGTGCAGTGGTTAACATCATCGACCGCCGAGCGGAAGGTTTTTGGTTCAGATTCGCTTCATAGCCAAGAAAAAGTAATTCCTATACGGACAAAAAGTATGCAACGCAGTTGTTAATGGAAAGTGATCAGACGTAATGCTGCAGGCGTAACTATCACAGTAAATGGTCAACCGAAATTCATCCTCTGCGCGTATGCAATACTAAAGTGCTTGAACGAATTACTACGGACTATAACCAACGCGGAATTTGGTCGGCCCTCGTCCTATCTAGGTCTAGGACCACCACCCCTGAGAGTAGTGAACGAACATCAACGACCCCAACCACTGCACTCCGTTCAGGTTGTGTGTGTCAACACATCGTAGGTAGGTAGGGTCGTAGCCTTCCCATAATAGAGAAGAACGCACTTAGGCCAAGGAGGCCCGTTGTGAACACATCGTAAGAGAATATAAAAAAATTTGAACCTGCGCGAGTCTCTAAAAAAAAAAAAAACAAAAAAAAAATAGGGTGGATATATCAGAAGACTAGTCAGCTACCTAACAGGACACTGCGGTCTGAGATATCATCATAAGCAAAATTAGCCTCTCGTCCGAAACTGAGTGTCGGCTCTGACTCGAGGACGAAGAGACGGCGGAAGACATACTATCTGAGTGTGCTGCTTTCTGCCATCTTAGGAAGCGTATCCTTCTCAGTGAAGTTGTGACTCCTTGAGTTGAGAAGCATTCTCAACTTTACTATAGAAGTGGAGAGGCTCCTCGGCTAATCGGCTAGCAGGCACAATAGATCTGCAAAGGTCGCAGTGCCGTATTGCTAATGGTAGCACTAGTCTCATATATATAAAAAAAAAAAAAGAATTACCAACAGGTTTCAAACAGTCAGCCCACAAGCCCACAAGCTACACAATGTAACCAACAACCTACACATAATGCCTTTTTTTCTACCTATAGTAATTTCAGGAAAAAGCAATATTTAAACAGACTGCCGCGTCCAGCACAATATTCAAATTTAGGTTTGAGCCCTCCTGATGTAGAGGACACACATTTTCTCACACTTGCCTCGGATAGTCAACAGGATATCTCAGCGTAAATAATTACAATACCATTCTACAGCTTTACGTAACAAAAGATAGCTTAACTACTTCAAAATTAGAATTTCTCGTAGACACAAGAAGCAATAGATTATTTATTAATCCAGGCATAGTAATTAATCCAGGCAGCTTCGAAATACAAACAATAGACCCAATTGAAATTAAAACAATGAACGAACTTTTCGAATTCAAAACGAAAACACCACTCCCTTTTTTAGTATTTAACTTTCATAATTATTTTGATGGTCTCAACGGTATTGGTATTATGAAAGGCCTGGGGTTAGAATCGGTTTGCAAAATAACATTCTAGAAAATAAAAAAATTACCATTGGAATCCAAACCAACGTCATCTCAAAGACCTATTCTGCTCCAGGAGGAAGTAAAATTGTTTTTCGCCTTCCTGTCGAAAGTGAATTACGCAGCCCTCTTATCAACCAAACTTACTTGCTCCCGAAGGCTTATATGAGGCAACTGCCGTGGTATTCCTTGGTTGGAGTTATACATTCGATTGATTCCACCCAAACATTCGTAGATACATAATCTCTACTACTTACTTAACAGACCAGCGATCCATGGAGGATCTGAGCCTGAGCTATAGCTGCCTTCCATCCTTGACGGTCCCGGGCACGCTGCTTCCAGTTGTCAAGACCAAGATGTCTTACATCCGCGATTACTTGGTCTTTATACCGGAGGTTCGGTCTTCCTCTTCTTCTCGAACCAGGAGGCTCGGAGTCGAAGACCCTCTTAGCTGGAGCGTTGATGTCCAGGCGCTCGATGTGGCCGAGCCAGTGTAGTCGACGGATGCTTGCCTTCCGGACTATATCCACATCATGGTACAGCTCGTAGAGCTCGCGGTTGTGTCTTCTTCTCCATTCACCTTCCTCACAGACAGGACCAAATATCCGGCGCAGAATTTTTCTTTCGAAAGAACCCAAAATCAGCTCCGCTGTCCTGCTTATCGTCCAGCTTTCGGCTCCGTACAGCAAGACTGGCAGAATGAGCGTTTTGTACATAATGACTTTGGTCCTTCGAGTGAGGAGTTTTGACCCCAGTTGTTTGGACAAGCCGAAGTAGCAGCGGTTGCCAAGGACGATTCTATGCCGGATCTCCACTGTGGTGTCATTTGTGGAATTTACGTTTGCCCCGAGGTAGACAAACTCCTTAACTACCTCGAAATTGTAGCTGCCAATTGTTATATTTTGTCCCAGGTGGTGAGCGATGGATTGGTTTTTGCTTGACAGCAGGTATTTCGTTTTATCCTCATTGATCTTAAGACCAACTCGTTTCGCCTGTTCTTCAATCGCCGTGAATGCTTCCACAATGCCACGGCGAGAACACGCGATGAAGTCGATATCATCCGCGTATCCTAGCAGCTGGATGGACTTGTAAAAGATAGTGCCTTCCCTGTTGACGCCTGCCCGTTGCACTATCTGCTCCAGCACCAGGTTGAAGAAGTCACATGACAGCGCATCTCCTTGCCGAAATCCGGTGCATGTTTCGAATGGTTCCGAGGTCCTAGAACCGAGTTGCACGGTGCATCGCGTGTTTTTTAGCGTGGCACGACACAACTGGATCAGTTTTACCGGGATCCCGAATTCGGCCATCGCCCCAAACAGTTCTTCACGACGAATGCTGTCGTATGCGGCTTTGAAATCGATGAAAAGATAGAGTGTATCGATTCGAAACTCGCTGGTCTTTTACAGGATTTGTCGAAGTGTGAAAATTTGGTCTATAGTCGATTTGCCGGGCCGGAAGCCGCACTGGTAGCTGCCGATTAGTGCGGTGCAAAATGGCTTTAGACGTTCATACAATACGCTGGACAGGATCTTGTATGCAACATTGAGCAGGGATATACCTTTATAGTTCTTGCAAGAGGTGGGATCGCCTTTTTTGTGGATGGGGCATATAGAGCTGGTATTCCAGTCGTCGGGCATGCTTTCATCTTCCCAAATTCTGCAGATGATCTGGTGCATGCTCCCTACCAGAACAGCCTTGAAGAGCTCTAACGGCACCCCATCTGAGCCTGCGGCCTTGTTGTTCTTCAGCTTCTGAATAGCTGTGCCGACTTCTTCGATGCTGGGTGGGAGGACTACTTCAGCGGCTGGAGTTGGGATTTCCTCGGTCCCTACCACTCTCTCTTGGTCATGTTCGTTAAGCAGCTGCTGGAAGTGCCGCTTAAATACATCCACTAATCCCTGCGGGTCGGTGACAAGATTACCCTCGCAGTTTCGAAGAGACAGGTGCCCTTTTTGAAGCCTCCTGCAAGGCCTTTGGCTTTTTTGTAAAAGGCTCGTATTTTATGTTTATCCCTAGACTCCTCGATATCCCTAAGCTGGGAGGCTGCGAAGATTCTTTTCTTTTGTCGCAGTAGTTTTTTCTCCTCCCTTCTTCTGGCTCGGTACTCTTCTTGCGCTGCCCTGGTTTTCCTCTGCAGCGCCTTTTGGTACGCCTCGTCGGTTGCTGCCTTTATCTGCTCACACTCGCCATCATACCACGGGTTTCTTGTCGGGGGTGGTAGGTATCCTAAGGTGGTTTCGGCTACTTCCTGAATGGCTGAGCGGCAATGCAGCCACGTATTATTGGCATTCGTGTTCGACGTAGGCATATTGTAGAGTCTTTCGCTCAGCTGCTCCCTGTAGACTCTAGCAAACCTCCGGTGTGCTCAGGCGCCCAATGTCGAACCTCCTCCTGATGGGCTGGTGCAGCCTTCTGACATTGGACAGCCGAACTCTGAATCCTGCTGCTACGAGGAAGTGGTCAGAGTCGACATTTGCTCCTCTGAATGATCGCACATCCAGGATGTTTGACGAGTGCCTTGCGTCAATGAGCACATGGTCAACTTAGTTGGCGGTTCGACAGTCCGGAGATCGCCAGGTTGCTGTGTGGATTCGCTTGCGAGGGAATCCTGTGCTACTTATCACCGCATTCCGAGCTGTCGCAAAGTCAGAGAGTCGGAACCCGTCATCTGTTGTTGTATCATGGAGGCTGTGCTTTCCGATCACTCCGCCAAGGGTGTTCTCCTGATTTTGGCGTTGAAGTCCCCGAGCACGATTTTTACGATTTTACATCGTACTCCGGACAAGCTCCGTGGGCGTTGTCCAGGAGGTCATAGAAGTCCTCCTTGATAGGGTCTTCAGTCTCGTCGGTAGGGGCGTGTGCACATATAAGGCTGATGTTATAAAATCTGCCTCTGATGCGGATCACAGCCAGGCGATCACTTATAGGTTTAAAGTCGATGACCCTCGACCTTAACCGCTTTCCCACGACAAATCCGCATCCCAGTAAGTGCAACCTTTTGCGACAGCTGTAATAAATGTCGCAATTTTTCTTCCTAATCATACCGTTTCCTATCTAGCGTATTTCCTGGACCGCAGTAATATCCGCCTTGTACTGCGTGAGGATTCCTTCTAGTTTATGAGCAGCTCCGGTAGTGTACAGGGTTCTGACATTCCAGGAGCATACTCGCAAATCGTGTTCATTTTTCGTGCGTTGTCGTCGTCGAGTATCCGTCCGTGTGTCCGAGGCATCTTGCTCATTCATAACTTATCTTTTTTTACGTGGGCGGATTGTTAGCCCGCCGCACAACCGCTATTCTGGTCGGGGTTTTGTCGCTGCATACGTTAGTTCACCTCCCTACGGTTGTTGAAGAGGCTATCCAGAAGGCGCCGCGAGGAGGCCGTATGTCAACTTGACCCGGGCATTTAAACAGGGATCGTTGCTGGCATCTCGCCAGGTTGAGAGCGATCAACAACTTTACCCTGTATGTCCGAGCCCATGCCCTCAAAGAAAAAGAAGAAGAACATCGCATATAAGACTTTCTCTACCATATCGTGCGAACTCCTGAAGCCGTTTGTGGATAACCTGATCGGCTCTAAATCGATCGGCCAGCTAAATCCACAATAACCCGAATATTTAGGCTACGGCAGATCTTGGAGAAGACCCAGGAATACCAAATCGACACTCACCACCTCTTCGTCGATTTCAAGGCTGCATATGACAGCGTGTATAGGATGAGCTATACAAAGCCATGTCTAGTTTTAACATCCCTGCCAAACTCGTCCGACTGTGCAGGATGACAATGGAGAATTCTCGCTGCTCCATAAAGGTCGGTAATAAGCAAACCGAAACCTTTGATGTTAAAAAAGGATTTAGGCAAGGTGACGCGCTGTCATGTAACTTTTTCAACATAGTGCAAAGATCGTGCAAGAGTCACTGGCCAACACAAGAGGTTCAATTTATTTCAAGTCTACGCAATTGCTTGCGCACGCCGACGACATTGACGTGATTGGACGGACACAGCGAGACGTCAATGAGGCCTTTGTTAGCATTGAGGTGGAAGCGGCTAAGATGGGTCTCGAGGTTAATGAGGGTAAGACCATATATCTGCTTTCATCTAAAAGAGACGGACAACACCGACGTATTGGCCTGAACGTTACCATTGGCGGATATAACTTTAAAGCTGTAAAGGAATTCGTCTACCTTGGCTCATTGATGACCAGCGACAACAACACCAGCGCTGAGATAAAACGCAGAATCACTCTTGCCAATCGCTGTTTCTTTGGGCTCAAGAGGCAATTGAGAAGTAGGGCCCTCTCTCGGAAACCCTTTGGTCGTTTCGAGAGGAAAATTATGCGCACTATCTACGGTCCCGTTTGTTCAAACGGTGTATGAAGGAGAAGATATAACGAAGAACTGTACGGGTTGTACCGCGACATCGGCCTGGTACGACGTGTACGGATACAGCGTCCACAGTGGCTAGGCCATGTAGAGCGCATGGAAAATACAGCTCCGACCCGAAGAGTCTTCGAATCCACTTCGGAAGGAAGGCGCGGCAGGGGACGGCCGTACCAACGGTGGCGCACGCAGGTGGAAGTGGACCTTAACCAACTGGGCGTGCGGCGCTGGAAACAGCTGGCCAAAGACCGTGCCAGCTGGAGACGCTTGTTGGTTGAGGCCCAGGTTCACCACGGACTGCAGCGCCGCCTAAGTAAGTAAGTAAGTATTTCGAAGTTCATCGACATAAACATACGACTTATAAAAGTAAAAAAAATATGAAATTACATAAATGAGTGTTTTCATTTTTCCCACTGGGAAGTCGTGTGGGCCGTGCGGGTCGCACCTAGACCACTTTTTTGTTTTTGGAATCGCAACAAGATATTTTTGTATTTATTCAGGGTTTTAAGTGAATCGAATAGATATAATTCCGGTCAACTTTTTCAGTATTGAAAAATGTCCCTTAATTTTTTCGATGGTAGGAAATGATTTTTTGTCGCTTTTTTCCCGTGCGTTCTACCATCGATTGGGGCTTCGATTCGATGTGGTTCAATTGAATTCGTTTCGTAATGGAAATTAAATTGCAAGACAATGCTTTGTTTGCGGTTGGAAAATACTCACCTGTGTACAGGTGGTGTTCAATAGATTAAAAGTGGCATAAAGCCGCGGTAGTTTGTTGGCGGTATAGTTAAGTTAAACCAATTAATTGATTGCTTTTTGTATAATATTTCTTTGTGGACAGTGTAACAAAGCCGGATAAAAAGACGAATACATGAATATGAACATACCCTACATTAAAAAATTGTACGTACAGCTGATTCTTTAAGATAAAAATGAAAGTATTTGAAATAAAGAGCCTTTTAATATTTTTAGGGTTCCGTGCGTCCGAAAAAAAACGGAACCCTTATGGGATATAGGAGCCCCCCCCCCCCCCCCCCTACTTCTAGATTACAGGAAAACCTATAAGGAGTCCATGATATTAAATTAACATGGTAAATCACTCAATATTGTGCTACCAACTTACATTTGCAGGTGGAATGTGTGGGAGAACATATTTTTCAACTCCAATGTTAAGTTTTGTTGAATCGGTTTGTAAATGAATATTTAATGAAAAAAATAAGCACACAATGAGCATTCTACGGCCAATATTTTAGGAGTTATTAATTTTTCAATTTAATTCCGCCCGCGGCATTAAATGTAAAAATTGTTAGTAAGGCGTAGGCCCTTACTACGGCATTGTGAGTCATGCTGGTGAGACGTTCACGTTGCCCTACTTGAGACCGATTTGTGCGCTAGTGTCTTTTTATAGATAATGGCACGGAACCCTTTGTGCGCGAGTCCGACTCGCACTTGCCCGGTTTTTTTCTATTTGTTTCTTATACGAGAAGTAAAAACAAAACAAAATTCATTAATACAAACTTCATGTCAAAAAAAAAAAAAAAAAAAATTAAAGAAGGGAAAAAGCTAGGAAAATATTCATCAAAAAATTACACGTACACTGGAAACTTTAACTGTTTATAAAATGTATAGTATCGAGTGAGGTATCCCTTCACTTTTATTACATCGTGTAGACGAGTTTTCCTAGATAGGACTAGTTTTGAAGTGACCTCCGGTGGAATTTTGTTCCATTCTTCTGAAATAACGGCCTTGAGCTGTTTTTGCTTGTTATTTCAGATACCCGAACCTTTATTCCCAAATAATCCCAAAGATGTTCGATGGGATTAAGGCCTGGGGATTGAGGAGGATGAGGCAACTGCGATTTCATATTATAAAGGAGCCACTCTTTAACTAACCTTGAGGAATGTTTAGGATCGTTATCCTGTACTAATAAAAAGTTGTTCTTTAAACCAATTTCAGTAGCACTAGCTTTAAGGTTGTCTTTTAGAATTTGTAGATATTTGTTTTTGTTCATTGTTGTCTCAACAAACACTAAATTTCCCACTCCTTTAGCTCCCATAGCTCCCCAAACTATGATACTTCCGGCTCCATGTTTCACAGTTGGCTCTATATTTTGTAGCTGCAATGATGTGTTTGGTTTTCGCCATACAAATCTTCGACCGTCTGACCGTGATATCACATTCTCCCAGAGATCATCTGTCTTCGAAAGTACACATTTGCATAGTTCAAACGCTTTTCAACGTTTACTTTTGAAATATAAGGTTTTTTTCTTATCGTGCGACCATTATACATATCCCTTTGAATGCAAGCAATTGTGAACAGTTGAGGGTTAAGTGATATTCCATGACTTGCTTTGATTTCAGCTGCTATTTTCGGAGCACTTAACTTCGGATTAATTTCTATCATTCGTTCGATTTTGAGCTCCATATGCGCGGTTAATAAATTTTTCCGACCTCTTCATGGAGCCATTTCAAATCCTTTATTTTTATTCGTAATTTTTAAGGACATACTGAACTGTTGATCGTGGTCTACCAAAGATTGACGATATCTCTGCATAACTTTTTCCATCGTTCTTGAGTTTGAGAATCTGTTTTTTTTTAGCTCAAGAGGAACTTTTTTGTGTGAAGATTCCATTAAAAGGAAAAACTTGGTAAAACGCAAAAAAAAAAAAACACATTTGACCAGACCAATATACTATAACAGACTGAGTTAAGATCAGTTAATATCATGATCATATTCCATGTTGGAAAAGTGCCGTTATTTCTATTTCGATGGAGTAAATCAGCTATGTACGTGATGTACGTGCAATTTTTTGACATTAATGGAAAAAAATATGCTAACTGTAAAAAATAACTATCAGACAAAGCTCTAACGTTCTGTTATATATTTGTTATATGTACCAGAATACATAATAATTTATTCAAACAAAGTCGATACGTACATGTGTTGAGCAATAAGTTCGTAAAATAAAAAAAAATGCGCCTAATTTCAGTTGCTGTACGTGCAATTTTTTGATGTAGTGTACATGTACGTCATTCCCTTTCACCAAATCAAATCCCATTCCATTCCATTTCTCCCACCCCACCTATCCACTACCCAACGCGTGGGCTGGACATAAAATGTGAACCGTAGAGAGATGTCGACCAGGCTGAGAGACCAAAACAAACCCGATAATGAGTCCGGATCTCATAAAAAACCGGAAGGGGATGAAATCCCCTCTACTTCTAAGTCGGAAGAAATTCCAGCAGGATGATTTACAAGCCGCTCCAATAAGTTGTCAGAAGACAAAAACGATAACAAAAGAAACAATCCATCGACTAAGGCCTACAGAGACCGTAAGGCGGCCTTGAGAGTATTAAATCGATGGGGCCATAAGACCGACCTACCAGAAAAAGCCAAAGAGTCGGTCGCCTGGGCTACACAGGATAAAGAAAAAGCCAAGAGACCCAGATCGTCCCCCGAGGAGACTAAGAAGGCTAAGCTGGGGGCATCGGCCAAGCTATTGAAGCGCCTTTCGGCGAGGTTGCGAGGGAGTTACTGACGGTCGCAATCAGAAATGATAGCGACGAGGACGGAAAATTGACGACCGAAAAGGGGAAGGATGTCGATCAAGCACTATCAGCAAACTTCCTAAAAATCGCTAGGAAGAACCCTGGACCACCGCCCATCTGCGACGACGCTGGATAGTACCAAGACAGGGTCAAATTGCTAAGCTGTGCCGACGAAAGATCCGTTAATTTTCTAAAGGCTACAGTTGTCGAAATAGGGGAAATATGGGAGGGAGCTAAGCTCAAAGTCGTAACGTAAACGACCGCGAGCAAGATGCTGGCTCCCGCTGGTGCCAGACAACCCCCTCGAAATAGCTGAAACAATCTGTAACTTTTGTAACCCCAATCTCAGAACAAGAGATTGGAGAGTCGCGAAGCTGGAGGAACCGAAAGGCCGATCAGGACAGGCAATCATTGTACTGAACTGTGAAGCCCTGGAGCCTCTGGCCCAATGCGACTACCAAATCGAGTATATCTTTAAAAAAGTCAAACTCAATGTTTATAAAAATGATGAGGAAGTGCCACCATCCGGCAACCAAGACATGGCTAACAACGAGGTCAAGAGTGAAATCTTGACGGAGCAGGAACTCCCAATCCCCTTTGGGGGAGCAAGGGCCCTGCGACGATAGAAGCTGAAGCCCCAGCAACATCCCAGGAGTCATCGCTCGACTCCGGAAGCGAGGACTTTTCAACTAGCTCGCAATGGAAGACGATCTTCTAGACTTGGATCTGGAAAACCTCAAAACCACCCTGGTGGAGGCTAATGGAATTGATAGCAGCTATGATGCTGAGATTAATTCAGAGTAACCTCCATCACTCGAAAGCGGCAACCGCAAATCTTCTTCTCAGGCTGGCTAAAGGAGAAGAAGACATAGCATTAATCCAAGAACTTTGGGTGGATGTTTGTGGATTAAGAATCCCAGCCTGCAACTTATTTACACCACAAAAAAAAAGTTAAGCCCCGTACTTGCATACTTGCAAAGAAATCTCTAAACGCTTACCGTCTTCTAAATTACAGCTGCCCTGGCACCACAGGGAATGCAGTACAATCACCCGAGGATAATCTATGAATAGCCATATATGTGATTTATATGGCGCAAGAAAAGTCCATTCCATCGGACGAGATTAGAAGACCTTGTCAGGCATTCGTCAGGACATCAAGCTGGGCTCCTTATCGATGCGGATGCAAATGCGCATCACACGATTTGGAGCAGCAGCGATATAAACGAATGAGGTGAGTGGCTCATTGAATTCATTCTAACCTCTAATCTTTACATTTCAACAAGGGTAACATACCCACATTTATCCCCAAAAATCGTACCGAGGTACTAGACTTAACTCTAGCATCTCCCTCTCTCATTAGCAGAATAAAAGAGTGGAGGGTTTCTGAGGAATACTCCTTCTCAGACCATCGCTATCTGGTTTTCAACATAGCCTTCACGGTCCCAACCCCAATTGACTCATCCTGCAACCCAAGAAGAATTGATTGAGAGCGCTATAGAGCCTTCATTGGCAATGCTGTAGTAAACAGGATCCCTGACACCCCGCGGTCCACGTTAGATATAGACATTGTGGTCGATATCTTAACAATTACATTGGGCAGGGCGCGGGCCAACAGCTGCGCAATGCACAAATCAAGAAAAAACTTGGAAAACACTTCTTGGTGAACGCAGCTCTAAGCAAGCTCCGCCAGGACTGCCGAAAACTCTTCAATAAAGCAAAGAATACAAGAAACGACAGGGACTGGAGCTTATACAAAGATTCACTCAGAGTGTACAAACAAACATAGAGGAAGGAACAAATAATGTCTTGGAAACTCTTTTGCAACAACATGGAGTACATTTCAGACGCCTACAGATTGAGGAAAATACTCTCGAAAGATCCACAATCTCCGAGTTGCCTCATAGCAGACGGAGTTTGAACAATGTCTGAGGAAGAAACTCTAAATCTTCTCAATACGCACTTCCCAGGCTGCTCTGAATCGTAAGAGAAAAAATGATGTGGGCGTTAAAAAGCCTCTTCTTCTTCTTCTCCTTAATGGGCGCTACAGTTCGGGGTGAAACTGGGCCTCAACCAACATGCCCCTCCATCTAGCACGATATTTTGCTAGCCTTTTCCATTGCCGCACACCCAGTTGCCTGAGGCCCCCTTCCACCTGTGTGCGCCATCTTAAGTGGGGCCGTCCTCTGCTTCTTCGTCCCTCGGGGTTGGATTCAAAGACTCTCCGGGCTGGACCTGTGGTGTCTATTCGCTCTACATGGCCCAGTCATCTTAGGCGTTGAATCCGTAGACGCCTGACTAGGCTCATGTCGCTGTACAGCCCGTAAAGTTCGTGGTTGAATCTTCTCCTCCATCCCCCGTCTGCTTTTATAGGCCCAAAAACCACGCGCAAAATCTTCCTCTCGAACCGACCAGGGGCCTCCTCATCCGCTTTTGATAGTGTCCATGCTTCTGCGCCGTACAACAGGACCGGGATGATAAGGGTCTTATATAGAGTCAACTTTCGGAACTGATGTCGTTGTTCCAGGTCACTGCGGAGCCAGTGACGAAGTCCTAAGCTACCTCGAACTTATAACTGCCTATACAAACGTTCTGGCCGAGACGTCGATGGTGAGAGTCCTTTTTTGATGACAGCATATATTTAGTTTTGCCCTCGTTTACCGCCAGATCAACTTTCGCCGTCTCGAACTCAATACTCGCAAACGCCTCATTGATATCTCGCTGTGATCTACCTATTATGTCAATATCGTCGGCATATGCAAGGAGTTGCGAGGATATGAAATAGATTGTGCCTCTTGTATTGGCCAGTGACTTTGCACAATCATTTCCAATATGATGTTGAAGAAATCACACGACAGCGCATCGCCCTGCCTAAATCCGTTTTTGACATCAAAACTATCGGTAAGATGTTCACCGATTCGGATGGAGCAGCGAGCATTCTCCAAAGTCATCCTGCATAGTCTGACGAGTTTAGCGGGTACATATGTCAAAGGTAGACAGAGCGTTGTATAGCTCGTCTCAAATTACGCTGTCGTATGCGGCTTTGAAGTCGACAAATAGGTGGTGGCGACTTGAAATTCATTGGTTTTTTCCAGGATCTGCCGTAGTGTGAAGATTTGATCGATGGCGGATTTCCCTGGCCCGAAGCCACACTGATAAGGGCCTATCAGCTTATTTACCAAAGGATTCAGGCGTTCACACAAACAGAACGTCTGCGCCAGCAGCTTTATTCGACTTGATATGCCGCAGCTGCTTTATTCGACTTATGCGGCATTAAATGTAAAAATTGTTAGTAAGGCGTAGGCCCTTACTACGGCATTGTGAGTCATGCTGGTGAGACGTTCACGTTGCCCTACTTGAGACCGATTTGTGCGCTAGTGTCTTTTTATAGATAATGGCACGGAACCCTTTGTGCGCGAGTCCGACTCGCACTTGCCCGGTTTTTTTCTATTTGTTTCTTATACGAGAAGTAAAAACAAAACAAAATTCATTAATACAAACTTCATGTCAAAAAAAAAAAAAAAAAAAATTAAAGAAGGGAAAAAGCTAGGAAAATATTCATCAAAAAATTACACGTACACTGGAAACTTTAACTGTTTATAAAATGTATAGTATCGAGTGAGGTATCCCTTCACTTTTATTACATCGTGTAGACGAGTTTTCCTAGATAGGACTAGTTTTGAAGTGACCTCCGGTGGAATTTTGTTCCATTCTTCTGAAATAACGGCCTTGAGCTGTTTTTGCTTGTTATTTCAGATACCCGAACCTTTATTCCCAAATAATCCCAAAGATGTTCGATGGGATTAAGGCCTGGGGATTGAGGAGGATGAGGCAACTGCGATTTCATATTATAAAGGAGCCACTCTTTAACTAACCTTGAGGAATGTTTAGGATCGTTATCCTGTACTAATAAAAAGTTGTTCTTTAAACCAATTTCAGTAGCACTAGCTTTAAGGTTGTCTTTTAGAATTTGTAGATATTTGTTTTTGTTCATTGTTGTCTCAACAAACACTAAATTTCCCACTCCTTTAGCTCCCATAGCTCCCCAAACTATGATACTTCCGGCTCCATGTTTCACAGTTGGCTCTATATTTTGTAGCTGCAATGATGTGTTTGGTTTTCGCCATACAAATCTTCGACCGTCTGACCGTGATATCACATTCTCCCAGAGATCATCTGTCTTCGAAAGTACACATTTGCATAGTTCAAACGCTTTTCAACGTTTACTTTTGAAATATAAGGTTTTTTTCTTATCGTGCGACCATTATACATATCCCTTTGAATGCAAGCAATTGTGAACAGTTGAGGGTTAAGTGATATTCCATGACTTGCTTTGATTTCAGCTGCTATTTTCGGAGCACTTAACTTCGGATTAATTTCTATCATTCGTTCGATTTTGAGCTCCATATGCGCGGTTAATAAATTTTTCCGACCTCTTCATGGAGCCATTTCAAATCCTTTATTTTTATTCGTAATTTTTAAGGACATACTGAACTGTTGATCGTGGTCTACCAAAGATTGACGATATCTCTGCATAACTTTTTCCATCGTTCTTGAGTTTGAGAATCTGTTTTTTTTTAGCTCAAGAGGAACTTTTTTGTGTGAAGATTCCATTAAAAGGAAAAACTTGGTAAAACGCAAAAAAAAAAAAACACATTTGACCAGACCAATATACTATAACAGACTGAGTTAAGATCAGTTAATATCATGATCATATTCCATGTTGGAAAAGTGCCGTTATTTCTATTTCGATGGAGTAAATCAGCTATGTACGTGATGTACGTGCAATTTTTTGACATTAATGGAAAAAAATATGCTAACTGTAAAAAATAACTATCAGACAAAGCTCTAACGTTCTGTTATATATTTGTTATATGTACCAGAATACATAATAATTTATTCAAACAAAGTCGATACGTACATGTGTTGAGCAATAAGTTCGTAAAATAAAAAAAAATGCGCCTAATTTCAGTTGCTGTACGTGCAATTTTTTGATGTAGTGTACATGTACGTCATTCCCTTTCACCAAATCAAATCCCATTCCATTCCATTTCTCCCACCCCACCTATCCACTACCCAACGCGTGGGCTGGACATAAAATGTGAACCGTAGAGAGATGTCGACCAGGCTGAGAGACCAAAACAAACCCGATAATGAGTCCGGATCTCATAAAAAACCGGAAGGGGATGAAATCCCCTCTACTTCTAAGTCGGAAGAAATTCCAGCAGGATGATTTACAAGCCGCTCCAATAAGTTGTCAGAAGACAAAAACGATAACAAAAGAAACAATCCATCGACTAAGGCCTACAGAGACCGTAAGGCGGCCTTGAGAGTATTAAATCGATGGGGCCATAAGACCGACCTACCAGAAAAAGCCAAAGAGTCGGTCGCCTGGGCTACACAGGATAAAGAAAAAGCCAAGAGACCCAGATCGTCCCCCGAGGAGACTAAGAAGGCTAAGCTGGGGGCATCGGCCAAGCTATTGAAGCGCCTTTCGGCGAGGTTGCGAGGGAGTTACTGACGGTCGCAATCAGAAATGATAGCGACGAGGACGGAAAATTGACGACCGAAAAGGGGAAGGATGTCGATCAAGCACTATCAGCAAACTTCCTAAAAATCGCTAGGAAGAACCCTGGACCACCGCCCATCTGCGACGACGCTGGATAGTACCAAGACAGGGTCAAATTGCTAAGCTGTGCCGACGAAAGATCCGTTAATTTTCTAAAGGCTACAGTTGTCGAAATAGGGGAAATATGGGAGGGAGCTAAGCTCAAAGTCGTAACGTAAACGACCGCGAGCAAGATGCTGGCTCCCGCTGGTGCCAGACAACCCCCTCGAAATAGCTGAAACAATCTGTAACTTTTGTAACCCCAATCTCAGAACAAGAGATTGGAGAGTCGCGAAGCTGGAGGAACCGAAAGGCCGATCAGGACAGGCAATCATTGTACTGAACTGTGAAGCCCTGGAGCCTCTGGCCCAATGCGACTACCAAATCGAGTATATCTTTAAAAAAGTCAAACTCAATGTTTATAAAAATGATGAGGAAGTGCCACCATCCGGCAACCAAGACATGGCTAACAACGAGGTCAAGAGTGAAATCTTGACGGAGCAGGAACTCCCAATCCCCTTTGGGGGAGCAAGGGCCCTGCGACGATAGAAGCTGAAGCCCCAGCAACATCCCAGGAGTCATCGCTCGACTCCGGAAGCGAGGACTTTTCAACTAGCTCGCAATGGAAGACGATCTTCTAGACTTGGATCTGGAAAACCTCAAAACCACCCTGGTGGAGGCTAATGGAATTGATAGCAGCTATGATGCTGAGATTAATTCAGAGTAACCTCCATCACTCGAAAGCGGCAACCGCAAATCTTCTTCTCAGGCTGGCTAAAGGAGAAGAAGACATAGCATTAATCCAAGAACTTTGGGTGGATGTTTGTGGATTAAGAATCCCAGCCTACAACTTATTTACACCACAAAAAAAAAGTTAAGCCCCGTACTTGCATACTTGCAAAGAAATCTCTAAACGCTTACCGTCTTCTAAATTACAGCTGCCCTGGCACCACAGGGAATGCAGTACAATCACCCGAGGATAATCTATGAATAGCCATATATGTGATTTATATGGCGCAAGAAAAGTCCATTCCATCGGACGAGATTAGAAGACCTTGTCAGGCATTCGTCAGGACATCAAGCTGGGCTCCTTATCGATGCGGATGCAAATGCGCATCACACGATTTGGAGCAGCAGCGATATAAACGAATGAGGTGAGTGGCTCATTGAATTCATTCTAACCTCTAATCTTTACATTTCAACAAGGGTAACATACCCACATTTATCCCCAAAAATCGTACCGAGGTACTAGACTTAACTCTAGCATCTCCCTCTCTCATTAGCAGAATAAAAGAGTGGAGGGTTTCTGAGGAATACTCCTTCTCAGACCATCGCTATCTGGTTTTCAACATAGCCTTCACGGTCCCAACCCCAATTGACTCATCCTGCAACCCAAGAAGAATTGATTGAGAGCGCTATAGAGCCTTCATTGGCAATGCTGTAGTAAACAGGATCCCTGACACCCCGCGGTCCACGTTAGATATAGACATTGTGGTCGATATCTTAACAATTACATTGGGCAGGGCGCGGGCCAACAGCTGCGCAATGCACAAATCAAGAAAAAACTTGGAAAACACTTCTTGGTGAACGCAGCTCTAAGCAAGCTCCGCCAGGACTGCCGAAAACTCTTCAATAAAGCAAAGAATACAAGAAACGACAGGGACTGGAGCTTATACAAAGATTCACTCAGAGTGTACAAACAAACATAGAGGAAGGAACAAATAATGTCTTGGAAACTCTTTTGCAACAACATGGAGTACATTTCAGACGCCTACAGATTGAGGAAAATACTCTCGAAAGATCCACAATCTCCGAGTTGCCTCATAGCAGACGGAGTTTGAACAATGTCTGAGGAAGAAACTCTAAATCTTCTCAATACGCACTTCCCAGGCTGCTCTGAATCGTAAGAGAAAAAATGATGTGGGCGTTAAAAAGCCTCTTCTTCTTCTTCTCCTTAATGGGCGCTACAGTTCGGGGTGAAACTGGGCCTCAACCAACATGCCCCTCCATCTAGCACGATATTTTGCTAGCCTTTTCCATTGCCGCACACCCAGTTGCCTGAGGCCCCCTTCCACCTGTGTGCGCCATCTTAAGTGGGGCCGTCCTCTGCTTCTTCGTCCCTCGGGGTTGGATTCAAAGACTCTCCGGGCTGGACCTGTGGTGTCTATTCGCTCTACATGGCCCAGTCATCTTAGGCGTTGAATCCGTAGACGCCTGACTAGGCTCATGTCGCTGTACAGCCCGTAAAGTTCGTGGTTGAATCTTCTCCTCCATCCCCCGTCTGCTTTTATAGGCCCAAAAACCACGCGCAAAATCTTCCTCTCGAACCGACCAGGGGCCTCCTCATCCGCTTTTGATAGTGTCCATGCTTCTGCGCCGTACAACAGGACCGGGATGATAAGGGTCTTATATAGAGTCAACTTTCGGAACTGATGTCGTTGTTCCAGGTCACTGCGGAGCCAGTGACGAAGTCCTAAGCTACCTCGAACTTATAACTGCCTATACAAACGTTCTGGCCGAGACGTCGATGGTGAGAGTCCTTTTTTGATGACAGCATATATTTAGTTTTGCCCTCGTTTACCGCCAGATCAACTTTCGCCGTCTCGAACTCAATACTCGCAAACGCCTCATTGATATCTCGCTGTGATCTACCTATTATGTCAATATCGTCGGCATATGCAAGGAGTTGCGAGGATATGAAATAGATTGTGCCTCTTGTATTGGCCAGTGACTTTGCACAATCATTTCCAATATGATGTTGAAGAAATCACACGACAGCGCATCGCCCTGCCTAAATCCGTTTTTGACATCAAAACTATCGGTAAGATGTTCACCGATTCGGATGGAGCAGCGAGCATTCTCCAAAGTCATCCTGCATAGTCTGACGAGTTTAGCGGGTACATATGTCAAAGGTAGACAGAGCGTTGTATAGCTCGTCTCAAATTACGCTGTCGTATGCGGCTTTGAAGTCGACAAATAGGTGGTGGCGACTTGAAATTCATTGGTTTTTTCCAGGATCTGCCGTAGTGTGAAGATTTGATCGATGGCGGATTTCCCTGGCCCGAAGCCACACTGATAAGGGCCTATCAGCTTATTTACCAAAGGATTCAGGCGTTCACACAAACAGAACGTCTGCGCCAGCAGCTTTATTCGACTTGATATGCCGCAGCTGCTTTATTCGACTTACTCTGTTTTTTTTTTTCTTTTTTTTTTAGCGAACCAGCACCCGTCGGTAGATGCTACTCCTTCGAGGCCTTTGTTAGCCTTTTACCATCCTCGATGTTTCCGTCAATGACGCCCGCTTTCACTTAATAATTTTTAACCTTTTTTGTTTGTGTTTTATAGTTTGTACAGGTTCAAGAGTTATATTCTTATGATGTTTGTCACACAACCTCCTGAACGGAGTGCAGATGGTTTGGGTCGTAGATGTTCGTCCACTACTCTTCAGGGGTGGTTGTAGTGGATATGATGAGAGGAACTCGACTGAATTTTCACGTTGGTTTTAGTTCCCAGCAAATGTTCCATGTCATTATATTATTATGTTAGAACTGCATACATAGAGTATGAATTTGAAGCTATCATATATTATGAGTGTTATGCCTTCGTCAGTATTTTTGATTACTTCCCATTCACAACAGCTGTGTATTATTTTTTGCCCACAATGAACGAACTGAACCTGGTCGACATGTGATTCCAGCAATGATTAATAGGTCGGCTAGATTATTTAGATTATTTTTTATGATGACAAATCGCTCATCTATGCCCATAAGCCAACCTCAAATGCAACTTTGGAAGATTTGTTATTTAGCGAGATACCAGCCGATATGCTCGAAAAGATTGCTTGCATTAAACGTAGTCGTTATCAAAACAAACAAAAATTATGTATATTTTTACTAATTTTTCGACAATTATAAATATGATAAAAGGATAAAAGGATGAACATAGAGGAGATGGAGTAGAACATGGAGACATGGAAAATGTTAACACTTCCATGAAAGGCAAACTTAACATACTATTCCTGCCAATAAGTGAATTGAAGCGTTAGATTATAAGTTAGACTATGGTCCTCCATGACCAGTATACTAGATGCACATAATGCTTAAAGGAATTTATTTTCTGTAAATATTTTTCCTGAATGTATAATTTAGAAGATTGCAAGCCACGAACCCAAGCTTATATAAACCAGTATGTCTAATCTCAAACAACAGCCCACAATTGTAGAAAGAACGAACTTAGTTTATTTATCTTTTGAACGAAAATGCATCTAATTTCAACAAGCAGAACAATTAAGAGAATACTATTTACTGACAACATTTGGAGTTCCATTAACTAATTAAAATAGTAAGTAGCTCTACCTTGTTCGGTTTTGATCTTACCAGATGGATTCTTACAACCACAATAGTAATAAAAAAGAAAAAAAACAAACTATGTCTAAGTAAGTGAAATAGAAATCGTAGCTTTCCTCCAGCGGTCGTCGTTGCTCGACGTAATCGGCGCTACTGTTAAATCCTCCGCACTAAGTACAAAATGGTTTTTAAGGTGGATATGCAGGAACCCACCGATACATATTGTTGCATGACTCCTCCATTAGCAGGCTGTCTAAAGTTCACTCAGCAATTTTTCGTTTTCTTTTCTACTTCTTACCTTTCATTTCTTATCTCCATGGCACTTTCGATGAGTGGGGAGGCAACTATGTGTTTTGTGAAGCTATGTGATAGAGAAACTTGTATGAAAGACTTCGTCGACTTGGTCTTAATGATTCCGGCAACGAGGTTCTATGGTGTCAGACTTTTAATTATATAGTGCATAAAAACTGCAACTGGTGTTAAGTGTATGAGAACAAATCTGGGAATATGTTAAGCTTCATGTAGTTCTTTAAGGTATATATGGACGTCTTACGGTAAGCAATTAAAGTTTTACTTGGTTAACTGGCTCAAAGGTATTTAAGGTGTTGTTGGCCGAAAACGTATCGTCAAAGTATACAAGTTACAAAACATTCAACAGGAAGTTGTAGAGACTTGTCACAAGGACATTGATATAAGCCTGATTTATAGTATTAATCATGCCATAAAACGTTAGGTATGAGGCAAACAGTGACCCTAGGGCTTAAGTCAAGGTCGTACACGGTCGATGACAAAATTCTTAATATAGTATAACATTTTTCTAGCGAATGCAACGAGGCTAAAATCTAATTTAGGACAAACAAACTCCTTATGAAATGTAACCAGATGAGGAAAATTTTTTGCATCAATAAAAGAAACCTGGATATTTCACAGCATTTTCGATGATACACATACCCAAGTGCCATTCAAGAATAGTGGCTACGAGTCGGTAATCGTTTGGGGACGACAGAAGACAATTCAGTGATTTGGAAGCGCCAAATTCCATGGTATTTAATGAGCTCAATATATACGCAGACGCTCACTATTTACAGCCGGGGACAGGGTCATAATGTAGTTAACGAATTTGAGAAGTAGGAGATACTTTTGTCAGCCAAGAAGTGGATTCGAGATTAGGAATGAGAGACAAGAGGTGATTTATGAAAATGAACAAAAAAAAAACTGTCGGAGCCAAATTGAATTGTTCCATGGGGAACAGCAGTATTTAGAAATTGGATGTCAGACTTGAATCCATCTAAAACAACTTGAATTGAACCATTCGAGAGGTAGTTTAAGTAATCCAGTCAAGAAGGGACTCATCGATCCCAAAAGCACGCATTTTGCACAAAAGGACTTCGTGCCAAGTCTCATTGAAAGCTTTTGAAATATCTAGTACGACTACCCGTATTTTTCTTTCACCTGCTTGGTGAAGATAACGATTCCTCCTTCCAGTGAATTTATGGATCTGATTGAGGAGTTTCCACTATACAAATTACTTCAATATTTGAAAATATATAAATTTTTTCCATGGCCTTGGAGGAGAAGTGACAAGAAAATTCACATTTTATGGGGTTGGACTGGACAAATGCTATTTTCCACTTACTCGGAAAGAGCCCAGAAGACTGAAATGTGAAAAAGTTTACGCAGTGGTTTTGCCAGTAGAATGACACCTCTTTAGAACGAATGGGCTTTGTGGAATGGAAAAATCAAGTCAATCATAACTTCTAAAATTGCACACTGTCATTAACTTGAGACGGTTGAGATGTGTCCAACAATAGATACCATAGCAGTAAACTAGTTCTCGCATTTACTTCCAATTAAGTATGTTCAATTGGCGTAGGCTCCCTTGCACTGAAAGTACACTATCGAAGACAGTTTTAGCAATAGATACCATACTGCAGCGCTTTTTGTGGGCATAACAAAAGCGTTAGATACTATCCATCATACTGTACTCTCATATCAGCTGTATAAATGTGGATTTAGAGGTTAAACTCTAAACGTGCATGCCGCAGGGTTTCGTGTTTGGTCCTTATTTTGATTAACTTCTATTCATTTTCTTTTTGCGCAAGGCTTTCAGAGTATGGAATCTTTCTTCAAATAACAATTATGCCATTGAACTGCTAGTCACTGTCATTTACTCCTAATGGCTAACAAGTAGACTACCTACTACGGATCGTTCTTTTTGTACTGTAGAAACTTCTAAAGATTTGTGCATGGTGTGGTTATTTGCCACTTAAAATCCAATACTCAGACCTTTTTTTCGTATCGAAGAGGTACAAGAATTTCAGTACCTTGGTGTTGTTCTAGATTAGATGATGAATTGGTCTGTCCACACGATTGCTCTTAAAAAGTATTTTATGGCAACTATTAGGTAATTCTACTTTCAAAAATCATATTGTTCAAGTGCAATCTAGGTTTGAATATGGCTAAGTTGTTTTGGGCATTTTTGTTTATGTCTGAACGCTTGGTTATGAATTTGGATCAATTGCGGGCATTTCGTCGTCTTGGGCCAGAATATCCAAGACTGGATGCACTCCGCGCGATTTTGTGCCGAACAAAGTACCAAGAAGTTGTGTTAGAATGTTAGTGAGTAAATAAGAAAAGCTACTAGATTTTCTGGCAAGTCTCTGCACTCAGGGAATCGGAATTAAGGCAGTCGCTTATGCAGACGACGTGGTTATTCTGGTATATGTTAATTAGAGAAATCACAGAGAGGCCTCTGATTAAGCTAAGCACCGGGGACACAGGATGTGGCCTTAGCGTAAATCCGAGTAAAGCTAAACTGATGCTATTTACCACTAAGTATAAGATATCGACTTTTAATCTCTCTCGACTAAACAACCAGGTACTCTCTCAGCCTTACCAAACTAAACTGAGTCCAGAGGTCGATCGGCCAGAACGGTATGGAAAAGCAGACTGCATTTCACGTTTTTTACCGACGGCTCGAAGATGAAGTTCGGAGTCGGCTCGGGTAACTTCTAAGCGGAACTGAATATTTCCAACTCATAACGAATTCCGGACTCCGCTAATGTGTTCCAATCGGAAGTACTAGAGATTAAGGAGGTTCGCAAGATACTCACCCGTTACCCCATTACTAAGAGAGACGTTGTCATTTGTATTGACAGCCAGCCAGCCAGCTATTAAAGATCCCGATTCACGCATCATAACAACCAAACCAGTCGCAGAGTGTAAAGACGATATTATTTGTGAGGGCTATCATTTTAACATTAATCTCTTCTGGGTTCGTGGCCATAGCAACAAAAAGACGTCAATTGTGTCTACCAAATTCACATTGCACTCGTTGAACTGAAAGTAGAACCTAAACGAGTTCATCACACTTACTCGTATTAGTAGATTTCTGTGAAACAATCTGATCAGTGAGTAGTCTACAGGAGCTGCGTCGCTGGGTCGCGCGAGTTCTAATTGATGGTGCCGTTGGCGTCCGAAGTCGTCGCCTGCTTCAAAGCGACCCGAGACCGAGACACACTTCAGATTTGTCAATTGACGAGTTCATGAGTCAATTTTCCTGTCCGCTGATGGGATAGTATGTCATTCATATTAATTACAAAGGGAAGCAGTCTCAATCTCATCCCGATACTACATATGCCACGTTTGCTACCAATGCGTATGGTTTGTCCTTACGATTAATTTCGGCTGTTTAACATTTTCACACAGCATTTATCTACGAAGTAAATCGTTTGAGAAGACGAATACATAATTAAGAATACGCTCCTTTACCCTCGAGGGAAGATGACAAAAGTACAATACATCTACATATATGTATATATATGAACAATTGGTTAGACGTATCCTCGCTGAGGGAGCACAAAGCATGGCGCATATATGTATAAATCCATGAAGGGCACCCAGTATGGGGTGTTCAATTTAAATGCCAATATTTTTGCCAAATTAGAGTTCCTTGTTCGATTAAAATTCACCAGCTACCCCGTGGGAGAGAAAGGAGAGTGGGATAAGGGAAGATACGTGACCAATATACAAATTGATTTTTTTTTCATCCAACGCAATACTTTCGTGTTGCTGGTGAATTTATTTTAAGGATGTATCTCTATAATTGCAAATTGTGTAAATCGTAGCAGGAAGGCTCAGCCTGGGATCTTATTAGAATGAGGAAGAAAGCATAAGGGCCAAGGATAGGCCAAGCAACGAAGGTAATCCATTGTGAGAAGAGGAGATTTAATTGACTTTGTCCGACAAGGATTTCCGACCGGGGGGTTTATGATTAAATCACTTGTGGCCCACAGAGGATGTTGAGTGCGGACAAAAAATGTATAGGTTCGGATAGGGTAGATACATATTGACATTAACAGGTGAGTACGAACTGGCATTGGGTGTAGAGAATATTGATTGGTTCTGACCTGGTCAGTGTTGGTTTGGGAAATGATTATATTTATTTTTTTTAGTTTTATTGAGGAGACCATGTTCTCCATCTGACCACTTATGGCAGATATTAGGCAAACGTTTAGGGTGATATGTAAGATGCTTCTGATTTGATGGTATCAAAAAGCACTGAGTAGAAAATCCTTTGAAAAAGGAACATCTACGATCCAATCCACTGCACTCCATCCAGGTTGTGTGATAGACATTATAAGACTATAAAATTCTTGGACCTGTGCCTGTGTGAACTTAAAAGAAAAATAACACTGTTTATCGTTTTGTGTATCGTTTAGACCTATAGGCTACAATCGAATAAAACAGTCTGAAGTCCATAAAAAGAAAACATATAGAACCACATTCTATAACTTCCATTCATGGTACCCACGCATTCGAAATACTCAAGGCGAAATTAGTTTAAATGCCTCATTCGCTCGGTTCCAGGCCTTTTGCAATTAGTGAACCTACTACGGCGTATCGTATTGCGTCGTTATATGTAAGTGGCTACAATACCAATTCTATCCGGTCCTCATTTCGTTCCCCTAGTTATTGTATGCTATTATCATAGATTACATAGCGGTTAAAATAATATTTGTTCGAAATTTATCGCATCTAAGGCATCGCCTGTAAATCACCCTTAATGATATCACAATTTATACTCAAGCCATTATGAATTCCGAATCTGCGAGTACATATCCATTCGTTTAACAAATCGCCAAGAAAATTACCAAAAGTTATCAGGTAACAGCCATAGAAGGGTTTGCCTATTCCCTGACCATCTACGTCATACCAACCAGACCAACTACTGGGCCTACAGTAATAATATCCTGATATCAGGCAACAAAGCGGGGAATCCCGAACCCTTTTCACCTACCTCATATTCAATATAATAAATCACCAACACCATCACCCCCATACCCATACCCCATCTTATACAAAGCTTGGAAGGCAAAAAGGACACACAAAAAAAGAACAACTATATAAGTATAATGGGGAAAAACTTTGAAAAAGAACCTCGAAGAAAGGATATACTCATTGTGGTTGTGTGTTTATCGAAGTGACAGTCACTTTTGTAGGTTTTCGGAAAAATGGTCGTAGCCAGTAACCAACTGACCGCTGCCGGAAATATAAGGCAGCGGTAGACACAAGAGCTACACAGGGTGGTTACTGTCGCCCACAACAACACAAATTTATATTTATTGGAGTCAGAGTTTCTTAATTGCTCGACTTTGTCAACCGGACGACAATGACTTTCGTTCATTTGGAAGGCAAACTTATTTTTCTCTTCCCTCTAGTTGTACATGTGCATGTGCGTAGATATGGACTGCTGGCATATTACCGTTTTTGATTTTGGACTTGGTAAAGGGTTGAACAAAGATGAAGAGAAAAAATAAAGAACGTGCTTCACTTGGTTTATTTTTTACTCGATGTTAGTTCGTTACATTTTCCGCACCATGTTTGTGGACGGACGGCGACGGTCATCTCCGTTTGGTGAACTTGAGTCGTTTATTAACTCTATGGTCTTATGGCATTGTCTATTCGGTTAAGTTTTAATTGGCTAGTAAAAGGGTTTAACGGAAGAGTGGGTCGTTTTGAGCTCTAAGGGGTTTCGGACAGCGTTATGAATACCAAGTGGAGTGGAGTTAGACCAAATCGTTGGCAGACTAAAGACCTAAGCAAAGGACATGAAGGAGTAAGTTGAATTGTAATGACTAAGTATTCAGTCTGTAAACAGTAATTAACGCAAACGTTTGAGTGATATTTTCCTTTCTTTCAAATTTCGGGTTGATTCTTTCGAAGATTGCTCGAACGGATCAACTTAAAATACATATCTCACATACAACTTCGAAAATAGACTTCGAAAAATATTTTAAATGAATCCCTTCTCATTGACAGGTCGACTTCATCTATACTAATATTATAAATGTGAACGTGTATGTGTCTGTTTGTCCGTCTTTCACGGCAAAATGGAGCGACGAATTGACTTGATTTTTTAAGTGGAGATAGTTGAAGGGATGGAGAGTGACGTAGGCTACTTTTTGTTTCTTTCTAGCCCCCGTTAAGTTTGTATGCAGCAAAAAAAAAACAGTAGAGGATGGAAATTTGTGTGAGACTCTCCGCAAAATTAGTATAGGTTCTATGATACAAACGAATAATAAAATAATTTAATTAAAACAACCATAAATCAATCAGCTTTTGAGAAAACAATCAACATTCGAAACATAAATAAGTGCCACTCTTGAATTACGATAGATGGCGCTGATATGTTTCTGAAACGCGCTAACGTTGTGTGCTCTCTATCTGTACTTAAGTACAGGCATCGGGCCGCGCTTCACACTATAGTGCGTACGGTACCTATACTCTGTTATTTGACTACTAAGCGTCCCAGTCATGCTTGTACGAAATGTAGATGCCCCGAGATTATGTACTGGGATGAGACTTCGTGTCACACAACTTCGCCGCAATATCATTAGCGCCACTATCTTAACCGGCGTAGAAAAGGGTGAAAATGTAATGAGCCCATGAATCCCAATAATTCCCACAGATCTCTCGTTCCAGTTTAAAAGGCTACAATTTCCTCTTAATCTTAGTTTCGCTATGACCATTAACAAAGCACTAGGTCAAACATTAGATGTGTCTGGGATGAACTTAAAAAGCCGTGCTTTTTCCATGGACAATTGTATGTAGCATGTTCGCGTGTGTCCAATGCCCAGAATCTTTACATTCTATCTGCAAATGGAAAGACATAGAATATCGTCTACAGTAGCGTATTAAAATAACATTCTGTTCCGGGTTTTCTTTGGTGTTCTAAATTAGGAAAGGGGAATCGTGATACCCCGCATTTAAAGCGAGCGAAGCCCCGGGCAAAAGCTAGTTGCAAATAGAATTGTACATGTCCCCACTAGAGTCTATTCGCTCACTATTAGAATAGAGAGCTATAATAGAAACGCTTCAGTCACCATTAGGTGTCTATTCTCTTACTACTTTTTGAGAGCTCTCTATTCTCGAATAGACAGTATATTCGCTCACTTTGGACAACAATTCAAAATTAATTGAGTCAAAATTGTAAACATGTGCTCCATTGTTTATGTTTTGACATTCATAAGTTTGTGGTGTGTTTCCAATGGGAACGGTCTAGAGCAAATAGAGAGTGAATACAATAGCGAAGTGAGCGAATAGTAACCTAGTGGGGACATGGCTTTAGACAACGAGTTATTGGGTTATTTGCACCATAAATAAGTGGGATTAAAAAAGAGATCGGTTCTATTTCGAAGATGTCTTTCGGGGAACATACCAACAAACAGGAGCGAGTAGCTCTTCAGATTGAACATTATTATACAAAATATTTAATATTTAAGTAAGCGGCCATTTCATCGGACCATCTCATGTTTCTTAAAGCAAAACGCGTAAACCGTCCTCGGATTCTTTCGATTCTCATAATGGCGTTTTTATAAAATGACGACCAAACGACACAGCAGTATTCGAGGATGGGCGTACCAATGACAGAAAAATTGCCTCTAATGAAAACACATCTTTAAACACCACGGAAGTTCATTTAAGGAAACCTAAAAGAGAATACGCAATAGCTACAATAAAATTAAGGTGTGCGGAAAATGTTAATTTGGAATCAAAAATAACACCAATATCTTTCACTGCATCGACTTTAGAAAGTGGTTCATCATCAAAAGTGTAAGTGAAATCCATGGGCGACAACGTCCTCCAGGCACTGAAATTTTACATTTTAATGTATTAAGTTTCAGATGGTTGTATTCATACCAATTCAAAAACAAATCAATGTTATTTTGAAACTTCAGGCAGTCTTGGTTGGAGGATCATCGGCGAACATTAGACTGTTCGAAGAATTCAAAATGTCAAGAATATCGTTCACGAACAAAACAAACGAAAGCGGTCCTAAATAGCTACCTTATGGAAGACAAGACTCCACCTCAATGAAAAATGATTGAAAACCATCAATCTGAATAACTTGTTTTCGGTTGGACAAATAAGAACTTAACCATTTCAGGAAAGTTACACTTATTCCTAGCTTTTCTAGTTTTTGTAACAACAGTCCATGGTGAACTCTGTCAAAGGCCTTAACAAAATCTGTGTTTAATTTGTCGCAGTGGAGCGGTCGCTAACAAATCCATGTTGTTTCGATGTAATCGATTCTTTAACTGATAAGTAAAATCTCTGAGTAACAAAATTTTCAAACAGCTTTGGGCCTATAGATTTTTACATGGTACCACTTTTGTAACGCAATACTGATAAGTCCTCATTTACTCTTGCTATGTAATTATCATCTAGACCGATGGGCCGAGTAATGTAAATTAAAACATCATCAGCATACATGTGAAGTTTGCAATTTTAAATCACTTGCGGAAGATCATTGTTGTAAAGAGAAAATAAGAGAGGACCCAATACAGATCCCTGTGGAATGCCAATATTGAGAGTATATGGATCAGACATTCCGATTTCCGTGATAACCGATTGGATACTGTCTCGCACGGAGAACTAGAACTAGTTTTCAATAAAAAACACCGTTGAGTGGGATTTTTCCTCTTTATTTTTCGGGACAACTGTGTTCGATCGCACTTTAAGCAAGACTGCCTGCATTCTTTGGGAATTTTCCTAATTTCACAAAAGCTAAAATCATGGCATAATTGATTTTTGTTTTGCTCGGTTAAAATGTTCCAAGTATTAAAGTTCATTCATGTTGTGTTGCAACATCCTGCCGGCCGCCGGAAAGTTCAACTATCATCAGACTTGCGTGTTGATCTTCTTCGGTTACGGGAACCAATCGTCCCATGGTTGCTCGTAGTTGAGTTATGAAACATTGGAAAAGATAAAGGGTATAAAAGGTGTGTGGCCATATTGGGTTATAAATCTTATTTTATTATGTTAGAGAAATTCAATTGATAGATTCATTTGTGTGAGTGAGTAAGGGCACCTGAGTCTTTAGTGGTATATAAGTTAAGAACTTATTTTACATCATAGTTCCAATCACGTCCCCAACACATGCTGCATCAGTAACTTGATCACTCCGGCGCATGTTGCATTCCATTCATTAGCATTGACCACGTCTCCGGCGCATGTTGCATTCCATTTATCAGCATATCGCATTCATCAGCATTGACCACGTCTCCGGCGCATGTTGCATTCCATTTATCAGCATATCGCGCGGGTCACCTAACATCCAACGGTTACACGGTTGTTCGCTGAGGTTCACCTGACACCCACATTCCTAACAAACGTTTCCCTTCCTTTACACACCATTCAAATGTCTCGTTACCTGAGACTTTTGTTTTTCTTCCCGATTTTCCCATTCCTACCTTAGGCTAAGTTAGATTTTATGTTGGCAGTCTTTAAGCAACTCTGAAGTAGAATGGATGTAAATTTTATACATTGAGAAATAAAAAAATATTTTTTTTAAAATAATAAAATTTAAATTCTGTTAATTTATATTCTGTTCATTTATCACTGGAAGAGAGCAAAGTTTGGCTATCGGACGTTTCATTACTGTCGCTGATGTTTTGATTGTGACAACTCGGATTTTTCCATCAGTGCCTGGATGCGTTGCTTCAATCCTTCCTAATCGCCAGAGAGTTGGAGGCGTTTGATCAACTAGTAGGAGGACAAGATCTCATACCTTCAGTTCGGCGTTAGAGTTCAGCCATTTTGGTCGTTGTTGGAGTCGAGCGAGGTATTCCGTCCTCCATATCCGCCAGAAATCTTGCTGTATTTTCTGCATTAGTAGCCACCTGCTTAAATAATTCGGATTGATGTTGCATAGATCGTCTTCGGGTGTGGTGTTTAAGGCTGAGCCAACCAAAAAATGTCCTGGTGTCAGAATTGAGAAGTCATTTGGATCATCAGTCACTGGACAAAGTGGTCGCGAGTTTAGACTGGCCTCTACTTGAGCTAAAATTGTTGCATATTCTTCAAACGTTAGAGTATGTTGACCGACGACTCGTTTCAGGTGCTACTTCATTGACTTTACGCCGGCTTCCCAGAGTCCGCCAAAATGAAGAGCAACAGGAAGATTGAAATGCCAAGTAGTGCCATTAGCTTGCACCATCTTCACGATGTCATCAGTCCAATGTTTCGTCAGCTTCTTCCTTTCAGCCTTAAGCATGTTTGCAACTCCTTGAAAGGTAGTTCCACAGTCACTGTAAAGATTGGCGCATATCCCGCGGCGGGCTGTGAAGCGCTTGAACGCCGCTATGAAGGCAGCTGAAGTATAGTCGCTGACAAGCTCAAGGTGAACTGCCTTTGTGCAAAAACATACAAATATTGCAATATAAGCCTTAGTTACTTTACTGCAATGGCCCTTCCAAGCCTTAAGTTGTACAGGGCAAGCGTAGTCTACTCCTGAAGTCTGAAATGGTCGGGCTGGATTCACTCGCGAAGCTGGTAGATTCCCCATTTTTTGATTCATTTGTATGGCGGTGTGCCTGTAGCATGTTAAACACTTATGAATACACCTTTTGACATTGGATTTCAGGTGTAAGACCCAATAATTTGTTCGAAGCGTTGCCATTAGAAGTTGTTGTCCTCCGTGCAGTGTCCTGATGTATGCATCATAAATTATGAGGGACGTCAATGCATTTTGAGGGGGAAGTATGATTGGACGACGCTGCGAATAAGGTATATCAGCGTTTTCTAATCGACCCCCAACACGTAAGATGCCATTCCCGTCTATTATTGGAGAAAGTCGTGATAGTCTGCTTTCCTTTGGAACCGTTGTACCCTTGGTTAGCTTCGAGATTTCTTCACCAAAGTCTTTTTGTTGGACCAATGCAATCAATCGAGTCAGAGCTCCAGTAACTTCGCGTACGGTAAGTATGCATTGGTGAAGCGTGGCGACTTCCATCGTATATTAATAGCGAATCTAAGACAATATGCCACAACTCGTTGAAGTCGCTGTAGTGTGGAAAACCTGGTGAGGACGATACTAGAATCAAAGGACATGAAATGAGTGCAGAGTTGATTTTGCGATTTTTTAATTTCCGGTGCCTCCGCGGTGGCTGGGATGATGATCTTCGAATGTTCCACTTCATTAAATGTTTGTAGAAATTCTGGCCCATGCCACCATTGACAGTTATTTGAAAGCTCGCTTGGAGACAATCCCCTAGATGCTAAGTCTGCTGGATTACTCTTAGATGGGACATACTTCCATTCCCTCGGATCTGCTAAACGCTGAATTTCTGCTACTCTATCCGCAACAAATGTTGTTCTAGTGTAAGGCGGCGAGTTGATCCACGCAAGCGTGATTTTCGAATCGCTCCATGCAAACACCCTGGCAACATTAAACTGCATGATATCCGTATCGTGCTCTAATAAACGGGCTAGCAATACTGCAATACTCCACAAAGCTCTAACCGTGGTAGCGATTGATTTTTTAGAGGAGCAACCTTTGTTTTCGCAAGAAGAATATGTGAATGAGATGTATCTTGCTGGATTGCTCGCACATATATTACTCGGAGGCATCACAAAATCCATGGATTTCTACCGGCGATTTGCTGGTGATGTTAATCCAGCGTGGAAACTCAATGTTGTCGAGATGTCTTAATCCCATCTTTAGAGCTTGCCATTTACCAATGATAGCTGATGGTAACTCGCTGTCCCATGTTTGCTTCTCTTTCCAGATTTCCTGTATTAGAATCTTACCAACGATGACGCAAGGAGAAATCCATCCCATGGGGTCATATAAACGAGAAATGTCGGATAGGATAGCTCGTTTGGTAGTTGTCGGAGAATCTTTGAGCACCACCTTGAACTTGAAAATGTCCTTTCCAGGGTGCCATTGGATTCCCAATGTCTTGATTGTATTGTCTTCGTCGAATGAGAGAGGAATCTGGACTTCTCTATCCTCCTCCGGAACTGCAGCTACCAGCTTTTCGCTGTTGCTAACCCACTTTCTAAGTGGAAACCCTCCGCGTCCAAGCATGGTTGTAAGTTGGCGTTGCATTTCCATAGCTTCCTCTGTGGAATCCGCCCCGTGAACTACATCGTCTACATAAAAATTGTTCGTGGCAATGCCTGATGCTATCGGGAAATCATCTCGTTCATCAGCAGCAAGCTTTTGCAGTGTACGGACTGCTAAATACGGCGCAGAGGCCGTGCCAAAAGTTACTGTATTAAGACGGTATGTTTTAATGTTGTTTTCTCTGCCATCTCTCCACAGAACAAGTTGATACATCGAATCGTCCGCTGAAACCCAGATTTGTCGGTACATTTTGCAGATATCTGCCACAAAGCCAATCTCATATTTTCGAAACCGGAGAATATGATCAACGATGTTATTTTGTAACCTTGGACCAACTAGTTGATGATCATTCAGGGACGTGCCGTCGGAAGTTTTGCAGGAAGCATCAAAGACGATTCGTAGTTTTGTTGAGGAACTCGCTTCCTTTATCACAGCGTGGTGAGGCATGACGTAGTGCTTGCATGCAAGTGATCTGGGATTCTCTTCTGTCATATGTCCTAGTGCATTGTATTCCTCAAAAATCCTTTTGTATTTAGTGTAGAATACTGGATTCGAATGGAATTTTTTCTCCAGCTGCAAAAATCGTACAAGAGCTGATTTGTAGGAGAGACCCAATATTGGGGGAGTACCTTATCCTTTTGACACTTCTTCTAATTCCCAGAATTTGTGCAGTATGCTTTCAAGCCTTTGATCCTCCGTTGTTATATGAAGGGAGGTTAGGGTTGGTGAAGTGTTGGAGAAAACGCTGCCTGAAACGACCCAGCCCATCTCCGTACGCTGAGCCATGGAGTACCTGGAGTACCTTTGATGATGCCATCGAGAATTACTGCCGAATATATATCGCTTCCGAGCAAGATATCGATCTTGTTTGGCTTGTAGAATGTTGGGTCCGCTAATTGAATCCGTTGTAGATGAGATGATCCCACTTGGAGCAGGATATGCTACTTGTTGGAAGTGCAGCTGTGAGCTTGGGTAGAACCATGGCCTTTACCTGAACATTGAACTTCTCATTGATATTTGAGAAAATGGTTAGAGACACTGCTTGCTTAGCTACACTTGTGCTGCCTCCTCCGACGCCTATGATGTTTACGTGGCTTCGTTCTCTTCTAAGTTTTAGCGATTGTGCGGCAAACTCAGAGATGAACGAGGCCTCCGACCCCGGATCCAATAGCGCTCGCAGCAGCAACGGTTGGCCAGTGGTTGAGTAAACCTTGACTAGCGCAGTAGCAAGAAGAACCGTACGTGTTGCCGAGTTTTCTGCTATGCAAGTGTTGTGTGTTGAAGCAGTCATGATAGGGGATTGTGGATCTTGATATTGTTCATGATGGGTGGAAGAAGAGTTGAAATGATGTGATGGCTGGCTAGCCACTGTTGAACGTGATTCATGAACTTCGTTAGTTGCGTGACTTATGTGCAGCAACGAATGATGTTTTAGTTTGCATGTAATACACGTAAATGTACTTGTGCAATGATCTGTGATATGTGAATCTGAAATACAGTTGAAGCAAAGACGATTTTTCTTGACAATTTCTTGTCTTCTCTTAGGACTTAATGCCTTAAATTTGAAACATTTCCTGACGGAATGCGGTTCTTTACATATCGCACACTTAGGCATAGTATGCGAAAGGTGTGATCGAACTACGCCCGATGTGTTTTTATGTTATGTTATGTTTTTACCTCAATGGTTTGCACCGTCTCTATTAAATTCTCTACCTTCGCCCTACTCATCTTGCTCACACACTCAGTATAATATATTTTAAAATGTTATGAAATATTTTAGAAGAGAGCCACACACCTGATGTAACGCGTTGTTCCAGAAGAATCTCGAACCAGGACCGCTTGCTTTTGAAGAAAACTCGAACCAGGAACGCTTGCTTTCGTAGAAGACTGGAACCAGGAACGCTTGCTTCCGATTAGAAATCGAACCACGAACACTTCGCCGACAACAGTTTCAAATTGTTTTTTGTACACCAATCTGGCTCGAAGGACCACAATGCCTCGCACGGAGAGCTAGCACTTATAAATTTTCAATAAAAAACACCGTTGAGTGGGATTTTTCCTCTTTATTTTTCGGGACAACTGTGTTCGATCGCACTTTAAGCAAGACTGCCTGCATTCTTTGGGAATTTTCCTAATTTCACAAAAGCTAAAATCATGGCATAATTGATTTTTGTTTTGCTCGGTTAAAATGTTCCAAGTATTAAAGTTCATTCATGATGTGTTGCTACAGATACGATTACACAGATATGTTTGTAGTAACCTTAAGGAAGGTGGAGACAAATTGAATTTCTGTTCTAATTTCGATAGCAGTATGAAATGTTCAATACAGTCAAATCAAGTAGTACTAAGACCCCTATCTCACTCGAATCTAGCGATGACCTAAGGTCGCTTCCCACCTTCATGACCGCTGATTCACAGCCATGTTTTGCTCGGAAACTAGACTGCCAGCGCGACAGTAAATTGTTTGCATTAAGATATTGCTGTATTTAATTAGCAAGTGCAACAATTGACAGCTACAATTTCGAGGTAGTTAAGGAGTTTGTCTACCTCGGGGAAAACGTAAATTCCACAAATGACACCACAGTGGAGATCCGGCATAGAATCGCCCTTGGCAACCGCTGCTACTTCGGCTTGTCCAAACAACTGGGGTCAAGACTCCTCACTCGAAAGACCAAAGTCATGCTTTACAAAATGCTCATTCTGCCAGTCTTGCTGTACGGAGCCGTTCTTTCAAAAGAAAAATTCTGCGCCGGATACTTGGTCCTGTCTGTGAGGAAGGTGAATGGAGAAGAAGACACAACCGCGAACTCTACGAGCTGTACCAAGATGTGGATGTAGTCCGGAAGGCAAGGATCCGTTGACTACACTAACTTGGCCACATCGAGCGCATGGACATCAACGCTCCAGCTAAGAGGGTCTTCGACTCCGAGCCTCCTGGTTCGAGAAGGAGAGGAAGACCGAACCTTCGTTATAAACACCAAGTAATCGCGGATGTAAGACATCTTGGTCTTAACAACTGGAAGCAGCGTTCCCGGGACCGTCTAGGAAGGAAGGCAGCTATAGCTCAGGCTTAGATCCTCCATGGATCGCAGGCCTGATAAGTAAGTAAGTAAGTAAGCTTAAGATTACCACCACCACCAACACCAATTCTATCACTACGTTCATTTCTGAAGAGAGTGAAACCAGGTAGTTGTACGCTTTGTGACGACCTACTACATGAAAGCGATGTTTCAGAGACCATGAGCACGTCAACTTTTGAGCCACTAAAAATTTGGTAAACAATAGTATATTTTGATGAAATATTTCCAGGATTAGTATGGCAGACAATGAGGCCTTGCTTCACTTCACACATTGCGTTAAGAACAGCCCAGAACAATGAAATATACAGGCTGGGGAGGAACATAGACTTGTTTAGGTGTCTCCGATTTCATCGTACAATGCACAATATACCTAAATGGGGTGGAGTTTTCAAGACCTGTCCCAAAGTTCGAATTAGCAGAGGATGTAGATAGAATGGCGCTTCAACTCTTTGGACAGAAGCTTTTGTCAGTTTTTGTATACTAACTTTCATCCTGCAGAACATTGCTTGTCTTTATAGAATGGGCTAAAGTGACTGTTATAATGCCTTAGTCTCCATATTCACCAATTTGTCCTGTTTCCAGTTATATAGAGACTTTAAAAAGTGCAGTCGCTTTTACAAGTACGTTTCCGCTAAGAGAGCTATATGTAAGTGGATAAATGGATCTTGTAAAATAAAAAAGAAAATATTCAACATTTTCGTTATTTTTGGGATCCATTTACATAGTATGTAGTCCTTCAGACTATTTCAATCATTTATGTACATCTGTGTATTAAAGAAACACATTCTATATGCTCATGTCTGAATGTGTCCGTTTTCAGAAATAGACAGACAGCAAAGCGGATATGGCAATATAAGTAAGCATCTCCATTCGCTTCGACAAAAATTAAATAGCCCATGAAAAAAGATCTAAACGAGCATCAGAAAACAATCTCCCTGCCATGTCCTTGGTCCTTTTCAGTTGTGATACCAACCATTGCCGTCGTCCAGAAATAAGAACGTAATAATAAGAAGTAGAAATGCAAAATATGGTACGACATCTCGTTTAAGAGGGCATCCTCCCTTTAACAGTTCCGTTTCCTGTCCGTCGAGCTATACTTCTACATGCATAAGTGTATATGTGCATCACTCTGACCTGAATACTGAGTAAATGGTAAACAATATCACTTATCATTGTTATCATCGCATTTAGAGAAATTTAATTAGAAATGTAGAAAAATAGAAATAAAATTTCCCTAACAACTATGATTTAATTCAGCCTATGAGTCCAGGTATATTAAGCAGAAATCATGTCCTCCACATTGACGTTCCTTTTACATTTGGTTATTTGGTTAGCAACGCTTCCATCCATTCGTGACGTATACATTTAGTTACTGTTATATGTCTTTTCATGCGAGATTTTTGAACAATTCACTTGAGTTATTCTAAAGAAATATCGAAAATTTCAATAAGGACCTTCCAAGTCTCTTTGAATAATCCAAGTGCCCTTGTGGATGCCTTATGTATATACATACATATGTTTGTCTCATACTGGCACCATAAAATGTCATCAGAAAATCTTCAATTTAAATTAAATTTCACCATTGAGTGCGGTTACAGATGCATATTACACAGTGTTGTGAATTTGTGTTCCTCGTCCTTTGGTGCATATGGTGTGCCCATTGAAAGTTTTCCTTATCACAAATGGCACAGACTCGCTCGAGTAGATGTATGAATGTTACGTTAAGAGTACGTTCCTTGTTTGTGGTCGGCCGGGTTTGGATGGCTTTGTCTGGGATTCTAGTTCTTTATGAGATTCATCATCATCGTTCTATGGCAAATCTTTCGTTTCGTTTCATTTCATATCGTTTAATTGTATAAGGGGAAGGGTTGTGGAAAAGTGTGGATGGGGTAATCATGAAATTCACATTGTCACTGGGCTCGGCAATCAGATATTTTATCAGAAAGCTCTGGAACGGAGACGGTCGGTGAATGCTCGATGTATATTCTCTTGGGAGACACTTGACATTGCGTGTAAATGGGCATTTATGGGCGAATCATGTCGTCTGCTCTTCGAATTGTTTTTAACGATAAGTAAAAGCTGTGTATGTGGAACTGTTTGTTTGGTTTGTTTATTTTGTTGTCAGAATTTATATACATATGTACATACCTAACTCCGGGTGTTAACATCACAGGCCGCTTCGGGACAGCTGACTGTTAGGAATGCATTCAAAAAAATTATAATTGAATCTGACGTGTTGGCATGTGTTCTTTGATCTGGGAAAGACACTTTGGGTTAATGTCAGTTTGGAGATGAAGGTGCTAAAATAATAAAAATGGGACAGCGTTGACTTGATAAAGTTTTGTGCTTGTTTAAAATTAGCTTACCGAAATCTTTATATGTATAACCTATGTATATAACGCGTGAGAACAACATTCCCTGATGTTGCTTACGTCCTATGAAACAGGTGAAGATGTTATTTTTTCCAGTTTTTCAAATATTAGGTATATGTTTGTTACTGGAAACCAATGTAACCCTTGCTTTGGTGGCGTTACAGCCCATGAAGGGCGAAAGCCAAGCTTCTCTCACCCATGCTGTGTGTGATTTACTTTTTGCATACATAGCTTATAGGGAACTACAGTTTAATGCCGATTTCGAACGGCGTGAGTCGAGAAGCCTTTTCAAGGTAAGTATGCTACGGAGGGTTTTGCCAGTACCCCGCCGAGGAGGGACGCCGCGAAATAAACATTCGATTGCGTTGGTATTATCGGAATCCGAACTCGTTCATCGTGCGTCAGAGTCCAACACACTAACCACTGCGCCACGGCGCCACCGTGGTAATCCGAGAGAAAAGAAATATGTATATGCGTGTTATTTCGAGCGGTATGAGCGGCCACTCCACAATGCCTGCTCTGGAAATAATGCACTTTTTTTTCTCCATATCGAGCAATTCCATGCCGTCGACTTGAACACCACCATTCGACTTTGACAATCGTCGTCTGGATACATACGGTTCAGTGACGCCGCCTGACAATAATCCCCACCAAATATTAGGTTTATCTGCAGGTTTATCAGCTCCAACGCTGGAAATAATGGATTCGGCTGGTTTTGTATCTTCTACCAATTGCCGCAGCACAAGTATAAGAAATGTAGGTCAGATACAATTGCAGCAATACCACTAATATTTCTGTTTGATTAAAAGTTTCGGCAACTAACAATGACTGCCCTATTACTTACTTACTTACTTACTTAACGGGCGCTAGTTCGGGGTGAACCTGGGCCTCAACCAACATGCCTCTGCACCTAGCACGATCTTTCGCTAGTGTTTTCCAATGCCGCACGCCCAGTTGGTTGAGGTCCCCTTCCACCTGTGCGCGCCACCTCAGGTGCGGCCGTCCTCTATTTCTTCGTCCCTCGGGGTTGGATTCAAAGACTCTACGGGCTGGAGCTGTGGTGTCCATTCGCTCTACATGGCCTAGCCATCTTAGGCGTTGGATCCGTAGACGCCTGACTAGGCTCATGTTGCTGTACAGCCCGTAAAGTTCGTGGTTGAATCTTCTCCTCCATCCCTCGTCTGCTTTTATAGGCCCAAAAACCACGCGCAAAATCTTTCTCTCGAACCGACCAAGGATTTCCTCATCCGCTTTAGATAAAGTCCATGTTTCTGCGCCTTATAACAGGACCGGGATAATTAAGGTCTTATATAAGGTCAACTTGGTCGTACGAGAGAGGGCTCTACTTCTCAGTTGCCTCTTGAGCCCAAAGAAGCAGCGGTTGGCAGGAGTAATTCTGCGCTTGATTTCGAAACTGGTGTCGTTGTTCCAAGTCACCGCGGAGCCGAGGTATATGAAGTCCTTTACTACCTCGAACTTATATCTGCCAATATGCACGTTCTGTCCAAGACGTCGGTGGTAAATGTCCTTTTTCGATGACAGCAGATATTTAGTCTTGCCTTCATTAACTGCCAAACCAATTTTTGCCGCCTCCATCTCAATACTCAAAAACGCCTCATTGACATCTCGCTGCGATCTACCTATTATGTCAATGTCGTCGGCGTATGCAAGGAGTTGCGAGGATTTGAAATAGATTGTGCCTCTTGTATTGGCCTGTGATTTTTGCACAATCATTTCTAATATGATGTTAAAAAAATCACACTACAACGCATCGCCCTGTCTAAATCCTTTCTTGACTTCGAAACTATCGGTCAGTTCTGCACCGATTCGGATGGAGCAGCGAGCATTTTCCAGGGTCATCCTGCATAGTCTGATGAGCTTAGCAGGGATGTCAAAAGTAAACATGGCATTATATAGTTCGTCTCTAATTACGCTGTCGTATGCGGCCTTGAAGTCGACGAATAGATGGTGTGTATCGACTTGAAATTCATTGGTTTTCGCCAGGATCTGCCGTAGTGTGAAGATTTGATCGATGGTGGACTTCCCTGGCCTGAAGCCACACTGATAAGGACCTATCAGCTTGTTTACGAATGGCTTCAGGCGTTCACACAAAACGGCAGCGAAGATCTTGTATGCGACATTAAGGAGACTTATTCCTCTATAGTTGGCGCAGTCCAAGGGATCTCCTTTTTTGTGGATCGGGCGAACAATGCTGAGACTCCATTCCTCGGGCATGCTTTCCTCTGACCATATCTTACAGATGAGCCGGTGCATGCTCCTAACCAGCCCACCGCCAGCCGCTTTGAAGAGCTCAGCAGACAGTCCATCTGCGCCAGCAGCTTTATTCGACTTGAGTTTCGATATGGCAATCTCAACTTCGTCGAGGTCAGGGAGACGGAATTCTCTGTGATCTTCGTCGTTAAAAAATGGATCATTCTGCCTGACGGCGGTATGTTGGCTGTCATCGCCGTTATATAGTCTGCAGAAGTGGTTTTTCCAAATTCTCAGCATCGACTGCGATTCTACTACTAGGTGTCCGTTCTCATCCTTACAGGCCTCCGTTCGGGCTTTATAGCCTTGAGACATTCGTTTTATCCGCTGATAAAATCTTCGAACGTCGTGCCTGCAATAGCACCTCTCCAAGTTTTCAATCGCCCGCTTCTCGTGCTCTTTCTTTTTTCTCTTGAGAAGCTTATGTTCCTCCCTTCTCTTAAGCTCGTAGAGCTCACGAGCCGCTCCTGTTTTTTTGTGTAGTGAGGCTTTGTATGCCTCCTGCTTTTCCGCATGAATCCTTCTACACTCGTCATCGAACCAGGTGTTTCGTCGTGGTGGAGCTTTAAGGCCCAGCACTTCCGTTGCTGTGCTCTTCAGGGCTTGTTTGCACAGGCTCCATTGTTGCTCTACTGACTGAGCGGAGGATTGAGGTGTATCGGAGAGCTTAAGGGAGACGCGGTTGGCAAAAGCACTGGCGATCTCCGGCGATAGTAGCTTTCCGACGTCATAGCTTGGTGTTCTAACTCTACTCCGCGGTGTTCGTGTTATGCGCTGACGTATCTTGGCTACTACAAGATAGTGGTCTGAATCGATGTTCGCTCCTCGGAAAGTGCGAACATCAAGAATAGTGGAGGAGTGACTGACGTCAATCGCGATGTGGTCAATCTGGTTGGTGACTGATTGATCTGGCGACCGCCAGGTGCCTTTGTGTACATCGAGGTGGGAAAATCGTGTGCTGGCTACAAGAAGATTTCGCCCCGTGGCAAGGTCGATCAGCCTATGTCCGTTATCGGATGTGGTGTCATGTAGGCTCTGTTTGCCGATGACCCGCTCAAAGATGCTTTCTTTACCCAGCTTAGCGTTAAAATCTCCTAGTATGATTTTGGTATCATAGCTGGGGCATTTGGTATATGTTCTGTCTAGGAGATCAAAGAAATCATCTTTGATTGAGTCATCCTTGTCTTCCGTGGGGGCGTGGACGCATATGAGGCTGATGTTACAGAAATTTGCCTTGATGCGGATCGTTATGAGGCGTTCACTCACATACTGGAAACTTAGGACTTTATGTCTTAGTCCACCTCTAACAACAAATCCGCATCCAAATAGTCTCTGTCCTCTCTCCCTATAACAGTCACCGTAGTAAATGTCGCAGTTTTTCATCCGCTTTTTACCCGGTCCATTCCATCGCATTTCCTGGATGGCGGTTATGTCCGCTTTATAGCGGTCTAGGGCGTCCGCAAGTTGTTCGGCCGCACGTGGTCTGTTTAGGGACCTAACATTCCACGTACAGAACCGAAGGTCCTTGTTTGTTTTTTGTTTTCTTATAGGGTCGTCAACATAGATCCGTTCCGTTTTATTATCCGAGACTGCCCTATTACCTCGCGAAAAGTCTGGCGACAAGAATACCATTTTTTATAATAAATTTTAACAATTCGAGGTTTAGCAAAAGGGTTTAGCAATGGAGAATGGACCATAGTACATTGTGAGAGAGAGAAAAAAAATTGAGATAAAAATTTCAAAGAAAGCATCAGAATGACATTCAGGGTCTTAAACTTCCGAGAACATCAGACAACGAAAGTCTGTTACATATGGCTAGCATTTATTTAGAGAACACGGTACTAGGCGATGACTTTTTTATGATCAAGGATCCTCAGGAGAACGTGGCGATAGTCGGACCTGTCTTCCAGGAAGTGCACAAGATGAATGCACGAGGGGAATGATGAAACCCATGTCCGGGAGAAAAAGGCCTACTGCCCTTCGAAATGATATCGAATTTTAGTCATCTGAGAACCTTGGTGTCGCCAGGTTCAATTACGATTTTATGGCAAACAACGCCATCCCCATTAGAAGTGTTAACTCCCCTGTTCATTTCAAATAAATCGAACGATCTTCAAGTCACTCAAAAAGAAGAAATCCGCTGCTTCTGATGGATATAATGTTGTGCTTCGGCACCTTCCACCATCGTCTATAGAGAGGTACACCATCCTGTTTAACAATGTAGTGCATATCTAACGCGGCAAATCTCCGGTCAATAAGTCTCCTTCCGAGAACATGGTGAACAGAGTTCTGTCTGAATGAGTTGAGGATAAGAACATCATTCCGGATAACCAATTTGGTTTCGACTCAGAGTATGATACTGTACATGTCGCGTCCAAATTAATTTCGAATATCCAATGGAATAAATTCAAGTCGCTTCTTGCTTGATCGACTTGAAAAGATTCGGCCACTACATGGTTAGAAGACTTTAACTACAAGCTCAAAAAGCTGGACATATAAGAAAACATATAACAGTGATATGTTAATAAGCAGAAAGTTCATTGTGAAATTTGGCGAAAGCTGGACGATAAGCAGGACGGCGAAGCTGATTTTGGGTTCTTTCGAAAGAAAAATTCTGCGCCGGATAATTGGTCCTGTCTGTGAGGAAGGTGAATGGAGAAGAAGACACAACCGCGAACTCCACGAGCTGTACAAAGATGTGGATGTAGTCCGGTTGGTAAAGTTCCGTCAACTGCCCTGGCTCGGCCACGTCGAGCGCATGGACATCAATGCTCCAGTTAAGAGGGTCTTCGACTCCGAGCCTCCTGGTTCGAGAAGAAGAGGAAGACCGAACCTCTGGTATAAAGACCAAGTAATCGCGGATGTAAGACATCTTGGTCTTGATAACTGGAAGCGGCGTGCCCGCGACCGTCAAGGATGGAAGGCAGCTATAACTCAGGCTCAGATCCTCCATCGATCGCTGGCCGGATAAGTAAGTAAGGTAAGCTAGTTAAGGTAGTTATAGGAATATATTAATAAAAATGTTTTTAAATTGTAAAAATTGCGGCTGGAGTTGGGATTTCCTCGGTCCCTACCACTCTCTCTTGGCCATGCTCGTTAAGCAGCTGCTGGAAGTGCTGCTTAAATACATCCTCTATTCCCTGTGGGTCGGTGACAAGATTACCCTCGCAGGTTCGGAGAGCCAGAGTGCCCTTTTTGAAGCCTCCTACAAGGCCCTTAGCTTTCTTTTAAAAGGCTCGTACTTTATGTTTATCCCTAGACCCCTCGATATCCTTGAGCCGGGAGGCTGCGAAGATTCTTTTCTTTTGTCGCAGTAGTTTTTTCTCCTCCCTTCTTCTGGCTCGGTACTCTTCTTACGTTGCCCTGGTTTTCCTCTGCAGCGCCTTTTGGTACGCCTCGTCGGTTTCTGCCTTTTTCTGCTCACAGTCGCTATCATACCACGGGTTTCTTGTCGGGGGTGGTAGGTATCCTAAGGTGGTTGCGGCTACTTCCTGAATGGCTGAACGGCAATGCAGCCACATATTATTGGCATTTGTGTTCGACGTAGGCATACCGTAGAGTCTTTCGCTCAGCTGCTCCCTGTAGACTCTGGCAACC